>CM024602.1:43004770-43604770 GCA_014182555.1 Eucalyptus erythrocorys
CCGACGGTGCGATGGCATATAGAGTCGAGCTTGATCTTCCCGGCACATTCTACATATATTGACTTAAAAGAATTATCAAAGGGAGAACTCTTGGGATATGCTGATCCACAATATACAAGAAATCACGAATAATCATGCACCTTTAAGGGCCAGATGCATTGTTTAGTGTGAGATTATTGCACGTGTCACTATTGCTATTGGAGAAATTGTTGGCTAGCAAACGGCACCTAGGCGAGACAGCGAAACATTTATCGAGAAGGCTACTAGGAATGTGAAACGCTTTCTATAAGGAAATATTTGTAGGCATCTGCAAAGTGAACGAGAACATCAGTCATTGACTGTCATTTCCCAGAAAATAACAACAAAAGATAAAAAAAGAAAAGAAAAAGGAGCTCCCATATATTGGCATTGTGGTACTTATATAAACGTGCATATGCAGATTCATGTAAATTGTTCCGGTGGATATCATGCTTACATTGATGCCACAGACAGATTTCAGTACTTTCCTGGACAACACCAATACATAGTGGAGAAATAGGTTGTGAGGAAGCGTCGCCCAGAAAGGGGCCGGTCGGAAGAGCACAGTCAACGACAATACGAGCATGTCGAAGGTCACTTCATGGTGAAGGAGATGTTTCTTTATGCAGGGAAGACAGCTTACGGCATGAGGCGCCCAAGAGAGCAACGGCAGCTGGTAACCATGGCCGCTAACAGGGACAAACATGCCCTTCGGGACATCGGATGCGGGAGGCTTCACATAACTCATTTCCCCAAAGAAACATGCTGCCATTGTGAACACCAGCAATGCTATCAGCATTCCAGCTTCCACCACACCAACAATTTCACAGAAACCCAGAAAATTTTGAGCAGCACGGTTGAGAGATTCTGTGTTGAGCCGGTACGAGTGGATGTAGAAGGACTCGTACGGGCCCGGGTCAAGGGAATTGATGCGGTAGTCGGTGTGCTCCTTTTTCATGAGGCTATTGATAGGCCTTACACAATTCAAGTAATATGCTCGGTGCGATCTAACACACCGGCAATCCATCAAGATCATGTGAGTATTACATGTATTTGTACAAGACTCTGTTCGTAACAGTCCTTAAGATTAACAGCTCGATTGATAGATTTAGATCCTAGTACGCTATTTTCCAGTTAACAATGCCAAGCTACATTAGTAACATTTAGGTAAATATAGAAGGGAAAATTTTAAACTAAAGTCGAAGTGGCCAACAATCCTAAATAAGTTGACCGATTTGTTCTTCTTCAATTTGTTTGCACCACAAAGACACTTCTTTGGACTTTGCCATCTAGTTTTATGACTCCCCACCAAATCAGCATCAAGCAATATCACGCCTCATGTGCTGGTTTGAGACAAAAAATTTCATCTTTGATTATTATGCATTGCTTGTGTAGGAATTAGTTTACAAATTGTTAGTTACATGCATGACCTGGATCCTTCGAAAGTTAGTTTAGCTGTGGAATAAAGATTCAACTTTTGAATTTTGGATGGAACCGTTGCACCTAGATAAAGCCCGTGCAAACTAACAGTCACACAGATTTGAAGTACCAAATGTACAGAGTAGAGTATGAACGACAGAATCAGAATCAGACAAGGAAGCGGGTTGGCATACAAAAGGCAACCAAGAGCAATCTATAAAATAAAGAATAACAAGAAGAGCAAAAACAAAACAAATTGCAGGCGTACCCCATATCTTTGTAGGCCAAGCAGGAGTGTACTACAGCCAGTGAGCAGTACCCCAGCAAACAGTGGTATGTGGAACAGAATATTCAATGCAAGGCTGTCGGTACTGCATATCAACGAAATAGAGAAGATATCATTTACTCTATAGTCAGTGGAAATAAACAAGATTATAAATGACTAAAAGACCAATGTCCTGACAGAACATGCCTTCAGGTATGTCCGCAGCAATCACAGCAGCTTCAGCGAGCAGCCAGGGCAATACTTCACCGCTATAGGATACTCAGCCTTACATAGCTCTGCTAAGTGCTTCCCCGAAAAGATTCAATTCAAATAATAGAACCGAAAGAAGTCATGGAACCTATGTCATCTTTATTGAAATTTGTATTGAGTTCTTTTCTTTTACCAGTGCTCGCACCCAGATTTGCCGCGAGCGACTGGATGATTAGAGCAAACACCATCCCAATTAGTACCACCCACAGAAGCTGGAATCAACAAACGCAAGTGTCAGCGACTTAATTCTCTCTCCCTTTTCTCCTCTCTCAATTCATGTCAATCCTTCATTTACAAAATGAGGAGTAGAGTAGATCTACTAGGACTAATTTAGTTACCTCATATCCATAGCTAGCCCCAGCTTGAAGATCTGTTTCCACTGTAGCACAGAAAACCATAGTTGCATCCCTTCTGAATCAGGAGGGGAAAAAAAAAAAAAAAAAAGAACCAACTGTTTTCTAGCCACGTTACGTGTAGAGATAGGGATGGCTTACAGTTTCCAGGGTCAAGGTAAGCCATGGAGACGAGGAAGCCAGGGCCACGAATGACATGAAATTTCTCAGCTGGCTTTCTGCTCGTCACGAAAAACAACGGAAACTCATCAGTCCTCCTCAAAGTTTTCTTTCGAGGCTATTAATGAACACCTACGTGTAACGGATTGGAAGTACGCCACAGCTCTTCCGTATGGACGGCAGAAGAGCTTGTGATAAGAGCACCTGATGAGGCTGATGATGGTCGTCGTGCTCCTTGTCATGATGCTGATGATGATCCACGCTTTTGTTGTCGTCCGGTGCACGAGCCGGTGGAGGCGGCGGGGTTCTCTTCCCCTCCGAGTCGATGGCCACTCTGCGGTTGCTGCCTGTAACGCCGTCACCGTGACCCGGAACTGCATCACCGATCACCTGCTGGTCCCTGCATCCCTTGCATGTTCCTCTCCCTCCCCTCTCTCTCTCTCTCTGTAGGTGAAGACCTCAATGATGTTCATGTGGCCAGAAAATGGCATTTTATATCGCATGGGGGTGAGAGTTAAAAAGCATTTAATACAGATTTGTCTGGACTCCCAATAGGACTCTCCCGTTAGGACAGCTTAAGAGTCCCTGGTTTGACACTGTATGGCTTTCGGCCTCCCTCTGCCCTCTCCTCACACGCCATGCCATGGAAGTGAGAGGTCACATTTTCCTGCTGCAAATTGGTTTACACAGCACGACGCCCCCTCTTTTCTTTTTCTATTTAAAATTAGATTGTGTACCTCTTAACTTTATAAAATGGTAAGCTCGATTCATATAGGAAGTTTGAATCAATTCTCAAGATGTAAATTATCATAAAAAAATGAAATTGAGAGGATATACATGCACTTTGACCTAATCGTTGCGAAGATGACATGAAAATTAACAAATTTTGCAAATCAAGTTAAATGCGGGGAAAAGAAAAATATCAAAAGAAATCAACAAAGAAATGATAGAGAATATAAGATATTTACGTGAATCGTTGTGAAGATGACATGGAAATTAACAGATTTTGCAAATCAAGTTAAATGCGGGAAAAGGAAAATATCAAAGAAATCAACAAGAAATGATAAGGAATATAAGATATTTATGTGATTTGATTCTAATAATGATATCTACCTACCTTAAATTAAACCCATAACAGTTGGCAAGTGTTTATTTTGCAATCTCTCACAGAAAAGTTCACTTAGAAAACCGATAAACTGGCCAAAAAAAGAAAAAGAAAAAAAGAAAACCGACAAAGGAAAAACCTAATGTCCACATTCGACCCTATTCAGGTTAAGTTTCATACTTTACTTAATTTTTATTTCAATCCTCTCTCCGCTAATCTCCACAATCAGTCCTCTTTGTGGGGTATTCCTCACTTGTGATGTATTCCTCAGAAGGAGCTATTGTGATGCAGCGGAACCATGAAAATTAAAATTGGAATCGACGCAATATCTTGAATTATCGGCCATTGTTGAAGGGAATTGGGAATTCTTTTGGAAGAGATTTCTTTCCACGACATTCTCTTGAATTCTCAAAACATCTGTCGCCCCGTTCCTGCGCCCTATCTCAATTGAGCTAGCAGAGGCTCCGGCTGACTTTGAAGAATTGTTGTTGCCAGAAATACATGGACTGTCCTGTAAAAATGTCACCTTATGCCACATGGTAATCATGTTAATTTCGTTGAAATATTAATCGATGCTGATTAAGGGCATAAAGTACCACAAAATTGAGCAGGGACATTACGAAGCATTCAACTTAATACTTTGACAGTAAATTTAAAAGAAACTAATAGAGAATAAATTTATCATAAGTGTACCGGTTTAGAGTAAATTTGTCAAATATGTATCAATTTATGGTTTTTGATAGTCAAAAAAATTAATTTGGAGTAAATTTGGTAAATGTGTACCAGTTTAGGATTTTTGATGATTAAAAATTAATTTTTGGTAAATTTGTCACGGGTGTACTAAATAAATTAAAGTTAATAAATTAATAAATAATATTTAAGTACCGTAGCATTTCGTGATTCATTGGTAAATGCACTTTGATTCTCGATTAACCAATAATGTGGGACCATTAATATGGTTAAAGCTAAATCGTTTGAAGTTTAAACGTAGCATAGTATTCTTTCTACACTTTAGTTTTAGTATAAATCTAGCCAAGTTTTTTATTGGAAAGGAGCAATAACCAACACTCTTGATATTGTTGCGGAGGAATCCTTAGGTTTTCGAGGCATTGATTCTCATCAATGTTTGCGTTACTCAAGCCAACATTTTCGCTTCCGCTTTGTTGCCTCTAGGTATTCTCTACCTACCCACCTATGTCGATTTTGGGTATGAGTTCCCTTTTGTTGAAGGTCATTCATATGCTGGATATCTTATGCGTAGACTTGTTGAAGTAGTACAACACATTGTTGTACACGGAACAGATTGTGAGGGTCACTTAGCCATGCTTCATAATTGGAAAAACGAGCACCATGGAAATACATGCCACTCAGCCAAGGTTTTCTTTTTGAACTACCTTCTCTACTCTTTAAGAGTTAAATATTGGATAATATGTGATTCTTGTTTTTGAATTTTAATGATTCTATTCTTCTTTAAATCCTAGAGTTTTTAGGATATTAACCACCATTTATTTTATATTCCAATAAGTGAAGCTCGACACATTTATGGCATTAATCATCGCATTCCCACTATTAAATTCTAGGAGAACATGTATTTGATTCTTACACATATAAAACATTATGGCTCTTCTTGCTATGTCTTTGTCATTATGGTGAGTAACGGGCAGGCTAATTAAGTCAGAATATTACTTTATTGCACATATATTTTTGCAATGAGATATGTTGGAGAAAACTCCTTTAATGTTTTGAAGTTGACAAAACTTATCCAAAATCTAGTATGAAGATTTCTAGACTTTAGTGTCAAAGTCTGAAGAATGCTAGACTTTAGGTTTAAAGTCTGCCCACTCTGACAAATTCCAGATTGAATGCTACTTTAAGAATGAAGATTTATCTAGACGCAAGATTATCTTTATTTCTTCAAGAGTTCGATTCTTATGGCTTATAGATGGTTTTCTGGTTGGATATAGCACCTACATGATTGGCTATCTTTATTGGAAACAATTTCAATATTTAAATCTTTTAGAAGGCAAGTAAACTTGGAAAGTATCTACTTATGCAAACCCATTCTGTTTGGTTGTTCAAAGGGGTTGATTGGAAGAATTCCTTTGGAAAGTGCCAACGGTCGAGAAGGCATGAATGAGTATTTAAAGGTGTCTTTAGTCATTCGATAAGTGCGTGAAAGAAAATTTTCAAAATCAAGCTTTCTAGTTTCTTGCTATTTTATTCACTCGAGCTCAAATTTGTACTCAAAAGAAAAAAACTTATGGTGTGACTTCGTGAAAGAGAAGCAAACTCTTCACTATAAAGTTAAGATCACAAAGTTGTAAAATCTTTTTGTTTTTTAGTGGAATCCCAGCCGGTGAGCTGTCGGCGTGGGAGAGTGGACATAGGCTTGATCTAAGCCAAACCATTATAAATCTTGTGTTTTTATTCTCTTCCTTGAACTGCTTTACTTTGTTCGTAGTTTTATCTAACTGCTATAATATGAACTAGTTCATAGTCCGTCATTTTTAAAAGCAAAATACTACTGAATTTTGCAAAAATTTTCATAACACCTATTCACCCCTCTAGGTGTTGTTACTAGCTCTTTCAATATATATACATATATATATATATATATATATATATATATATATCTTTAGCTGATTTTGGTATGGACAAGAAGCAATAATCTGACTTTTGGGTAGCTTTCAATTCGAGAAACTTATTCCTATTTACAATATATATTTTGCAACTTGGGTTTATAACTTTCTAGAATTGCACATATCATTAACCCCAAGATATTCTTTCGACTACCCTCCACAAATATGATCTCATCCTTTTGGACCTACAAAAATTCTCCAATACTTTTTTTTTCTGTTAAATAAGGAAGAGGATGATAGACTACATTTATTTTTTGTAGGAAGAGGAGGATAGACTGCATTTTTTTTTTTTTTTGTTAAATAAGGAAGAGGAGGATAGACTGCAATTACTAAAATTGTACATATCATTAAGCTTAAGATATTCTTTCAACTACCCTCCATGAATATGATCTAATCCATTTGGACCTACAAAAATTCTCTAATATATATTTTTTTATTAAATAGGAGAATGACGCACACTGCTTTCAATTACAGAAAGTTGAAACTTCCAAGAAAAACTTCGAATTAGGAGGGTGATCCTCCCAGTGAACTGAAAAGTTGCTACAACGCGTGGTTGCTATTAGCTTTTTTATTTACTTGATTTTTCAACCACCCTTAAAACTTCATTCGTTAGAGAGAACTTCGTTGTCACTAGTGGCGAAGAAAAATTCTACCATCCCACCGGGGGTTACACAAGCCCTTCTCATAATTGGAATCGCTGCAATTGATAGAGTGGGAGTAGGAGCTAGTTTTGGTATTTCCCACATAGGGCAACTGCACTTATTTTCGTAGGAAGAGGAGGATAGATTGCATTTTTTTTTTTTTTTTTTTTTGGTTAAATAAGGAAGAGGAGGATAGATTGCAATTTCTAGAATTTTACATATCATTAAGCCTAACATATTCTTTCAACTACCCTCCACAAATATGAGTCGATCCACTTGGACCTACAAAAATTCTCCAATTTTTTTTTTTATTAAATAAGACGATGACACACACTGCTTTCAATTACAGAAAGTTGAAAATCCAGGAAAAAACTTCAAATTGGGAGGGTGATCCTCCAAGTGAACTGAAAAAGCTGCTACAACGCACGGTTGCCATTAGCTTTTATTTACTCGATTTTTTTAAGCCACCCTTAAAACTTCATTCGTTAGAGAGAACTTCGTTGCCACTAGTGGTTAAGAAAAATTCTACCATCCGGCCAGGGGTTACGCAAGCCCTTCTCATAATTGGAATCGCTGCAATTGATAGAGTGGGAGTAGGAGGTAGTTATAATATTTCCGTGGAGGGCGACTGCATTTATTTTTGCAGGAAGAGGAGGATAGATTGTATTTATTTATTTTTTTGCTAAATAAGGAAGAGGATGATAGATTGCATATCTTTTTTTTTTGTTAAATAAGGAAGAGGAGGATAGACTACGTTTACTAGAATTGTACATATCATAAGTACACATCTTATTATTGTATTAAAAGTCCCTCGAAATTGGAACGATTGCCATGATACTTGCATTAATCATTTTTTAGGTAAAGAATGCCGGGTCATTATTATTTTGGAAAAATACCATAGATAGTCCTTAAATTTTGACTTGATGTGCAATGTGGTCTTTGAATTTATAATTTATTCAGTATGTACAATATAATTCCTAATTTTTTTATGCATGTTTAATTTAGTTCCTAAACTATATGAAAATATTTAATGTTATCTCTGATTTAGAATGAATGGAATGATTATGTCAACCATTTTCATATATTTCATAGACTAATTAGATATGTAACAAAGATTCATGAACTATATTGAATATATATCAAAAGTCGAGAGGATCATATTGAACCACTTAAATTCGTGGAGTCACATTGAATATTAAGTTAAAATTTAAGGATCACATAAAATAAATTAAAATTTCAAGGACCACATTCCATTTATGTCGTTATCTCTATTATTTTATTTTATGGTGGATTGAATTAGGCAACAACCTATTCATATGTATTAAGAGATTTCACAAAAGAAGAGATAAACAGAAGAGACGAAGGGAGATGGGGTAAGGTGGCGCGCGCGTGATGGGGGAAGAGGCGAGGGTAGGTCGAAACGTGGATCCAGAAGCCCCATGGCCTTAAACGGTCGCACTTCTCCATTTACTTCATCTTACCTACTGATCATCCACCATCATCCCCACTTCATAGATTCACATTCCGCCTATTCTATATGGATGACCAAATGCCCCAAGAAAACAGTTCTACCCTTCAAACAAATTTTAAAAAAGAGAGGAGAAGAATCAATCTTACTTGTGGCATCGCAATGCCCACTCGTAAATTTTAAACCTTCATGACGCGTGTCAGTCACAATTTAAAAAAAAAAAAAAAAAAAACCTAAAGAAAGAAAAAAGGAAGAAGAAAAAAGAAAATAAATAAATAAAAATCGCTCACATCAGTGCTGACTATGACACTCTAGTGGATTCCGGCCAAAAAGATTGCATGTGGGAGAGCCTAAACTTCCGCAAGTGATGTTGAAAATGATGCGAGTGAATGACTACATATGGTGCACATGACATTATTATTATATTTTATGCATGAAGTGAGGTCGGACTCGAAAGTACCATAATAATGCCAATCTTTTAGATCTTCTTCAAACCACAAGGATCCAAAATAAACTTACTCGACTCAATGTTTCCATTCTCAATCATTGATGTGGGGAGAGCCTAAACTTTCACAAGTGATGTTGAAAATGATGTGAGTGAATGACTACATATGGTGCACATGACATCATTATTATATTTATGCACGAAGTAAGGTCGGACTCGAGAGTACCATAATAATGCCAATCTTTTAGACCTTCTTGAAATCACAAGGATCCAAAATAAAGTTACTCAGCTCAATGTTTCCATTCTCAATCATTGGATGTGGGAGAGCCTAAACTTCCGCAAGTGATGTTGAAAATGATGTGAGTGAATGACTACATATGGTGCACATGACATCATTATTATGTTTTATGCACGAAGTGAGGTCGGACTCGAGAGTATCATAATAATGCCAATCTTTTAGACCTTTTTCAAACCACAAGGATCCAAAATAAAGTTACTCAGCTCAATGTTTCCATTCTCAATCATTGGATGTGGGAGAGCCTAAACTTCCGCAAGTGATGTTGAAAATGATGTGAGTGAATGACTGCATATGGTGCACATGACATCATTATTATATTTTATGCACGAAGTGAGGTCGGACTCGAGAGTACCATAATAATGCCAATCTTTTAGACCTTCTTGAAACCACAAGGATCCAAAATAAAGTTACTCAGCTCAATGTTTTCATTCTCAATCATTGGATGTGGGAGAGCCTAAACTTCCACAAATGATGTTGAAAATGATATGAGTGAATGACTGCATATGGTGCACATGACGTCATTATTATATTTTATGCACGAAGTGAGGTCGGACTCGAGAGTACCATAATAATGCCAATCTTTTAGACCTTCTTGAAACCACAAGGATCCAAAATAAACTTACTCAGCTCAATGTTTCCATTCTCAATCATTGGATGTGGGAGAGCCTAAACTTCCGCAAGTGATGTTGAAAATGATGTGAGTGAATGACTGCATATGGTGCACATGACATCATTATTATGTTTTATGCACAAAGTGAGGTTGGACTCGAGAGTACCATAATAATGCCAATCTTTTAGACCTTCTTGAAATCACAAGGATCCAAAATAAAGTTACTTAGCTCAATGTTTCCATTCTCAATCATTGGATGTGGGAGAGCCTAAACTTCCGCAAGTGATGTTGAAAATGATGTGAGTAAATGACTGCATATGGTGCACATGACATCATTATTATATTTTATGCACGAAGTGAGGTTGGACTCGAGAGTACCATAATAATGCCAATCTTTTAGACCTTCTTCAAACCACAAGGATCCAAAATAAAGTTACTCAGCTCAATGTTTCCATTCTCAATCATTGGATGTGAGAGAGCCTAAACTTCCGCAAGTGCACAAGGATCCAAAATAAAGTTACTCAGCTCAATGTTTCCATTCTCAATCATTGGATGTGGGAGAGCCTAAACTTCCGCAAGTGATGTTGTGAATGACTGCAGATGGTGCACATGACATCATTATTATATTTTATGCACGAAGTGAGGTCGGACTCGAGAGTACCATAATAATGCCAATCTTTTAGACCTTTTCAAACCACAAGGATCCAAAATAAAGTTACTCAGCTCAATGTTTCCATTCTCAATCATTGGATGTGGGAGAGCCTAAACTTTCGCAAGTGATGTTGAAAATGATGTGAGTGAATGACTACATATGGTGCACATGACATCATTATTATGTTTTATGCACGAAGTGAGGTCGGACTCGAGAGTACCATAATAATGCCAATCTTTTAGACCTTCTTGAAATCACAAGGATCCAAAATAAAGTTACTCAGCTCAATGTTTCCATTCTCAATCATTGGATGTGGGAGAGCCTAAACTTCCGCAAGTGATGTTGAAAATGATGTAAGTGAATGACTGCATATGGTGCACATGACGTCATTATTATATTTTATGCACGAAGTGAGGTCGGACTCGAGAGTACCATAATAATGCCAATCTTTTAGACCTTCTTGAAACCACAAGGATCCAAAATAAAGTTACTCAGCTCAATGTTTCCATTCTCAATCATTGGATGTGAGAGAGCCTAAACTTCCGCAAGTGCACAAGGATCCAAAATAAAGTTATTCAGCTCAATGTTTCCATTCTCAATCATTGGATGTGGGAGAGCCTAAACTTCCGCAAGTGATGTTGTGAATGACTGCATATGGTGCACATGACATCATTATTATATTTTATGCACGAAGTGAGGTCGGACTCGAGAGTATCATAATAATGCCAATCTTTTAGACCTCCTTCAAACCACAAGGATCCAAAATAAAGTTACTCAACTCAATGTTTCCATTCTCAATCATTGGATGTGGGAGAGCCTAAACTTCCGCAAGTGATGTTGAAAATGATTTGAGTGAATGACTGCATATGGTGCACATGACGTCATTATTATATTTTATGCACGAAGTGAGGTCGGACTTGAGAGTACCATAATAATGCCAATCTTTTAGACCTTCTTGAAACCACAAGGATCCAAAATAAAGTTACTCAACTCAATGTTTCCATTCTCAATCATTGGATGTGGGAGAGCCTAAACTTCCGCAAGTGATGTTGAAAATGATGTGAGTGAATGACTGCATATGGTGCACATGACATCATTATTATGTTTTATGCACGAAGTGAGGTTGGACTCAAGAGTACCATAACAATGCCAATCTTTTAGACCTTCTTGAAATCACAAGGATCCAAAATAAAGTTACTCAACTCAATGTTTCCATTCTCAATCTTTGGATGTGGGAGAGCCTAAACTTCCGCAAGTGATGTTGAAAATTATGTGAGTGAATGGCTGCATATGGTGCACATGACATCATTATTATATTTTATGCACGAAGTGAGGTTGGACTTGAGAGTACCATAATAATGCCAATCTTTTAGACCTTCTTCAAACCACAAGGATCCAAAATAAAGTTACTCAGCTCAATGTTTCCATTCTCAATCATGATAGATCTATACACATAGGATGAATCAACTTTTGCATCGTCTTGATCTTGCATGCTCTTGTTCTATTTCTCCCTTTGCAACCCCCAACTTTTTAGACATTTTTGAAATCGCCATTTGATTCACAATAAATTACCTAACTTGATACATCCATATTCGGCTCTTATACTTCTATACATATAGAATGAATTAACTTTCGTATCGTATTGATCTTGCATGCTCTCGTTTTCTCGGTCCCCAATTGTTTAAACTTTTTCGAAATCATCAAAAAATTCACAAAAAATTACTGTTGTGGTAGTTATCTGAGTGGTAGATGCACACCATGTTAGCAGATAACATGGCGCGCTTATATTGCCGAATATTTTCTCGATTTAAAATAGGATATCCAAATTCACAGGAAGCAGTAAAAGCGAACCTTCGAAGTCTAATTCATCATCTGAGTCACTGTCTGATCCATCTTTGTAATGAGAACTAAAATAATAATAATCGTTCACTGCAGAATCTTCATCAAACACATCTTCCATGTTATCATACTCATTCTTTTCGCTGTCAGCAGTTTCTAACGCATATATATCATCAATACCATCACGCGTGTCTTTTGGGATCTCCTACTTTGTTCCTCATTATTATTATCTCTTGCAAAGTCTTCCCGCTTTCCTTCTCGTCTTCTTCCCTATCCAACGAGAAGCAACAAGTTGACCCAACTCTTCCTTTGACAATTCCTCAGCATTCTCAGATGCATCATCTCCCTACAAGTAATAAAACAATCATTCACGAGTTCTGGAAAAGCCGGCTAAAGTGAGATATCTGAGATCATTTTAAATTCAAAACCACAAGAACTTTAGAAACTCCATAAAAATAAAATGCTCTGCATTGGGCAAGAGGAAGAAAAGTAACATGCAGTCATGTAGACACCTCGAGTAAAGATATTCATTCTCAAACCTATGATATGCAGTCAAAAGTGTAATCATAATATATTTTTTCATGTTGTGTTAAATCTAACAGAATTTTCCATGACATGTCAATTATGTTTCATACATTGCCAATGGCAGAAAAGGAGTATGCTAAACCAATTCATTTGCAAGGAATGATGTCAGAGAAAGCAGAGATATCCAAAGCATCGAAGGAGATCATATTACATGAAAACACGAGACAAGAGGAGTCCGATTTTTCATGGGGAGAGATGGAGAGAGCGAGGAGAAAGATGGAGGAGAACGCTACATAAGACGTGCACAGTGGTACGGGGAAAGAAGTCGATGGTGTTGGAACTGCATGGTTCGAGGAATCGTATGATTCGAGGTCAACTTTCCAGCGCTGGGCCAAGTGGGCTAGTGAGACGGAAGACATGGCTCGTCGTGCTAACATCGAGGGATGCTGCCCGGAACAGGGGATGGAATATCTCGTACGACTTTCGTCAAGCAAGCTATTACGTTCCAATACTGCCTAATCACTTCATTACCATTAATAAGCGACAAGGAAAGCATAAAGACGCACTTAGATTACGGTAGCAAAGCTTGGTGCTTAGTAGTTGAGCCTCGCTAAGGAAGTTGGGAATACAAAGCAACTTATTACCTCATAAATCATAAAATGGCTCACTCAACCACCCCACTACTCAGGCTCTTTGACATCCATGGCCATTTCGCTTAAGCACATGGTCGATGAAGATGCTCTTCAATCACAACTTCCTATTCAGGCAGGGGGATATCGGCCAAATCTTTTCTGTATGGGATTTCTATTGCCTCCTCATTTCCATCAGCATCCTTCAACCTCGCTCTCTATGTTGCCGATTTTGTTGGGTTGCGCTTGATCGGCTCTATGAAAGTTACGACGGCGTCCTTCCGGAAGGTCGATAGATTATCGCGAAGATATAGAGCGCCATTAAGGGAAAAACAATGATCCCAACAAATACTTTCGCCACTCTCGGTAGGCTGTTATGAATCGCCAACCCACAAAAGCTTTGCTCAAGTAATATATATTGATGCCGATTATTCCAAAGCCAAGAATCCATGAGATGACAATTATCTGCATGAAAATTTCATCAGCACCAACATTGTTTATGCTTTAAAGTCAGTCTTTTGTCTAACGGTTCTTGTACAAAAGGATGAGTTCACTAGGTGCACTTGTAGACAATGCTTGTGGAGGCACAAAACAAGTGGCGATTGCTTTAAACTGGAAAATATCAACTTACAATGATGGAGTTCTTGTGTGGTCCCATCTTCTGGTCTGCTACTAAACTTGAGGAGAGGGATGAGAGCGAACGGAAGTTCAAAAGAAAGAATCATCGCTTTCGTTCCCCATAAAAGTTCTGCAATTAGTCAAAACTCGGAAGAGAAACATGGAGAAAGGCATATTTTGGAGGTTTAGATCGACTAGTTACAAACCGATGCAATGATAATGAGTTGCCCCGCACGGAAGATCCGCCTATAATTGAGACAATAAGACTAGGCATGATGGCGATGCACCTTGTCAACAAATTCCTTTTCCACTTCTTCATCTTTAGGTTCAGAAATCCCTGTATGTGATGCATACCCCATTCAATTGACAAGCTTAGTTTAAATTAAATAAAGTTGAATTCAGTATCTAGCAGCCTTTTTCCCCGAAGAGACCCGCATTATGTATTGCCCCGCATAGGTGCCTCGTGATGGTGGAACTCGGCCGGACGCCGAGCGGTGCGATGGCGTAAATGGTCGAGCTTGATCTTCCCAAAGACATTCTCGCATATATTGACTTAAAGAATTATCAAAGGGAGAACTCTCGAGATAGCAACCGATCCTGTATTACAAGAAATCACGAATAATCATGCACCTTTAAGAGATCCGATGCATTGTTCAGTGTGAGATTATTGCATGTGTCACTATTGCTATTGGAGAGATTGTTGGCCAAGCAAAAAGCACCCGAGACCGAGACAATTGAAACGTTTATCGAAAGGCTACTAGCAACGCGAAACCGCTTTCTATAAGGAAATATCTGCGCAGGCATCCCGCAAAGTTAACAGTATCGGTCATTTCTTGTCATTTCTCGGAAATAAAAACAAAAGATTAGAAAAAAAAAAAAAAAAAAAAAAAGGAGTTCCCATATATTGGCATTGTGGTACTCATATAAACATGCATATGCAGATTCATGTAAATTGTTCCAGTGGATATCATGCTTACATTGATGCCACGGACAGATCTCGGTACTTTCCTGGACAACACCAATGCAGAGTGGAGAAATAGGTTGTGACTGTCATAGAGAAAGAAGAGGACCAGTCAGAAGAGCTGATCCAACGACAATACGAGAGCATGTCGAAGGTCACTTCATGGTGACAGGAGATGTTTCTTATGTACAGGAAGACAGCTTACGGCATGACGAGGGCGCCCAAGAGAGCAATGGCATTGCCAGTGGCTCCTTGACCGCTAAGCTTAGGGATAAACATGCCCTTCAGGACATCGGATGCGGGAGGCTTCACATAACTCATTTCCCCAAAAAAACATCCTGCCATTGTGAACACCAGCAATGCTATCAGCATTTCCAGCTTCCTTACCTGCAACAATTTCACAAGAAACCAGAAAATTATGAGCAACACTAGTTCGAATTCTGCGTTGAGCCAGTACAGTGAAGGGCCGTAGAAGGATCCTCGTACGGGCCGGGTCAGAGGGTAATTGATGTGGTAGTCTGCGTGCTCCTTTTCATGAGGCTATTGATAGGCCTTACATGATTCAAGTAATATGCTCGGTTCGGTCTAACACACCGGCAATCCATCAAGATAATGTGAGTATTACATGTATTTGTACTAGACTCTTTGTTCGTAACAGTCCCCTTAAGATGTACAGCTCGATTGATAGATTCAGATCCTAGTACGGCTCTAATTTCCAGTTAGCAATGCCAAGCTGCATTAGTAACGTTTAGGTAAATATTGAAGGGAAAATTTTAAACCGAAGTCTGAAGTGGCCAACTTAATCCTAAATAAGTTGACCGATTCATTCTTCTTTAATTTGTTTGCACCAAGAGCAATCTATAAAATAAAGAATAACAAGAAGAGCAAAAACAAGACAAATTGCTTTACCAAAAAAAAAAAAAAACAAATTGCAGGCGTACCCCATATCTTTGTAGTCCAAGAAGCAGGAGTGTACTACAGCCAGTGAGCAGTACCCCAGCAAACAATGGTATGTGGAACAGAATATTCAATGCAAAGGCCGTCCCAATTACTGCATATCAACGAAATACCGAAGATATCATTTACTATAGTCAGTGGAAATAAACAAGATTACAAATGACTAAAAACTAATGTCCTGACAGAACATGCCTTCAGGTATATCCGCAGCAATCACAGCAGCTTCAGCTAGCAGCCAGAGGCAATACTTCACCACTATGGGATACTCAGCCTTACATAGCTCTGCTAAGTGTTTCCCTGAAAAGTATCAATTCAAATAATAAAACTGAAAGAAGCCATGGAACCTATGTCATCTTTACTGAAATTTGTATTGTGTTCTTCTCTTTTACCAGTGCTCACACCCAGATTTGCGGCGAGCGACTGGATGATTAGAGCAAACACCATCCCAATTAGTACCACCCACAGAAGCTGGAATAAACAAATGCAAGTATCAGCGACTTAATTCTCTCTCCCTTTTCTCCTCTTGCAATTCATGTCAATCCTTCACTACTAGGACTAATTTAGTTACCTCATATTCATAGGTAGCCCCAGCTTGAAGATCTGTTTCCACTGTAGCACAGAAAACCATAGTTGCATCTTTGTGAATCAGGAGGGGAAAAAAAGAAAAAAAAGAACCAACTGTTTTCCTAGCCACGTTACATGTAGAGATAGGGATGGCTTACAGTTTCCAGGGTCGAGGTAAGCCAAGGAGACGAGGAAGCCAGGGCCCACGAAGGACGTGAAGTTTCTCCAGCTGACTTTCTGCTCGTCACGAAAAACAACAGAAGCTCGTCAGTCAACGGAAGAAGGTACACTCTGCAACAGCTGAGGATATGTTTTAGCACCTTATGGCATGAACTCGTAGTGGCAGGCCTTGCATTGTTGAACTCAAAAGATTCTAGAAAGAAAGAAATCGCCTTAACTGTCGACTAACTAAAAAGTAGGAGGATTACGAGCAAAATCTCTCTCTCTCTCTCTCTCTCTCGCGTATCAATGAAAACAAAAAATCAAACAGAATATCCACCAAAGGAATGAAAGAAACGTGGGGCAGCTATTATCCGGTGGGGGTCTGGAATGGAAGAGTTGATTTTCGTTTTTTTCAGGGAGCGGCATATTCTTTGTTGACATGTGAAGGCAAATAAAGTAGTATTCACATCAAGTACGTCTCAAACAAAAGAAATTTGTTTTTGCTTTCAGCTATTGGGGTATTTTTCCCGGTCGAGGGAAAGAAAAGTAGTTGGCGCGTGGAAAGTCCCAACAGACGAGAGATGGGAATCAGACGGGGTCCAACCGTGTACGCGGGAGGTGGTCTATACGTCTTCATACGGACGGCAGGAGTACCTGGTGGGGCTGATGATGATGGTCGTGCTCATCGTGATGCCGATGATGATCCACGCTTTCGTTGTTGTCAGTCGCAGGAGGCGGTGGAGGCGGCGGGGTGCTCCTCCCCTCCATGTCAATGGCCACTATGCTGTTGCTGCTGTCACTGCCACTGCCACCGCCATCGCCGTGACCTGGAACTGCATCACCAATCACCTGCTGGTGCTGCATCACTTGCATGATCCTCTCTGTCTCTCTGTCTCTCTGTCTCTGTCTCTAGGTGAAGATTTCGAAAATGGTCTCTGTCTCTAGGTGAAGATTTCGATGATGGTCGCTGTTGCCAGAAGTGGCATTTATACCGCAGGGTAGTGAGAATTTTTTTTTTTTGGGGGGTTAGAATAACAATATATATTCCTTATTTAAATCTTAGTTTGTGAGTACAATGACACAGCATCAAAACAAAGAACTCCAAAGATTGGGAGGGGAGAGAGGGTCCAACTTGAAATTGGAAAAGTTTTTCAAATGATCTTGAGCTTTTAAGATAAGCACACGTATATCCCACTTGAAATGATTAGCAGGTGTGAGAGCTTTTACCATATCTAAACAATCTGACTCTAGTTGGAGACAATCCATAGCATGTTTAGAGAAGAAAACTAGAGTTTCTACTTAGGAGTCCCCGGTTTAACACTTAAATGATTGACTTTTGGGTATGGACAAGAAGCAATAATCTTACTTTTGGGTAGCTTTCAATTCGAGAAACTTATTCCTATTTACAATATATATTTTGCAACTTGGGTTTATAACTTACTAGAATTGTACATATCATTAAGCCTAGGATATTATTTCAACTACCCTCCACAGAAATGATCTGATACCCTTGGACCTACAAAAATTCTCCAATATTTTGTTTTGTTAAATAAGGAAAGGGGGATAGACTTTTGTTAAATAAGGAAGAGGAGGATAGAGTGCATTTATTTTTGTAGTTAAATAAGGAAGAGGAGGATAGAGTGCTTTTATTTTTAGCTAAATAAGAAAAAAGGAGGATAGAGTGCTTTTATTTTTTGTTCTGTTAAACAAGGAAGATGAGGATATACTACATTTACGAGATTGGTACATATCGTTGATATTCTTTTTGCTACCCTCCATGAGTATAATCTGATCCACTTGGAGCTACAAAAATTCTCCAATATCTTTTTTTTTTTGTTAAATAAGGAAGCTGAGGATAGACTGCATATATTTTTAGTACAATGATGTTGTTTAGGACACATAAATCCGTCCAATTACCATTTCAATAAGGAAATCCAAACCTCTTATTACAAAACATATCACGTGGTTTGGCTCATGTCTTTCATTTTTCTATTTTTATCTTATTATTTTTATATGTCATCGATTCTTTTTGAGTACTGATAAACACACAACAACTACTTATGATAGCTGTTTTCTCCAAGCACCTTGACAAATCAAGCAGAAAGATATAAGATTCAAGACAGTCATTGTTGCATACACAAAAATACTAATCATCAACGCCTTGAGTTGCGTGCGAAGCCAGAGAGAAATCTTAAACTAAATTAAGAATTTTTGGAGCGATAAGATTAACACAAGTAAAAAAAACCCTTGCACAGTGTATAATTGAGTTATTTAACATTTGAGCAAGCTTTATCTATGTGAACAGTTTTGATGTGGGATCCCATAATTACGAAAATTGTCAAATTTTTTTTAACTTTATTGCACTTTTGTTAAGTCGGTTCTAAACTTTTTAATTGTACTAATTGCTTTCTAAACATTTTCGCGTTTTGTCCAAAAAGAGCATGTTGAAGGTCACTTGGGATACGTTTCTTAAGATAGGATATGTTTCTTATGTACAGAAATCCGAAAAAAAAGAAAAAAGAAAAAAAAGATTGTGCTTACAGGAACATAAGCAAAGATATTAAACAACACAATTACGATATTGGGCCGTCCAGTCAAGTATTTAGAATACTCCACCACCTTGACTAGTCCGACTCTCATCAATGCCAAAAGTTGCTCGTAGACTTCGCAAATTTGAGATTGCCCACTACAGCAGAGAGTCTAAAAAGGTAGTGGATTGGATCGCAAAAGTCCAAAGGAACAAGTCCCTTCCACACAATTGGTTATCCAAATTACTCGAAGCCATTCACACCTTACTTTGTTCCGGATCTAGTTTTTTGTACTCGAATTCTTTGATTTAGCTAGTTGAACGTGTATTTTCTTGATAAAAAAAAAAGAACTAGAAAGGAATCGAGCCGAACTTGAGTAAATTGAAAGTCGAGCCAGAGTGATTCACGAGATACTTGACCGGAGTTGCACGCCGAGCGCTGACTTACCACCTTAATGGTTAATGTTGCCGAGCACATGCCAAGTCCTCACTAGCTTTAAGCCGCCAGGTTGTCCATGGTTAACAACCAAACGGCAAAATGGTTCTAATTCCATCTGCTTCATTAAGTTTCTTTATTCAAAATTTGACACTTGGTCTTGAAGAGAAGAGTTGGTGTTTTAAAAGTATGGGTGCATTTGGGAAAGACTTTTCTAAAACCCTTGGGGCGTCCTATGCCCCTTGGGCCAATAGAGGGTGTTTAGCAATTCTTTTTAAACTCTATTTTCCTAAAGCAAGACTTCCGAAAGCTAAAAGTCCAAGGCAGTTGGTTTTCTCGGCATGCTGAACGAGGGTTAGTAAAAAAAAATCTTTCGAAATTATCCTTGCTAACTTTTTGTTTTTCTAGTTTTGCCCCCAATGACTATTCATCATCTTCTTCTCTATTGAATAGGACCGGCATGGCTACACATGGTCATTGACAAAGGGTAGGCAGTCGCTGGTGAAGTGCAAGTGGTTCGGTGATGGTCGTGCAATTTGATCGCAATCTGGGTTGCGTAGCCTCAGCGACCTCCGTGCGGAGGTTGTGGTGCGGTAGGTCACACGACTAGAGCATGATATGGGAACCACAACCCTCATCGGACCACTTACCCTTCGTCGGTGATCGCCTGCTCT
Organism: Eucalyptus erythrocorys; assembly: GCA_014182555.1. Classification (NCBI taxonomy): domain Eukaryota; kingdom Viridiplantae; phylum Streptophyta; class Magnoliopsida; order Myrtales; family Myrtaceae; genus Eucalyptus; species Eucalyptus erythrocorys. The sequence continues at coordinate 43,025,005 of CM024602.1, forward strand.
TAGCTAGCCAACTCTTTTTTTTTTTTTTTTTCTCTCTCTCTCTTTTAATAACAAAAGTCTTCTACAAATATAATTTCTCCAAATACTATTTTGCTCTAAAGTACTTCATAATGAACTTTTATAGTACAATTTATCAAACACATTTTGTAGTTTGAAAAATTCCTTTAACCTAACGGCCTTTACGTTTCCCCAAAAACTTTCCTCGAAAGCCTTCCCAAACGCACCCTATATACTTTTTATGCAGTACTAATTGGGTCATAAATATAATAATCTAACCAATTTAGTCATAAATATTTTGAAAATTTATCAATGTAGTTCTTTTGACCAATATTGGCCAGAAATTGTTAACATTGCAGTCCAAAATAGGCAAGGGCCAGATCGCCACTAGCCGAGAGGTGGACAAGTGTCTTGGCCCTCACCTATGGCTAGCAACCTTCGCCAACCATCGTCGAGGCTTGACGACAAACAAAGTGAAATGAAAATAGAAAGGGAAGGAAAGAAAAAGAAAAAAATTCAAATTTTTTTATAAAAAGGTTGCTTGAATTGTTTACATCGGCATGGCCATATCATGTAAGACGATTGGTGTCTATATCAGCAATTACATGTCATAATTGGCCTGAATGATTACATTAATAGATAGTCAAAATGTTTAGCACCAAATTAATTTTTAGACAATTTGTTAATGTAGTTTTTGGATCAATTTTGATCAAAAATTACTAACATGACAATTTTGAATAAGTGAGAGCTAGATCGCCAAAGGTCGCAAGTGTTGTAGCCCTCATCTATGGCCAACAACCTCTACTAGCTATCACTAAGGCTTGGTAACCAATGGAGTGAACTATGGAAAAAAAAAAAAATGGAAGGGAAAGGAAAGAAAAGAGAGGAAAAATTAAGATTTTATTTAAAAAAATTACATGCATTGTCCACATTAGTGCTGACCATATTATGTAGGTCGATTGGCGTTTATATTAATAATTTTCAACTAATATTGACTAGAATAGCTATATTGACAAATAATTATAATGTCTATAATTAATTTGGTTAAATTGAAAAGTATAGAAATGAATTGATATTTGAAAAATCATTTAAGATTTTTTGGTAAAAGCAACGAGTTGATACATAATAACTTTTGAATGGGCTGTTTCGTGAGAATCAAGTAATCCTAAAACTATGAAACATTTTTTTTTTTTTTAACATTTTTCGAGATCGAGTTAAGTGAGCGAGACAAGGAAGCCAGGGCCCACAATTGACACAAATTTAATGAAATCAGTTATATTGAATGAAAAACACATTATTTTATGAGGAAGTCAGTTGATGTTTTTACTTAGTCATAATTAATAATGAGGTGACAAATTAACATTATAAATTGACTGTGAAATTAGTTTTTAAAATGAATACGTGATTATGGTATAATAAAAATATAAATACGGTTGCCATCAGATCTTCATGGAAAATATAATGATTTTATAACCTTAGATTTTTGTTGACTATAAATCCTTATATTACAAATTATTTTAGAAGTGGGCTATGTCTATATCATATCAAATACGAGCATAAGCTAGATAATTGGAATTGAGTTGTAGAACATAAAACGGATTTTCTATTCCTAATTACACATCATGAAATTTTACTTTGCCATCTCCAAATTATGATAATTCTTTAATTTATGTAGTTTCCAAGAAAAAGTTATAAATACAACATAAAAAGGGCTTCATTTTTAATTGGGCATTCTAGGGCCTACATGGTAATATTCTCATTTCTTTATTTTTCCTTTTTGTTTTTTTTATTTCTCGGAATAGAAAAAAAGTAGAAATTCATTTGGTAACGTCAATTAATTTTTCTATTTCCTAGAATAGAAAAGTGGCTAGGGAGTAGATTTTGAACAGAAATAAAAGGTAGAAAATATATTCTCTTATTCTTGAAAATAATTTCTAGGAATAATTTGTTTTTTTATTTTATTTTTGTCTTCTTCCTTTTCTAATCAGCTGGTGGTGGAGACTCACCGCCTGTTGTGGCCGATCGCCACCGACTGTTCACCACTGTCAGTCTCCGATCGCAAGCCATCATCCTTGTTGATCGCTAGTCATCGTTGTCTTTGCCGACTAGAGGAGAAAGAAGAGGAAAAAAAGAAAAGAGAAAAGGAAAATTCAAAAAAAAATTAAAAAATTAAAAGAAATTCCACAAAAAAAAAAATTGTAGGTTGTCCCAAATGCATTCCTATTTTTATTTATTTCGGGAATAAAATTTTTTTATGATTATAAAATGCGTTATTTTATTCAGAAATTGTTCTAGGCAATAAAAATAAAAAAAAACTATTTCTAAAAAGAAATTTTTTCCGGAACAAAAATGTTATCAAACGCACCCTTAATTTTTATCATGATTTACTTCCCATGGAATTCTAGTGAACCAATAAAGACATGCTTTGAAATGAAACAAAGTTATATTTTTGGAATGACTAATTCATCTTGCATATCGAATAAGACAATATACATTACATTGTTAACTTAGTGTGCATTTGGCAATCCACCAAACAGTAAACATTTTTATTCCTTTGTTCTAAGAATAAATTTGTAACAAAATCAATAAGTAGAAAAAAGTTGATTCTTTATTTCTAGAAACAATTCCAAAATAAAAACCAACCCATTTTTTCTCTTCTCTTCCTTCTTCTTGTTCTTCTTCCCTCTCTCTCCTTCTTCCCCTACCATTGCCGTCAGTTGCCGTCGTCACCACCGTTCACCATCACTGGTTGCCAGCAATTGATTGGGCGAGATATGGAGAGCCTGCCGGAGGCTCGCCTAGCAGGGTGAGGCGCGATCGAGCCGTGATTGGGAGAGGCCAAGCTCGCCTAGTTGCTAGTAGGGTTCAACCTCGCCAGATTTGGGCGAGGTCACTCGCACATCCAAGGCTTGGTCGAGCCTTGCTTAGTTGCCGACGAGGTTTGGTCGGCAAGGTCGTCGGCCCTTGTCTAGCCGGTCGCCTATCATCTCTTAGCCGGCGACCGACCAAAGCTTGAATAATAAGAAGATAAAAAAAAAAGAAAAGTAGAAGAGAAGAAAAAAAGTAATAAAATTATTTAAAAATTAAAAGAAAATGATTTGGATTAGAAATTTTGAATGATACCAAACACAATTCTATTCAGGAGTAGAAATTTTGGATAGTTACCAAATACCTTAAAATGCTTAAAAATGTTCTCAAGAATAGAATAAAAAGAATTATTTCTAATTAGAAATTGTTCTCTGAAGTAGAATGGTTATCAAGTATACACTTATTGACGGCTAGTTTCCATTTCACAGACCATACTTTATGTATATATTGGTATAAACAACCGACTTTTTTTTTTTTTTTCAAATGAAAAACAATATGGAACTTTGGCAAACGATATGAAAGAGAATGTTCGGTTTAAGTAGTGATAGTCCCCAAATTTCCGTTAGTCATACTAGTTAAAATTTATCGCCTCTCTCCCCCATCAAGTTTAAGGCGGTGGATTAGCCCACTCATATTGGGCAAGCCTATCACCTCACTGAAGACAATGCAAGTGGAAAGTCCTAAATTAGTGACACGTGTAAACCCAGACCATGCTTTATAGATCAATTAAGGTTTCTTGAGATCGAGCATAAATTGATAAATTAAACTTTCAAACTGAGCCTTGGACCAATTTACCAAACACCACATTGGTGCATGACTATTTTTACTTTTTTTAATTTTTGAAGTTAAGATGCGTTGCTAACCAATGAAACTACGTTGACCATAATAATATTCTTAGAAAATGGTGCCAAGTAAACAACTAGCTTTTGTTAGACGTTGTGGACTGCCATAGTGAACAAATTTACCTACTCAAGGTGAGCTTTTGCCGAGTCATGAAAAAACACTGTCCAAGCCTATGAAATTAAAATAAACCGATAAAGATAATGAATTCCACACATGTAAGTCATAAGTCGTGTAAGATTAAAATGAAATAATACATAATATGAGTGAAACCTCTTATAGAGCAAGGTGTGAAAAGGATGGCTGATTTTTTTGGTACACAAGTATGGGGAAAGAGTAGGTATCCATCTATAAGTGTTCTACTCTATATTTGATGCCTTACAACTATTCCACGTGAAAGAATCCCAAATCTTTCTTAAGTTGTCAATGTGGACAATATGAAAGGCCTTGTTGAGCTCATCCTTTTGATTGGTTCATCAAAAGGTGGCTACGAAGTTCAGGGAAAATTGCAAATCTCGGACAGCGATTTTGTCATACTATATAAAGTACCCGGTGCCTTGGGAAATTTGCCCGGTGCCTTGCTAAGCTTAAAATCGTGGCAGAAAAAGACAAAGTAGATCGTTCAGTGACCGTTTCAAATTCGAATTCAAAAAAGCAGCCCGGCCCGTCAGCGACAGGGCTGTGACCTTGTCCACGGCGACCGACAAATCGCGCTCCCCGAAGCTGGCGAGCCGGAGCCTTGGACCAGCCGCGCTCGACCCGTCCCATTCGTCCGTGACGGGAGCGACGCTCAACGCGGGGGGGAGAAGGGAAGCACGGGTGGGCCCCACTCCGGGACGCTCCTCCCCAACGATAACCGAGCCCGGATGGACGGCCAGGATGGCCCTCGCAGTTCAAAATCTCCCCGCCTAAGGCGCACGATGGGAATCAATTATTAAAATCACATTTCAAAAAGCGCTCGCTCTGCTCTCGCTCTCGCTCTCGCTCGAATAAAAACCTCAAAAACCCCTTTTTCCAAAATAGCCGAAAAACAGAGAAAAATAGAATCGAGAAAAGTCCCTCTCTCCTTCTCTCTCCTTCTCTTTTTGTGAAGAAAGGGTGGGGGGATACATCATCGCCGTTGGGAAACGGAGAGGGGTTGCCGGAGCGGGCGGGGGGAGAGAGAGCGATTCGTGTTGAACTGCTGGTCTCGCCGCCGCCGCCGCCGCCGCTCCTCGAGATGTCGAACCAGCACCGGCGCTCCTCCTTCTCGTCCTCCACGACGTCGTCCCTCGCCAAGCGCCACGCCTCCTCCTCCTCCTCGGAGAACGCCGGGAAGGCCTTCGCCGCCGCCGCCGCCGTCCCGTCGCACCTGGCCAAGAAGCGGGCGCCCCTCGGCAACCTGACCAACCTCAAGGCCGGCGATGGCAATTCCCGCAGCTCATCGGCGCCGTCCACTTTGGTGGGGTTTCATTCTTTTTCCGTTTTCTGGTTTTGCCATTTTCATTTAGATGGTTCTGCTGCTGCGTTCTGTTCGGTGCAGAATTGGGATTCCTGTTCTCTCTGCTTCCTCTAATGGACGAGCGACTTTCGTTGCGTTTCATGTTTTATCCTCGGTGTATTTTGACCTTTTTCTTTTTCCTTGTGACGCACTTTTTCTTGTTCGATTTTCTTGAGTGATCGACGGTCGGGTGGTCTAGGGTTCGGCGGATCATGCCATGCTCGAAAATGTACGGAAAACCTTGCCAGATTGAGTTTCTTGAAAAGCCTTAGCTTCCATCTCAAGAACGTAAAGCTTGTTCTGAGAACCAACGTTTTGCACCGATGATCCCTGTTGGTTCTCTGATAGACAAATGCAGTCGCTGTTTCAGCTCTGATCGTGAGAAGTGATGCTTAGCAATGTAACTGGTTTGGTTCAGTAATCCTCGAGCAGTTGCGTTGCAGATGTTGTCCAATGTTCAAAATGTCAGCGCAATTTACAGGGATCCCTTTAATGTCTTTTGAGAAAATCCTAGGATGGCCTGAATGCCTAGGAACTGTAGAAGTTGTGTGCAATTGCGGTCTCATACGATTGTGTTCGGTATTTGACCATAGTATGTCTGTTGAATCTGTTCTGACATCTTGTTTATGGAAAAGATGAGCTGAATTTTGAATTTTGAAGGTGGCTAATGCGACGAAACTGGCAAAGGCGAGGAAGGGATCTTCTACTTCCAGCTCGAACATGGGCCTCTCGGGAAGTGCTTTACCGAGATATGCTAGCACGAAACCCAGTGGAGTTCTTCCTAGCGTTAATCCTTCCATTCCAAGAATAGAGATAGCCGTTGATCCCACGCCGTGCAGCATGGTTGTTTCGCCCAGTAGATCAGACATGCAATCAGTTTCGCTTGATGAGAGCATGTCCACCTGCGAGTCTTTCAAGAGTCCCGACGTTGAGTATATCGACAATGAGGATGTTTCGGCAGTGGATTCTATCGACAGGAAGACATTTAGCAATCTTTATATCTCAGATACCACGGCAAAAGCAGGTAATTCTTCAAAATCTAAAATTTAGTGTGCTTTTCATGTGTTGTTCTATGGTTCACAGTGTTTACCAATCAGATTGACATTAATTCCTTGGCTACCCATGATTGGCCAGCGGCTAACATTTGCGAGAGAGATGTACTCATGGAGATGGAAACGGATGAGAAGATTGTCAATGTTGATGACAACTACTCGGATCCGCAACTCTGTGCAACCATTGCTTGTGACATTTACCAGCACTTACGTGCATCTGAGGTCCAGCCTTTTTTTCTATTCTATTCTAATTTCCTTCTATGAGTTTCACTTCCTAATGTCTGATGGTTTGAGTAATAGGTCTTTGCATAATCAGAGTAAAAAGCGTGCACTATTAGTTCAGCTCAAGTCAAGTTGCTATAGAATACAATTTAGAGAGACAGAGTAGGGCCTGGGCATTAGTCACTGCTCTCCCCTCAGGAACAAAATCTTTGCAAGGCTGGGAGATCATGCTTACTGAATTAAAGTCATGCTACTGTGTAAAGCTAGATGATCTCATTGTAGAGTTTGCACTTAGTTGAGTATCGAGGTTCTTGGCAATCCTGATGCTGCTGACGACAAATGAAACAAATTAATGGGATGGGCCATTCTAGATCATTTTTCTTTTGAAACAATGGAATCTGATTTTTACTTCTTGTGTTTCCATTCTTTCTGAAAGTTTCCGATGTAAACGGATGGTTTATGACGACTCTTTGACACATCATTTTGATTAACATAGAAATTCAGAAACAGACATTTGTTTTCACAGGCTACATAACGTACTAAATCACTGTTTGGAAATAAATAGGCAACTGATTGATACCAAACATCATTATGCATAGGCCTATGGCTAGACAGAATCCTGTTCACTTTGGATTTCGTTTTTCTCGGAGATGGCTAAGCTTACAAAACTTTTTGAGTTTATATACAAAATCAATGGCATTCTGGGATTCTCTATCATAATATTTGTTCAACTTGGCTATTTTTCAGGCTAAGAAGAGACCTTCCACTGATTTTATGGATAGAGTACAAAAGGATATAACTGCCAGCATGCGTGCCATACTAATTGATTGGCTTGTGGAGGTAACTAAGGCTTTTAATTTATCTAGGGCTGAGAGTAAGTTCCTAGTTGTGATGTTGTTTGGAGGCTGAAGTTCCAGGTTGTATTGCAGGTGGCTGAAGAATACAGGCTCGTACCTGATACACTGTACCTGACTGTTAACTACATAGATCGGTATCTTTCAGGAAATGTGATGAATAGACAACGTCTGCAGCTGCTTGGTGTTGCTTGCATGATGATAGCTGCGTAAGAAACAGATTTTTGCATTCCAGGCATTTTTCTTTTCTGAGTGTTGCCGAGGATGTTCTTATAAAGCCAAAATGTTTAAGTACTCATTCTTATCATGGACAGCAAGTACGAGGAGATCTGTGCACCTCAGGTGGAGGAGTTCTGTTATATTACCGACAATACTTACTTCAAGGAGGAGGTTTGCATCTAACATTTTCGTGCAGTAGGCGTTTGTTTGGATTTTCCCTGTTTCTATTCTTATGACTTTTATTAATGCAATGGAGCTTGATGTTCATGTAGGTATTGCAAATGGAATCTTCTGTGTTGAATTACTTGAAGTTTGAAATGACTGCTCCCACTGTCAAGTGCTTTTTAAGGTATGTCCGTGCTAATTATTACTTGCCATAGTTTTTTTTTTTTTTCACATTGCTTCATGAGGTGGTGACTGTTTATTTGGCAATGCAATGTAGACGATTTGTTCGTGCTGCGCAAGGGGTGAATGAGGTATTTATTTTCAGCTTTGCAACCAGCTTTCTACATGAACTTAATCTCACGTCATTTAACTATATACACTATTGTGCAATACATTTGCTTCCACAGCTTACTAATTTGGTTATTTTTTTACTTCTGAAAATTTCTAAGAACAAAATTTGTTTTATGAACTAAAAGATCTACACTATAGGGTCTTGCTGGTTGTCATTAGGAATGCATGATCTTAATGCTAATGAGACTCGGTATTTCTGGCTCTGCTATTTTCTATTTCCAGGTTCCATCTTTGCAACTGGAGTGCATGGCCAACTATATTGCAGAACTCTCTCTACTGGAGTACGATATGCTTTGTTATGCTCCATCTCTTGTAGCTGCATCAGCAATATTTCTGGCCAAATTTGTCATCACCCCTTCGAAGAGACCATGGGTATGACCCTAACTATTCGAATAACTTCTCTTCATACAGAGAGTATGAAGTTGGCTGAGGTTACTTATGCAATATTGCGCAGGACCCGACATTGCAGCATTACACTCTCTACCAGCCTTCCGATCTGGGAAACTGTGTCAAGGATCTGCATCGGCTGTGTTTTAACAGCCATGGTTCGACCTTACCAGCAATCAGGGAGAAGTACAGCCAGCATAAGGTACTGAGCAAGACTTTCTTGCTATCTCTTTATTTTGAAAATGTGGATTTTTAAGGTTCTCATGCTAAATGAAAGCATTAGTATGGTTTATGGTTTTTATAATTATACGTTGGTATCTGTTTTCAGTACAAATACGTGGCCAAGAAGTATTGCCCTCCCACGATACCTCTGGAGTTCTTCCACAATCTTGTCTATTAGCCATTGACGACACTCTGCTCCAATGCTCTGTTGGAACCTATCCTCCGTTTGCTCACCAGCAACTCTTACGCGCTTTTGCCCCGTAATCCAGTGATTGTCAAAGAGTTGATCCGTATTCACTTAGTAAGATTTTAGGATCTCTGTCTCTTTCCCCGTCTTCGTTGCTGAAGTGTAAATCCCCTCCTCTCTTTCGAGTTCCGTCATTTTATTTTGCACCATTGATGATGTTGTACTCTGGTGCACGCGGTTGATTTTACCCCGGCTGCATGACCGTACGGAGGATTAGTAGCTTCTTTATGATGAAATATCGTGGCAGATTTCTTTTCTTCTTTCTATTCTGTTTTGATTACTCTTTTTTCCTCCATAGAATGAGCTGACTTCTGCGCAGAAGTTGGTGAAGATACCGGTAAGTTGACTGCTAATGTGAAATTTGGGCTCCCAATCTCTGTGACACAAAAATATTATCCATTCCAAAAGATGGTTTCTTAGGTAAAATTATGTGCTAGGTAACTGTGAATAGCTTAATAATCTTGATATGATCTGTTCATGCACAAAGAGGAAACTTGATTATGTCAAAACCAATTCTCATTTGTTGCAGAGTACACCATCTTCTAGCAGAAAAAAGCTCTTGGTTATTCAGCTACCTCTCTTAAAAAAGTAAAATTAGAGTACCCGATCCGATCCGGTCTATAAACTTAGAATTCTATGCGGCGTGATATACTGCAAATTAATATTTGAATAAACAGCTTATACTTGATGTTCAGCGAGATAATTTGTAACTCAATTTACGACCATATTGTGACTTAATTTATGTGGCCCAGTTGTATATGGTCTAGTACACATTTAGGACGAGAACCCAAAATGGTGTAAATGCATCTTATCGTTTTGTGTTGCTCTGAATGTCTTTAATTTCTCTCATCATGAGAAAAAATTTAAGGCATTACTTCCTTTTTATTTTGCTAAAATTAACATCGTGATTAGCATAAATGAAGTTGCTTGTAATGCACACACTGCAAGCGAACGCAACAGATTTTCCAATTTATAACATCGGATGAGTCGCATATGAACAGAGGCTTTGACTTCACTAACATGAAATATTTAACTGGGAAGATAAATAGAGACCCAAAAAGATTTGCATGTGAAAACTTTCGCTTTGATATCATGTGAGATTTTATTCTAAAAGTTTAAATTGTTAGAGGAATGTATGTTTTAATATTAAGATATTCTATCACGCATGAGAGTAAGATCCCCTAAGTAGATGGAAGCTGATCCATTTAGTCAAAAGAGCAGGACATTTTTTCTATGTTCAGGTCAGAGCAATACGAAACGCTCTTCACTCGAAGACAAAAAAGAGGTCCATACAGATGAACATAGCTTGTAAGTATTACCTATGTTTGGACAACCATGGCAGATTCTTTCAAGGATGTAACATTTTTGAGCACTACCGTTCAGCTCTTATGGCAACGCTGGAAGAGGTCACCTTATAAAGCACCTTTACAGTCTTTGCTTATTTCAAGGAAAAATGATACTATTGATCCTAAATTTTGATTCAAATTATAATGCCATTTTTATAACTTTAATTTGTTGAATGTGGTTGTGCAATGTCATCTTTTGTTTGATCAAACAAGTGCGCGAGAAGTCACCGCAAATTTCTAAATCATTACGAAACATGCCAATTAGTTCATAAACTATTACCAAATACGCAATTTGATTCCTAAACTTTCGATTTTTTCAATCTAATCTCTTTAACTTTAGATAACAAAGTCAAATCAGTCATTTGTAGGGGTATGCATGGTCTGAGCGGGCGGCTCCCGACCTAGAACGATCTACTTTGTTTTTTAGGACATCTAGAAGCAATGGTTCTTCATTATCGTTCCTAATTTTTATATAAAATTTCGAACTTCTTTATTTCGTTTTTCATAATTAAATTTAGTGAAGTCTTTCGTTTTCAAGCTCGCAATTAACGACCTAAAATAAAATATTTTTGCAAAAATAAAACACGGATTTACCTTAAATAGAAAATAAGCACAAACAAGATGTGAATTAATATAAATGAGTTTTATTGATGAATTTATAATATTTATAGATATCTTTATTGAAATCCTTAGAACTAAAATATCAACCAGATACAACTCCGAATGAGATTTTGCTTTTACTATTATAGAGTTTATAAACTAAAATATACTTAAATGAAACTACCATAATTTTTATTGGACCGAAATGACAAAAATTCAGAAACCTCATATTTTTTGTTTTGTAAGAAATAGAATGGAATGAAAAGTATTCCGAAATTTGGCCAATTGAATATCTATGAAAATTTGTGATGAAAAGTCATACGGATTGATTTAATTTATTATGGGATGTCAAGATAGATTGAACAAATCGAAATTCAGGGATTAGATTTCACATTTAATAATAGTTTAGAAATTTGTGATTCCTTCTTCTTCTTCTTCTTTCCCATTTTATGATCAAATAAAAATATAAATTGAACAATTATGAGAAGTCCACATACCGCAAAGCTGCAAATTTCACACCAAGATCATCGACTAAATATCCAAAGATGAGATTAATATTATTAGGGATAAGTGCATAAGAAATCCTAAAACTTATCATAAAAATGCAATTAAGTCCTAAAACTTTCAAAAAGTGCAATTAAATCCTAAAATTTATTACGAAAGTTTAATAAAGTCTTAAAACTTTCAAAAGGTTCAATAAAGTCCTAAAACTTGTCTCAAAAGTGCAACGAAATCCTAAAACTTGTCCGGAAAATGCAACCAAGTTCTAAAACTTTCTAAAAGTGCAATCAAGGAAATAACTTAAATTGAACTATTTTGATAAGTTTTAGGACTTGATTGCACTTTTGAAAGTTTTAGGACTTAATTGCACTTTTTGAAAGTTTTAGGACTTAATTGCATTTTCATAACAAATTTTAGGACTTCCAATGCGCTTATCCCATATTATTAATGTCAGCTACTTTATCTCCGCTTTATATAGCGGCAGGGGCCACTGTGCTGCCATTTGATTCCGCTTTCTCCTCCGCCACACCCGACTTTTGCCCCCGTCATCTCCTGCTCCGCCATTCTACGCGGCGTTGACTTTGGCCGCCACCTTCGGGGCTGCATTCTTGTCGACTTCATCCGCCTTCTTCTCGCAGTCCTTCATGAGTTCACTAATCCTCGAGGCCAGGCTCGCCTTAGCTTCAGGAGATACGCCGTGCTTGCCAATCATCGACTCGAATACCGCCTCCGTGAGTTGTCTGTTCTCGATCACCATGTTCGAGGCTTCGGGCACGGATCCATCTTCAGAGAATGCAATCTGTAACCCAGAGGAGGGAAAAACAGTTGATGTACAAATTACATTAAGCCTCAGAGAACTACTTTGCCTTTAGATTTGGCAACAATCAAGAAGGGACAGCTGAGCAAATATTGAGCTAACCGTCGACGTACTCAAGACTTTCGTATTCGTAATACTTAATCACTAACCGTCAATGAGCCGTTGGGCGATAGTGTGAATAGAATCGAGGCGCCGGGCGGGAAGGATTGGTCCTTGAAAGCCTCGCGGAATTTCTCAACCGCAACAGCCTCGGCATCAGTGTAGGTTCCAACGGATTGCCAATATTTGACGCAGTTCTCCGTGACCTTCTCTGAGTATTGAGCTCCCGTCAATGGCAATATCATGGTCACCCGGGAGAATTTCTCGAATGGACCTGCGGGGATTCGCCACACCGGTTAATCATCCCAGTCCAGACTTTAAAACGATCGATCACGAGAACAGAGCCGAAAACCGTTTCCTAAGTGAAAGCTGTGCAAAGAGGGAAAGACACAATCGCAGTAGTCTACTCCATAATAAATCAGATACGAGCCTGAAAGCGAATTCATTGTTAAACGTTGAAATCTCTTGACTCTACCGAACGATGCAACTGGAAATGATTCTAATCTGCAATTTATAGTACAGCACGCACAAGTCCCCTCTGTTTCCCACACGAACAGTCTGCTCATTCTCAGCCTCGTATTGGGGAACTACGGAACTGAAATCGAGGCTAGAGAAAACTAACACCAAAGCTAGCTTTGATGAGACCAAAGTGAACTATGAAGGACAGAGGGCGACCAAAGAGTTAGATATTCATCTTGCAACTGGTTTGGAGGACTGAGTGTTTGTCCCCTACACGACACGAGCATGACAGGTGAAAGAAGAGAAGCACCTCCTCCTACACCTTGTATCCTCAGCAAGGTTTACATGACGATCATGAGGCCGACAAAGCTTTGCTTGCATGGAATCTTTGGACAATTAACCATCCATTGGCACATGCCGGGCGAAAACGATTTAGAGCAAAAGAACCCATCCGTGCATCAATCACGTAAAGATGGTCTTGTTCAGTCTAGACCAGCATATTGAAATCAAGGTATGACGGACAATTAACCACCAAGACCAAGATGCGGTTTATGGTCTGGTTCAATCTACACCAAGAACCAGACCGAGCCGGTCTTGACAGGTTGAGTTTATTCAATTATTGTGTTTCTTTACTATCGGTTCTAATTTAATAGATTAAAGATACAAGAAAAATAGACCATACATTCATATGATCTTTTAAAAGTTTCGTACATGGTAGACATTTCAACGGTGTTTTAATATTTTTCTATATTAACTGACCTCCTGTCATTGGGGATTAATTAATAATTGGAAATTCAGAAGACGAAATCTGACGTCACGTGAGGTGGCACCACGGTGCCCGAAGTCAACTCGCCAATCAGGTCTCCACGACCACGCAAAATCATTACTTCTATACCGTGGGAAACCTGATCGTGTGGGACCCACGAACGTGATGAACGGCCGGATCGGAGCCGGCTCCGACGACGCGAGAGGATCCGGCGCGACGGCCGGCGCGCGTCCGCCGTTCCGAACACGTCCACGAAACGTCGGCGGGAGCCAAAAGAACAGACGCCAAAAGTCTCCAAATTTTACTCCCCCTCGGACCAAAACAGAGGAAGAAATAAAGAACGAGAAAAGAGTCAAAACCCACAGTCCGCATCGGCCAATGAGAAACCTGCCTCGGACTCGGTCTCTCGCGAGTCACCGCCCGGCGAGTCGCGTCATCATCGGATCGCTCGAAAGAAAGAAAAAGGACACGGACCTGTGACGACGTCTCGGAAGAACTCGACGGAGTCGGCCAGCTCCTCCGCGCTCTTGCCGCTCCACTTGGGGGCGAGCGACGGCAGCGCCGCGTCCTCCAAGTAGACCCCGATCGCCGTGAACTTGATGAACTTCCCTGGATCTCCAGGCCTCTCGCCCCTGCACCATCCCCACAGACCAAAAAGCAAACAAAATATGATCTTTTTTTTTTTTAAACTCCTTCTCGAACCTAATTGAACAGACGACAACAACGAGGGGCGAAAACCAGAAATCCGACGGAGCACCTGCGCCGCCGAGGAAGTGGGTCTTGGCGGAGCCAGGCGGCTTGACGGACGGCGGGAACTTGACCGACTCGACCTGGACCTCGCCGACGGCGACGGAAGGGGGCGGCGCCATCGTCTGTTCGGCTGCTGGTTCGGTGGGGGTCTTGGAATGTCGACGGCGGAGATGTGGGGCGAAACGGAGTGAGTAGGGGGCTATATGACCGGGCGGAGAGGACGGGTAGACGCGGGTCCACGTGCGTCGGTTCGGATCCCGCCATCCCCATCCACAGCGGCCGCTCCACGCTCCCACGTGTACGGCCAGATCTCGCTTGGCCCGTTGACCATGCGTGTGCACCGTCGGATCAACGAATTTCCATCGGGAGAGCCAATGATTGGACGCAACTCGCCTGACTAGCTCGCGCGCGTTTTCCGGACGGGCGATGTTACGCTACGGCCCCGTGTTCCTACCCTAATGGTGCGACCCAATGCCTGTGGGCCGTTGATCCCAACGGACCTCGGCGTGTCCACGTGATCTGACTGCTCATGTTTATCTTGGGTTGCGCGAGGACGTAAAAAAGGTCAAACGGCGACTTTCGATCGGGCTTCTCGTGTTGATAGCCATGGGAGTTTTTCTGAAGGGCTTGGATAATTTCATTTAGGTAGATAACAAATTTTCAAATCCCAAAAGGGTAAAAGATCAGTGTCCCCCCAACTCGAGCATAGCTCACGATGGACTAGAGATGGAGGAAACGTGGGATGCGAACTCGCTACGTTTCACATGCTCCGGTCAATATTATCTTGGAAAAATACCATAAATAATCCTTAAATTTTAACTTGATGTGCAATATGATTCTTGAATTTACAATTTATTCAATGGGTGCAATGTAATTTCCGAATTTTTGATACATATTTAATTTAATTATGAACTATATGAAAATATTTAATATTATTCTTGATTTAGAATTAATTGAATGATCACGTTAACTATTTTCATACAGTTTAGGGACTACATTGATCATGTAACAAAAATTTATGAACTATATTTAATATGTACCGAAAGTCAGGGGATAACATTGAACAAATTAAAATTTCATTTATCACATTGAGCATCAGTTGAAATTCAAAAACTACATTGAATAAATTTAAATTTCAATGATCACATTCTATTTGTGTCGTTATCCCTATTATTTTATGGTGGATTGAATTAGGCAACAACCTATTCATACGTACTAAGAGATTTCACAAAATAAGAGAACTTATTTTCAAACTTCCGATATAATTTTGCACTTGAATTTTGGTTACGTGGATGATCCTTGCATTTTATGGAAATAATTGGAGATAGTCCCGAACTGTCACGTTAGTAAAGATAGGGGTAGGGACATCGATAATCCTTAGATTTTTGCTCATTTTTTGATGTCGTCCCTGAACTTTCTAATTTCTACTTAATGTGATCCTTCCGCTAAACATTTGACGAAATTTCGCTCATGTAATCGTTAAAGTTCTTTACTTATCACTTTTAATTCAATTCCATTCTCGAACTCTATTTAGTTATTCGATCCAATTCCCTCCTTCAATTATTGATTTATCTAGCAACCTTCGCTCGAGCGTGATGAAGGTCGTCCGGTATTGTTCATGGTAAACCTCGACAGGACATGCGCTGCACTTCCGTTTTCGCGACAGACAAGAAACTTCAATACAATACGCGTAGAGGAGGATAAAAAGAAGTAACGAAGGGAGACGGGGTTAGGTAGCGCGTGATGGGGGAAGAGGCGAGGGTAGGTCGAAACGTGGATGCAGAAGCCCCACGGCCTTCGCCGGTCGCTCTTCTCCGCCTGTCTGGCCTCTCCATTTACTTCATCTTACCGACTCTGATCATCCTATCATCATCCTCTTCAATGTCTTCATAGATTCACCGTTCCGCCTATTCCATTTGGATGACCAAATGCCTCAAGAAGACACTTCTACCCTTCAAACAAATTTTTTTAAAAAAAAAAAGAAGAAGAAGAAAAGAATCCATCTTATTAGTGGCATCACGATACCCACTCATTAATTTTAGACCTTCGCGACCTGTGTTGGTCACAATTTAAAAAAAAAAAAAAAAAAAAAAAAGAAACTAAAGAAAGAAAAGAGGAAGAAGAAAAAAGAAAATAAATAAATGAAAATCACTCACATCAGTGCCAATCATGACACTTTAGTGGATTCCGGCTAAAATTGATAAGATGGACTCGATTAACAAAATATGAAAATGTTTAGGATTCTATTAGCAAAATTGAAAAAAAAAATATTCTTGAATTGGTAAAAGTGCAATATGTACGAATACCAATTTAGTCCTAAAAATGTAGAGCCTAAATTAGAGTATAGCGAGTTGATATCTCCTGCTATTTTAAGTCTAGGTGTTTTCTAGGACATCTAGAACCGATAGTTCTTCATTATCGTTCCTAATTTTTTATATAAAATTTCGAACTTCTTTATTTCGTTTTTCATAATTAAATTTAGTGAAGTCTTTCGTTTTCAAGCTCGCAATTAACGACCTAAAATAAAATATTTTTGCAAAAATAAAACACGGATTTACCTTAAATAGAAAATAAGCACAAACAAGATGTGAATTAATATAAATGAGTTTTATTGATGAATTTATAATATTTATAGATATCTTTATTGAAATCCTTAGAACTAAAATATCAACCAGATACAACTCCGAATGAGATTTTGCTTTTACGATTATAGAGTTTATAAACTAAAATATACTTAAATGAAACTACCATAATTTTTATTGGACCAAAATGACAAAAATTCAGAAACCTCATATTTTTTTGTTTTGTATGAAATAGATTGGAATGAAAAGTATTCCGAAATTTGGCCAATTGAATATCTATGAAAATTTGGGATTAAAAGTCATACGGGTTGACAGGACATACGCTGCGCTTCCGTTTTCGCGATGGACAAGAAACTTCAATGCGGAACGCGTAAAGGAGGATAAACAGAAGAGACGAAGGGAGATGGGGTTAGGCAGCGCGTGATGGGGGAAGAGGCGCGGGTAGGTCGACACGTGGATGCAGAAGCCCCACGGCCTTCACCGGTCGCTCTTCTCCGCCTGTCTGCCCTCTCCATTTACTTCATCTTACCTACTCTGATCATCCTATCATCATCCTCTTCATAGATTCCCCGTTCCGCCTTTATTCCATATGGATGACCAATTGCCTCAAGAAGACACTTCTACCCTTCAAACAAATTTAAAAAAGAAAAAGAAAAGAAAAGAATCAATCTTATTAGTGGCATCACAATACCCACTCATTAATTTTAGACCTTCGCGACCCGTGTCCGTCACAATTTTAAAAAAAAATAAAGAAAGAAAAAAGAAAATAAATAAATGAAAATCACCCACATCAGTGCCGATTATGACATTTTAGTGGATTCCGGCTAAAATTGGTTGGATGGACTTGATTGACAAAATATGAAAATGTTTAGGATTGCATTAGCAAAATTGAAAAAAAAAAATATTCTTGAATTGGTAAAAGTGCAATATGTACGAATATCAATTTAGTCCTAAAAATCATTTCACAATTTGTTAATGCAATCTTTAGGGCGAATTTTGGTTGGAAATCGCTACGGTGACAATCTAATGAGCGTTGACCAACTGGGATGATCAAGATTGTATGAATACATTTTCTATTTTTGTCAATTCAGTTTATCGATCAATTTCGACGTATATAATTTTTAATAATATTTTATTTTTCATATTTTTATTAATTTTTCTTATATTTCCCTTTTTCTTTTTACTTTCTATTTTTTTCCCTTACTTCCTTCTCATCCAGTCGGTCATCATCGGCAACTAGCCAAAGGCGAGGGTCAGTGAGGCTTGCTCTCATTGGCCATTGATGAGGCTTACGCGCAAACCCGCACCTTTGGCCAATCGCTGTTGGTGATGGCGACTGACTGAAGGAGAAGGAAGTAGGAAAAAGAGAAAGAAAAAGAAAAGGAAAATAAAATAAAAATAATTAAAAATAATTAAAAATTTGGATAAAAATATTATTACAAAATTGTCCATGTCAACATTTGCCGGATGGCCTGTGCCAATCGGCGTTCACGTTAGTACGGGCTGACTAAATTTTATCGGATGGATTAAATTGATACAAATACAAAAGGCTTTGGACTAAATTGGCTAAAAAAAAGATTTATGATTGAAGTTGCACAATTGCAATATATTTATGAATTTTTTTTGTAACTTTTCCCTTTCACTGATGTTATTTGGTAATGTATAGTCATTATTTGACTTATAATAAGCTGTTTTTATTAAAGACTTTTTGGGAAAATTTGATGTTATGAATTTTAGAGACATAATTTGTTAAATTATATTTCTTCATCATGATACTAAGCTTGTCAAATAGGTGGGCTGGGTAGAGGCTTGTCGGTTTGGATATGGATGTGTGACCTATTTTGATAGCTGTACATATTACATATTGACAAACTCAACTAGTCTGCATATTCATTTTTCTTTCTCTTGGCCATTCAACTAGTATAAGTAGGCATCAACTACATGCATGTGTCAGGTCTTGAGGTTTCCCGTGAGCAAAGGACTGTACTTGATTGAAGAAGACCGTGCAAAGCCATCTAAGATTTCCAAAACATTATTAGAGACAAGACAACGGGTTAGGTTCTAGAGCATTCTCAACATAAATGCCAGAAGTTGATAAACGAAGGCTTTAAATGGGGAGATGCGATCTTATCCAATAGATCAAATATCAGTTAATGATTGTAATGGAGGGATTTCTTGTATAAATAAGAGACCTCTTCCCTCATTTTATATCCTTCCAAACATTTCAACAGTACAAAACATTCTCTCCTAGAGATTTTCTCTCTAAAACTCTCTCTCTAATCTGGATGAGAATGATATAACTAATTAAATGAAGACTTTAAGAAAGTGTTCTAATTAGTCTTTCACCCGTGCCATTTGGTAATGTATGGTCGCTATTTGACTCATAATAGGCATTGTTTTTATTGAAGACTTTTTGGGAAAATTTGATGTTATGATGGGTTTTAGAGACATAATTTGTTAAACCATATTTCTTTGGTTCCATGATACTAGGCTTGTCAAATAGACGGTCCAGGTCAGTATGGGTTTCGATATGGATTTGTGACCTATTTTGATAGCCCTATATAATACTTGCCAACAAACCCAACTGATCCTACATTTATTTTTCTTTCTCTTGGCTACTTAACTAGTATGAGTAGGTACCAACTGCATGCATGGTCGGGACACAGAATTTTTCTCAGCTACTGGTCCTAGGATCACGACCAATATTATGTTAAACTGCACATATGCATCCCTAGCAAAAAAAAGGCATGTGGAGTGGATGGAAAAAGCTATTTATAAAAACTACCTTGTCTACTCCTTGATGTCAAGATTTTACACACTTATAAAGACTATAATCCACGTTCTCCAACCTATTGCAACTCGCCATATGAATATGAGATATTGATGTTAGTCGCTTTTTGGCTGCCCTTGGTCTTCATCTACATTATTTCCTTAAAAAAACATAAATCGTGTATTGCATTTCATATTTCCGCAGGTAGTATTATAAAGTTAAGTTTAGAGACATTTTGGTCATTATCTTAAACGCAAAAGGACATAATAGTCAATATCTAAATCCATGAGGGTATTTTAGTCATTTTGAAAACCTGCGGATGTGTGAATAATTTCCATGAAAATTGGCCCAAAGGTGGTGGTCTGGACAAACCACAGCCAGGTCATGGCCTTGCCAGGCTAGGCCCGCCCAGTTATGACAAGTCCTTTATCATGTCTGACCATCTATTTCCCATTCGCGTTCAGATAAGAGCGTGTGCCTCTTTTGGGTGGTGTTAGATAATTGTATCTCGCATTGGCAACGATAGGAAAGCAACGTCTCTTCGACGTAAACAAGCAAACTGACGTTCGGCCAATAGCTAATTTTGGGTAGTCACGTCAAAATAATTAGCATCTTTCTATATATATAGACGAAGGCATACAGGCGTGTGCTAGAAGGTGGTCCTAAATCTAACATCCCAAATCCAACCATCGAATTGTCGAAAATTGTATGTACTTGGATTAAAAGACATCATTTTCATGATGTTCCAATTGTCAAATCTCATCCCAATATAATAATTACCATCTTTCTATGACCTGTTGGTTATTTAACAGTGCCGTAAAGCATGTCAACAACGCAGTGGGCATTTCACCCACATTCACTCACCTTAGGCGCGGGTGGCTACTATACGAGCCTATCTGGTGGTAACCAGAGTTTCCTCTGACGTGGTGCCTACCTTCACCACCGTGAAGCCCCCTAATTTCCAGCCTATATCTTACTATCCGGCTGGAGGGATAGGGAGGCAAGTACGGAGTCACCCACCCCTGGGCGGTTCTCCCATCTTTACCTCCATGAGCAGTTTAAGGACCTGCTCAGGTCCACATCAACTATATAAGAGCAATTAAAATTTCTGTCTTGTGTTCTAGTCTGATTAGAGAAGCTAATTAAGTCCTCCTACTTCAGCTTTTCGAGTCGCAATTTTTTCCATGGCTCCAACACAAGTGATGACTTCACGCGCGGACGTCTATTTATCAGCAGACAAGACCCCTACAGTGCCGCCAGATGATCGAGAAACCATGCAAAGAGGCGAGCTTTTCAGCAAGTTCACTATGGTTTGTTTCTTGTTGCTCGAGTGGGAAAATGTCCGACGTTGCGCTGAGGCGATCATGTCGTTAAAGCGAAGATCGTTCTGCGGAGGTCGTCTTTTTGAAGATTCCGGGATGGGTTCTCTTGTTGAGATGGATGCGAGCTAGGTCGACAGTGTCTTGCTGGAACTAACCATGTCCATTCGAGGGGTGCTGGGGGACGACCGCTGTTCTCACCTCCGGAAAATACCAATTTTTGTGAGCTGCGAGCTTGTTCCGGTGCAGAGAGAGCAATTGGAATCGTCCCCAGGCAAGTTCCAGCTGCGAGAGCCGCCATCGATGCTCTCCATAAGGCGCTCGGCGGTGGCGACGATGACGTATCATGTAGGATTTGCCTGGAACACCTTGAATGTGACGTGCAAGTTGCGTGCATGCCGTGCAACCACGTGTATCACCTTGATTGTATTGTCAGGTGGTTGGAGATGACCCACTTGATTTATTGTGCCGTTTCGCTCTGCTCACGTGTTAGCTCAATATATCTGATGCATGTCTATATTTATCTACAATGTTGATGAAAAGTAGGATGGTTCGGTGACAACTTCAACATGACTGTTTCATGTGTTTATTGAACTCGACCTTTTATCACTTGAAACCTTTATTCATACGTAAATTATCCGTGGATCTACTTTGTGCTTCGTATTTGTATATTATTGCGTTATGAATTTGTCAGGTCATATTTGTTCCCGAAAGTTTTTTCTCTATAAAATTAATGACAAAAATGCTACATGCCTAGATAATTATCACAAACATGAATAAAAACCTTAAATAATCACGTTGATTTCTCTCAAATTGCTCAACACACCTCTCTCTATCCCTCTCTCTCCTCTGCATTGTCACTACTATCTTGAAGCCGCCCTGATATGGTAGATTTGAACTCAATTTATACGCTAATATTAACGACAAGATTGTACGACCATTGAGGGGATTCGATGGTCCATTCGATCATGATGATGAAGGGGATGTTATAATATTTGAGGTCATAAACACTTCAATGGGTCGATGGTTTGAATAATGTATATGCAGGCTTTTGGTTAAGTATATGCAGGCTTTTGGAAGATGGAGGTAAAAGAAAGATGTATATGTATGTTATTTAAAGTTGTTAAATTTCTATTACTAAATGACGTTATTGCTTTATTATGCTTCCGGGTGTTCAAAAGAATAATAAACAAACTAAGGAAAGATCTCGTGTTCCTTGTGATGTTTTGGGTTGCCACGCAAGCGGCTTCGACCCGACCAGCAAGGAACAGGGCTTGACCGTTGGTGACTTGAATGCAAAACTTGGGTACTTGGGCATGGTTGTGAGGACCTGGGTACAGATGCTAGGTTCTTGAGACCAGCCTCTGTAGACTTGGGCCTGGCCACTGGTGACATGGGTATGAGTGTTAGGTACTCAGGTATGGCTATTAAGAACCTGGGTACAGGTATTGAGGTTCCGAGGACTTGGGCCCAATGTCAATGGACCGGGGCTTGATCTTTGTGGACCTGAGCCTGTCCTCTATAGAATTTAACCCGGCCTTTATTGGTTAAGGCCTAAGTGTTGATGATTTGGGCACAAGAATCAAGTACTAGGCCATGGGCACTAGGGACTGGAATAAGAGCACCCAGGTGTTGCCTTGGGCACAAGCACTAGAATCTTGGGCATGGCCGTTCAGGTCTAAGCCTTGAGCATTAGATTCTGTTACGTGGCCTTCAAGCTGGGCACAACCACTGAGTCTCAGACATGGCCATCAGGATTTGGCATAGGCATCATTGTCTCGAGCTTGACCTTTATGGACCAGCGTCTTGGACCTATAATTTGGGTGTGAGAGTCAGTACCCGCATACGACTATGGAGGACCTAGGCATGGGCACTGGAGTCTTGGGCCTAACCTTGAGGGACCTTGGCCCAACCTCATGGACTCGGGCTTGACCATTAATGAATTGGTGTTGGCCTTGGGACCCAGGCCCACCAATTAGGTACCTTGGGCATGGTTGCCTACAACCTAAGCACAAACATCGGGATTGCAGTCATGGCCATTGGGATTTGAGGCCTAGGTGCTTGGACCTGAGAATGGCTGTCATGGTTCCTACCCAAGCACCAAGGTCTCTGGTCCAAGCATCAATGCCTTGTCGTATTTCAAAAAATGAATTCTAACTTTTTAAAAATAAATAATTCTTTTAATTTAAGTGTAATTTTTCCATTGACTGGAAAAAGTTTTCTATTGACTTATTTTCTCAAATAATTGAAAGGTCGGAAAATGAGCAAAACATTTTTTGACAATATGTTTTTCGTGATAAATAGAGCCTAAATTAAAATAGATATTGGTGTCTTACACGGTAAATATAGGTAGACTCAAAAGTGTATACTTACATTTCTTCTACAAAGCCCGTCAGTAGAATATGTTATTTAACTTAGATAAATTTTATTTTTATCACAAAAAGCCCACTTTAGATATATGGATAAATTTTGGGTACATCAATATCTTGCTAACCTCATAGATAGGATTCTACCCATAAAAAAAAAAAAGGTTTAATGAAAAGTGCCAAAGCGGGTACATCTATGATAGTTTCCATTAATTTTTTCCGTTAAATTGCTAAGTTAAATAACTTAAGCCGAACCATTATAAATTTCGTGTGCAATTATTTCTTCTCTTGACTCCTTTTAATTAAGTCCATTGCACTCTCACAGGTTATCTCAGAAGTCTGGTGACTTGCATTGCAAACCCCGATCCTTTTTCAAAATTTGATAGCAACTTATATTTTATTTAAATACCTATTCACCCATTTAGGTGTTCATATTAGTTTTATCAATTTACACTTGACAAAACATTGTTTATCGAAGACAATGTTGAATAAGCATTTTACATTTAGTATATCGGTTTTGAATTAAGATATGTTTTAATAAGGTAAAAGCAAGTGTGTCAACTTCATTCTTGTTAAAGATGAAATAAAATCCACTTTTTATGGTTAAAGTCAGAATTGAGAAAATGTTCTCTCCTATGCTTATCATGTGGCAATTAATTTTGCTTATATGTTTAGTTTTGCCACATGGTCCGCGTTTGAGTAATAACATTCGCTTCTTGATTTCTTATCTCCACAGATCTATTTCCTATTTAGTTTATATTCCAAAATATGAATATAGAGACAAAAAAATTAAGCTTCTATATTTTTATTAGTTTGAATGTCCCAAAATACATAAAAAGAAGTATTGTCTTCCTCAAAAATAGAAAACTCCTCCAATGAAGAAATTTTCTTAATTTAAAACTTAGCAATACGCAAGAAACTAATTATACATCTTATTATTCAATATATTGTCGTTAATCTAAGGGGTAATCTACTTCATTAAGGCATAACACGTTTACATTATTTGGAGTTTAAAACAATAAATGAAATAATCTAATTTGTAAATTTCTTAAGCTTGACTTCAAAGTTTTTCAAAGATGTCGATAACGATAAACTTCATGCGTTTTAGTTTGTTGGGTTACAGGCTTACAGCGTACTCCATCAATTTAACATTTCAAAGAAAATTCAAATAAGTGACAAATTTCTATGGTTTTGTGCATTTGCTCCAAAGATTCTTTGATTTAACTTGACATTATACGTACAGAGAGCGAGGTCTCAGATTAATTCACTGACCATGACGACACGGGTTGCCGTGTCTCGCTCGATCCTCTCCAAATCGAGGGCATCATCCGAACCATATCCGTGCGCGTAGGCAGGATGATGATGCAAAACTTGCACCGGGAGAAGATGCCCTTTGTCGCGACTTGTGATGTGATTTTGTCGAGATATGAACAGCCATGGCAGAGGAAGGCGGCGATGGGGACCGCGGATTTCTCAGACTTTGGAGTTGTTTCGGCCATGAAAGCCACCGTTGATTTGATCGAGAAGAGGAAACACGACGAGGGTTTCGACGAGGATAACTTGAAGCTGGGGATGGGGCTCAAGCAATTTGTTAACGAGTGCAAAAGATGGAGGGAATGCTAAAGGAGCGACTAGCGACAAAGTTAAGTCAACGTATATACGTTGGTCTACTCAGAGACGTATACTGTACGAATGAAAATATTTTCCCCTACCTTTTCCGTTTGAAGTTTCTGAATTGAATTTGATTATATCTATTATTTTTCGTATGTGATCCTTCGTCGTAGAATAGCCGCCTTAGTTGCCCGGCTACAATGATAGAAAGTGCAACTTTTAAGGGTGCAAATTTCACTGTTTTCAAACTCTAGTTAGCAAATTTAAATTAATTTAGATATAAACAAAAAGAAACGGACTTTTTTTTGCATTTTAGTTATATATATGATATACAAGTTGTTCAATTCGTTGAATAAACAATAGATAATATTTTCAAAAATCGAAAATAAGAGAAAAAAAGGCTTGCATATCGCTGTTTAATAAATGTTGTCCACTGGATGAGAAAATTTAAAGCCAAAAATAATCAATAGTGTACTTTTTCTAGGGTAAAAAATCAAAGACAATTCGGAAAAATTCCATAAATTAATGCAGTGGATAATTCTTCAAGTCCTAAAACATTAATAAGGTGAAAAAGGAAAGTAGTTACATGTACGTCTCCTAGACGAAAATTGATAAGTTTTAGGTTCTTCTTATTTTATTTTTTTTCGTTGTGTGCAAGGAAGATAGGATATAGTATGGCGGTTCATAATTTGAATCAAAATAATCTTCTTGACATTATCTTGGATCCATCATAGATCCCATACTTAACTAGGAAACTTTTGTAGAAGCATATATATATAGTTGGCTTGTTCACCACAACATAAAACACCATTCACTTCGATACCCTCCAAGAAAATCTCTCTCTCACGTTCTAAAGTTTCGTCTCATCAAGCCCAGATCGATCATGGCTGGTCAAGTTTTGTTGTACGCGAACGTATTCGCATCTTCTGCAGAAACGGATGCTGTGGCAGTGGATGATCAAGAGTACATTCAAAGCAGCGGCGACTATGTTAAGTTCACTCGGATGTGTTTCTTTGTGGTGGAGCGTGGCAACCATTGGCGTTACGTCGAGGATCTTCTCTCATTGAAGCATAGGCTCTGTCGTCATGGCTCGCACCTCTTCGCCGACCGTGACACGGGTTGCCTCGTCTCGCTCGAGCCCCTCCAGATCGAGGACATCATCCAAACCATAGCCAAGCGCGTACAGAGGATGGTGATGCAAAACTCGCACCGCGAGAAGATGCCCTTTGTCGCGACCTGTGACGTGATTCTGCCGAAGTGCGGACAGCCAGGGCAGAGGGAGGCGACGGTGGGGTCCGCGAATTTCTCGGACTTTGGAGTTGTTCCAACGACAACAGAAGCGGAGGTTGATCTGATCCAGAAGAGGAAACGCGATGATGGTTTTGACAATGAAAACTCGACGCTGGAGATGCGGCTCGAGCAGTTCGTGAACGGATGCAAAAGATCGAGGGCATGCTAAAAGGAGCGACGGGCGGCAAGTCGAGTCAACTTATGTAGTTCAGTTTACTCAGAGACTACAGAGACTTAAAACTGTACCGATGTAAATAATTTGCCTTGCATTCTTTATTTGAAGTTTCTGAATTGAAATTGATTCCGTCTATTTTTCTTGCTCATGAACTTTTAAAAATTATCATAGCAAAAGAGTTGCCGTCTTCTGTGCTACAATCTTTTCAGCATCATTTGATCTCACCGTTCAACTAAATTTCAATAATCGATAAAGATTTAAGGTCATTAAGAAATCCTTTAATGTAACCATTACTAAACATGGAAGCTTTTAGTATATATTTTAATAAGTTAGCCGGTTTGCTTTTGATTTTCTATTTTTAAAGTGAACAATGCATGCAATAGATCGAATTACAAATCATGAGCAAAATTTCCGATGTAAAACCCACAAAATAATGGAAAAGATGATCTAGAATTGATATTTTTACATCTATCACACTGTTGTTTTCTTTGCATTCTTAGGTAAATATTAAATGGATTTCAAATGGCCCCCAACTTGTTAAACAACCACAGTCACAAAAATTTTAAAAAAAATTGCTCAAGTGTCGCTGTTTTTAAAAATTTCTTTTTTCCCGGATGAAAACAAAAGCGCTTTTGTAAAGCCAAAAACACCTGGGGCATATACGGGCTGATTTGAAAATTAATGCGGGAGATAATTCTTCAAGTCTCAACGCATTAAGATTCGATGGCTGATTCATGAAGGCGAAATAGGAAAGTATTTGAAACCTACGAGTGTGTCTCACAGACGCAATTAAGGGGGTTGGTTCTTTTATTCAGGATAATCTTCTTGAATCGTACCACTCAACACCATTCAAGAAACAACTTACTTCCTAAAAATCTCTCCCTCCTTGTCTCTCTCGTCATCATACAACTTTGTCTAGTCAAGTCCAGCCCCAATCATGGCTCGTCAAGTTATGTTATGCGCCAATGTATTTGCATCTCCCAAAGACGTGTTCAATGCGGCGATGGCTATCTGAAGTTCACTCGGATGTGTTTCTTCGTAGTCGAGCAAGGCAACAACTGGCGTTACGTCAAGGATCACCTCTCCCTGAAGCATAGGCTATGTCGCCACGGCTCGCATCTCGTCGCTGACTATGATACGGATTGCTATGTCTCGCTCGATCGGCTCCCAATTGAAAACATCATCCGATCCATAGCCGTGCGCGTGGAGAGGATGATGATGCGAAACTCGCACCGTGAGAAGATACCCTTTGTCGCGACTTGCGAGGGGATACTGGCGAGGCACGGACAGCCGTGGCTGAAGGAGACGACGACGGGGTCAGCGGTTTTCTCAGACTTCGGAGTTGTTTTCATGACTGAAGCCGCCGTCGATGTGATCAAGAAGAGGAAACGCGATGAGGGTTGGGACGACGATGACTCGAAATCGGAGATGGAGCTCAAGTGATTCGTGAGCGGATGCTAAAGATCGAGGGAATGCTTAAAGCATTGATTAGAGACAAGTCGAGTCAACATGTAAAGACAAGTCGATTAGCACTCTTCTTTTCATGCTTGTGAGATAGTTCGGATGTAAATAATTTCCTCTACTTTCTCAATCTGAAGTTTCTGGATTAAATTGGATTATGTCTACTTTTCGTATGTGGTGCTTCGTTATAAAATTGCTGCCTCTGCTACTGAATTATACAATATTATGAACTACGACAACATTTAAATGGTATAAACAAGCAATAAAATAGGCTTTCATTGTTTTAAAACTAGAGTCAGCAAAATAATGCTGATATTCATTGAAATTCTTTCTTTAATAGTATTTGGGACAAAAAAACGAATATGAAAAAACTAAAGGTTTATGCAAAAAGAATCAATGCAAAAATTTAAAATTGTTTCATTTTCTCCTGGGAACAATCATACCACAATAGTCCCCCAAAATATATATTGTGTTCCTTAGCAATTACAGTGAAATCACTATTAATCTTTAGGAGAAGAAACTAATCAATTGAGCCCGTCGTCTTATTCAAGTCAAACAAGTGATTGACCGATTCAATGGAAAGTTGAGTGCTGTTTGGAAGCGATTTCGTGCAAACGTGTTTCACTGCGAGTGTATAGTCCGGTGGCTAGGCACAAGTCACTTGTGTCCGCTATGCCGTTCTTTTATGTTCCCAATATTTGAAAACCGTGTTTAGATTAAGCACAAGATGATTACTCGACCATCATGCGAATTATCATGTGAACTTATGACTCGGAACACAGCGTGAAGTTATTGTAAAATGTGCACATATAATTAAATATGTAAAGGGAGGCCTCCTGAGGGATTTTCATCTGTTCTCGAGAGTTTTTCCCTGAACTGAAACTGATATGAATTGAGGGACTCGGACTATTGGGTTAAAGGATGGGCCTGCTGGCTCTTGGGCTTTCGAGGGTTATTTGGGCTGACTTTTCTGGCCTTCCATTGGGAAGTTGTCCTCCCCATTCTCTGGGTTTCGTGCAATAACATTATTTTAGGGGAAAAAAAAGAAGAAGAAGAAGAAGATTTAATTTGAATCCTAGTCGGCCCAGGAAAAGAGAATTCCGAACCGACGTAGGATTATTAGCAATATAAATTCGTACGTCCAAGTGTTAAATTCATTCTTGTAAATTCATGTGAGATTCAACACAATACCCCAAATATTGGTGCCCCTCCGATGCGCTAAACCCTTGCCATCATCAAGAAATCCGCAGAAAGTTCCTCCTTTTCCCCACTACACCTTCAGGAATACTTGTTCTCATCACGCCATGGATATCCCTCGAGGAGCTTCGAGTGCTTTGTCCGCGAGAGGACTCGAGCACATTGCCGGAGGACCGCGAGAGTTGGCACAGCAACCGTTTCTCTGATAGGTTCACACGAACTCGCTTCTTCATGCTCCAGCGAGGAAATTTGTGGCGCAGCCTGGACGACCTCCTCTCGGTGAAGGAGACATTGCTCCGTGAGGCCTCTCGTGTGATTGCCGATCGCACAGCCGGCCCCAACGTCACGCTGCGAGGGCCATTCAGGGACCACATCTTCATGGACTCGGCCTTGCGCTTGGAAAACGTGTTGAGGACTGAGCGGTACTCGCACCTCCAGAAGATGCCGGTCGAGATGGCCTGCCAAGTTGTCATGCTTAGTAGAGACCTTTTGGAATCGTTACGGGAGGCGGCAATACAAGAGTCGATGGAGTATCCTGGCGACTCCAGGGCGTTCCCTGCGTCTCAAGAGGCCATCGCCTCGCTAGAGATGATAAAGCTCGACAGCAGTTCGCAAGAGGACCGAGGCAGCGCCGGTGCGCAATATGCTTGGAAGACTTGAATCCACGTGAAGCGGGGGTTGCCGGCATGCCATGCAAGCACGAGTTCCATCACAGTTGTCTCTTTCGATGGCTGAAGACGAGTAATTCGTGCCCGTCGTGCCGTTACGCTATGCCGACGAGCTTGAGTGATGTTGACTAAATCAGTCATGGTCGACATTAGATATTGGAGATAGGATTTGCGAATTCTTTTTTTTTTTTTTTTTTTTAAATTTTCATTAGGCTCGTGAATAATTTCTTTCATGAGATTTACATCTCAACTTTGAATTTCCATTTCATGGCATGCTTATAAGTTTGGATTCCGAATGGTCGAAGGTGCTTCAAAATCGAAGATAACTTTTCTATGTAGGATTTAGTATGCCGCTAAATCTCAAACACTTTCGTCATATTATTTATTTAAGGTTCTAAGACATATGCCATCACAAATCGAATTGATATGAGAATGTTTTCCTTGCACATAGAAACCCTTATTATTAGTTAAATAAAAGATGCAAACTTTTGAAATCCTAATTAATCAGCCGCGTAATCTTCTCATATTCCTTGATCCCC
Organism: Eucalyptus erythrocorys; assembly: GCA_014182555.1. NCBI lineage: Eukaryota > Viridiplantae > Streptophyta > Magnoliopsida > Myrtales > Myrtaceae > Eucalyptus > Eucalyptus erythrocorys. The sequence continues at coordinate 43,055,225 of CM024602.1, forward strand.
CGCCCACTTAGTTTGAGGTAAAATTTTCACATATGTATTAATTTGAGGTTTTTAGTGGTAAAAATATCAGTCTGAGAATAAATTGCCACAAATATATTAGTTTATAGTTTTCGTTATGGTAACCCTAAAAAAAAAAAAAAAAAAAAAAAAACTCACACACTATATGTAAGTCTAAATTTGAGCAGTTGTCGGGAAAATTGTCCAAAAAGTCCTAAACCTATTGCACTTTTGCCAATTTAGTCCTAAACCTTTTTTTCTTGCCAATTGAGTCCTAAACCTTTTGTAATTGTGCCAATTCAGTCCATTTGGCTGGCCGGAGGCGACGTGGACGCCGGCGGAGAGGCAGTGGCCGGCGAATAATTTTTTAATATTTTTTTCGAATTTTTTTTTAAATTTTTTCTACTTTCTTCTTTCTCTCGCCCGCACCGAGGCCGGCCGACCAGAGGCGATGGCCGGCGAGGTCAGCCTCGCCGGCCACTGGCAAGGCTCGCCCCCATCGGCCACTGGCGGAGGCGAGCTTCGTCCAGCAATGGCAAGGCTGCCGTTGCCCAACCGAGGCGAGGCTCGGCCTCGCCGGCCGTGGCGAGGTCGAGCCTCGCCAGTCCGGCGACGGCGACCTCGCCCCGTGGGCTGGCGAAGGCGAGCCTCGCGCGGCGACGGCGAGGCCGCGGTCGCCCGGATTTGGCGAGGCTCGACCTCGCCACGGCCGGGCGAGGCCGAGCCTCGCCTCGGCTGGGCGACGGCGGCCTCGCCGTCGCTGGGCGGGGGCAAGCCTCGCCAGTGGCCGGCGGGGGCAAGCCTCGCCAGTGGCCGGCGCGGCTGACCTCACCTACCATCGCCTCTGGCCGGCCGGCGCCGGCGCCGACGTCGCCCAGAGGAAGAAGAAAGTAGAAAAAAAAATTAAAAAAAAATCGAAAAAATATAAAAAAATCGAAAAAAAATATTAAAAAATTGTTCGCCACTGCCTCCGAGCCAGCATCCACGCGCCTCCGGCCGGCCAAATGGACTGAATTAGCACAATTATAAAAAGTTTAGGACTCAATTGACAAGAAAAAATGTTTATGACTGAATTGGCAAAAGTGCAATAGGTTTAGGGCTTTTTGGACAATTTTCCCGCAGTTGCCTGACCATGACAGGGGTTGCATCTCATCACTGACCATGAAACAGGTTGCCGTGTCTCGCTCGATCCTCTCCAGATCTAGGGCACCATCCAAACCATATCCGTGGGCGTAGGGAGGAGGATGATGCAAAACTTGCACCGGGAGAAGATGCCCTTTGTCGCGACTTGTGATGTGATTTTGCCGAGGTACGAACAGCCGTGGCAGAGGAAGGCGGTGATGGGGACCGCGGATTTCTTGGACTCTGGAGTTGTTTCGACCATGAAAGCCACCGTTAATTTGATCGCGAAGAGGAAACGGGATGACGGTTTCAACGATGATAACTTGAAGCTGGGGATGGGGCTCGAGCAATTTGTTAACGAGTGCAAAAGATGGAGGGAATGCTAAAAAGAGCGACTAGCGACAAAGTTAAGTCAACGTATAGACGTTGGTCTACTCGGAGACGTATACTGTAAGAATGAAAATATTTTCTCCTGCCTTTTCTGTTTGAAGTTTCTGAGTTGAATTTGATTATATCTATTATCTTCGTATGTGATCTTTTGTCGTAGAATAGCCGCCTTAGTTGCCCCGCTACAATTATAGAAACTGCAACTTTTAAGGATGCAAAACAGCAGTAAAATTGGGTTTCACTGTTTTCAAATTGCAATTAGCAAACTAATATTTTCATTCATCGAAAATTTTTCTCTATAGAAAACCCATAAGCATATATGCAAATTGAAATTTTCAAAGAAAAATTAATAAACTGACAAAGATTTGTGGCTTTGATTTAAATTAATGTAGATATAAACAAAAAGAAACGGACTTTTTTTGCATTTTAGTTAGACATATGATGTACAAGTAGTTCGATTTATTGAATAAAAAATGGATAATATTTTCAAAAATAGAAAATAAGAGTAAAAAAGGCTTGCATGTCGCCGTTTAATAAATGTTGTCCACTGGATGAGAAAATTTAAAACGAAAAATAATCAATAGGGCACTTTTCTGGGGTAAAAAATCAAAGACAATTCGGAAAAATTCCATAAATTAATGCAATGGATAATTCTTCAAGTCCTAAAACATTAAGAAGGTGAAAAAGGAAAGTAGTTACATGTGCGTCTCCTAGACAAAAATTGGTAAGTTTTAGCTTCTTCTTAATTTTGTTTTTTCGTTGTGTGCAAAGAAGATAGGATATAGTATGACGGTTAATAATTTGATTCAAAATAATATTCTTGACACTATCTTGGATCCATCATAGATGCCATACTTAACTTGGAAACTTTTGTAGAAGCATATAAATATAGTTGGCTTGTTCACCACAACATAAAACACCATTCACTTCAATACCCTCCAAGAAAATCTCTCTCTCACGTTCTAAAGTTTCGTCTCATCAAGCCCAGATCGATCATGGCTGCTCAAGTTTTGTTGTACGCGAACGTATTTGCATCTTCTGCAGAAACGGATGCTGTCGCAGTGGATGATCAAGAGTACATTCAAAGCAGCGGCGACTATGTTAAGTTCACTCGGATGTGTTTCTTTGTGGTGGAGCGTGGCAACCATTGGCGATACGTCGAGGATCTTCTCTCATTGAAGCATAGGCTCTGTCGTCATGGCTCGCACCTCTTCGCCGACCGTGACACGGGTTGCCTCGTCTCACTCGAGCCCCTCCAGATCGAGGACATCATCCAAACCATAGCCAAGCGCGTACAGAGGATGGTGATGCAAAACTCGCACCGCGAGAAGATGCCCTTTGTCGCGACCTGTGACGTGATTCTGCCGAAGTGCGGACAGCCAGGGCAGAGGAGGCGACGGTGGGGTCCGCGAATTTCTCGGACTTTGGAGTTGTTCCAACGACAACAGAAGCGGAGGTTGATCTGATCCAGAAGAGGAAACGCGATGATGGTTTTGACAGTGAAAACTTTAAGCTGGAGATGCGGCTCGAGCAGTTCGTGAACGGATGCAAAAGATCGAGGGCATGCTAAAAGGAGCGAAGGGCGGCAAGTCGAGTCAACTTATGTAGTTCAATTTACTCAGAGACTACAGAGACTTAAACTGTACCAATGTAAATAATTTGCCTTGCATTCTTTATTTGAAGTTTCTGAATTGAATTTGATTCCGTCTATTTTTCTTGCTCATGAACTTGTTAAAAATTATCATAGCAAAAGAGTTTTTCTCGAAGCGGCATGGTTGAAGCAGATGTCATTGAGGCTTTCGACTCAACAAATTGGGAGTTTCTTCATGTTTATTTTAAGAACTAGGCAGATTTCTGTGGCATTTATAGAATGGATCGAGGATTGCATCACCAAACCCCTACTTCTCTGTCATGCTTAGTAGAGACCGCTTGGAATCGTTACAGGAGGTGGCAATACAAGAGTCGATGGAGTATCCTGGCGACTCCAGGGCGTTCCCTGCGTCTCAAGAGGCCATCGCCTCGCTAGAGATGATAAAGCTCGACAGCAGTTCGCAAGAGGACCGAGGCAGCGCCGGAGAGCCGTGCGCAATATGCTTGGAAGACATGAATCTACGTCAAGTGGAGGTTGCCTGCATGCCATGCAAGCACGAGTTCCATCACAGTTGTCTCGCTCGATGGCTGAAGACGAGCTATTCGTGCCGTTGTGCCGTTACGCTATGCCGACGAGCTTGAGTGATGTTGACTAAATCAGTCATGGTCGACATTAGATATTGGAGATAGGATTTGCGAATTCTTTTTTTTTTTTTTTTTTTTTAAATTTTCATTAGGCTCGTGAATAGTTTCTTTCATAAGATTTACAACTCAACTTTGAATTTCCATTTCATGACATGCTTATAAGTTTGGATTCTGAATGGTCAAAGATGCTTCAAAATCGAAGATAACTTTTCTATGTAGGATTTAGTATGCTGCTAAATCTCAAACACTTTCGTTATATTGTTTAATTAAGGTTCTAAGACATATACCATCACAAATCGAATTGATATGAGAATGTTTTAAATTTGCAGTTGCTCGCACATAGCCTTTCGAAATCCTGATTAATCAGCCGTGTGATCTTTGTCATGTTCCTTAATCCCCCGCCCACTTAACCAGTAAAGCAGAAAAACATTGATCTTCATTTTCTCTAATCCTTAAATAATAATGCCTAGAATTTAAAATTGTAAACCACAATAGATAGGGGTCCATCTCTTCCCGTAATAAAAATTGGTCTTAAATTGACAAAGTATTAAGTCAAAATGACTATAGGTGCATTTGGTTTAGCTTTGTAAAGAAGCTTTGAGTGTGATATAAATGCTAAAAGCCAAAGCTATTTCAGGAAATATAACTTGTGTTTGGTAAAAACTCTTTATAAGTGAACTTTGAATTCAAGCCGTAGTTGGTAAAAAAAAAAAAAAAAAAAACTTTTGTAATAGGTTTTGAGTATTTTTTTTTATAGGGCTAATACCCTAAAAAATCCCAAACTGGTACATGTGTGAAAAATTTACCATAAATGAATTTTTTAACCATGAAAAAATCCAAACTGGTACATCTATAACAAATTTACCCCAATTGACCATAAAAAACTCAAAACTAGTATACTTCTGATAAATTTACTCCAAACTAATTTATTCAACTGTCAAAAATCCTAAATTGGCATATTTGTGACAAATATATCTTCTATTAAATTGAATTAATACCACAAAAAATCACAAAAATTGTATAATTGTGACAAACAGATAGTAAAATTACAAATTAGTATATCAGTCAACTATCACATATCATTCAACTTATTAATTTGACAGTAAAATTTAACAGAAGCTAACATAAGGTAAATTTGTTACAAGTGTACCGGTTTTGGGTAAATTTGTTAATTATGTACCAGTTTGGAGTTTTTGGTGGTCAAAATATTATTTTGGGGGTAAATTTGATATATATATATATATATATATATATATATATATATATATTTGGGGTTTTTTAGTGTATTAACCGTTTTTTATATATGTTTTATTAAAAAAAAAAACTAAACCCTTTGTCGGCCGCTAACGAGCTATATCGGCGCCAAGTCACCCGACTCGGGCAACCTTTAGTGAGGGCCACGTAAGGTCTTATGACCTCAGGTGACCCTCGATACCTGGGTCGCATGACCTTTGGCTGCACGACCTCAGGCAACAGTCACAAGACCCAAGCGAAGGCTCATGCTACCCCAAGAGACCACCGCTTGAGGTTAGAAGACCCAGGCGGCGGTCAAAGGTTGAGAGACTTTAATTGACTGTTGTTGGCACTAGATTTGGCTCGCCGATGGTTGTCGTCCTTCATTGGACTGGTGAAGGGTTTGGATCATTTTTTAATTAAAAAATAGAATGAGGGACAAAATCAAAAATTTGAAGAACTAGTGAGGGTAGTTTTGGAAAAAAAAAACTAGTTTCAGCATTTTGCTAAATACTGAAAACCTAATGCTAGTTCCTACTAACATTGAGCTTTCAATTTTCCCAAAGCCGGCATTCGGTTGAAAGCCCCTTTGGAAAACTTATTAAATACCCTAGCATTTCCCCAAGCGCACTTATCCAATTTTACAGCATACTTGCAAGATTTTGTTACCATAATATAATTCTTCTATTTTCTCTAATTGGTGTTTTAGAATAATATGAGAATATCTTGAGAGAATAAATCAAAGATATCAGAACTGTCATGTGATACAAAATACACGGCGTAACAAGCTTATACTCTGATGAATTATTAGGCTTCCTAATTTGAGCAAAGACCACTCATCTGCATCCCTATTTTCATCTCTTTTGTCAATTTCTCGAAAAATAAATTTCTGTTCCTAAGGACGTAGCCGTAGAGAAACACGCCGAAAAAGTTTCACCTAGCGATTCGGATGTGAAATTCGAACCGTGATTTATCGATCTTGAGAAGACAAACTTCAGAAGTAGATTTATCATGCGAACCGACCATGTCATTGTAATCATGTGATACAAAATACAGGGTATAACCACAAGCTTCGTAATTCAACAACTAAATATTGGAGAATATTTTAGTTGCCCGAAAAGGTCATCGGTTCGTCGATATTTATGGAAAAACCAAACAGAGACTTCCCAGATTCCACTACTTTCCTAAAAAAAAAAGGCTTCGAGAAGGCAAATTAAGTAAGAAACCTAGTCGGCGTTGTGAGTATAACTACTATAACTTCGTGCATGTCTTACGACAACGCGTCGATTCTCAAAACATTGTCGTGTCCAAGAGGAGTTTTCACGTCGAAACTCTTCATCAATTCACCATGGTGCTCGGAACAGGAAGAGTATTTATCCATGCCCATTGTCCGCGAGAGGATGCAGAGGCGGTACCGGATGACTTCAACAAAACAGAAAGGTGCGGTTCCTTCGACCGGCTCACAAGAATTTGCTCCTTCATGCTCGAGCGAGACAACTTGCCAAGCACTTTCCGCAGCCTCGCCTGGATGAGGCGAAGGCTGTTCCGCGAGGGTTCTTGGATCGCGTCGTATGAGAGCGGTGCATGCATCGGTATGGCAGAGTCGGACATACACGTCAGCATTGAGAAGGCGGCCCTCTACCTGCTGCAAGTGTTGGCGAGCGACAAGTGTTCTCACCTCACGAAGATACCAATCTGTTTGGGTTTCCAGATTGAGATATGGCGGACTGAGGAGGGGGAATTGGCTGCGGCATTACAAGAGTCCATCAACAGCACCGACTTCAGGGCGATCCCGGCAGCTCAAGAAGCTATCGACATGCTCGAGAAGATGAAACCCGACAAGAGTCCAAGCAAAGGTGAGGTGGCAGAACCCTGTTCGATATGCTTTGAAGAGATGAAGATGCTTGAGGTGGAAGTTGTGCGCATGCCATGCGAGCACGTATTTCACTATGACTGCATCGCCCGATGGCTAAACACGAGCCATTCGTGCCCGTTGTGCCGATTTGCTATGCCTACTACTGCTCATGTTAGTCAATCGAAAACGATCTAATTAGATTGGGGATAACGTGGAGTTTTTAAGTTGTCGCGAAAGCATTAGTATTTAGGATATTTTTCCTCTTTGATGAGCTCGAGATTGTTTTGATGCAAATATTAGGAAGATCTTCATAATTATCGCATTAATCATATGGTGCACGCTTTCTTCTGAGAATATGATCGAAATTAGTACCACAGTTAACAGGGAAAAGAAAAGCGTGGTCTTTATGCTTAATTTGGCAGGTTAAAGTTAGCTGACTGCACAAGATGAAGAATTTCCTCATGGTATCGCTCAGATTTTTTCCTTCTTGATGAGTAACTTTCCAGTGAGCCTGTGCTCACCTAGGCCTCACCAAGCCACCACAGGTTGACACCGCCTAGTGGTGGCCCTACGAGGCTCAAGCCAATGAGCCTCACCATGGCTCAGTATTGGCGTGTAACGACCTGGGTCTCATTGTACAATATTGTCTGCTTTAGACACTGAGTCATTACGACTTTCAAACGCGTTATGCAGGGATAGAGGGCCATCCCGTTGGCCTTCCCTCTCCCAAGCCATAATATTGTCCGCTTTGGAGGCATGCACGCAGCAACCTCCTCTCTCACGACTTTGTTTTCAGCAGTAAAACGCGTTACACAGATTAAAAGAGGCATGCATGTAGCAACCTCCTCCCTCACGACTTTATTTTCAGAGCAGCGGAAGCGTACGTGAAATGCGTTACATAGATTAAAGGGACTCAAGCTTTTATAAATTAGCCAAAGGACTCCCCCCTAAGCGATGTGGGACGGGAGACATGCTCTTAACTTTACCCGCGTACTGCCAAGGTGATTTCAGTCCATCCCTCTGTACTACCTCAGGTCTGGGTCATCACATTCTCCCCCTTAAGGCACAAGGCCCTCACTGTGGCCCCACAAGCGGTCGGGAGTCAGCTTTGATAGAATTTGTAACGACCCGGGTCCCACTATATAATATTGTCCACTTCGGACACTGAGTCCTCACGGCTTTAAAACGCGTTATGTAGGGGTAGAGGGCCATCCCGCGGGCCTTTCATCTCTCAAGCTATAATATTATCCACTTTGGAGGCATGCATACAGCAACCTCCTCCCTCACGGCTTTGTTTTCTGCGTAGTGGAAGCGCACGTGAAATGCGTTACACAGATTAAAGGGACCTAAGCATTTATAAACTAGCCTCAAGACTCCCCCTAAGCGATGTGGGATGGGAGACATGCCCTTAACCTCACCCGCGTACTGCCAAGGTGATCTCAGTCCATCCCTTCGTACTGCCCCAGGTTTGGGTTGTCACATGATGGCCCTCCTCGGCCGGTCGCTAGCCATGGTCAAGGTCGATGACTGGCCAAGAGGAAGAAGAAAGAAAGGAAGTAGAAGAAGAGAAAAGAGAAGAGAAGAGAAGAAAAAAGAAAAAAAGAAAAAGAAAAAATTGTTCCCAAGAACAAGAAGCACTTTTTTATTTACTTTTTATTTTTGTTCCAAATCTATTCTTAGGAACCAAAAAATAGATTTTTTGTTATCGAGAATAAAAATTTTAACAAACACGTTTTTATTCTTTTTTTGTTCTCTAGAATAAAAGAATAGAAATAATTGTTTTGGGGAATAGAAATTATCTTTACCAAACAGAACCTTAGTAGTTTGTCTTAAATAATTGCTGTGGTGGATTGATTGTGCTCTTCTGACAAGCACGTCATCTTGAAAGTTGTATAAGTAATATGGAAAAGTTCGTGTGGTAATTGCATGAAATAGTATTCATTCATTCTCCTATATCTCTATGGAAAAAATTAGGGGTAAGCACCGGTCCAAGGTCAACGTTGGACGGGTCCTCGTCTAGCTCCTAAGGAGACCCGACTTGAGACCCTAGACCTTGCATTGTGCAGGATGGTCCTCAATCCTAGAACTCCAAGGTTAGTCCTATACTAAACTTGTATATAATATATGAGATATGATATATGATATGTATCATATATATACATATATATATATATATATATTTTTTTTTCTACTATAGACACTAGCACCTTCGCCTCTGTTGTTTCTTATGTGGTTATATTGTGTAAATTAGAAAGTAGAAACCTAGCTCAAATTCGACCAAAAAAAAAAAAAAAAAAAAAGAAATCCTCTTTGCTCACCTTGCTCTGTTTGCTCGCTATTAGCTTCTCTTTGTTGGCCTTGCTCACCTCACTAGCGCAATTCACCTGGTGAAGTCATTTGCCTCTCTTTGTTCACCTTTTGAACGAAGCTCAATAACCGCAAATGGAGATTTTTATTGTTACCTTATCTTAGATTTATGTTTGATATATACTAGTGTTTGTAGTTTAGTTATCCAATGTCGTAATGTTGATGGATATGTAATTTGAAAAAATATGCTTATTTTTTTAAGAAATGCAAAAAATGAAACAAAAAGTAATCGATTGGTCCCGATTGACCTTGAAAATGGATCGGACCCATTGGGTCGGTCTGGTCCTTGGTTCCATGCTCAATAGGGTCGGTCTTTGATCTCAAAAATTGAGAGACCAATATTGTTCGGGTTATTCCCTAGGTTAATTACTGAACTAACCCAACTCAAATCATATTCACTCCTAGGAAAAAGTATACAATCAACCCTATATCTATCGTACGAGTGTCGATTTAATTGTGTCACTTCAATCATAAACTTTTATATGAGTATGAAATTCCAATGGAGCCCTTTCAATCAATTTTTGCCGAAAATTCCTAACGTGGGCTCCAATTATTGCTGACTCACTACGCAAAGGCTCATGATTGAATCAACAAAATTTGAAAAGTTTAAAATTAAATTGATATTCGTACAATAAATTTATTATTAATTGGATAACTTCTCCTATCTCTAGCATGACTCGATTTGCTAACATAGTCAGCACTTCAGATAGTTTATCGAACCAAAGGATATGTGTCTATCTGGTAAAGTAATAGATCTTCCGAAATTCAAACCGAAAGCCAATTTGACCCGAATTATATCTATTTGGTTTAATCTTGATCCTTTAAAGCAAATTAAACTAAATTGAATGAAAGTTTGTTTTTCTTCGGTCAGCTTCAGTATAAATAAGTAGTCATTTATATTTTTCTGAATAAAAAAATAATTATTATTTGTGAAGTCATGATCAATTGATGTAATACTTAATATTTATTATAATGTACTGATGGTTAGGCTCTGGACTTGACTATTAATAAACTGGGCCTGCTGTCCAAACTTCTTCGTCCATTAAACTGACGATAGGAGCTTGAGACACAAGTAAAAAATTCATATTTATGGTGGTGAAAATAAAAGTAGACATGCTTAAATAAAATTGTTAGATTAATTGTCTCGCGATGGGCTGGCCTGATAATGGGCAGCCCAAAAGGTTTTCCCCAATCCAAGTCTATCCATGACTTAAAATCATCATCTCGATGAAAATTGCGAGATCTACGTAAAATAATGAAATGTCGAGAGAATTAAATAATCCATTATCGATGTGTCATGTGATTATGTCCGTTGTGAAAACGAAAACGCGCCTGCGTGCACAATCACTGCCGCCACTCCCTGTCTGCGGTGCGAGGTCAAACCAAGGTCTTCTCCGCCCATAGCCGCCATTGGGGGGCAGTGGGGCTGGTCCTCGGCCAATATTGTCAACGACTGAGGCGACATGCTTGTGGACTTTGAGGACTAATCGTGTAAAACTTAAGGTCGGAATGTTCCAACGAGACTTTGTTGCATCTGCCGACGTCGGAATCGACATCGTAAGTGATCTGATAAGCGCTCAAATAGTCAACGTATAGAAGCAAAAGTCACATACGTCTCAGGTATTCTGATAATTTTACATAATTATCAGTTCAGCGCCCTGATTATTTACTTATCTCTACGCACTTTAACTTTAAGTCATAAAATTAGAAGTTTCTCTATCAATAACCACGCACTCATATTTTTATCTCGGGGGATGCAAATGTAATTATGCTATTAACTTGGGGTGCATTTTTGTTGAAAATACATCTCAAATTTGAGTAAAAAGTAGGTTTCTCCTAATTGGGATCCAAATACATCGCAAAGCAATTTGAGAGTGTTGAAGCCAATTCTTTTTGAAATTGAGAGATTATTTAATAAAATATTGTAAGAGCTAAACATAGTGTTAGTTATTATGTGTAAATGGAGACTAAGAAATATTAATAGAGATTGAGTGACTCGAAAATAATTTTAATCTCCCACATGTGCTACTCTCCTGCGGAATAGGTCTCATTGGCAGAATTAAGTAAATTCAATATTCGATTTTTTTTCTTGCTATATTTACTTTATTGCTCGGTTGCTCATTTTCACAATAAACTTTTGAATTGATCCAAAAGTAAATGCATATTTGATTTTTATACCATACTTTGTACACCTAATTTTGGAAAAGAAAATCAGAAAAGATATGGCGTTGGAAATAAGGACTTGAAAAAACATCATAAGTCGCACACACTCAACAAGTCTTAACAAGTGCACGGCACACGGGATAGAGTTCACCAATAACGCCCCCCACCAGCCCCGCCATTGCCGGCGCCACCACTGCCACCACCGATTCGCCGGGTGAGTCAATGCCAAGTTTGAATTACCTCCGGCCTGCCGTGGACCTCCACTCGTGCGACGACTATGTTTTGGAGATGTTCGCAGGGCCCACTTGCAAGTGGGTTTCGCCTTCTGTTGAGAACTAGCGGGTGGGTTTAAAAAGGAAGACAAAGAAAAATGTTACTGCGGTCGGCTTGTTATATTACCGACGTGATTATAGAATTAATTATTGCTATTATTAACACAATATAATATATGTGGTTCTGCAAAAGTTTTATCATTTAATTCAATTATCGCGGTTCATATCCTGAGAACATTCATTCTTTCTCTGATATTGTAAGAATCAATTTTAGAAGAAATATTTACCGACATCAACTTTATAATCGCAACGGAGCCACAAGGCCGCAAGCTCAATTTCTCATGTTCCTTTTCGAGAGTCCATATGGTTTTTTTTTTTTTTTTTTTCCTTCTTTGATGTTGGCTTCGGCCTAAACGTTCCACCTCTCAATTTCTTCCACCTGCATTATCAATTTCCCTTTTCAGACATCACTAGTCTCAATTTTACATTTTTCAGCAGGGATAAGTGCATTTAAAGTCCTAAAACTTATCATGAAAATGCAATTAAGTCCTAAAACTTTCAAAAAGTGCAATTAAGTCCTAAAATTTATTACGAAAGTTCAATAAAGTCCTAAAACTTTCAAAAGGTTCAATAAAGTCCTAAAACTTGTCTCGAAAGTGCAATCAAGTCCTAAAATTTATTTCGAAAGTGCAACCAAGTCCTAAAACTTTATAAAAATGCAATCAATGGAAGGAGATTGAATCATTTTAATAAGTCTTAGGACTTGATTGTACTTTGGAAAGTTTTAGGACTTAATTGCATTTTTGTGACAAGTTTTAGGATTTAATTGCACTTTTTGAAAGTTTTAGGACTTAATTGCATTTTCATAACAAATATTAGGACTTCCAATGCACTTATCCATTTTTCAGCATGTATCGAGCTTGCAAACCCAAAGTTTTCTCTCATTAATTTAATGACTTTTGGGGCGTTCAAATTTGTAAGATGAGTTTTCTGGCATTTGCGATGTAAAACGTTAAAAGTCAAATGAATCGATATCAAATTTGTCGAAATCCTCTTCAATAGGGGTACTTGAAAAAATGATGAACTTACAATTAGTCTACTAAATTGTACACAAGGGGAAAATACTTCATGTGACACTAATGCGTAATGGCATGGATTACTATATTATAAGCAGGTGATGCCACGTGGGAGTATTTTAGTGAATAATGCGAAATGTAATGATCTTTAATTTTTTTTTTTCATTTAACTTTTTTTGGGTGCCGAAACGTGGGAAATGTCTTTTGCTTTGGTCAAACTGCCCGATTTGATAAAGGCGAACGCACCGAGGGACGGACAAAGTTGACTCGCGTATCAACGTAATTTTCGGACGGGTGGGGAAAACGCCTGTAGCGTTGACTGCGTCGCCACCGTTCAATGAGGAAGAATAGTGGGACCCAGTGACCATCGGTCGTTTTTCACGGCCGGGCACAGAGGCAAGCGTTGTTCCCTAAAATATCAACAGGACATTACCCACCGGTTCCAGAAATAGAAACCAACTTAGGAAGAAAGCTCAAAAGCTAGAAAAATGAAATTTTCCAAAACTTAATTTTTACTCAAAATCTAGATATACAAGCTCCCACGTGAACTGAAGATTGTGCGTATATAAAGCAAATCTGAAGTGCACTTGATTTCTAAAATTTGATAGAAAAGTTTTAGCAAATGCCTTAATCATCAACAATGGATGAAGCCGCAACGTTTGATAGCAACTTGTGATTCCGTAACTTTTTTATAATTTTCTAGGCCTTTTATATCTTCCAATTCTATATGTCGAACATATCGTTTTTTTTTTTTAAAGTAATTCGAATCTTCAAACATTTTTCGATCTTGGACACATTGCGATGCTTCTCCACTTTTCCTGCACCTTCTTGCATTATAAATTAGTTTCCTTTCCCAAAGTTAATCAAATTGGTCGATGTGCATCGCTCCGTGAAATAAACCAGGAAGGCTCGCCACTGGTGGCCGACTTGGACCTCGCATAGGACGTCACGTGGGGACCGTGAGGACCAACTCTTGCTTATGCATCAACTAGAAAATTACTTTATTTTTCTCCTTTGCTATCCAATCCGGTTTATTTCCTGACTATATGCGATCCTTTTATCATCTTTTATTCAGAATTATAGGTATTATTCATAGAAATGAGCAAACTACGTGGGGCACAAATTTATGTTCGTTGTCGTTTTCCGCAGAAAGACAATGGTGGGACAATCAATACCTAAAAAAGGCCACTGTCATGACTCCAAGACAAGTGCAAGTGCAGAATATATCTACAACTTGAAAAGAAATTATATAAAAAAATCTGGAAAATAGCCATACCATCATGGTTCAAAGAAAAGTTTCTGATTCCTTCTTGGCCCGACTCTAATTAGGCAAGATGAACGGTTCTCATTCCAAGCGTGCATATCTTCAATTTTCAGACCAAAGAACACACTAAAAAAAATTCTAAAAAAGGAGTTCACCAACAATCCATCAAGCCAATGGTTTGCTTTCTGGAAATTTTTATATATTATCTTTTCCCACAAATCCATCATGAAACATTTCGCATCTTGAGGTATCATGCTTTAGAAGAAATAATGGGCTTAGGGTTTAGGTTTTGAGATTAGTTTGGTGGAGTTGAATCGAAGAAGAGGATTCGTGGATGACAAAATGAGTTCAACTATGTGGACAGTGATACATAGTGTGTCATTTTCAGGTTTAGAAATAGTTAGGTGTCTATCTAGGAGATATAGTAGGCTCCATTCTTTTATATAGCTTGGGAGGAAACAATGTAATATATTATCTTCAACGTAAAAGTGTTAAACTAAAGCAGTCGTATTCTGTTGTTCTGTGCAATAAAAAAAACAAGGGTTAATACTCTAAAAAATTTCAAACTGGTATACTTATAATAAATTTACTCTAAATTATTTTTTTGACTACCAAAAACCCAAAATTGGTATATTTTTAACAAATTTACCATTTGTTAGTTTTTGTTAAATTTTACTGTCAAATTATTAAATTAAATGATACATGACAGTTGACTAGTATACCAATTTAAGATTTTATACTCCATTTGTCACGGTTGACAATTTTTGTGATTTTTTTGTAGTATTAATTCAATTTAGCAAATGGTATATTTGTCAAAAATTTACCAATTTGGGGTTTTTTGTGATTGAATAATTAGTTTAGAGTAAATTTGTTATAAATGTACTAGTTTAGGGGTTTTTATAGTTAGTTGGGGTAACTTTGTCATAGATGTATTAGTTTGAGATTTTTCATGGTAAAAAAAAAAAAATAGTTTAGAATAAAAAATAAATTTAGGATTTTTTCAAAGTATTAACCAAAAAAAAAAAAAACATTTTTTCTATGCTGGTATGTTTTGGTAGATGTCAAAAAACCATTTGTGAAAAAATTATGGATGACTTATTTACAAGTAATGTGTTGGTAACTTTCTAATACTTTTAGTGAAATTTACCAGTATAAAATTATCAACCTAAATTACTTATTACTTTTGATTGTCAACTCTCCTTTGTCCTACTTGCCAATGTTTAATAGTTCTTTTTTTCCTTGATTTACCAACTTTTCTACTAGGTTACTAATTTTTATTTGTCTCAGTTAGCAATCCCTCACATTTACTAGCTCCTTTTAAAAATTGTCGACCTAAATTAGCATGACTTGCCAATGTTTCTCCTATCGAATAACCACCTAGAATTAGATTAGCATGTCTAATTCAAGTTACTTTGTGACTTTTATTTGGTTTTTGGTTTAATTTCCCAAATTTTCTATCATTTTCAGACTTTTACCTTTTTTTTTTAAACAATGCCTTAAATTTACCAACTTTTGAAAGAAATTATCAACCTTGATTGAAGTGAATTACTAAGTTTTATCTGATTATCTTACCAACTAATCTGGGTTAGCAAATTATCACTTAAGCTAGTTATCAAATCTATTTTTCTTTAGTTACTAAGTTTTCTTATCTTTAACAAATTTGATTTATCTTTTTTAATTACACTTCAAATTTATCAACTCTTATATGAAAAACAAACTTTAATTTAAATGATTTATCAACTTGTCAATGATTAGTTATTAATTAATATTGAATTACCAACTTTCATTTGAATTTATTATTGACGTTCATTTGATTTTTTAATTACTTCTTTATTCTATTTTCCAATGAATTTTTGTTTACTTGGTAAGCAATTCAATGAAACTTAGTAAATAAAAACTAGTTTGTGACCTAGTGGGAGATAAAATGGTAGCTCAAACAAAAAAGAGATTGAAAAATTCGGGAGAATTACCAAAAAAAGTTATAAACCTATTACAATTGTGCCAAGTCAATTATAAATTTATATTAATCAATTGAGTTTTAAACTTTTTACAATTGTGTCAATTTAGTCCATTCGGCCAAATTTGGCTAGTTAGCATTGACATGAATATTTGCCGATGCTGACATAGACAATTTTTTTGATAATTATTTTATTTTTCGAATTCTTTTTATTAATTTTTTGTTTTTCTTTCTTTTTTTCCCCCTCATTCCTTATTCTTCCTCTGGTCGGTCACCGAACCGACGCAACCTCATCGGCCAATGGCAAGGCTCACCTTGTTGTGACTAGGCAAGGGCAAGCTCGCCTAGCCAATGGTAAGCAATTCCCTGTTGGATTTGGCGACGGCAATTCAAGTCTCACTACTAGCCAACGAGGTCACATCAATTCGACGACTAGCCCTCCCCTCTTGCCAATTGCCTCTGTTTAGCAAATGGCCAGAGGAAGAAGGAGGAATGAGGAAATAAAAAAGGGAAAAAATAAAAAATAAAAAAATAGAAATTTTGAAAAAAATATTATAAAATATTATTCACGTCGTATTGGCCGAGTGTCAACCAACATCTACGTCGGCACCTACTAGCCAAATTTGGCATGATGGATCGAATAGGCATAATCGCAAGAGGTTTATGACTTAATTGGCCAAAAAAATAAGTTTAGAACTAAATTAGCACAATTGTAATAATTTTAGAACTTATTTGGTAATTTTTCCTAAAAAAATTCACATAAGAGTTAATAAATGTGTGACACATGTAAGAGAGAAAAATAGAAGTTAGTAAATAATAGAAAAAAAAAGTTGATAAATTAAACATAATAAACGCTAGTAAGTTCCTCAAATAAGAGTTAGTACCCTAAAACTAGTTAAACAATTTATTGGAAAAGAGTTGTTAAGTCACTCAAATAATGATTAGTGAGTTTATTTAGAAGTTGGTAAATTTAAGGCGTTAATAAGAAAGACAAATGAAAGTTAATTAAAGATAAGAAATTTCATAATTTGCAAATTATTAATATGATTAATAATTTCATAAAGCTCTTGATAATAACCAACAAGCTGATTGGATAATGAGGCAATCAGTAACTTTTCCTTATCAACATATTTTTTTTAGATTTACCGACTGCTTGAGAAATCTATCGGCACGGAGAAAATTTGATTTTCATAGCGGAGCAGTAGAATCTTCTGGCGGAAGCAATGAGCATAATAGAAGTCTGTTGTCATCTAACATAAATCTGGTCACACAGATCTCGAATTAATTATGCAGATAAACCCAGTCTATTATAAGGTAGAGTTTCTCGTGATCTAAGCAAATACTCGGGGTCATAGATCTCCCAATGAACTCAACAGCCTGGTGATGTCTCATCTTTGTTTTAATTCCCGTAAATGAATCTAATACCAAGAAGTCAGAATTGCTCTGGTACAACCTCAAGTCGAATCCATATTTTTACGTTCTCTCTCTCTCTCTCTCTCTCTCTCTCTCTCTCTCAATTCCCATTCTTTGTAGCCACATTTTCTCAAGCAAAAATTAGATACATCAGGATCATGTCAATTTAGTTTGTATCCACCGTTATATAAGTGGATCTCACGTAAAAGCCATCTTATCTGACGGTGCATATGAATTAGGCTCACATGTACTGGGTGCAGCAAAGATTTTGTCCATTCTCCATCGCTATAAAGTTCTTAATGTGATATGCCTTCGAGAAAATTCCCGGAGGAAGAAGATAAGTCCACAATGAGCATTTTGCAGTCCTTTTCTCATGCATCTTTCCTCTTTCCTTTTGGCTTGATCGCATCCTTTTTCCTCATCTTCGAGCGATTAGAGGGAATTTCTTTCTAAGGACATATCTTCGTCAATTTTCTTTGACAAGCTATCCGATCTAAAGCATCTGAAGTGGTTCCGATTCCTCTTACTTGTTTCTTCTTCGAGCAGAAAGCATAAATGTCATATACGCAGATAAGCACGTAGCAAGTATCATCCCACGTCCAAAAGATAAAAAGCAACTTTTGCCTCGAGCGGCCTCGCTTTGGGACAGATGGGCTGATCTCTCCCCCGAATTTCGCGTGCGATATGTTGTTTTTCTTTTTTTCAAAAACATTTTTATAATAATGTTAAAAATTATTCCGTACAATGCAAGACGGAGGGCACTCGCGTTAGGAAATTACAACCGAAATTGACCGAATGGACTCAATTGACAAAATATGAAAATGTTTGGGACTTAATTGACAAAATTAAAAAATTTATGGTTAAATTGGTTAAATTGCAATAATTTCAGGATTTTTTGAACATTTTTTTCGTACATGGTAATTGATGGGCTAATCTCGCCCCTGAACGTTGTGTGCAATATGTTGTTTTTCTTTTCTTCCGAAATGTATATCTAGCGGAAACATATGATTGCACCCAATTAAAGGTGAACGAAATGGTAGGATTTGATATATATGAACATTATTCTTCCCATCGGATAAGAGTTTCTAGGGGAATTATTCAAACTTTGCCTCCGCGATGGTTCCACCAGTGCTACAAGTTCAAGGGGAGCATAAACATTGAAAACATCTCCGAAAGAAACAAAAGGACCCAAAAAGTAAGCTTTGTATTGACTTGTTGATGGTGCTGTGAAAACACGTTTGACAATGATTATGACTCGTTTATTTCATAAAAAACGAATGATTTAAAAAATATTTATCTAAAAAATAATCGCTCATATTGTTTAGCACATTTAGTAAATGTGTTAAACTTCATTGATGTGAATACACTTAACAAAACAAGCCACGTGACACAATTAAAATGTCGGGTCTTGACATGACACAATATATGAGATAACTTGTTTAAAAATGTATGTTTATGTGTATAACACATTTTTAAAAATATGAGTAATTTTACTTTACATTTTATCTAAAATGAATGTTGGAATTAAATTTCATTTTTGTGTTAATGATTTTTGTATCCCTAGACATATGTTTTATTCTTTCTGACATATTGTTAATTTTTTATCTTTTAATGATAAAAAAAAAAGTTGAATGTGAGTACTAAATGTGTTAAAACGTGTTTAATTATGATGTTTTGAAACAAATGATTTGTTAATACATGTACTTGACGACTAATCAGGTTAAGCAAAACAATTTATATAGGACGTGATTTATCATATGTACACCAAAATCAAACCTATACATTTGCATGTGTTGTTATGTCACATAAATAGATTATATCGAAAATTAGTGAGCTCACATATGAGGTAATGAATGTCCAAAACATAAGCCGATCAAATATTCACTCAAAAGATAGTTCGATCTCGTTTATCATTGTCCTACGACGTTCGATTGAGAGAGTCATAGTGGAATGTCGATGATGGGGTTCGACAAATTGGATAGGTTTTTTCTTAGTTAGGGTAGTGATGAGTTGTCTTCACTAGGAGGTGGCAGGAGGCTCTTGGGGGAACTGTCTAGATCCATTCATGGGCAAAAAATCGTTTTCTGAAAGAGAGTGGACACCAACTGGTGGGGGCATGGGAGTGGGACAAAGTACAAATGCCAAAATGGAGATTTCCATGATCAGCAGTTGGACTCGTGGAATATCGTTATCTCCATCATTAAAAAATGCGAAATTCGGACATGACTTGTCTGACCACTCAAGTTCTGTTTGACAATTTGGCTCCTTCCTTCCTGCTCATGCCTGAGCGGCACAAAAAAAAAAAAAAAAAAAAAAAAAAAAAAAAAAAAAAAAAAAAAAAACCACAAGCAAAGCAAAATACGATCGGATTACTAGAGAACACGTTTTTTCCCCCTCGAAAGAGAATTTAAACAAACATGAATAAAAACATCGAAAGTTTCGAAGCAAAATAGTCTTGGAAGAATTACAAAATAAAACAAAACCCAAATAACCAAAGAGTGTAACTTACAGTTATAAACACGATCTAATCCCAAAAGGCCAAATCTGTCATAATATCGAAAAACAATTAGTGATCGATTACCAAAATTGTTAGTGATGGACACATCCAGGGATCTTCTCCTCTAGAAACTATTGCTTAAAATGCACCCCTTAATTCTGCATCCTCAATATCATCATCATACAAAGATAACACTAGAACCGCTACCAATCCCTTTTATATGTATGTGTATGTGTGTGTGTGTGTCTATATATATATATATGAGAGCTTTTACTGATTCCAAAAAGTCATAGAATCACGTCTCAATCATCCTATTGGTTAAATTAATGACGATGTTTTTACAAAATTTTCAGTTATTCATCGCGACGAGTCAAGAAAAATAACAACAATGAGCGAAAAAAGACACCAGGAAAAAAGACTCCATATTAAACCGGGAGGGAAAAAGGGAAATCAATGCCTAGAAAAGAAAGGCAGAGCAAAGCAAGCTCCTAGCTGAGAGCCTGCAGGTGAAATTTCTCTAGGGGAGGGTTTTTTGGAAGAGAGAGGATTGAATAGAAAATTCAAGTTCTATATTAGTTGACTTCACCAGAGAATAGGTTTATTCGATGGATAATCAAGCCGATAATGTAATTAATGAGTTCTCACATCAAATATCTTCTTACTTCCATTCGAGATCTTGGTAATGAGGCACCCATATATTTTACGGGTAGAATTCGAGCATATCCGAGGAACCTGCTAAAACGTTTTGTTAGGTTGAACTATGCTGTCCATTGAACTGATTTCTCTCTTCTCCATGATGCTTAATTGCAGGAATCTTTTCCGGGTGGTGGTCCTCAAACACGCATGAACACCTTAAAATTCCTGGCCTTCGTTCTTTTCTGATTTCACGTAGTGGTCATTAGCTATATGGAGACTGACAACTTGTGTCGAGTGGGTGGTCGAAATTCGGTTCTTCTATTTTAGGGCCAGTAATCGCGTTGGTCAAAGCTCCAACACTACGTCTTCTTCTTCTCCTTCTGCTTTTATATTCTTCCATGGATCGATGGAGACAGCGACATCAAAAGCACCCCTTCTGTGTTGAGTGCGAGCGAGCACCCAGCAGCATGATATCAACCTTATTCCAGGGATAAACGCAGCACAACTTTTTCGTATTTGAAAATGGGAGGAATGTGCAGGGTTCGATTGAGAATAATACCAGTACATATTGTCTTAAACATCTCTATTATTGCCTAATGGGATCTTCAGAGCTTTAGAAAGATAATCATGGACAAGCTCCCGTTGACGGAGAAGGAGATGGCACGAGTATGCTACTGGCTCCTTTAGCACTTCATAACGAAAATTTCACCTAATTACAACTTTGTTTGTTTCGTGAAATATAAATAAGTCAAAAAATATTTTTCTAAAAATAATCGTTAATGTCACTTGAAATAATTAATAAATGAAAAATATTTTCATTATCAATAACAATTTATATCTAAATATTTTCGTGAATGATAATTTTTTTTTCCTTTATCCATATTTGTAAGAGATAAAAGAGATTATTTTTAAGAAAATATTTTTCAAATCATTCATTTTTTGTAAAACAAATGAAGAAAAACAAATGATCAAGTTCCACCCTACTATTGCCGACCTAATTGAACTGTTGTAATATTGAAAAATATTTAAATTTTCATTATTTCGATTTCCTTCCCGGTCTTATTCATAACTATTTCCATCTTTTCAATGATAACTAGTTTTTGAACTCAACCTTGTCTATGACGATTGGGTGCATCACGAGCCTCACAACATGATCTTCCATAATATATGACAAATAGCAAGAATCCCAATTTTTTTTTTTAGACCTGAACTCAAAGGGTAGAAAATCGATTTATGGATAGAATCAAATATGCAGTATATACTAATAAAAGTATTCAGTTATAGAGGAAAATTCAATATAATTTTAAGGACTGTTTGGCAACTGGCTAATTCTTGGCTATTTCTATCTTTTGTTCATCAAGAAAGAAAAAGAAAAGGAAAAATTTGTTTGCTAACATCAGCTAATCAAATGCATTTATGTTCTTTTTCTATTTTTGGAATAAAAATTTTGTGTAGTTACTAAATGCTTTCGAATGCCGAGAAACTTGTTCGGGGAACAAAATAAAATAAAATAAAAATATTTTTAAGCAGAAATTTTTCTTGAGAATGGAATTGTTACCAAATAGGCTTCTAATATTGAATCAAGATATTGGGTTATTGTCGCTTTCCGTTGATTGAGTGAGAAAATAGGTCATATCTTGACTTCTTTAAAATAAAAAATATTTTGGAAATAAAGATAATCAGACAAAGAACAAAGATTCTCTCTCACTCTCACTCTCATAAAGTACCAAATCAAAAGCCTTTTATACTTCCAAATAGGCTGTCTTTTCCTCACCCCTCGGTCATGGAGGATATAAAGACGAGAATGAGATGCGGCACGCTGCCCACCTCCCAAATGGCAATAATTTTCTCATTTTAAGCGATCAAATCACCAAGGGAGTTCAATGGTGTTATCATTTATGAGTATTATTATTATTATTTTTTTTGTAATTTGATAAAGCTGGCAATTGCTTGTCGAGGGAGGGGGGATTAATAATGAAGGGGAACCATATTCGCCCTCAACAACAAGGATGGACGAGAGGCAATATGCCTCACGATTTTTTTAAGGCTAAGGCGGTCCTTTAAAGATAGAGATTAGAATATTGTTTCCAGTTCGATCTGCTGCAAGAGAGAATATAGTTTCGTTTCGTTTTCATGTACAAACAACTTCTGATATTTTTATTTTTATTTTTTCACTTGCCGATGTTAGATCTACGTAATTTGAAATGCGGCCATTTGATTGTTTTCTCCCTTTTCATTCGTTGCCCCGCAAATTTTTTTCGATGACGAGAAATCCCACCTCGGATGGATAAGTCTATCGTTGACGTACTAGGGATAAATACGGTAATCGGATTTATTCATTTAATAGTCTTGATGCCATGTAAACGCAAAGCCGCTAGAATTCAGCAATTTTATTTTTCTTAACAAAATTTAAATTAGGAATATTTTGGTGAATAAAATAGTCATAGCATTTTAGGGAACGGACAGGAAAGCAAGATTGGACGATTTCTATCCAGCGGAATATGCTCGTAAAAGTGAGAAAAATAGTTTGTTTGCTGCATATATCTTTACACACGGGAACACTGTTTTTGAAAAGTTCTATTTGACCGGCTCTGCATATTTGTCAAATGTGTTGTAAACGAGCAACAAAAAGTAAAACGTAACTTACGCAAACACACACACACACACACACACACACACACACACATACACACACACATACACAACACACACACACACACACACACACACACACACACACACACACACAGAGTTCTACTTATTCAAATAGCCAGATGAGATAATTACTATAGATAGATTTTGTATATATATATATATATATATATATATATATATAAAAGTTGGGGGATTAAATAGGACATTTTAAAGTTTTTTATATGCTATTATAATGTCAGCCAAACGAAATAATAAGTATTTCATTCCACATACGAAGTGCTTTCATTGAAATTAATGATATGATATGTTCTCATCTGGCTACAATTTATCCTTTTGGCCAGGCACAGCTCAGATATTAGGTCGGATTCGGGCACGAGTATAAGCCAAGGAAGCCGATCGAAGTAAACGAGTGAAATTTTAGAGAAGTGAGAACGGTTAAAGCAGGAAATGCCCGTGAATTCCAGTCATCGTGGAGGAATATCCAAGGAAACTATAAATAGAAGAAACGTGGAGGAAGACACGCTGCTCAAACCATGCCGAAACCCTGCCAAATCTTTTTATCGGAACAATGTTTTTCCGGTCCAGTTTTAGTTCTAGAGTTGAGCTTGCAGTCAGGAAAGTTCGTTGTGTATACCAGTGTAGTGCTCGTTTCGATTTTGAGCATCAAGTATTTATAACTTTCCTTTCGATATCCCGACGATGCATATGTTCCTGTAATTTCAGTTCCAGTGCTTAGGCTTTGATTCCTTTTTAATTTCAGTTCAAGTTAATTTCAATTAATTCTTGGACCGTTCCTTTAATTACCTTTAATCTGCGGTCCTTGCACTTTACTTTTCAAGGAATTTGTCTCTCTTGTCATTCAGGTCGAATAAGCAAATCCATTTCACCCTTTGCTCTTCGGGCTAGCACGCCTTACATACATGTACACCGCCGGATCCGTCATTCAAACTTATTTTGGGCATAGTTTTGATCACTTTGTGGTGGCAAAATTATCAAAAAAGTTCATACCAATTACATTTATGTCAACTTAGTCATAAATTTTTTAATAATTTATTAATGTAGTCTTTACGATCAATTTTAATCAGGGAACACTGACATGATAGTCTAATCAGTGCCAACTATCCTATGTAGTGTGGTTAGTGCTAATGTGGATAGTATGTTTAAAAAAATATTTTTTTTTCTTTTTTTCATTTTTCTTTCCTGACTATCATTGCTAGGCATAGGTGAGGGAGGTGGCCCTTGCCTAGATCCAACAAGGGTTGTGCCCCTCGCCCATGGCTAGCGAGGGCTTAGGCAAGGGCCGCAACCCTTGCCAGCCACCAGCAAGGGCTTGTAGGCCCTCACTCAATGGCTGGTGAAGGTCGCTCAAAATAAGAGAGAAAAATAAAAGAGAAATAATTTTAAATTCAAGAATTCAAAAAAATTAAGTAATTGCAAAATTGTCCACTTCAATGCCGATGGTACCACATATAATGACCAACATCTATATCAATGATTTTCTAGCTAAAATCGATCGAATGGACTACACTGGTAAATTATCAAAAGAATTGGGACTAAATTGGCTAAATTAAAATATTAGGACTAAATTGATACAAATGCAATAAATTTAGAATTTTCTTGACATTATATTATTGTGGTTGAACTAGAACCAGAGGACAAACTTTTGTGTTTGTTTTTCCAATTGGTCGACTGTCATATTTGCCTAGGTCGATTCAGCATAGACAATGTGCAACTGATTATGTTATTATGTATAACTATATTATCAATAATAAAACTTAATATCAATTAACAATGTAATTTCATCATTACATACGAGATTGCAAACTTCATATGGTTATAAGTAATAACAGTTTAGGTAGTTGATAATTATGTTGGTTAATATAGTGTGAAAGAAGCATTTTTGCATATGGAATTGGAGGCGATCATATATTAATAATCATTTAAGTCACTAAAAGAATTATAACAAATGTATTATGAAAATAATGACGTTTAGCATTATAAAAAAACATATTTCAGTGGATATTAAACGTTATCATATCGTTATATATATATATATATATATATATATATATATTATTAACAATTATTTGATATGCTATTAGTATAATACTTACCACAGTTGTATAACATGGAATGGTATCGAGCTCATTATTCTATATTGCGTCATTAATACTATTATAGTATGTAAAATGAATATTATCTAACGTCAGTAGAGTATAGAGTGAGAGAGAAAAAGAAACGGTATTTGGGAATAACAATAACGGTTTTGCTTGTGTAGCTGTTACATAAGGGTCTTTTAATAATTATTGCAGCTGAATTGTGCCTTGGTAGGAGCTTATGATAAATTACCATTATAATCATCATTATTATAGATTAAGTCTCAGTGGTTTTCTAGATGTTTATTTATTTATTTATTTATGTTAAGTTGATATCATACATCCGTCAATTGGCTTAAACTTCTATTTGGCTT
The DNA here is from genome assembly GCA_014182555.1 of Eucalyptus erythrocorys. Lineage (NCBI taxonomy): Eukaryota > Viridiplantae > Streptophyta > Magnoliopsida > Myrtales > Myrtaceae > Eucalyptus > Eucalyptus erythrocorys. The sequence goes on from CM024602.1 coordinate 43,080,824, forward strand.
ATAGAAATTGATGATGTGGCATTTTATTTTCTCTATCATAGGTGGCATTTTTTATTTTTCTTCAAATTTCATTTAAAATAGATAAGAAAAAATACAAACTTTATTTGATAAAACAAAATTAGGGGGAGAGAGAGAGAGAATGGTAAGGGGTTGGTAGGGTATCGCTGCTGCCCTTGTCGAAGGGGAGGACAAGAGGGTGGCTGGCTCGCTAGCCTTAAGTGAGGGCCAGCAAGGCTCAGGTGAGGGTTACTGAGCTTAGGGATTTTTTTTTTTTTTTTTTTTTGGTCAGTACTGAGCCTAGGAATTGACAAGGCCTTGCCTTAGCCTTACAAGGGTCGTCACCTGAGGTCGGTGTTGCCCAAATCTAGGCTAGGAGAGAGGTAAACCTCGGCAAGCCTCACCGGTCCTTGTCTAGGGCTAACAAGCTAGTCGCCCTTGCCCAAGGCTAGCGGAGTCGCCGGCCCCTTCGAGGAGGGTTTCGAGTGCACACATCCCTTTTTAAGATTAACCTTTGTATCAAAAATTAGATTTAGGCTAAAACGGCCGTTTTAACTATGTTATTGCCATGAAGTATAAAGAAAATAATTAAAAGAAACCAATGAGCATTTTTCGTTAGCCAAGTTTTACGAAGTTAACGGAAAAATTGATTGCATCAATTTAATAAACTTAATTACACTTAAGAAGTTTTAGGATTCATTATATGTATCTTTGAATATTAATAAGTGCCGAACACTTGCACGGAGGGATGTTAGAAAAGTGATATTTAAGTACCAAAATCGGAGAAAAATAAATCACATAGGTGCCATTTGGTAATGTTCCGGAGAACACCGGTTTCTTTTATTTCGTTCCCTGAAGCATAAATAAAATAGACACTTTTGATAATTTTTTTATTCTCAGAAATAGATTTAGAACAGAAACAAGAAATAACTAGGAGCAACTCAAGAAACAAGTTTTCTTTCTTTCTTTCTTTTTTCTTTTCCTCTCTTCTTCCTAGTTGGTCGCTGGAGCCTCGTCGGCCCCCAGTGAGGCTCGAGGGAGCCTCACCATGGTTGCATGAGGCCCCCCCAAGCCTCGCCGTGGCTGGGGGAGTCCAAGCCATGCCGACCCAGGTGACTTCGACCTAGCGTCAAAGTCGCCCAGCCTTGCGATGACGGGGTGAGGCTGAGGCTTGTGGGAAACTCATTGGTGGCTAGTAAGGCTCCCCCGAGGCCGGCAACCTCGCTAGCCCTCATCCGGGTGGTCGTCGACTGACCATGGCCAAGGCCGGCAACTGGCTAAGAGGAAGGAGAAGAAAAGGAAAAAAGAAAAAAAAGTAATAAAAATTTTAATATATTAAAATAAATTCTAAGTCACAAAAATATTTGGGATTGTACCAAATGTATTTTTGTTCTCGGAACATAAATTTATTTATTAGTTTTTAATTATTTTTTATAATTTAATATAATTAAATTTTATATTAAAATTCAAATCCACACCAAAACAACGTCGTTTTTGCATTTCTTTGCTAAGTCGGCTCTCCGACGAGCCATGCAAGTGCGAAAAATAATAAAAAATTACCACGTAGAATTTTTGACAGAGTTCACTATAACTTTTGACACTTAATTGTTCATTCATGCCAAGTTTTGATACTTGGGATATACTTCTTTCAAATATAAATAACAAAAGTTGCTAATATCATGCCTTCGTAATTAGCTTAAACTTTTACACGTGGTAGATTTAATTAGTCCCCTCTAATAACACAGGCCTTTTCTTTTGTTTTTTTTTTTGGTAAGGCACAAGCCTTTTCTTTTGATTCCTATGTAAATGGAATAAATGCATTAAAAGTCTTGAAAATTGTCACAAAAGTATAATTTTTTTTGGTAACGGTCACAAAAGTATAATTGTGTCCTAAAATTTACAAAAAGTGCAATCATATCATAAAAGTTATTAAATTTGTGCAATTGAGTCTTTTTGTTAATTCCATCCAATTTGGTTAATGGAAAATGTTGATATACTTTTTTGTTTAATCCTATGTGGCAATGAAGTGCCTAAAACATGAAACATAAGACTAAAATGATGTGTTTTGTCCAAATCTAATTTGTAATACTAATTTTATTTAAATTAGCAAAAACAAAGTTAAATTTAGGAAGGCAAAAGGACATGTGGGACAAAATTGTAGACCTCGCCGTCGTTGCCCACCAACCATCACCAAAAGGGTCGGTGACCCTTGCCAACTGCAGGCAAGGCCTTCCAGGCCCTTACCAGCCTCCCTAAAGGCAAGAGTTGTTGGCCACTAGCTAAGGTCCGATGACCCCTGGTGGCCATCTCCCGGCCTCACCCGGTCTCTCACACGCCTTTTTTTTTTTTAATCTTTTATGCTTGAGATAAGTACACTAGTCTAAACATGTCATAAACTTGTAAAATAAGTGCAATCAAGTCATTCTATTAATACCATCAATTTGGCTTACAAGAAATGATGATCTGGCATTTTATTTTTTTCTCTCATATGTGGTATTTTTTTAATTTCATTTAAAATAAATTAAAGATTAAAAATGCAAATTTTATTTGAAAAACAAAACTGGAGAGAGAGAGAGAGAGAGAGAGAGAGAGAGAGAGAGAGAGAGAGAGAGAGAGAGAGAGAATGGCAATGGGTTGGGTATTGCTGTTGCCCATTGCTAGAGGGGATGACGAGAGGGTGGTCGGCTCGCCAGCCTTAGGTGAGAGTCGATGAGACTCAAGCAAGGGTCACTGAGTCCAAGTGGTGGCTAGCGAGGCTTGCCTAGTTGGGGTCGACAAGGCCTCACCCTAGCCTTATGAGGGTTGCTGCCTAAGGTTGGGGTCGCCCAAATCTAATCTATGGGGAAGGAAAACTTGGGCGAGTCTTGCCTGCCCTCACCTAGGGCTAACAAGCTAATCACCCTTCCTTAAGGCCAGCGGAGTCGCTAGCCCCTTCAATGAGGGCTTCTAGACCACAATGGCGTCGTTTTAGTGACATCATCACCATGTCTTATAAATAAAATAATTAAAAAAAAAAACATATCAATATTTTTTCGTCAACCAAATTTTACGAAATTAACGGAAAAATTTGATTGCATCAATTTAATATATTTTGTAACTTGGGTACACTCTTTATAAATTTTATGACTTAATTGCACATAACAAGTTTTAGGCCTCTCACTTTAGCATCTTTGAATATTAATAATAAAATGGGCATTTAGTGGATGGTGCAAACAATAATTATTGGACGCGAAAAAATAAATGGATGCGGCAAGTGTGACCACTCCCACGGTGTCGTGTGAAGGCCTCACTCCCTCAGTGCTGTCCTTTTCTTAACACCTCCACTTCCCCTCTGCATCTCCTCTCCCCCTATATATAGCCACCATTCCCTCATTCCTCCTTGCATCATTCAATGCGTTCTTCTCTTCGCAACTCTTAACGCACGACCCTCTCTCTCTCTCTCTCTCTCTCTCGTTCCTTCTCAGTTTCCCATATCCAGCTCTCTCTCCTTCCCTCGCTCTCTCGGCTTCTTTCTCGCTCAGCAACAGAATTCCCCCATTTGAGAGTCGAAGCGGAAGGAAGAGAGCTACCCATTTCGTTCCGGCGCATAAAGATCGAAGCTTCTCTAATCTTCCAATCAGCTTAAGGAGAAGAACATTCTCTCCGCTCTTCTAGATTTGCTTCGGTTTTAACCTCAAAAATGGGTGTGAACTCTGCCGTGAAGAACCAGCACCCCAACAACCAGGTCTTCGATGTCTCCGTTAATATCCCGCCGCAAGGTGGCTCCAAATGCTTCGACGACGACGGTCGTCTCAAACGCACAGGTCCCTGTCTTTTTTCTTCGTTTTTGTTTTCAAGAAACGATTTCCTTCGACCGAAACGAAATAGGAAACGATTTCCTGAGATGTAGATTACCACGACTTCTCACGACTCATTAGGAAAGACGAGGACGAACACCCACAGGGAATCGCCCCGTCTTTTAGGAACGTTGCTGTCGCGTCAATGCCGTCACAAAACCAGGGAAAAGAACCACAAACATTAAGAAACTCTTCAAGGAAAGCAGACGAATTCTTTGTTTTTTTTTTTTTTCTTGGTTTTTAATGAAACACCATCAATGGAATTTCGCATCGACGCGTGTTGTGATTTTATAAACGTGGGTGAATTTACAACCTTCTCTTTTTCTTTTTAAGAGAATACTGATAAAAGAGAATTTAGAATTCTTTTAGTGATAACGTTACTTATGGTGGCTCGTGCGTGAACGAATGCAGGGACGGTATGGACAGCGAGCGCTCACATAATCACGGCAGTGATTGGCTCCGGAGTCCTGTCCCTGGCTTGGGCCACTGCGCAGCTCGGCTGGATTGCTGGTCCCGCTGTCATGCTCCTGTTTGCCTTGGTCACTTACTACACCTCCACCCTCCTCGCCGCCTGTTACCGCTCCGGCGATGGCAAGCGCAACTACACCTACATGGATGCTGTCAGAGCTAATCTCGGTATGTCACATTTGTATCCGTGTTCACGTTCATATTCCAATGCTATTGTCTGAGTCATGTCCAATCATGTTTTGTTTGATGCTAAACTCTCCTCTTTTGATTAAATTCTCCAGGTGGATTCAAAGTCAAGCTCTGTGGGCTGGTTCAATACGTGAACCTCTTTGGGGTTGCCATCGGTTACACCATTGCATCTTCCATTAGCATGATGTGCGTAAATTTTCAGTGAAAATTCTCATGATTGTTTTGCCAGTGTCGAAAGTCATGCGAGTTCGATTGATTTTGTTGGCTTCTATGGTCACTGCAGGGCTATCAGTAGGTCCAATTGCTTCCACAAGAACGGTGAGAAGAGCCCGTGCCATGTCAACAGCACTCCTTACATGATTGCATTTGGCATCATTGAGATCGTCTTCTCTCAAATCCCTGATTTCGATCAGCTGTGGTGGCTGTCCATCGTCGCCGCTGTCATGTCCTTTACCTACTCCACCATTGGACTAGGCCTTGGTATTGCCAGAGTTGCAGGTACAAGAAATTTTTTCTTGCTAAGCTGCTCCAGTCATCTTTCTAAACCATCCCATTGGGGACAGAACCCGGTAGAAATATGAGTTCTGATTTAGTATTCTGTTCTGAATTGTCTCCTCTTTAGCGACGGGGAATTTCATGGGAAGTCTCACTGGAATCAGCATCGGCACCACCGTGACCTCCACACAGAAACTATGGAGGAGCTTCCAGGCTCTTGGTGACATTGCCTTCGCCTATTCATACTCCCTTATCCTCATCGAAATTCAGGTGAATAATTTAATTTCCTCTCAAATGCATGACACAAGAAAGTACTAGTGATGGTTAAATATTGTAATGAAATTGAAGTCACTTGACACGATAAGTTTGTATATGTTTCAGGACACCATCCGGACCCCGCCATCCGAATCAAAGACGATGAAGAAGGCGAGTCTAGTCAGCATAGCAGTCACGACCCTTTTCTACATGCTCTGCGGATGCATGGGCTATGCTGCCTTCGGTGACAATGCGCCTGGAAACCTCCTCACTGGGTTCGGCTTCTACAACCCATACTGGATGGTCGACATTGCCAACGCTGCAATTGTGATCCACCTTGTCGGCGCGTACCAAGTCTATTGCCAACCCCTATTCGCCTTCGTCGAGAAGGCCGCAATCAAGAAATTCCCCAACAGCCAGTTCATCACAAGGGATATCGAAATCCCAACCCTTGGTCTCCATACTTACAAGCTCAACCTCTTCCGGTTGGTCTGGAGGACGGTCTTTGTGATCACGACCACCGTGATCTCCATGCTCCTTCCATTCTTCAATGACATTGTTGGGCTGCTCGGTGCACTGGGTTTTTGGCCCCTCACGGTCTATTTCCCGGTCGAGATGTACATTAAGCAGAAGCAAATACCCAAGTGGAGCACCAAGTGGGTGTGCCTTCAGATTCTGAGCATGGCTTGCCTAATCATCACCATTGCCGCTGCTGCTGGCTCTGTCGCCGGTGTTGTTCTCGACCTCAAGTCCTATAAGCCCTTCAACTAGTTAAAATCATGCTACTAATGGGTATGTCGCAAGCACGGAAAGGACTGAGCAAAGGTGAAAAGGATTATTTGGGCGCTCATGTTCATAACAAAGTTAATCATTGTGGTGGAATTTGCTGTGTGAGAAATTCTAGGTTCAGGTTTCATTTTCACTGTGTAATGTATTTAGGGAACGGGAAGGGTCATGCTAGTCTCTGCATATCGTGGTCCTCATGATAAGAATGTAACTCTTCTATTATTTGTCAATGCAAAAGGAAAGCTTCCAGAAAAAGGAAGTTCAAGGTCTTCTCTTTGCTCATGTAGTTTGATTTTGGGGGCTATACCCAGGTGACTTTGCAAAATAAAAATCCTTCTTATTTTCTTTTTCGATCCGCCCATCTATGACAATTTGCAGAAACTTCCTCTTTCTCAACTCTGCATCTTTTAGAGAGCAGCCACCCTTAGGACAGATAGAGAAGGGGGAAAAAAAGAAAAAGAAGCAACAGATAAACATCGAGGCCTAAAAAATGACTTGTCTCAAGACTCTTGCGGCTAGAGCTACGGCCAAAGTCAATCCAGGAAATTTAATCTTGTCCTTACCACGAAAATGTAGAAAGCCTCTCGGGAAAAAAAAGAAGGCAAAATATTATTTATTTTCTCATAAACCCGACAGTCCGCAAATTTGATAGGGCATGAACTTGGCCTAGTCAGACCACAGAAGCAAAAGAAATGTGTTTTTTGTCATTTGTCTCCAGTTTCCACCCTTAGTTTCCAAACTTGCATAAGGGAAAGACTAGCAATGTGCAAGGAAATCTGTGATTATGCCACAATAGTTTTGTCGCTTCCAGTCATGCATGAAATTTCATCTGCTTTGGCAAAAATTCAAAACCAACATAAAAAGAGTTTGAAAAAACATCAAAATCACTAGGTGAGACATTTTTTGATGGTCTTATCAGCTACTCCAACCATCTTTCTTGATTTAAAAAAAATAAAAATGAAATAAATGGCTGTTTCAAATTCTTGCTGATTGAGATCTACTTTAGCCGTAGCAGAGTATCTGCTTTGACACTTGCAGACATGTGTATAACACAACTGTTCAGTGTCAAATCTTCATGAGAGCCATCGAATGTTGCCCACTAATGTGAAGCCCAGATCATGCCCTCCACAATGATCTAGGATTACAACCTTTTCCCTAGCATTTTGATGTGACCCGAGACAGTCGAAAAGGGGTGGCTCATGTTTCAAGGTCGACTGAACGGTGGCCAAACCCACAAGGTACAATTTCCTTGTGGGGTTTGCCTTTTTTTCGGTGCTGGTAATCATTGTCAACTTTGAGATTCCCTTCTGTGAGCGTGGAATATCAATTAAGCAAAAGTCAAACCAGAAGATGGACAGAGAAGCATGTAGTGAGGAGAGCACGGGCGCGAGAGCTTCTCTAATTTCTCTTTTTCCTCCTCTTCAATGAGAGTTTCTAATGTGGAGTTGTGAAGAATGCCAGGAAGTAGGTCGTGTAAAATCAACGCACGCCGAAGATTTCCTAGCACGCTCTTTCAATGAGAAATCGAGTGTATTTTACGCCTTGTTATTTCAATTGGAATAATGATTGAAGCGAGGCTAATGAGTTTTGAAATTTATAACCATTGTGAAGTGTCGAGTCTAATAGAAATCAAAAAAAGGAAGAAGATTTTGACAATTGATAACTTCCAAATTTTTAATTGATGAGTCATCAAATGATTCTAAGTCACAATGTCACTTGTTGTTAGCATATTTACTTTATCGTATTAATTGCATATGCATTCATTGCGTATCATCTGTTCAATGATACTTAAGAAAATAATGCAAAAAAGTCAAGTTACATTAACAACTATTTTTCATTAAATCAACTATAAATTGTTTCGACAAAAAAACTATAAATTGTTGAAAATTTTGGGAGACTGTAATTTAGAATGGATCTATAGTTCAAGCACTTTAACATTGGTTGTTAGTAATAGTCATCCCCATATAGTTCATGTAAACTATAATTTGGAGCTCATATTTTTGAAATTGGTTGCCTTAAATTGGTATATTTTATGATGTATATCTACAAAAATCAACATCAATTGTCCTTAATGTTTGTCCTTTTCATTGTATGTGATTTCAATCGTCAATCAAAATATGCTCTACATTTGGATTATAATAGTTCCATGTTCATAATGGATTCGTAGGTTATTTTCAAACTCGCTTTGTGAATGATCGTGCATATATGTCACACGTAATTCTCATAAGTGTAAGAATCGTGATTTATAGTATGACGTAAATCGATGTCGAGATTAGAATTGCGCCAAAAAGGGAACTGCAAGAAGTAAGGTTTTAGCATTCCCTCATGAAGACTCTCAAAACAGAGTAAAAAATTCTAAATTTAAGAGTGCAACTTTCACAGCATATTTTAACCGCCAACGGCAAAGAGATAAGATTCTTCTTTTTAAAAGAGCACATGGTTTAAGATTCTTTTGTCACCAAGTCAGTACAAAGAACTCATTCCGTTGGCACGTTCTGAGGTAGAAAGCCAAAAGATGACAGTGCGGGGTTAGGTGGCGGCTGCGGCGGCCGCCGGAGACTTTCGGCTTTCGGCGGCTAGTGGTGTGTGGAATCTCCGAGGAAATTCATCGGGAAGTTATTGCTTAAGATATGAATACTTTTTGGATTCTTTGTATCTTCGGGTGAATCCATTTTTTTTGACCGACAGAAAACGCCGGAGGTAGAATCTGGTGGTTGTGAGGCTTGCGACATGCACTCGAAATCCCACTAAACCTAAGGGAACGAATTAGGACAAGTTACTTGTCGGCTTAAAGAACCAATAATAAGGAGAAATGACAAAAAAACAAAGTTGGGTTTGTCTTCTTTCTGTAATTATTTACTTTATGGGTGAAACTGGAGGGTCCGAAGAAGAATCTCCAACGATCAAGGGATGCACCCAGATTCTTTCACCAAATCGGCACTAGCAATCAGGTCATAATGACACTAGGCATAATTGATCACGACACTTGGGGCTAATTTGATTGATCGCCACCATGACATTTGTGCAATCTAAAGATAGAATAGTTTAATTTCGAATTTCCTTGGTGCCGACGAAAGGTGCTTAACTTTTTTCTTTTTCAAAGGACTAGTTGACCTTGTCACCAACTTAAAAGAAAATTTTATCCCAAAAATTATGATGGAATTCGAATAGTTGACCTTGGCACTATTGGCATTGGTGTGGAAATTTTTTAAATATATGTTTAATGTTTTTCTAATATTTTTTTTTTCTAATCCTAGGTTTAGAGAAAAAAAGGAAAAATAAAAAAAAAAAAAAAAATAGTAAAAATACATTTAAAACTTGTCCACACCAATGCGAACGATGTTACATAGAATAATTAGCATTTATATTAGTAATTTCAGACTAAAATCGGTCAAACCGATTTATTTGACGAAATATGAAAAATTTAGGATTTAATTGATAAAATTGAAAAAAGTTATACTTAAATTAATAAAAATATGAGATTAATTGGTTGATTGATTGAACTATTTCCCAAATTGATTGATTGATTGGACCATTTCCTATCCCCTCATAGCTTCGTGCCAATCCTCTGCGCTGCAAAGGCTTTGATGCTCGCATACTTGATCACATCGCCTTGAGTACTCACGACGGATATCGTCCTCGAACCATGCCATCTTCGACGGTCTCACGACATCCAATTCGTCTTCTGGTACACCTCTCGGCATGGCTTCCAAATTGCAACTTGCTGAGAAATTTTCCCTCGCAAGCCCTATCCTCCATTGCCAATTTCCTTAGCTCCAATCTCTGTGGGTTTCAAAAAGCCCAAAGCCTCGCTCGAGCTTCTTAGCCATTTTCTCAATCCCAAGCCCAAGCCCCGGGATTCTTGTTCCTCTATGGAGGAAGAATCTCTGAGGACCTTTGGGATTGGTCCTCCACAGGTGAACAGCCCACAGAGAAGGCAATGGTTGCTGACACCATAGCTGTAGCAGCCGATAAGGGCTATTTTGTTTGTTTGAACCAGGAATGACACTAGGGAGAGATGTGACTTAGGTTCATTATTGCAGTACTGTAAAGAAACACAAAACATAGATGAAAATGATGATGACACAAACTGTCGTTGAATTTTGGCCCAATGTGCGATAAGACTATCGAACTTTCAATTTATTCAATGTGGTCTTTGAAGTTTAGTCAAATATACAATATAATCCTTAAATTTTTAATTTGTTTAATGTGATTATTGGACTTTTCATATATATTCAACCTAATTCTCGAATTATATAAAAATGTTCAATGTTATCATTCCCTTTCATTAATTGAAGTTTAGGGATAACATCAAAAAATTTTATATTCGAGGAATAAGTTGAATATGTATAAAAAGTTTGAGGATCATATTAAATAAATTAAAATTTTATGGATTACATCGTACATTGAGCTACAATTCAAGGCTATATTGAACAAATTATAAATTGAGGGATCACATCATACATTTAATCAAAGTTCAGGGATCATTTATGTCATTTTTCCTAAATGAAAATAAGACCAACACACAAGATTTTATGTTGTTTTCCTGAATAGAATGTTGATTCGAGTCAACCCTTGTCAAGTTGCTCTATTGGGTCGGGGTGGGTCCCATGCGGGTTGAGCAATGTTGATGAGCTCGGTCAATGAAATGACGACTTGATTTTAAGCAAAGCCCTTTCCGAACTAGAGTAATTTCTAAGTGGCGCAAACTTCGATCTGTGAGTGGGCTGTCGGATTGGGCCTCTCGTTGTTAGAGAAATTGGGCCTCTCGTTGTGAGAGAATATGGTTAGGTATTTAATTAGAAAGGAACATTGTTTTATATTTCTTTATTTTCAAAAATAAAGAATTTTGATAGTAAATTTCCTTGTTAAATTAGATTACTACTTTTCCTATTCTCATTATTCGAGTTTAAGTACTTGTTGATCATAACACATTAGGGAAAATCTCAAATAATGACCCAAAGTAAGTATAATTTCTCAAATAATGATCCGAAGTAACCATTGTTCCAAATAAGGACCCGAAATGACTAACAAGTCTCAAATAAAGACTTGAACTTGTCGGCTGATCAAAATGTTCACTGGCCGGTGAGTGTGTGACATTTCCGATGGAATTTTGTCCCAAAAAATTATAGATAGAAATTAACAAACCCTAAAAACAAAACCCCCAAACTCTTTCACGTTCTTCTTCTTCCGCTCTTCATCTTTTCCGTTCTTTGTCCCCTCTCGTTTGGAGAACCCAAATTCTCTATTGATGGAGCAAGATCCCTGTCTCCCTGAGTTCCAAAGGTACGTGCCCTCCCTCCCTCCCCCCTCTCTCTCTCTCTCTCTCTCTCTCTCAATTTGAACGAAACTGACCTCGGTTGAATGGAAGTGTGAATCAAAGTGTATTGCGAACCTAGGAAAAGATAATGAAGAATCGAGGCCCTCATGTTACACACGAGTGTCTCAATAATAAAAAAGGTGGCTTTACTCAAGATTTGTCTTATTAATTGGAAAGAAATGAAGACATAAAACAAAAGAAGAAGATGTGAAGAAGCGAAGGTAGGGGTTTCTTGTTGTGTTTCAATTCGTGTTCCATTAATAGAAAATTTCCATGCTCCAAGCGAGAGAGGACAAAGAGTGGAGAAGATGAAGAGCAGAAGAAGAAAAATAGGAGAACATGAAGAATTTTTCTTTTTAGGTCAAAAGAATGTGAAGAGTTTGGGGGGTGGTTTTTAGGGTTTGTTAATTTCTATATATATTTTTTCTGGACGAAGTTGCCCATAATCCAGCCACCGGAAATGTTACACTCTCGCCGGCTAGTGAACATTTTGGCCGGTCAGCAAGTTCAGGTCCTTATTTGAGATTTGTTAGCCACTTCGAATCTTTATTTGGGGCAACGACCACTTCAGGTCCTTATTTGAGAAAATAGGCTCACTTTGGGTCCTTATATGAGATTTTCCCTAACACATTATGAAGCCAAGCTAGCAAGTAAAGGTGTATCCTTAGAGTATTTTCTCTCTCCCTCTCTCTTAAAAATTTTAAAATATTTCTATGGACTTCTGAAAAGGGCTAACCCTAAAATGTTGGTAAGATTTAGTATGTGAGACTCGCTACGTAACTGATTGATATAGTGCCTGTCACCTTGAGAAGAAATTCATTGGCTAGTCAGATAAAAATTATTGAAACTACAAGACTTAAAAAATAAGACCACGTCGCTGGATCAATGTAGATAGATGAAGACCGCCCGAAAGAAAGCTGTCATAGGCATTTAATGGAACAATGGCGGGGTGTTATGCGGAAGTAAAGCCTCGCATTAGTTACATAGATATCGCTAAGCACGTCCATAAGGTCTTAGACTCTCTCCCTAATGCCTCAACTTTTAGTGGCGTTATCTCGTTGAACGTAATGTCAATCAGAGTGCTGGAGTTTATCCTAATATCTGAAGAGGTTGAAGTTGATGAATATCCATGCTAAGCCTCCAATCAGTCTTTACCTCTCACAATCCGCTTCGGCTTATTCTTGCGCCCCCACGTGATGCATCGGATCTATGCTAGTAGAAAGGTCGCAAGACAATTATAGCTTCACCCGGAGCAGCATAACGATATGGATATCGGTGTCAGAATTAAAGGCTATACTCTGAAACGAAATGGGTAGCTCTCTTCCTTCCGCTTCGACTCTCAAATGGGGGAATTGTGTTGCTGAGAGAGAAAGAAGCCGAGAGAGCGAGGGAAGGAGAGAGAGCTCGATATGGGAAACTGAGAGAGAGAGAGAGAGAGAGAGAGAGAGAGAGAGAGAGAGAGAGAGTCGTGCGTTAAGAGTTGCAAAGAGAAGAATGCATTGTGTTGGGATATAATATGCGGAAATGACAGGATCTTGTAATTTACGTCAACGAGAAATCGCCAGAGAAAATAAACGAGAAAAATAAGTGTTGACACCTAAATTTTTATGTTAGTAAAAAAAACTAAAAGAATCACATGACATATAATTTAGACAAATTTGTTAAGGATTTTCATAGATTTAGGTAATATATACCGGGAGATGCAGTTTTGCGCAAAAAGGAGAATTTTTGGATGGAATATGCAAAAATATTTCGGCGATATATTTAGGGGTATCGTGCATAAGTAAAATTAGAAATAAAATATATCCCGAAGATTCAATTTTTTTTTTTGGCTTATAAAAAGGGCTCATGCACAGTGAAGGAGGGGGCCACACGTATTAAATACACGGCCACATATTGGGCGCTCTCTATTTTTTTCCTCCTCTTGGTCAATTCCATACCCTCGAGGTAGAGAACGCACGAAAAATAGACGAGAGAGTTCCAAAAGGTGAAAAGGGGAGCAAACGCTCTTTCCGGCAGCGATGATTTTTCTCGCAATTTTTTGGCGTTTCCCAGGGAAGCAGCTTAGTGCCGTCGTATAGCAACCCAGACCAGTCTTCACCGCGCTCAGTCCATTGCATGCAGCCGTCGGCGGATCTTGCTGTCCTGGACCCTTCTGATCGTCCCAGATCTCGGCCACCTCACGGTCAAGTCCTTACACCCCAACGCGAAGCATACGCGAGACAACAATACAAATTCGCCGTCTCTCTCGATTCAAGTCCACGTGACAATCTGCCGTCTAAGGAACTCATGCGCTCGTCAATCTCTATTGGACTCATGCAAGAACACGTAAAAGGAAACTCTTGGGAATGGTGAACATGTGATTGGAGTATCCAGTGGAGATGGGATTGTTTTTTTTTCTTTGCAAAAAGAAAAGGCAAAGAAAATCAAGTGAAAGACCAAGGGGATTATCTGGGATTTCAAGGGCTGGAATTTGGCAGCGCGCTAATTAGTAGCCCAAGCTTAAGGAGGAAAAGCCAAAAGTTGACTCCAGCTGCCACCAATTCAAGCTGCCGTCCGTGCGGCCCCTTCGACGGCTTGACATTACCAGCAAAGCCACCTCGTTTTTCCTTAAATTCTCGATGTCAGTTTTTGCAGGTTTCTAGGCGAGCGACTAACGAGTAACTGGTGGTCCTCGCCTGTCCCAAATCAACGCCTACGTTGTCCAGCACCTCCTCTCCTCCTAGCCTCACCGCTACACGCCAACGACCTACGGGCACCTCGTTGACCCGCCGCCAGGCACGTCGATCGTGAATCATCCATCACAAGCCATCGCCAATGCCACCATCATCCGTCCGAATTTTGAAGGGTCACCCACGTGACATTGTGAATTAGGTAAGACTCTCGATTAATCTAATTTTCATATATGTCGCTGCCTAATTCGTAATATCGCAATATTTCTTTGAATATTTGAATGATACCATCATATTCACAAAATATTGAGTAGCCTTTTAAATTGGGAAATATTCATAATTTCGCAACATACATATGATTGACGGTCCGATTTCACGCTCGAAATACGACCATCAATCATACGGAAAAATCACCAATCCAATCTTACGCTCGAGATACGATTCGTGATTTTATTTAAAAAAAATTGGCCAATCCGATCTCATGCGCGAGATACGATTCGTCAATTTATTTCTCAAGGTTAAATGGACATGGATGATATTTTGCTGGATTTGTTGCCATGCTGTTCTTGATGCCTTTATTTGTTTGCTCCCATAAAAGGAAAAAAAAAAATTGAGTTAGATTAGATGCATGTTAGGATATTACTTATTTTAGGGTTATTTTGCATGTATAGAATAGGAAATTTATTTATTTCAAAATTTTTTGAAAAAATGAAAAATCCAAAATATGCATTCATTTAGGATGTTAGTTTTTGTTTAATTTAAGTTGCATGTTTAATTATGTGGCAATTTTTAGTTTCGAAATTAATAAAAAAAAACATAAAAAAAAATCATGCATATGTCATGTAGAATTTAGGGCATTCTTTTGCACGTCATTGCATGTTAGGATTGCATATTATAGATTTAGATAAATTCTCCTAAATAAATTGTATTTTTAGGAAAATAAAAAATGTCATATGCATGCCATATAGAATTAGGTTTATGAAATGCATGTTATTTAGTGAGTGTGGTTAGATTTGTTTAATTAGAAATTACCCGTCAATAAAATTAGGTCATTTAAATAGCATTTAATTATTGCATTTCTTTAGGATTTACTCTACTCATGTCATATAGTCTAAATCATATTGCCATGTCATGTAATTTAGGTCATGTTGCCATGTCATATTAGATTATTAGCATGCATTGCATTTAGATTAAATTCCCATTAAACAAAGTGAAAATAAAAATAGAAATTGCGTGTTAATTAGAAATCATGTCTAGGGTTGATGATGTGAATTCTGATCTAATAATGCAGATGCTTTCGTTGCTATAAGGTAAGTCCCTTAATTTTATTCATTGTTTTATTGGATGTTAAATTGGTGGTTTGCGCACCCGTATGATCACCTCACATGTTAGAGAGATAATTAAAATCAATTCAAGCTGCTTGCCAAACATTTTTCAAAAATAAAAAGAAAGGTACCGAAAGGGCGTTAGAGAAATCTAGCATAATCAAGTCCCCGAACTTACAATCTCTGGTTCGTAGAAGTAAAGTAAAACTTTCATTACTTTACTTGGGGTTTTTAATCGACCCACCAAAAATAAATTAGTGCGACTCCTAGATAAAATCTATGTGCATGATAAAAAACTTGAACTTAAAGTCGCGAATTGGTATGGGCTTAGGAGAGCCCGAGTTAAGTCTAGGCTTAACAATCCATTAGCTAAATTTTAGGTGGTTCACCCGAAAATTTGGTCGCGACAGTTTGGCGACTCCGCTGGGGACTTGAGTTAAAACTCTTAGTAGACTTAGGCCAATTTTTCTTTTCTTTTGAAAAATGTTTTTGTTTGGCAACAAGGATCCTAAGTACGTCCATAACATTTAAGGTGTTAAATGTTTTTGCAGATTGGGAGATATAAAGGGGAGTAGTCTCTGCTAACCCTTGTCTTGCAAGTTGGAGTTGGGAATGAATGTTTTAAATTCAAGTTATTGAAGTGTTGTGTGATTTAAACTGTTGTGCGATTTAAACTGTTGTGCATGCTTTGCATTTAACACTACACTATTGCACACACAACCTGCCGCCAGACCTGGGCCGCATAGGATTATCTAGGATGGTATTGAGATGGATACCACTCTGACCGCAAGCCCGCAGTACGAGTCACCCATCTCAATCCCGAAATTTCATTCATAGAGTCAAGAGTACCCACCTCGGTTTGCACGCCCGCGACCTGGGTCAGCTCTTTGGCCAAGCCGGAGTCATGAGGACCCGACTTAGTCCATACGCCCATGGCTAGTCCGATCATCCTTGTGGCTCCACCTTGTTAAGCCTTATAGATTAGAAATCGAACCACTTACCATGCGAATGTCTATGTGATTGCCATTGGTCTTTCCTAATGAAGTAAGTCTTCTATCTCTATACATTGTAATTTATTTTGTCGTGCTTTTGGTCGGTCCATGACAATCTATGTTAATTATCTAATTTAATTCATTTGTCAATTAGAAATAAAGTGAGGAAATTGCCATGCAATTAATCATTTGCAAAAAAAAAAAAAAAAAAAAAAAAAGTTGTAGAATTTGTTTTCAATTCATACTAAGGAAATTTGTTCTTGTTAGGATTTCAATTTTTCTAACTCACTTTAGGAAATTCCTTCATTGTACGAACATTTCATAAAAAAAATGAAGAATTGATTAGATCATTGTCATGGACCGGTTCTCTATTTACATATCATGCTTACATGTTCTTGTTCATTTGAATTAGGTGGTTATGGAGCAATCTCGCTCACCCATCCGTATACGGTCGAGAGCTAAAATGGCGGAGCAAAACAATGTACTAGACCGTATTATTGACAATATGAACAAGCGAATTGCACACCTCCATAGTCAAGTCGATGAATTGTCAGCTACTGTGGCTTTTCTCATCAAGCAAAAAGGTTGTGATGACATATGTACCCTATCTTCAGTGAGAAACTGCAACTCAAAGAAGAGAGCCAAGAGAACTTTTGAATCGTCTTATTTTCCTGAGGTAGCTGAGTTTGATGCCACCATGAAGAGACTAGTGACATATCTAGAAGGAAGAATCTCCGACCTGGAGGGCTCGCATCACGAGACCAAGGAGGGTGAAGAACTCAAGCACACATGATTCATGGACTTAAGTAGATCGCTTCCTTATTAGGGGATGTTCAATTGCACCTTCCCCTGCGTAGGAATTTCTATTGCTTTTTAGATATTGGTTTCAATTTCTTCTGTTTTGCTTTAATGCTTGAATATTACATTTTTCATTCCAATAAATGTAATTGATTGATGGATATCAATAAATTACAAGTTTTGTTTTGAGGACGTGATGGGGTATACCAAACTGGCCCAGTGACGATATTCAACAATGAAAATAAAATATCATCCATGGAGAAATTCTGAGGACTGGGCTTCTTCATGCTTCCTCATTAAAAAAAAAAAAAATCACTTTTCAAGCCATTTCCAAAAGCATGCATTAGGTTAGCCCCATTTAATTTTCTAACTCATTTACTTTATGTTTCAGAGCATTACTTTCTTGGCCTGATAAGAAAGAATCTGAAAAAAGCACATCAGAGGCAGAAGTGAGAATGGAGCGTCTATCAAACCAAATACTATATTTTCAGTCTCCATTGACCAATTAGTGTGTGTTCCCTTTCGACCGGGGCAATCCAAGAACACCCACTACTAAGATGATGCCTTCGTGGGACAATTCTTTGAATGAATGGCCAAAATCGTGCTTACGAAAACATTTTTGAGTGTGATAAATTGTCTGTTATAGAAGCTTCTCATGCTTAAATTGTTGGATTCTTTTAAAAAGAGAATTTGTATAGTGATTTTACCTATTTAGTTCGCCAATTTCATGTGGAGATTTGTCAAAATAGACAATTTAATGGAGTGACATCGAGTTTGGGACATTTGGAGTGCCATAACTTGGCACGAGACACTTAAGTGCCATAACTTTAAAATGGTACACTTAAGTGCCAATATCGGAGTTAAATGGAACACTTGAGTGCCACTTCGACGAAAATCCGGCCAAACGGCCGACGTGGCAATTTTCAGGCGATGGAGGTCCAAAACGGCGTTGTTTTGCATGCGACGTGGTGAAAAAATGAAAAAACGACGCCGTTTCGCGTTTGACGTGTAAAAATAATAAAAAATTAATTAAATTAAATTAAAACTTAATTTTAATTAAAAATATTCTAAAATTTAAAAATTAAAAAAAAAAAAAAGGGCACGAAGGGGGCGGGCGGCGAGGGCTTAGCCCTCGCCGCCGTCGCCTCCCCGCCGTCGCCGGGAAGGGCCGGCGACGGAGGGGGAGGGTCGGCCGGGGTCGCCGGCCCCGGCCGACCGGCGGCGAGGGCACCCCCTCTGTCGCCGGCCCTTCTTGGTGACGGCGGGGAGGCGGCGGCGGTGAGGGCTCAGCCCTCGGCCGCCAACCCCTTCGTCCCTTTTTTTTTTTTTTTTTTTTTTTTTTTTTTTTTTAATTTTTAAATTTTTTAATTAAAATTAAGTTTTAATTTAATTTAATTAATTTTTTATTATGCAAACGACGTCGTTTCTACGAGTCAGAGCCGACTCAGCTCTCCGGCGGCCACGCAAGCATGAAAAAATAATAAAAACGTGCCACGTAGGAATTCAGGCAAGGGTCGTCGGAGGTGGCACTTAAGTGTCCCTTTTGAAAAAAAAGTGGCACTTAAGTGTACCGTTTTAAAGTTATGGCACTTAAGTGTCCCCCCATGCCAAGTTATGGCACTCCGGCTGTTCTTTACTCGAGTGACATCAATGCTTAAGAATGCTAAATGAGATATGTCAGGATGATGAAAGGCAAGCCTTATCATATACACAGTCCCTTACTTATACACCTGTGAGATGAGTGTAGGAGGTTCCATATCGACAAGGTAAAGAGTTCTCTCGCGAAAGGTACGATAACCGAAATGATGATGGACAATTCATTTCTTTATCCTAAACACTACATATGATCCATTACTTAACCCCATTGAGCCGTATACACTTGTGAAGATTTTTTTCAAATTACCCCTGTCAAGAATCACCCCACATCGGGGTAAATAGGAGGAAGAATGGCGTCATGAGGTGAAGAAAATGGATTGAAATTTTATTGCTCTCACTTGCATCAATTTTCCAATTATGCTATTACATTGAATTCGTGTGGTAATTTAAGTGCCTTAGGATGACGAAAAACATTTCTTTCTCTATCCTATACACTCATATCCTTTGTATAGCCCACTTGAGCTTACAATTTTATTTCTTTAAACCCAGTTGGTGATCATCCCCTACACTGGGGCAAGGCAAAAGGTAAATGAAGACCCTGGAAAGTTAGAGTGTCATTCAAAATGTAATTACTTGATGCATGCATCATGCGTAAGAATTGAAGTCAAAATAGAACTAAGGGGCATGAAAAAGCAGTGTGCCTGGTAAAAGCAAGGCCAATGCCCATGAAAAAAGAGAAGTGAAGAAAAAGTGAATGAGAATTAGGGGCGTGAAAAAGCAGTGTGCTTGGTAAAAGCAATGCCAATGCCCATAGATGAAAAAGAGAGTCAAGATAGGTGACTATCAATTGCAAGAATTGAGTCCCAATGGAGCAAATCTTCAAAGAACTCAAATGATGAGTTTTTACAATCAATGGGGCATTTCATGAAGACAATCCCCAATGGTGAAAAAGAAAATTGGTGGTAATGTCAAGATGATCATCAACTCTCACCCTTTACACATATTTTGAGCCTAAAGATCCTTTCATTCCTCAACCCATAAACCCAGCCTACATTACGTCTCTTACAAAGTTTCTTCAGATTAAGGCACTTGAATTAACGTAGGAGTTCATATGTTTATAAACATCACTTGAAGAAGTGCGAGCAAGATTATTTCTTTCTCATTTTGCAGGATTCTTGACTTATAAACCCAAAGATGATTATAAAATTGTTCTTTCAATAGCCTTGACTCAAAGAGTCCCTTTGTTAAACTGTTGACCAAGCCCTCATTACGGTCCCTATCGAAGACCTCTCACTTTTACGAGCATATACCGCTGGATAGAAATCGTCCAATCTTGCTTTCCTGTCTGTTCCCTTAAATGCTATGACTATTTTATTCTCCAAAATATTCCTAATTTAAATTTTGTTAAGAAAAAGAAAACTGGTGAATTCTAGTGGCTTTGCTTTTCCTCACCCCTCGGTCATGGAGGATGTACTTTAAATTGGGAATATTTTGGAGAATAAAATAGTCATAGCATTTAAGGGAACAGACAGGAAAGCAAGATTGGACGATTTCTATCCAGCGGAATATGCTCGTAAAAGTGAGAAAGATAGTTTGTTTGCTGCATATATCTTTACACACAGGAACACTGGTTTTGAAAAGTTCTATTTTACCGACTCTGCATATTTGTCAAATGTGTTGTAAACGAGCAACAAAAAGTAAAACGTAACTTACACACACACAGTTCTACTTATTCAAATAGCCAGATGAGATAATTACTATAGATTCAATATTTTTTCGTCAATCAAGTTTTATGAAATTAACGGAAAAATTCGATTGCATCAATTTAATTTATTTTATAACTTGGGTACACTCTTTATAAATTTTATGACTTAGTTGCACATAAGAAGTTTTAGGCCTTTCACTTTAGCATCTTCGAATATTAATAATAAAATGGGCATTTAGTGGATGGGTGCAAATAATAATTATTGGATGCGTAAATATAAATGGATGCGGCAAGTTTGAACACTCCCACGGTGTTGTGTATAACACAACTGTTCAGTGTCAAATCTTCATGAGAGCCATCGAATGTCGCCCACTAATGTGAAACCACAGATCACGCCCTCCCCAATGATCTAGGATTACAACCTTTTCCATAGCATTTTGATGTGTGACCCAAGACAGTCGAAAAGGGATTCCTAATTTATATTTTGTTAAGAAAAATAAAATTGGTGAATTCTAGCCGCTTTGCTTTTCCTCACCCCTCGGTCATGGAGGTGTACTTTATGAAAAGACAGCCTATCGGGAGAGAGAATCTTTGTTCACTTGCGCGGTGACGTGTGAAGGCCTCGCTCACTCAGTGCTGTCCTTTCCTTAACATCTCTCTCTCTCCCTCCCTCTGTCTCCCCCCCTCTCCCCTCTGCATCCCCTCTCCTCTATTTATAGCACCATTCCCTCATTCCTCCAGGCATCACTCTATGCATTCTTCTCTTTGCAACTCTCAACGCACGACTCTCTCTCTCTCTCTCTCTCTCAGTTTCCCATATCCAGCTCTCTCTCCTTCCATCGCTCTCTCGGCTTCTTTCTCTCTCAGCAACAGAATTCCCCCATTTGAGAGTCGAAGCGGAAGGAAGAGAGCTACCCATTTCGTTCCGGCGCATAAAGATCGAAGCTTCTCTAATCTTCCAATCAGCTTAAGGAGAAGAACATTCTCTACGCTCTTCTAGCTTTGCTTCGGTTTTAATCTCAAAAATGGGTGTGGACTCTGCCGTGAAGAACCAGCACCCCAACAACCAGGTCTTCGATGTCTCCGTTAATATCCCGCCGCAAGGTGGCTCCAAATGCTTCGACGACGACGGTCGTCTCAAACGCACAGGTCCCTGTCTTTTTTCTTCGTTTTTTGTTTTCAAGAAACGATTTCCTTCGACCGAAACGAAATAGGAAACGATTTCCTGAGATGTAGATTACCACGACTTCTCACGACTCATTAGGAAAGACGAGGACGAACACCCACATTAAGAAACTCTTCAAGGAAAGCAGACGAATTCTTTGTTTTTTTGTTTGGTTTTTAATGAAACACCATCAATGGAATTTCGCATCGACGCGTGTTGTGATTTTATAAACGTGGGTGAATTTACAACCTTCTCTTTTTCTTTTTAAGAGAATACTGATAAAAGAGAATTTAGAATTCTTTTAGTGATAACGTTACTTATGGTGGCTCGTGCGTGAACGAATGCAGGGACGGTATGGACAGCGAGCGCTCACATAATCACGGCAGTGATTGGCTCCGGAGTCCTGTCCCTGGCTTGGGCCACTGCGCAGCTCGGCTGGATTGCTGGTCCCGCTGTCATGCTCCTGTTCGCCTTGGTCACTTACTACACCTCCACCCTCCTCGCCGCCTGTTACCGCTCCGGCGACCCCATCAACGGCAGGCGCAACTACACCTACATGGATGCTGTCAGCGCCAATCTCGGTATGTCACATTTGTATCCGTGTTCACGTTCATATTCCAATGCTATTGTCTGAGTCATGTCCCAATGCTATTGTCTGAGTCATGTCCAATCATGTTGTGTTTGATGCTAAACTCCCCTCTTTTGATTAAATTCTCCAGGTGGGTTCAAAGTCAAGCTCTGTGGCCTGGTTCAATACGTGAACCTGTTTGGGGTTGCCATCGGTTACACCTTTGCATCTTCCATTAGCATGATGTGCGTAAATTTTCAGTGAAAATTCTCATGATTGTTTTGCCAGTGTCGAAAGATATGCGAGTTCGATTGATTTTGTTGGCTTCTATGGTCACTGCAGGGCTATCAGTAGGTCCAGTTGCTTCCACAAGAACGGTGAGAAGAGCCCGTGCCATGTCAACAGCACTCCTTACATGATTGCATTCGGCATCATTGAGATCATCTTCTCTCAAATCCCTGATTTCGATCAGCTGTGGTGGCTGTCCATCGTCGCCGCTGTCATGTCCTTCACCTACTCCACCATTGGACTCGGCCTTGGTATTGCCAGAGTTACAGGTACAAGAATTTTTTCTTGCTAAGCTTCTCCAGTCATCTTTCTAAACCATCCCATTGGGGACAGAACCCGGTAGAAGTATGAGTTCTGATTTAGTATTCTGTTCTGAATTGTCTCCCCTTCAGAGACGGGGAATTTCATGGGAAGTCTCACTGGAATTAGCATCGGCACGGTGACCTCCACACAGAAACTATGGAGGAGCTTCCAGGCTCTTGGTGACATCGCCTTTGCCTATTCATACTCCCTTGTCCTCATCGAAATCCAGGTGAATAATTTAATTTCCTCTCAAATGCATGACACAAGAAAGTACTAGTGATGGTTAAATAATTGTAATGAAATTGAAGTCACTTGACACGATGAGTTTGTAATGAAATTCAGGACACCATCCGGACCCCGCCATCCGAATCAAAGACGATGAAGAAGGCGAGTCTAGTCAGCATAGCAGTCACGACCCTTTTCTACATGCTCTGCGGATGCATGGGCTATGCTGCCTTCGGTGACAATGCGCCTGGAAACCTCCTCACTGGGTTCGGCTTCGACAACCCATACTGGATGGTCGACATTGCCAACGCTGCAATCGTGATCCACCTTGTCGGCGCATACCAAGTCTATTGCCAACCCCTATTCACCTTCATCGAGAAGACCGCGGCCAAGAAGTTCCCCAACAGCCGGTTCATCAAGGGGGAGATCGAAATCCCCATCCCTGGGCTCAGCTCCTACAAGCTCAACCTCTTCCGGTTGGTCTGGAGGACGGCCTTCGTGATCGCGACCACCATGATCTCCATTCTCCTCCCATTCATCAATCACATTGTTAGGCTACCAAGACTGCTGGGTTTTTGGCGCCTCACGTTTTATTTCCCGATCGAGATGTACATTGAGCAGCAGAAAATACCCAAGTGGAGCACCAAGTGGGTGTGCCTCCAGATATTAAACGTGGCTTGCCGCATCATCGCCATCGCTTCTGCCGCCGGCTCTGTGGCAGGAGTTGTTCTCAACCTCAAATCCTACGAGCCATAGCGAAGGCGAGAGGGATTGTTTTCGTGCTCATGTTATAACAACGTAAATAATTTCATGGAATTTACCGTGTGATACTTTTCTTTGGCTCGATGATGAAGAATCTACATTTCCAAGCTTACGCCCCTTGTAATATGATAAAGAATTTACCGTATATAAGAAGTTGTAATATTTAGGATTTTTACCAGGTCAAAAGGTAGCACACGCTAATGTGGAGCTCCCGGACCACCCAATATTTTCTCCAAAGGCACCCTACCACTTTACGTGGGACCAATTTTTAAGTTAATGTTATGGAAATAGGTCAATACTATAGCATGTAGTTCATCCTCTGTTCACTTTAACTTTTTTGTATATTTATTTATTTCTCATTTTTTTTATATTTTTGAGTTAATATTATAAAGGGAAAAAACCACCAAAAACCCTAAACTATGCACAAAGTGACAAAAATACCCTAAACTTTTTTTGCACCACCAAAAATCCCAAACTTTGCCATCTCGTGATACATTTACCCCAAACTATTTTTTGTGACACAAAAATCCCGAACTTTCATTTCGTGACACATTTACCCTAAATCTTAGGGGCATTTTGGTCATTTTGCTTTTAAAAACATTTTTCTTTTTTTTTTGCTTTTTTTTTTTTTTTTTTTAATTTTCTCTTCCCTCGCCGGACGCCGGCTTCCCTCCGCTGGAGCCGGCGGAGGGAAGAGAAAAAAAAAAAAAGAGAAAAAACAAAAAACAAATAAAAAGACGAAAATACCCTCGATGGGGTAAATGTGTCACAGATGGCAAACTTGGGGGTTTTGGTGGTGCAAAAAAGTTTGGGGTATTTTTGTCACTTTGTGCATAGTTTAGGTTTTTGGTGGTTTTTTCCCTATTATAAAAAACTTCAAATCGATACATTTATAATAATTTTTTGACTACAAATAAACTCAAACGGATACTTATGACAAATTTATTTTAAACTAATTGTTTATCTAATAAAAATCTCAAATTAATATATTTGTGATAAATTTATTCTCCGTTAATTTTACCATGAAGAACTACAAATTGACACGTCTGTCAATTGTCAATGTTATCGAACTCGGTAATTTGACAATAAAATTTAATTTAAATTAACGGAGTATAAATTTACTACGAGTGTATTAATTTAAAATTTTTTATTGTTAAAAAATTAATTTAAAATTAATTTATTATTAATGTGATAATTTGAGATTTTTCATGATATTAATTATAATTTTTTTTATATAAAGAACACGCATGTACTCCGGAGGTGCTGCCCTATTTCCAACCTTCTATTTTCAGCTGGTGGTTGGAATTTTTGGATTCCGAATCTCCGGCCGTCCGTTGCCCACGCGCATCAGATTGAGATAAGATACACCGCGCGCTCATTCATAAGTTCCGGAAGCGCGCGGGCAACGGATTTTGATACTAAAAAGCCTTTTTTTTTTTTTTTTTTTCTTTTTTTGTGTCAGGAGGAACTGGCTTGCGTCGACAGTGCGCCGTAAACCCTATGGGCGACACGTGCTAGCCATCACACGCGTGCCACCAAATAAGTCACCTTTGGCGTCACCACGTGATTCGAATGCTCGACCTCACCGATAGAGGGAGCACGTCAAACCAGCTGAGCCACCGCAGTGGGTGGTCTAAAAAGCCTTTTTTGGTCTCTTGTTTAGCGTGAATATGAGTAGGCCGCACGCCAGGGAAGTTAAAAGATATTCTTCTTCTAGATGAACACGAAATCCGACAATCGACCGCGTGGGAGAATCTTGCCTTAAATAAGGGGACCGACTCCTTTAGGGAGATGACGAATAAATCTAATCGCGGATGCCATCGTCTGGTAAAATTCTCTTCTATCTACACTAGAAAGTCTATATAGCCATTTTATACATACGCGGTCTCTTTTTAATTAAAAGCTTGAGTTTGTTGATGAGACCTTTCTAACAGTAAATACATATATTTTGGTTCTCTCTCGCAAGTTATACTAGGGCATCTCGTCGAAATTTTATAAATATTTCATGAAATTATCTTTTCATTCAAATCTGCTATTATTCAAAAGCATTAAAGCTTTGAACATAGGTTAAAGCGTGCTTATTTCATTCAAATCCAAGTAATTACGAAAGAGTTCTCCTAGTCAATAAAATCGAGTGACGCATTCCTTCTTTCCTGCTTTATCTATGTTAAGTCCTCTAATTCAACTATCGTGTTCTCAAGGATATATATTTATATATATATTCTCCAAGATCACAATTTATGTATGAGACATTTATGTTTAGGAATAGCATTTTCACATCAAATGAAGCAGGGATTGGCTTCGAGCTCCAGAACGTAGTATGCCTGCTCAAAGGACTCGTTGACCTTATACTTGAACATAAAAATTATGATGGAATTTGAATATGTCATTCAAATTTTGTTGTTATATCGTGTGTTACGTTTTACCGAGTATTGTCAAGTCAATCATGTCTCTCGATTTTACTGGCTTCAATTAAGTTTTCCATTTTCAAATTTAGAAAGTTATGATCACAACTTACTCGTACTTGATTTCATCAACGATATGAAAATAGGAGTTAAAGTTGAGGAAACGAGATAAAAATCCTCGTCTTTGTTACCTTAGGGCAAAAAATATGTTTCCAGATGAGCACTAAATCAACCATAGCCTACGCATGTCAACACCAACAAAATATGAGATTGATTGATTTGATCGAACTATATCCTGTTCCCTAACAGCTTGGTGCCGATCCTCTGTGCAGATTCGACACTTGCATACTTGATCGAGTCATCTGAGTACTCACAACAGATATCATCCTTGAATCATGCCATCTTCTTCGATGGTCTCAAGACGTCCGCTTCGCCTTCTAGTACCGCTCTGGTCATGGCTTCCAAATTGCACCTGCCGATATCTTTTTCCTCGCAAGTCCTGCCCTCCATTGTCAATATCCTTAGCTCCACTCTCTGTGGTATCCAAAACCCGCAGTCTCTCTCGAGCTTCTCCGCCATGTGCCTCCACAGAGGAACTCTTTGAGGACCTTTGGACTTGGTCCTCCACAGGTGAATAGCCCCAAGCGAAGGCAATGGCCGTATCTGGGGGAGGCCACTCTCGGCCGACAAGGCGCGGCCTTGCCAAGGGTCGGCGACGCTCTAGCAAGGTCACCCGCCCTTGTCTGGCTGGTCGCCGGTCATCCCAATGTCGGCGACCGGCGACCCTCGAAGAAGAAGAGAAACAAAAGAAAAAATTTCTCGGAACAAAAAATTTCTGTTCTTTTGTTCCGAGAAAACGCAAAGAACATAAACTTATTTAGTAAAACTTTTGTTCGCCAGAACAGATTTGGAACAGAAACAATAGACAAAATTACTTCTTATTCCGGGAACAATTCCAAGAAACAAATTTTCCCTGTCCTCTTTTTTTTTCTTCTCTTTCTTTTCTTCTTCTTCTTCTTCTTCTTCTTCTTCTTCTTCTTCTTCTTCTTCTTCCTTTTGGCCGATTGCCGGCCTTGGCCATGGTCAGCGCCGACGACCAGCCAGGAGGGTAGGCAACCTCACCGGAGCGTCGTCGACCCCCTGAGATGTCGAGCCACCGCGAGGCTTGTCGGCACAGCCTCACCATGGCTAGGCGAGGTTAGCCTCACCCAAATCTAGTGAGGCCGAGCTTGCCCAACCATCGCCAGGCGAGGCCAACCTTGGCCACCTAGGTAAGGTCGAGCCTCGCCAGTGGCCTTGGTGGCCAGGCGAGCCTCACGAGGCCCCACCGAGGCCACTAGCGAGGCCTAGCCACCGAGGCCACCGACGAGGCCGAGCCTGGCAAGACTCCAACAAGCTCATTGGTCCTCATAGTGGCTTGGTGAGGCTTCGACGAGCTCGCGAGCTCGCCCGGTCGGTGGCAGCCGACAACCGACCACGAAGAGAAAGAAGGAAAAAAAAAGAAAAAGAAAAAAATATAATAAAAATATTAAAAAATTAAAAGAAATAACAAAATTATACAAGTTTACCAAACGTTCTATCCTTGGAATATAAATTTTTTATAGTTACCAAGCACGTTCTTATACTCGAAAATTATTTTTCGGAACAGAAACATTACCAAACGAACACGCCCTGAGTGACTGCTGAACGAGGGCATGGTAACGGAACAGAGGAGAAGATGAAAGATTAGGGTTTCTTTAGTGGCGATTTAGAGAGGAGCCAGAGGGACGAGAGGGAGCAGTTATTATTTCATTTTCTGAATTAAAAATATACAAAATTTTAGTTCGGTTTCGATTTAATTTCGGCTCGGACACCCTAAACAACGGGCATGTCGCAAGTCATATGCGATAAATTATATGTTCAGATTTCGGTCTCACTTATGATGTATATTGGGATCGGGAAGGGCTAAAGCCACAATGCCACTTCTTTTGTTATTATCGTTGTTGTAATTACCTTACCGATTGCATTCTTTGTGTTCCATTTGTTCGATGATGCGAAATGAATAAAAGGAAAAAAGTTGAGTAATATTATGTTTTGAATTCCGACGCCAATCATTGATTGAGAAAGCTGTAAGTGTTAAAAGATTTGGTAGGGTTTTCATTTAGAATGAATGCCGGAGTTTGACACCTCTACATTGCTAGTCAATAGTAATCATCCAAATAGAGATGGTGCAATATACAATTTTCAAGCTCAAACATTTGTTTCCCCGAATTAGTACATCATACAATTTCAATCCGTAATCACAATTTGGTCTAAGTCGGCTTGTAACAATTGTATGGGACCCAAACTAGAATGAGAATCGTAGGTGACTTTTGATTAGGTTCTATACAATCTAAAGATAGGTTCTATACAATCTAAAGATAGACTTAGTTTAATATCAAACTTTTTTAGTGCTTAACTTTTCCTTTAATAATGGTTATATATGTCAAAACATGGTTGGCTTTTGATCTGATTTCGTGCAATCTGAAGATAATATCGAATTTCTTTAGTGCTTATATGACTTAAACTAGAATGAGAATCCTGGTTGAAAATGAGAATCCTAAGTGAGTTTTCATTTTGTTTTGTGCACTCTAAAGATAGAATTAGTTTAATAACAAATCCTTTAGTGCTATATAACCTAAATTAGAATGAGAATCATGGATTTTGATTTTGTTTTGTTCAATCTAAAGAGAGAATTAGTTTAACAAGGAATTTCCTTATTGCTAAACTTTTTTCTTTAATAATATTTATATATGACCTAAATTAAAATGAAAACCATGGGCGACTTTCCATCTGGTTTCCTAAATAATCATGCAATTGTTTTGTGGGCCAATTTGACCACCGCCATGACATTTATGCAATCAAAAGATGGAAGTAGTTTAAATAGCGGATTTCAAGGAGGGGCTTCCAGTTGACTGATTGTGGTATGCCCGCTCAAAGGACTCGTTGACCTTGTAGTTGAACACAAAAATTATGATGGAATTCGAATTTGTCATTCAAATTTTGTTATTATGTCATGTGTTATGATTCACTAAGTGTAGCGGGAAAAGCTTATATAGTGGACAGCACAAGGTTTTCCTTATAGCCCATAGATCAGAGTGGGAACAGTTTTTAAAAACCAAGGAGAGTTTTCCAAGGATAAAATTACTTGATTATCGGGAGGGTGGTAGTCAACTACCGTTTACTATATTTTACGATTATCGGCAGACATAAAATAAAGCCAAAAGTGGGGACATATTCGACAAATGGGCATCGAGGTGCCAAACGTCTTCAAATTAACTGGCATCAATTAAGTTTTCAATTTTCAGATTTAGAAAGTTACGATCACAACTTGCTCGTACTTGATTTCATCAACGATACGAATAGAAGTTAAAGTTGATGAAACAAGATAACACAGGGTCTTTGGTTACCTTAGATAAAAAAAAAAAAAAAAAAAAAAAAATACATGTTTCCAGGTGAGTACTAAATCAACCATAGTCTACATATGTGAACACCGAAAAAATATGAGATTGATTGATTTGATCAAACTATTTCCTGTTCTCTAACAGCTTGGTGCCGATCCTCTGCAGATTCGACGCTGACGTACTTGATGAGTCATCTGAGTACTCACGAAAGATATCATCCTTAAATCATGCCATCTTCTTCGATGGTCTCACGACGTCCACTTCGCCTTCTAGTACCGCTCTGGTCATGGCTTCCAAATTGCACCTGCTGAGATCTTTTCCCTCGCAAGCCCTGCCCTCCACTGCCAATATCCTTAGCTCCACTCTCTGTGGTATCAAAAACCCGCAGTCTCTCTCGAGCTTCTCTGCCATTGTGTCGATCCCAAGCCCGACGACTCTTATGCCTCCACGGAGGAACTCTTTGAGGACCTCTGGGATTGATCCTCCATAGGTGAATAGCCCCAGAAGAAGGCAATGGTTGCCAATAAGAAGCTGTAGCAGCCGATAAGGGCTATTTTCTTGATCTGGCATGTACAGTCACAAAAATTTCCAATTTCCAGAGAGTCTAGTTTCTATTCCTCCTTATTCCACGCAACGCTTCGACAACGAGGTCATGAATTCCTGTGATGAAGTTAGAGAAAGACTAATTTTCCGGATCTTTAGTATAGTGTAAATTCGCAGACTTCGTGCATAAGAAACCATTCACCTTTTTTCTCCAAGTAGCCGTTTGCACAGCCAAGCTGTCACTGGCCGAGAGACCCACCAAAATCTGCTGCATGTTCCTCTTCTTCTTGTTGCCATATATCCTCTGGACGCCTCTGATCCGTTCTCTAATGATGAGTTCGCTAAGCTTGTAATCTTGGTCTCTCACAATCGTTGTCCTCAAGAAAATCTTCTCTCTGACTCTAATCTCGTCGTGATCCCCGAACTTCTCAACGCTTCGATTGGTAACCTCCATTGGTTTTTGATGGATTTTATAAAAGGTGCTGGGCCGCCCATGTTGGGCCAAGCCCGGCCTGTAACTCAAAAAAAGGGCTTCTAAGAGAACGCAGTTGTTTTTGTGTAAGATAAACTGCAATATAAAAGGAATGTTAAAAAAAAAAAATGTTACATACATTCTACAAGTTTTGATTTTTGGAAAACACTAAAAGAACTTAGAGGCTTTAACTGACGTTCGAAAGATCAGTCCCTCTTGAGATTGCAACAGCATTTAATCTATGAAAAACAAATTATGTCCGTTTTAGTGATATGCTTTATGATCGGTGTTATAAGGAATCTCAGCACATTTCCACATCTATGTTTTAGTATTACTTGATAGTTTAAGTATCTGTTTTTATTAGGAATCCATTTCCGACAATCTTCTTCCAATGGTATGATGAGATCTGCAACCCATGGTTTACGAACAAACAAGAAAATGATGGTCACCTACTTTACAGCTCAACATCTTAACCAAACAGAGCACTGCTGTCAAACTGAATATTACGTCCTAATGCCTGAACCTAACAATATCAGGGTCGTAACTTGGAGTAGAAAACTCCTTAGTCCTTACGCATAGTTTCAATCGCGTAATGGCTCTTAACCAAAATGTTCATTTCTCTGGAAGAAATTTCAACCCGTCCTCTCTCCCTTCCTTTATAAGCAATTGCCTGACCCTCCGAAAAGTCATACGTGATGGGCGGATCCCTTTCTCCATCATCTCTTCCAATAAGACACAAGCCCTTGGTGAATTACCCTTCTCGCATAAGCCACATATGAGAGCTGAGTAAGTGCGCATACTTGGTTTGAATTGCTTCGAGTTCATTTACTTCCACACCTTAAGAGCCATCTCCAGCTCATCCCTCAGGCGGAACATCTTTGTCATCATTGTATATGGATCTGCATCAGGCTCACAAACCTTGATCAATCTCCGGAAGAAGCTGTAAGCTTCAATCGGTTTCCCCATTATTAATCTAATTTGTCGAGATAATATTGCAGGACCTTGAGTTGGGATTAACTCGCCTGCTCTCCATCTCACTCAAAATCCTTTTCTCGTTTTTAAATTTGTTGACTTTGCAAAAGGCACTAATCAGGGAATTATATGCTATCACGTCAGCCTCAATTCCATTCCTTTCCATTTCTAGGAATGTCTCCACAGCATCTTCAATCTGTTTTGCTATCCCATAGGTATGTACAAGAACACTATAAATGAAAGATGTTGGCCGACAGGCAGTGGAATCCATTTCCTTGACAATTCCAAGAGCCTTATCAGTCTGCCAGGCTGCCCTCACCAGTGGCGATCCACCGTCTCTATCAATCTCAATGGCATGACTGTGAACCGAGATTGGAATCCATTCCAAGAAGACTTCTCATTTTCAGGTCACCCAAACTTCATTGCATTGGGTTCACCTTAAAGTCACACGACTCACGATCCATCCTAGCTTTGTAGATGCTTCTGTTGCCCTCTTTCATGGGGTGAAAGAACTTTACACATTCTTTCAAATTCCTTTCTTAACAGGATCGCACCCTTTCATGCAGCGTGGATTAGTCATAAATCCGTAGTTTCCTCGTTGGTTGCGTCCAATGGAGTCCTTTACAGTGGCAGTTGGGATGGAACCGTCAGGTTAAGGTGCCCATTTTAGTGGGCATCTCGTCGTGGTGCTGGACCGATGAAATGGATAAACTGTAGTCTGCCTGAAGATTTCTTGTTTCATTTGCTTTTGAAAAAAAAAAAACAAAAATAAATCACTGTCGAAGTTACCCACAGCAACTGTACCTAATTCGACATGGCTTATCCCGTCATTTGGTTAAGTCTACTTCAGATGTTTCTAATCCCTATCTGAGATTTCTTCCTTCTAAATTTGTTTGGAGATTATTCTGGAGCCCGTGGCATCGTTGATGCATTCACATTCATGGTCCAAATGAAATTGCTACTATTCATTTCCCGAAATTTATCATCAACCAATGTTCTGATTATTAACTCATTTGTCAGCCTACCAATTGATCGTGACACTTCCGAAAATTATTGTATAGAAACTTGAAATTTGGAGACACCTCTAAGGGAAGATTTCAAAATATCTAAGAGTCTTGATGTTAATAACACGGACCACTGAATTGGGATTCCATTCTCTATTGCAACAAAGTTCATTAGGTTGATGTGACGGGAGAAGATTCTAAAGAAGGAAGATATGAGTCCCCGATTAGCATTTAGGAGTCAATTACTCGTCTACCTTTTTCTCATTCCTTTCAGGCTTCATTGCCATACTTTTTCTCATCTTGGAGCGATTGGAGACATATAAGGATATACGGTCGTCCAATTGTTTCTTCTTCGAACGGCGAGCATGTGTGTCATACTTAGATATCGACATCGAAGTTAGAGCAATTTTAAACCCACAGCAAACCGAATTCGTTCTACGAAGCACAACGATATTACGGGGATGAAATTCTGCAGATCCTTATAATTGCTGCACCATAGAGAAGTTTGGCCGAGTGCGCATCCATTCTTTTTGGGTTGACCCCTAACAATCATGGAAGAAAGTGGTGTGCGAATGGCTTTAGTGCCGCTAGTCGTTTTTTAAGGAGGAAGAAATGCCCACTTCAGTTTAACTAGAGTTCGTATTTCGGAATTTTATATTGAGTTGATGCTTGGAGATGGATTGATTGGTGCTATCATTTTCCTTCTTGGGATGCGATTCATACTTCTCATCGATAGATAGCATGGGAGTCTATCTTCCCAATGAGTGGGTGGGTCATAGGGCAACGCCCCAATGATGCCAACAACATGAGAGAACTTTTATAGTTTAAGCTTATATTCATAAGTAATGTGGACTTGTGCTCATAAATATATATTCTCTTTGACTTTTAATTGAAGGATATAATAAAGAGGTGTAAGGTGTTGATTAAAATGAAATCTCCTAGTTGACATAATCATAATTTAAAGGTAAATCGGAATAAAATCTTGCGTTTAAAATTCTCATTCTTGCTTTTACTCTTTATTTTTATTGTGGTTGTGTGGGAATCCTAATATTTTCACCCATATCCTTATGTCTACCATGTTGCCTTCTGTTTTCAATCCTTGTGCCTTCCTTCGTAACATCCGCATCAGATATCACCAAAACACATTGCCTTCCTTTCTTCTTCCTCGCTCCTCGGTCATAGGGCAAATAAAGACATAATGCGATCCGGCTCGTTGGCTGCCTCCCCACAAGTGGAGACGATTCCTCGATTCACGATTCCTCGATTCCTCATTTTATGTTCACTAAATTTTTGAGGATTCTCCTTTTTTTGGGGTGCTAAAGAATAAATAAGCAAGCCTCGCAAGAATGGGATGGGACTTATTTACAGCTTTCCGCCAATAACCATAGAGTCATGTACTTTATTTGTACCTTACATTATAACACGTTTCGTTCATTTATATCTGGAGTAAAGGAAAATTAGAAAAATTATGGCGGCTAGAAATAGTCTTCAAAATGATATGATGAGTTGCACTCACACGTCTACTCTCAACTCAGGGAACCATAAACAAAATGACATAATTAAGGGTTGACTCGTATGAATACCACCTTTCAATTCTTTCTTGTAAGACTGGACACAGTACAGGAGGGATGACCTCATGAAAATCAATTATTTTGGCTGCATTTGGTTCAACACTTGAAAAAAAGCTTTTGAGTAAATGCAAAAATACTTTAGTGTAAAGAATTTTCATGAAAAGCAATAATTTTCTTTTTTGGTCGGTTCAATAACTATTTAATAAGGGAAAAAGTACCAAAAAAATCATAATCCTATTATATTGATACAAATTCAGTTCTAAAATTTTCAATTGAATCAATTTAGTCCTAAACATTTTAACATTTATACCAATTCAGTCTAATTCGGCCAATTTTGACCATCGACGCTGATGTGGACGCTAACCGGTAGCCGGACGCCGACGTGGCAATTTTAATATTTTTTATTAATTTTTCTTTTATTTCCTTTTTCTTTTCTTTTTCCTTTTCTTTTCTCCCTTCTTCCTCCTTGGAATGTCCTTGTGATGGGCAACGAGCCTCCATTGAGGTTCTACCTAGATATTAGAATGTCTCTATTGAAACATGTTATTTTTTGAAATTTGAAACTTACTCTACATATCTTAAAACTTGGAACATACTATGTTATAGGTTCCAAGCTTGGTTCCAAGGTCTACCTATATTTCACAGTTATTATTAATTGAACAATTGCAGCAAATTATCACCTTTAATAATCATCATTTACTGTTACAATTTATTGATTATAACTAATATTTAGATACACGAAAAATATGAAATATTAATAAAGTAAAAGTTTTAATCATAAAAGTAAAACTTAGACTAATAATTTTAAATTATACACTCATCATCGAATGCCATGAATATTGTAGAATCATGTGAAGACATAGACCAAGAAAAACACAAAAACTCATTTCAAGTTCTAGGTTACAAATTTCGAGTTTTAAGTAGAGGTATGCAATGGGAATTGCTCAAATCAGGAGCTGCCCGAACCGGACTAGGCTGACCAGTTCTAGGCAGCTCTCAGGGATGCCAGTCCGGTTCCCACTTCCATAAAATTGAAACTGGTAATGGGTGCTTCAGCCGGACCGATTTCTTCAAGAGGAAAATGGAACTTTGTTCTGTTCGTCTGGCTTGTGGGAATCGAACGAACCGACTTCTGTTCGTCCTTTGCTTTTAAGTTCATTTAGGGTGGTTGTGGAAATTAAGGCAAAGCAGCTAAACCAGCAACCTAGACAACCTTACATATTTGACAAAATAGTGTGAAATGGTTTTTGTGAGTCCCTAACCACAAATCCCTAAAGCTAAGTACATGTGGTGGGCATTTAGCCAAAATGATATAAATGACTCCGTGCCAATTCCCAAGAAATAAGATGACAAAAATGAAAAGAAAAAGAATAAAATAAGAAGAGGAAAAATGAAAGCACTGCTAATTGTTCACCATTTTCGTCTATGAAACTAAGAGTTTCAAGTGCGCAAATCCCTTGGATTTCTTTGCTCTCTTTCTCTTTAGAAAAATCCTTTGAAGCATCAGTTTGTGGCGAGATCAAATCTGAGATTTCCGATGGCTGCGCCATGTGTGTTCTCGTGTGGATATATGAAGATACAATGCGACACGTGTGAAGCGGCGGAGGCCTTGCGCTGGTCCCCGTCATCTTCATCCTTTCTAGCCTCTACCTCGCCCTCGCCCAATGGTTCGCCTCCTACCTCAACCCACGGCCATCCTCTCTGGCTTCTTTCTCGTCTAGACCCTTGGACTTGGTTGACAAACTCAACGTCCATTGGTTCCG
Organism: Eucalyptus erythrocorys; assembly: GCA_014182555.1. Taxonomy (NCBI): domain Eukaryota; kingdom Viridiplantae; phylum Streptophyta; class Magnoliopsida; order Myrtales; family Myrtaceae; genus Eucalyptus; species Eucalyptus erythrocorys. The sequence goes on from CM024602.1 coordinate 43,116,721, forward strand.
TTGGACCACTCGGGAACTGGACTAGATCAATTAGTTCCGTCTGATCTTATTTTAGGACTAGGTGGTCAGGTTCCTAGTTTCAGAAACTAGAAACCGATTCTGAAATAGAATCGAACTAGATCTGGAATCAATTACCATTAGTTTCTGGTTCCAAGTTCTACCAATCTATAACCTAGAACCTACCCATCGAGATAGATTCTTCAATTTTTGGAATTTGGAACTTTGAATTGGACATATTCCCGCTAGTTTCTGGTATCTTAGAACTTTGAATTGGACATATTCCCACTAGTCCAATTTTTAGATTCCAAGTTCTACTCTGAAATGATGCTCACCTTTAATGTAAAATAACATTATGAACAATAAAAATTTTAAGGTTTATTAACAATGTAATTTCATCATTATATAGAAAATTGCATCTTTAATTATAAATAGCTATAATTGAGATAATTAATAATTATTTTAGTTATTCTATCGTGAAGAAAACGTATTTCTTCCTGAGATTTGTGATAATTGTATATCACATTCATTTAAGTTATTAAAATAATTTCAACTATTGTATTGTGAATAATATTAGAATTAGTATTTTACAAATGTATAATATGATATATAATTTATTAAATATAGTATCAACAAATAATTCGAATATTATGATTAAGAATAATATTGGCCACAATTGTATAATATCAAACTAATCATTCTCTTATTACCTCATTAATACTACTCTAATGATTAATATGAACATTATCTAACATCAGAGAGAGAGAGAGAGAGATGGTACTTGGAGAGACGATAACAATTTTGATTGTATAGCTATTACATAAAGTCATGTAATGACTATCACAATAGAAACAATGGAAAGGATTACAATGAGCAAAATCGGTAATGACTATCACGATAGCTATTACATCGTGCATGAAATCATTTCTGTTCCAGTTTCTGGAACAGAAATAGATATTTCTATTTCTAGTTCTAGATGAGTTTCTAGCAAAAATAACCGTTTGATAACGACACAAAATTTCTACTCTAAAAATAGAAATTTGTTTGATAATGACACAAAATTTCTTTCTTTCGGACGGCGGCGGCGGTCGGTGGCAACTAGCGGTAGCGGCAGCCGGCAACCGACGGCGGTAGCCGTCGACGACTAGCCTGCAACCAGCGGCGGTGTGACCGACGGCGGCGAGGTGACGAGCGACCAACGGCGGCAAGGCGACGAGCGACCAGCGGCGGCAGCCGGCAATCGGCGACGGCGAAGGTCAGCAGTGGCCGCGGCCGGCAATCGATGGCCGCAGCCAACAATCGGCGGCGGCCGGCGATGGCAGAGGCAAGCGGCGGCCGGTGGCGATGGCAGCAATGAACAATGAAATTTTTTTTATTTCTCATTTCTATTCCAGAAATAGAAAAATAGAAAATTTTTATTTCTGATTTCAAGTCCAAACCTATTTATGGAACAAGAATCTATTTCAGAAATAGAAAGTGAAATAATTTTACCAAACAGATTTCTATTCCAGAATTGTTTCTGGAATAGAAAAACTATTTTTGGAACAGAAATAGCTGCTTGTCATGCGTGCCCATAATGACTATTACAATAGAAACAATAGAAGGGATTACAATGAGCAAAATCAGTAATCACTGATACAAATCAAACGTGTTAAAAGTTACATGACGAGATAAAAAAAAACTAACTTTTGCTTTGATGGGAGCTTATTATCATTATCATTATCGTCATTATAATGGCTTATGTCTTAATGAGTTTCTAAATGGTTATTTATGTCTCTTTTTGTCATACCTTCATCAACAAGCTTCAACTTTCATGTATAAATAATATTTACTGTTCTTTTGTGAAAGGCTCTAATGGCACTACACGAACGACTGAGATCAATAGTAGACTAGCGTGTAATAACACTTCTATTATCCTGTTTTTTCTGTTCCCTAAAACAGAAATAAAGTAGAAATTCGTTTGCGTACATTTTCATTCTCGAGAATAAATTTTGAACATAATCAATAAGAAAAAAAAAATTCTGTGTTCCAGAAAACAACTCAAGAATCAAGCTCCAACCATTTTTTTTTCTCTTTTCTTTTCTTCCTTTTCTTCTCTCTTTTTCTCTTGCTCCTCTTCTTCCCCTAGTTAGTTTTCGGTCTCGGCCATGGCCGGTGTCGGTGACCGGCCAAACGAGAGCTAGCAAGGTCGCCAGCCTCAATGGAACTAGAGGAAGAAGAAGAAGAAGAAGAAGAAGAAATAAGAAATAAATAAAAGAAAGAAAAATATAATAAAATTATTAAACAAATTAAAAAAAAAAATTCTAAGTCATAAAAAATTTTAAAGGTTACATCAAATGCATTTCAATTTCGGGAATAGGAAATTATACAATTACCAAATACGTTTTTTCACTCAAAAACTTGTTTAGAGAACATAAATAGAAAAATTATTTTTTAATAGAAATTATCCCTAAGAACAGAATTGTTAGGATATGCATCCTAGGTATCCAAGTAACTGTTCATTACACAAATGGATTTGGCAATTACTGTCTTATACAGGGCGTATATTCTCTTTCCTCTGCGTCTCCTCCCTATATATTCTCCCTATGCCTCATTCCTCCTTATTCTTCTCTTGGCAACTCTTAACGCACGACTCTCTCATTCCTTCTTCTCAGTTTCCCATGTCCAGCTCTCTCTTCCCTCGCTCTCTCAGCTTCTTCTGCATTCGAAGAAAAACCGTCTTTACATTCTTCTAGTTTGTGCTTCGGTTTCATCCTGCCATGACGTCCCTGCCGAACAACCGGGAAAGCGATAAAAATGCCTCCCAAAATGGTTCCCAACATGGAGGGACGGTATTGACAACGAGTATTCACATAATCACATCAGTGATCGGTGTTGGAGTTCTATCCCTGGCTTGGGCCACCGCACAGCTGGGCTGGATTGCCAGCCCCATCATCATGCTTCTGTTCGCCTTTGTCACTTTTTACACCTCCCAAATGCTCGCCGCCTGTTTCCGCCCTGAGAACAACACGTACATAGATGTCGTCGCTGCCAATCTTGGTATGCTAATACTGTATTGGTGTTAATTTTCAAATTCACATACTAATGTCTCTGTCATGACCAATCAAGGTGCGTTGGGCGCTAAATCTTCTCTTTGAATAGATTCTCCAGGCGGGTTCAAAGTCAAGCTTTGTGGGCTGGTTGAGTCCGTGACCATCTTTGGGGCTGCCGTCAGTTACACCATTGCATCTTCCATTCGCCTGGCGTGAGTATATTTTCAGTGAAAATTCTTGTGATTGTTATTTCACCTGTGTCGAAAGTTATGCGAGTTGGATTGAATTTGTTGGCTCCTGAGGTCATTGCAGGAATATCGAGAGGTCCATTTGCTTCCACAAGTACGGTGTCGAGCACCTGTGCCCCATCAAAAGGAATCTTTACATGATTGCAGTCGGCATCATTGAGATCCTCCTCTCTCAGATCCTCCCATCAGATCATGTGGAATGGATATCTATTGTCGCCGCTGTCATGTCCCTTTGCTACTCCAGCATTGAAGTTTTCCATGGTATTGCCAAAATTAAAGGTACTTGAATTATTTTCTTGCTAAACTGCTATAATTATCTTTCTGAACCATCTCCATCGGTCATAGAACCCATAGTCTCATTTGGTCTTCTGTTCTGGTTCGTTAAATCTTCAGCAACGGGGAAAATCAGGGGAAGTCTCGCTGGAATCAGCACCAGCACCGTGTCCTCAACACAGAAGCTATGGGGGTGGTTTCAGGCACTTGGTGTCATGGCCTTTGCCTATGAATACTTCCTCGTCTTCCCTGAAATTCTGGTGAATAAGTCAATGTCCTCTCACATGCATGACAGAATAAAGTACTAGTGATGTTAATAATGTAATGAAGTTAATCGTTGATATGAAAAGTTCGTATATGCTCCAGGGCACAATCCAGTCCAAAAAATCCGTATTAAAGACGATGAAGAAGGCGAGTCTAGTCAGCATACCAGTCGCAACCCTGGTCTACATGTTGTCCGGGTGCATAGGCTTCGCCGTCTCGGGCAACACGGTGCCCAGAAACCTCCTCACCGAGATTGGCTTCTACGAACCATACTGGTTGGCCAGCATTGCCGACAGCACTCTCGTGATCCACCTCATCGGCGCGTTCCAAGTCTATTGCCAACCCCTATTCACCTTCTTCGAGGAGAAGGCAGCCAAAAAATTTCCAACCAGCCAATTCATCATTGGGGGGATCGAAATCCCGATCCTCGGGCTCGGCCAATACAAGCTCAACTTCTTCCGGTTGGTCTGGAGGACAGTCTTCGTGATTGCGTCCACCGTGACCTCCCTGCTCCTCCCCTTCTTCATTGACATTATCGGGTTGCTCGGAGCGCTGAATCTTTGGCTCCTCACGGTCTATTTCCCGGTTGAGATGTACATTAAGGAGAGGACACTCAAGCAGAGCACCAAGGTGCTCCTCCAGATTCTAAGTGTGGTTTGCTTTATCATCTCGGTCGCTGCTGCCGCTGGCTCTATTGCTGGATTTGTTCACGACTTCAAATCCTACAAGCCATTCACTTCGGGCCTTTAAATGTCATGCTACTGATGTTCATGACAAGGTTAACTATGTTATCGAGTTTGTTGTGTGAGTAAATCCAGGTCAAGGTTTCAGTTTCACCGTGTGATGTAATGAGGAAAGGGAACGGCCTTGTTAGTCCCTGCATATTGTGACGATATTCATCATAAATAAAATGTTTAACTCGTGTTACTTGTTAAAGTAAATTCGAAGGCTTCACGGAGAGGAAGTGGAGACCATCATTTGGTAGGCTTGAATAGAGCCGGAGCTTTCTCAAAATATGCCTTTCTCAAACTACCCGAAATGTCGTCGGGCTTTAGTCCTTGTACCTGTGATTTAGGAATATTTGCCAAAAATGTCTCTGTGATGTTTGAACCTCATATAGCTTATTCTCGTCGGCCGGCCACTGACTAGACAAAAAGATCAGTCGAATGATGCATTTGCCAATCAGGAAACGCCCCAAATAGAGAGCATTTTCAGAATTTTGATCGTTCCCGTTCTCAGCCAAGCAAAAAGCTGCACGAGCACTAGCCTACGCTCAACTCCGGCACAACCTTAAAAAACCCAGAATCCTGACACAACAACCCTCGTCGCGCATCGCTGTAAAAACCAAAACAAAACCCAATCCACAGTCACGGGGTCTTCTCTTTGGATGCGGACTTCCGTGGAAGGAGCCGAAGCAATGGCAGAGTCGGCCATTGAGTGGATCGCGAGGCAAGGAGTCGAGCGCGCAGCAGAGAGGAAGGACGACGTGGTCGTGACTGGTGAGCGTGCAATCTGGGAGGAGATTGAGCGACTGCTGAACAAGGGCACGGTAACGGAACGGAGAAGAGAAGATCAAAGATTAGGGTTTCTTTAGTGGCGATTTAGAGAGGGGCCAGAGAGAAGAGAGGGAGCAGTTATTTTTTCATTTTCCGAATTAAATATATACAAAACTTCAGTTCGGTTTCGATTTAATTTCGGTTCCGATACCCTAAACAACGGGCATGCCGCAAGTAAGGAAAGCACCAAGCAAAGGGAAGAGAGATCGTTTTCGTGCTCGTGTTCATAACAATGTGATGTGTAGTGGGATCGGGAAGGGCTAAAGCCACTTGTCACTTCTTTTATTATTATCGTTGTTGTAATTACTTTTTTTTTTTTTTTGGTCAGTCCTACGCTATACCTACTCTACACTCACTCTCAGACTTTTGCCCAGACTCTTGCAGGGCGTGGGACGCGTCCCACCCCATCCCCCCCTGAAAAGGTGGGGGCTTGATGTAATTACCTTACCGAGTGTATTCTTTGCGTTTTATCTGTTCGATGATGCGAAATGAATAAAAGGAAAAAAGTTGAGTTATATTATGTTTTGAATTCCAACGCCTATCGTTGGTTGAGAAAGCCATAAGTGTTAAAAGATTTGGTAGGCTTTTCATTTAGAATGAATGCCGGAGTCCAACAACACTGCATCGCTGGTCAATAGTAATCACCCAGACAAAGTTGGTGCAAATATAAAATTTTCGAGCTAAAACATTTTTTGCCCCAATTTAGTACATCATATGATTTCAATCCGTATTCACAACTTGGTCTAGGTCCAGCTTGTAACAATCATATGGACCCAAACTAGGATGATAATCATAAGTTACAATCTAAAGATAGACTTAGTTTAATATTAGGGTATGTTTGTTTCACAGAAAATGTAACGTTTTTGAAAGATGTTTTTCGGGAAACCACTTTCCAGGAAAACAGTTAGTTTTCCTTTATTTGGTGATACATAATTGAAAATATTTTCTGGTATTTGGATTGCATTTGAAAAATGATTAAAAGTGTAGAAAATGCCGACGAAGAGGAAGAGGAGGGAGCAAAGCTAACGAGAGCGTAGGAGGGGCTAGGGTTGGAGGAGGCGGCGGTGACGAAGGAGAGAGGGGAGGAGAAGTTAGGGCTTACGTTCACAAGCAAAGAAAAAAAGAAAAATAATAAATAAATAAAAAAAGAGAAAAAAAGAAGAAAGAAAAGAAAAGATATAATAATAAATTCAAAATTATTAATTAGAAATTTTTTTTTACCGACCAAAAAAATTATAAATTCTTTTTAATAATAAATTTTTCATTAAACAAGGACTTTAAAACATTTTGAAAAACGTTTTCCGGTTCTTTAAAAGGGGAAATCGTTTTCCTGAATTTAAGCTTTGAAAGGAAAATATTTTCCGTTGACTCATTTTCCTAAATGAACCAAACTTATTTGGAAAATAAGGATAACGTTTTCCTGGAAATTGTTTTCTTTAGTGCTTTAACTTTTTCTTTAATAATAGTTATATATGACCTAAATTAGAATGAGAATCGTGGGTGGCTTGTGATTTCGTTTTGTGCAACCTAAAGATAGATTTAGTTTAATAACGAATTTCTTTAGTGCTAAACTTTTTCTATAATAATATTTATATATGACCTAAACTATAATGAGAATAGTGGGTGATTTTCAATTTGATTTCCTAAATAATCATGGAAGTGTTTCTTGGGCCAATTTGATCCCCGCCATGACATTTGTTCAATCTAAAGATGGAAGTAATATATATATATATATTGGTCGAAAGATGGAAGTAATTTAAATAGCGGATTTCGAGGAAGGGCTTCCAGTTGACTGAACGTAGAATGCCTGCTCAAAGGACTCGACTTTGTAGTTGAACACAAAAATTATGATGGAATTCGAATTTGTCATTCAAATTTTGTTATTATATCATGTGTTATGTTTTACCGAGTATAGTCACATCAATCGTCTCTCGATTTTACTGGCTTCAATTAAGTTTTCCATTTTCAAATTCAGAAAGTTATTATCACAACTTACTCATACTTGATTTCATCGACAATATGAAAATGGAACTTAAAGTTGATGAAACGAGATAAAAATCCTCCACACAGGGTCTTTGTTACCTTAGAAAAAAAAAAAAATATGTCTCTAGACAAGCACTAAATCAACCATATACATATGTGAACACCGACAAAATATGAGATTGATTGATTTGATCAAACTCTTTCCTGTTCCCTAACAGCTTGGAGTTGATCCCCTGTGCAGATTCGACGCTTGCGTATTTGATCGGGTCATCTGAGTACTCAAAACAAATATCATCCTTGAATCATGCCATCTTCTTCGATGGCCTCACGACGTCCACTTCGCCTTCTAGTACCGCTATGGTCATGGCTTCCAAATTGCACCTGCTGAGATCTTTTCCCTCGCAAGCCCTGCCCTCCAATGCAATATCCTTAGCTCCACTTCTGTGGTATCAAAAACCCACAGTCTCTCTCGAGCCTCTCTGCCATTTTGTTGATCCCAAGCCCGACGACTCTTGTGCCTCCACAGAGGAACTCTTTGAGGACTTTTGGGATTGGTCCTCCATAGGTGAATAGCCCCAGAAGAAGGCAATGGTTGCCAATAAAAAGCTGTAGCAGCCGATAAGGGCTATTTTCTTGATCTGGCATGTACAGTCACAAAAATTTCCAATTTCCACAGAGTCTAATTTCTATTCCTCCTTATTCCACGCAGACTTCGTGCATAAGAAATACGAAACCATTCACCTTTTTTCTCCAAGTAGCCGTTTGCACAGCCAATGCTGTTACTGGCCGAGAGACCCACCAAAATCTGCTGCATGTTCCTCTTCTTCTTGTTGCCATATATCCTCTGGACGCCTCTGATCCGTTCTCTAATGATGAGTTCGCTAAGCTTGTAATCTTGGTCTCTCACAATCGTCGTCCTCAAGAAAATCTTCTCTCTGACTCTAATCTCGTAGTGATCCCCGAACTTCTCAGTACCTCGTTTGGTAACCTCCATTGGTTTTTGATGGATTTTATAAAGGGAAAAAATCATGAAAAACCCCAAACTTTGCCCCAAGTGACACATTTACCTCGAACTTTTTTTTGTGCCGTGAAAAACCCCAAACTTTCCAAACCATGACACATTTACCCCAAACTTTTTTTTATGACACCAAAAACCCTGAACTTTCCAAGTGTGACACATTTACCTCAAAATTGAAGGGCATTTTGGTCTTTTCATTTTTAAAATTTTTTTCCTTTTTTTCCTTTTTTTTCTTCTTCCCTCCGCCGGCCATGGCAAAGCTGGCGGAGGGAAGCTGGCTCCGGCGAGGGTCGCCCTCGCCGGCATGGGGCGAGGGCCGCCCAACACCAGATCTGGCGAGGGGTGCCCTCGCAAGACGGCGAGGGCGGCCCTTGCCGGATCGCCCTCGCCGCGCGCCGGCTTCCCTCCGCCGGCTCCGCCATGGCCGGCGAGAGGGAAGAAGAAGAAAAAAAAAAAAAAAAAGAAAAAACAGAAACTAATAAGACAAAAATGCCCTTATGGGGTAAATATGTCACAATTTGGAAAATTTGGGGTTTTTCACGATACAAAAAAAAAGTTCGAGGTAAATATGTCACTTGGGGCAAAATTTGGGATTTTTCGTGGTTTTTTCTCTTTTATAAAAGGTGCTGGGCCGCCCATGTTGGGCCAAACCCGGCCTGTAACTCAGAAAAAGGGCTTATAAGAGAATGCAGTTGTTTTTGTTTAAGATAAACTGCAATATAAAAGGAATGTTAAAAAAAAAAAAAAATGTTACATACATTCTACAAGTTTTGATTTTTGGTGTTTTTCTCTCTCCAAGTAAAAGAACTTAGAGGCTTTAACTAGCGATCAAAAGATCAGTCTCTCTTGAGTTTTTTTTTTTTTTTTTTTTTTTTTGGTCGAAAGTCCCTATTGAGATTGCAACAGCATTTAATCTATAAAAAAAAAAATTACGTTTGTTTTGGTGATATGCTTTATGATCAGTCTTGCATGGATCCTCAGCACGTTTCCACATTTATGTTTGAGTATTACTTGATAGTTCAAGTATCCGTTTTTATTAGGAATCCATTTCCGACAATCTTCTTCCAGTGGTATGATGAGATCTGCAACCCATGGTTTACGAACAAACAAGAAAATGATGGTCACCTGCTTTACAGCCCAACATCTTAACCAAACAGAGCGCTGCTGTCAAACTGAATATTACGTCCTAATGCCTGAACTTAACAATATCAGGGTCACAACTTGAAGCAGAAAACTCCTTAGTCCTTATGCATAGTTTCAATCGCATAATGGCTCTTAACCAAAAGGTTCATTTCTCTTGAAGAAATTTCAACCCGTCCTCTCTCCCTTCCTTTATAAGCAATTGCCTGACCCTCCCAAAAGTCATACGTGGTGGGCGGATCCCTTTCTCCATCATCTCTTCCAATAAGACACAAGCCCTCGGTGAATTACCCTTCTCGCATAAGCCACATATGAGAGCTGAGTAAGTGCGCATACTTGGTATGAATTGCTTCAAGTTCATTTACTTCCACACCTTAAGAGCCATCTCCAGCTCATCCCTCAGGCAGAACATCTTTATCATCATTGTATATGGATCTGCATCAGGCTCACCAACCTTGATCAATCTCCGGAAGAAGCTGTAAGCTTCATCGGTTTCCCCTTTATTAATCAAATTTGTCAAGAAAATATTGCAGGTCCTTGAGTTGGGATTAACTCGCCTGCTCTCCATCTCACTCTAAATACTTTTCATGTTTTTAAATTTGTTAACTTTGCAAAAGGCACTAATCAGGGAATTATATGCTATCACGTCAGCCTCAATTCCATTCCCTTGCATTTCTAGGAATGTATCCACAGCATCTTCAATCTGTTTTGCTATCCCATAGGTATGTACAAGAACACTACAAATGAAAGATGTTGGCCGACAGGCGGTGGAATCCATTTCCTTGACAATTCCAAGAGCCTTATCAGTCTGCCAGGCTGCCCTCACCAGTGGCGATCCACCGTCTCTATCAATCTCAATGGCATGACTGTGAACTGAGATCGGAATCCATTTCAGGAAGACTTCTCATTTTCTGGTCACCCAAACTACATTGCATTGGTTTCACCTTAAAGTCACACGACTCACGATCCATCCAACTCAACGACAGACTGTCGCAGGTGGGCATTTGGGTTCCTAGCTTTGTAGATGCTTCTGTTGCTCTCTTTCACGGGGTGAAAGAACTTTATACATTCTTTCAAATTCCTTTCTTAACAGGATCGCACCCTTTCATGCAACATGGATTAGTCATAAATCCGTAGTTTCCTCGTTGGTTGTGTCCAATGGAGTCCTTTACAGTGGCAGTTGGGATGGAACCCGTTGTTAGAATGTTTAAATAATAAACCACGCCTCCATCTAACAGCTTAAGCTTTTAGAAAAGTTGGCAGTGGTTTCACAAAAATCTAACATGGTATCAGAGCCATGAGCTGCGAATCAGAGATTCCATTCTGATGAAGTCAGATCTGAATCCTGACTGTTCGTATGTTCCAATAAAACTTGGTAAGTCATACTCGCATTCACAGATTTAGCTTCATTAATCGGTTTGAAAGAGTAGCTCGAAGATCGAAACTATAAGAATGGCAGCAAGAAGTTCGAAATACCCATTCCCTATTCATGTCAATATCTCAAACTTCGTTACCATCAAGCGGGCCGAGAACAACTTTCTCCTATGGCAAGCTCGGTTCTATAGATTCTTAAGGAGCCAAGATTTGTTTGGTTTCGTGAATGGAGAAATTTCATCGCCCGCAAAGACAATACGATCGAGAAGGAGATCAAACCGCTGAAATTCCTAACCCCGACTATAATGACTGGATAAAAACAGATCAGCTTGTATCCTCTTGGATCGGTGGTGCTGTGTCGAAGATATACTTGGCCTTATAATCGGCTTAGATACTGCTTATGAAGTTTGGCTGACCCGCTGAATCGATTTACCCAAAAGTCGGTGGCAAAGGACTTTGAGCTAAGAGGGAAATTGCAGGCTTGTCAAAAACGGGAACAATCATTATCAGCTTACCTCGGGAATACAAATCAATATGTGATCAAGCGAGTGCCATAGGAAAACCAGTTGATGACATAACCAAACTCTTCGGAGTCCTAGAAGGTCCGGGAGCGAGAATATGAAAACTTTAAAACTACCATCTATTGTTTAAAGCCCCAACCTGAATATGATGAAGTAATTTCACACTTGGAGAGATTTGAAGCCGACTACAAATTTACTCTTCATCTCGGTTTAGTCCTAATTTGGCTTACTTTGGCCAAAGGAAAAGCGAAGCCATAAGAAAGGAAGAATCGATAAAGAATGTATACAACAAGAAGTCTGCGCTAGAGGATCAAACTTTGTATCAAGATCAAATTTTCGAGGAAACAAAAGTTATGGAAGAGGAAGAATGTATAATGCAAGGTACGAAACTTTGGATTCAGACCAACATCCTCTCGGTCCGAGTGTTGTCCAAGGGTTCAGGCCATATAATGTTTCAGCTCAAAGGTACACAGATACAGAACTTATCCCGCATCAAGTTCAACTTCTCATAGGAAGATGCGGGGGAAAAGACAACAGAGAATGCTCGACTTGAATGTCAAATTTGTAAAAACCTGGTCATGATGCCTTACACTTTGTTGGTATAGGTTTGATAATTCTTATCAAGCCGAAGAGATACCAACAGCTTTAGTAGCTCTCCATATTGATGAAACAACCGATCGGGAGTGGTATCCCGATACCGGAGCCCCAAAGCACATATCACCTCCAATGCTGGTATACTTCATAGCCTTTCTGAAAATAGCAAGATCGATTCAGTAATGATAGGCAATGGTACTTGTTTACCTGTTAAATGTATTGGTAATGCAACTCTGAGCACTGCAATTGATGACTTGCCTTTAAGAGATGTGCTGATTGTTCCTGAGATTAAGAAAAATCTCTTATCAGTTTCAAAATTAACTAATGATTACTCCTGTTCTTTTATCTTTGACAACATTGGTGTGTATATCAAGGACAGCACAACCAACACAATCGTAAAGATAGGAGACAATGTCGAGGATTGTACAGATTGATCCTCGAGCTGCGTAAGTTTACTTCACCCAAAGATAGAAAATTGTTCTTTGAGAGCATCGGCACCAAAGATTGGCACATACAAATCAAAGTACCCTCGAAGAACTTGAAGAATCGGGGTCTTATTCGATACAAAAATGAAACACGAGTCTGTATGTAGGAGTTGCCAACTAGCTAAAAGTACTGCTTTACCTTTTCCCTTGTCAAAGTTTATTGCAACAAAACCTTTGGAACATATTCACTGTGATATCTGGGGACCATCTCCAGTGAAATCATTTCAGAATTTCAAGTACTATGTCATCTTTGTTGACAATTTCTCTCGGTTCAGCTGGATATACCCATTGAAACTAAAATCAGATTTCTTTAATGTCTTTCTTATGTTTCAAAGGCTGGTAGAAAACCAGTTTAGCTGTAAAATCAAGATTTTTCAGTGTGATGGTGGAGGTGAGTTCATTAGCCAACAGTTTAAAACACACCTACGTAACCGTGGCATCCAACAACATATATCCCGCCCATACACACCGAGCGAATGGGATATCCGAAAGGAAGCATAGACATATAATTGAGATTGGTCTAGCTATGTTGTACCATGCAAAGGTTCCACTAAAGTTCTGGGTAGATGCTTTTGCAACAGCAAACTATATTATAAATATTCTACCTACTCAAAAACTACAGATGGAATCTCCATTCAGCAGGCTATACCAACATAAACCACTATATGACCATCTTAGAACCTTTGGTTGTGCTTGCTATCCCTGTCTTCGTCCTTATGCTAAGCACAAATTTGATCCAAGGTCTCTAACTTGTGTTTTTCTAGGTTACGATGAATCGGTATAAGGGGTACGATGTCTTCTTCCTACTACGAGGACATGTCTACATTAGTCGACATGTAATATTTGATGAGAATTACTTCCCATTTTCTCGAAGTTAGAAACAACTTATTCCCATCACACTCATCTCTATAAATTGTGGATAAAAGAAGAACAGTTCTTAGCCACTCCGCTGCGAGATCACACATCTACGGGACAAATGGCATCGTCGGTCCACGGCAAGAAGTGATGACATCTCGCAGCATCTCATCCTACTTCTTATTATACGGGATATGAGCAAGACTCCATAGATGCACAAGCAAATGGGATGATTTTACCTGAATCTACAGGACAAATGGTATATGCCGATCCACAACAAGCGTAATGGCATCTGCAGCATCACCCGAAACTTCTATGGAAAGAACTCGCTACTATTCAGACTATCCACAACAAGTTGGAACTTCCTCTATTTCGAGGCAACCGATGTATCAAATACCGAACAGCATACCTCAAATGTTCGAGATGAGTTCACAAGGTACACATCCCATGCAAACAAGATTAAAGTCTGGAATTATTAAGAAAAATCCTCGATATGCATGTCTTGCTATGCATGAAATACCCGCCGAGCCAAAAACAGTCAAGTCGGCCTTAGCACATAAAGGCTGGCATCAAGCAATGACGAAGAAATGCATGCACTTTATCGAATAATACTTGGGAATTAGTTCCCTTAACCGATAAAATGAATGTCATTGGCTGTAAGTGGGTCTTTAAAACGAAGTTAACAGCTGATGGTAGTCTTGATAGACTTAAAGCTCGTTTAGTAGCTAAGGGTTTTCATCGGGGAAAAAGGTATAGACTTCACCGAAACCTTTAGTCCTGTCATTAAGCATGCTACAATTCGTATTATTCTCTCTCGTAGCTATGATGGAGCACCGGCCAATTCATCGTTAGATGTAAAGAATGCATTTTTGCATGGTACTTTGATCGAGACAAGTATACATGGAGCAGCCTCCCGGTTTTAAAAACATCCGAAACCCCACCATGTTTGTCTCCTAAGAAAATCCCTCTATGGACTTCGACAAGCCCCTAGAGCTTGGTTCGACAGTTCAGCAACTTCTTAATTGAGTATGGCTTTTCTTGCAGCTCCACCGATCCATCCTTATTCATCTATCGCACTAAAACGAAACTATTCTACTTCGTTATATGTCGATGACATCATCCTCACCGTAACTTCTTCACAATCACTGTCCACTCTTATCAATTCTCTACACCTTCAATTCTCTATGAAAGATCTTGGCAAATTGCATTACTTTCTTGGTATTGAAGTCAAAAATTATTCTGACCATCTATTCCTTAGTCAAACAAAATATGCCAAAGATCTCCTCACTCGAGCTTATATGATTGACGTAAGCCAATAGCCACTCTGTCTCGGTAAAACCACTCATACCGGTTAATGATTCTACTCTACTCTCTCGATCCTATGGAGTATCGAAGTCCGGTAGGGGGACTCCAAAGATATCGACTCTAACAAGACCCGACATTGCTTATGCTACTAATCAGCTATGTCGAAACTACGAAAGCCATCTATTGCAGACCTGCAGAAACTCAAAAGAGTGCTCAGATATGTTAAAGGCACTCTAAATCTTGGAGTGTTTATTCACTCTCGAAGTTCTTATCATCTATATGGATACTCAGACGTAGATTGGGCTGGATGCTCAATCACAAGAAGATCAACAACAGGGTTTTGCACTTATCTAGGTTCAAACTTGATATCATGGGCAGCAAAGAAACAAAGCACGAAGCGGGTCTTCTACCGAAGCCGAGTACCGTGCCCTCGCATCTACATCAGCTGAACTTACGGATAACGTTTGTCTTACGAGATATAGGATGTTCATTAAATAGTCCAACACGACTGTTTTGTGATAACAAGTCAGCAATCTCTCTTACCATTAATCCCGTGTTACATGCCCGCACAAAACACATAGAGGTGGACTTTCATTTTGTCGAGAAAAGTTGCATCGGGATCACTTCAAGTAACATACGTACCAAGCCACTATCAGCTAGCTGATATATTTACTAAGTCTCTCCCTCGTGTTACACACTTTGTCATTTGCGAGTCAAATTAGGAATTGGGACTTTACCCAGTCCTAATTTGAGGGGGAGTGTTAAGACTATAGAGAAGCCCGATGAGAGGCCCGATGTTATCGATAAATTTGCTGATACACAGCAAGAAGAGATGAGGAAGACCGATGATTCTACCGATGCATAACAAGAAGGAAATGCTGCTCATACCGAAGCAAGACAAGGAAAGCGAGAGGATACACATGAAGAAGAAGGAATACTCGAAGGAATAAACTCCCTTGCTTTTGTACTATAAGTAAAGCCTTCGTGGCCACTTGTTGATAGTTAACTACGGATAGCGGTAGTTAGTTTGTTCTTTTGTTAAAGCAAGTTAGTTAGTTTCTCTATGTACAACAAGGTAAACAATAAGCCTTCAACTATAAAAGGCTAATTCGATACTTGAGTTCGAATGATGAATATTGATGAAAACAGAATTCCTCTCATACCTTACTTCATCTTCGTTTCTTCTTCTTCTTCTTCGTCTGCTTACATACGAAGTTCTAACATGGTATCAGAGTAAGTAGGTCCTAAGTTCAAATCTTCCAGGCCCCTATTTGCCTCCCCAATTAAATTTATACACTTAGTACTAGGCAAAAGACCAAACTAAGTGTGAGGGGGAGTGTTAGAATGTTTAAATAATAAACCACGCCTCCATCTAACAGCTTAAGCTTTTAGAAAAGTTGGCAGTGGTTTCACAAAAATCTAACACCCGTCAGGTTAAGGTGCCTATTTTAGTGGGCATCTCGTCGTGGTGCTGGACCGATGAAATGGATAAACTGCAGTCCGCCCTGAAGATTTCTTGTTTCATTTGCTTTTGAAAATAAAAAAACAAAAATAAATCACTGTCGAAGTTACCCACAGCAAGAATCGTACCTAATTCGACATGGCTTATCCCGTCATTTGGTTAAGTCTACTTCAGATGTTTCTAATCCCTATCTGAAATTTCTTCCTTCTAAATTTGTTTGGAGATTATTCTGGAGCCCGTGGCATCGTTGATGCATTCACATTCATGGTCCGAATGAAATTGCTACTATTCATTTCCCGAAATTTATCATCAACCAATGTTATGATTATTAACTCATTTGTTAGCCTACCAATTGATCGTGACACTTCCGAAAATTATTGTATAGAAATTTGAAATTTGGAGGCACATCTAAGGGAAGATTTCAAAATATCTAAGAGTCTTGATGTTAATAACATGGACCACTGAATTGGGATTCCATTCTCTATCGCAACAAAGTTCATTAGGTTGATGCGGCGGGAGAAGATTCTAAAGAAAGAAGATATGAGTCCACGATTAGCATTTAGGAGTCATTTACTCGTCTACCTTTTTCTCATTCCTTTCAGGCTTCATTGCCATACTTTTTCTCATCTTGGAGCGATTGGAGACATATATGGTCGTCCAATTGTTTCTTTCTAAGGATATACGGTCGTCCAATTGTTTCTTCTTCGAACGGCGAGCATGCGTGTCATAATCAGATATCGACATCGAAGTTAGAGCAATTTTAAACCCAGAGCAAACCGAATTCGTTCTACGAAGCACAACGAAATTACGGGGATGAAATTCTGCGAATCCTTATAATTGCTGCACCATAGAGAAGTTTGGCCAAGTGCGCATCCATTCTTTTTGGGCTGACCCCCTAACTATCGTGGAAGAATGTGGCGTGCGAATGGCTTTAGTGCCGCTAGTCGTTTTTTCAGGAGGAAGAAATGCCCACTTCAGTTCAACTTGAATTCGTGTTTCGGAATTTTATATCGAGTTGATGCTGGAAAAGGGATTGGTTGGTCCTATCAATTTTTTATTGGGGTGTAATTCATACTTCTTATCGACGTGATAACACAGGAGTCCATCTCTCCAATGAGTAGGTGGGGTCAGGGCAATGCCGCGATAACGCCAACAACATGGGAGAGCTTTTATAGTTTAAGCATATATTTTATTAGTAATTTGGATTTGCACCCATAAATATATATTCTCTTTGACTGTTAATTGAATGATGTAATAGCGAGGTATAAGGTGTTCATTAAAATGAGATCCTCAACTAGACGTAACCTTAATTTAATGGTAAATCAGAATAAAATCTTGCATCTAAAATCCACATTCGCACTTTTACTCTTTATTTTCATTGTGATTGTGCGACGAATCCTAATATTTTCACCCACATGATTATAGTCACTATGTCGCCTTTTGTTTTCAATCCTTGTGCCTTCCTTTGTAACATCCGCATCAGATATCACCAAAACACATTGACTTCCTTCTTCCTCGCTCCTCGGTCATTGGGCAAATAAAGACAGAATGAGATCCGGCTCGTTGGCTGCCTCCTCACAAGTGGAGACGATTCCTCAGTTCCTCATTTTATGTTCACTAAATTTTTAAGGATCCTCCTTTTCTTTGGATGCTAAAAAATAAATAAGCAAGCCTCCTAAGAATGGGATGGGACTTATTTACAGCTTTCCACCAATAACCATAGTCATGTTCTTTATCCTACATTATAACACGTTTCATACATTTATATCTGGAGGAAAAGCATATTAGAAAAATTATGGCGGCTAGAAATAAAGTCTTCAAAAAGATATCATGAGTCGCGCTCACACGTCTACGTATCAACTAGGGGTGTGCAACTGAACTGGGTCAACCCGGTTCCCGGTTCGGCCCATCCGAAAAACAGGGTCGGGAACCGGTTCCCGTTGAAACCGGTTCGGGAACCGATTCCAACAAATCAGACCCTGTTTTAACCAGTCCGGGAACCGGTTCCGAGGGATTACCCACCCGGGAACCGGTTCGACCAGACTGGTTTTGGACCCGGTTGGAGAACCGGTTAGGGGAGGCACCCCTTTTTACTCACAAGCCAAACCCTAGTTTCTAATTTTACACCTCTCTCTCTCTCTCGCACTCTCTCTCTCACGCACGATCAAGTCTGCTCCTTCTCCGCTGGTGCACTGTCGTTCCCGAAGCTGGTGCCATCGTCGCTGCTTCTCTGCCTGAGACCCAAAGCCCCAACCCTTCGCGAAGCCGCGCCACCGCTTCAAACCCTAGCTCTCGATCGGTGCTCGCAGTTCGCCGTCGATTTGCAATTGCTAAGTGAGCCGTGGGGCCGCCGCTGCGTCAAGGTGAGTTTTCCGAGTTTCCCTTCTTTTTGTTTTGGGGGTCCCCAATTCGGATTCGGGTTAGGGATTTTGGGTTTGCTCGATCGTTTCCGGGTTCAGTTTCGATGGTGATTTTGTCGTCTTCGAGGTCATTCCGTCTTCCCTTGTCCGTGTTCTTGCCTGATTTTTCGCGCCGGTGAGATTGGATTGTACCTGGGTTTTTGTTTTTTTTAGGGTGCTTCGGTGGGACGTGGTGCTGGCATCGATCCGATGAAGTTCGATATGCGCTTGGTAGCTGAATCTTACTGAATCAAACCCGTGACTCTCAATCGGTCGGTTTTGGAAACGTCGACTCCAAACAGGCCAAAGCGTAGATTTTGAGCCTCACTTTCCCTTCGCCATTCTCGCCTTGCTCCACCACTATCGTATATGACCTCTACTTCATAAATATCTATCTTTCCTCCAAAAAAAAAAAAAAAACATTGATACTCCACTAGATTTCACCCGTGCCCTTTTGCCGATAAGCTCTCGCTTTGCATCAATCTTTCCACTCACACCCCAATTCGACAATAGGAAAAAAAATTTAAACACAATATGAGAAGCCGATAAAGGGCACCGCCCCCGGCCGTCCAAACTCACTCGTCAGCATGATCCCGTGCACCGCCTCCTCTGCCGGAACAGCTGTTCTTGGAGCTTGTGATGGTGATTCAGTACTGTGACTGGAATTGATAGCCAATCGAAGGCATGCATTGCGGCTTCTTTTTTGCTGAATTTTACTTATTTGTCCTGTAGTTTGATCTTCCGATAGGTGGAAAATATGTTACTTTTGATTACTTATTTGTCCTGTAGTGTAGAAGGATGGACATTTATGGAGATGTTCGAACAAAGAGTCAATTTGGATTTGGACATTTATGGTGATAAAATACTCTCTTTATTTTCATTTTCTAGTGATGTTATGAGGTACAAATTATTTGCTATAACGGTGGATGTGCTTATGCTAATCGATATGAATGTTAAACGCTTTATTTTAAATATGAGTGTTGTACATTAATTTTTGCAAAACAGATTCCAATAAAAACAGAGTTGACCCTATTCCCGGACTGAAAAAACAGGGTGGGTCAGGAACAGGGTCCAATGTAAACAGGGTAGGGAACAGGATCCAGAAAAAGAGAACCGGTTATAACAGGGTCGGAAACAGGGTCCAGGTCTAGACCCTATCCACCCTGGACCCGATCACCCCTAGTATCAACTCCCGGAACCATAAGCAAAATTACATAATTAAGGGTTGACTTGTATGACAACCAACTTTCAATTCTTTCTTGTAAGACTGGACACAAAACAGGAGGGATGACCGTGTGAAAATCGATTACTTTGGCTATATTTGGTTCAATATTTGAGAAAAGCTTTTGAGTAAATGCAAAAATACTTGAGTGTTAAGGATTTTCATGAAAAGCAATAACTATCTTTTATTTGTTATTTTGGTTGGTTCAATGACTATTTAATAAGCTGTAATTGAAAAGTGCATCGGTAGTTAACTTTAAGAGAATGACTGTTTGGTGGAAAATGAAAATACATTTTAATAGTTTCTTGTTGTGATCAATTCGAGCTTTTTAATTTGAACAACTCCAACTTTTCCTTGTATATGAATCATTCTTTGCGCTTTAAGATATAAATTAATGGTTAGTGGACACAAACAGTAGAAATTAGAATCGACAGTGTCAAGATCAAGCCAAGTCAATTTGACCATTTTTGGACCCCAAAAAAAAAAAGAGACAATTTCGCTCCTCCTTTTCTTTATTCCGCACAGTGAAGTTCCACTCAGCCGCTTCCCACCTAATTTGCACTTCTTCTGCAAATAGCACGAATGGTTTCTAGGGAAAGAGGAATTAATGCCGTAAAATAAATGAATTTTGGAGAGGAATATGACCCGCATCCGTATCGTCCATAATTTTTAATACCTGACTTATCTGAAATAAAGTGACATTGATCTTTAATTTCCAATTTAACTATCATATCATCCATCATAGCGTATGGCTTTCTTATTCTCTTTGTTTCAATTTTCTTCTGGCTCTTATGCATAACTATTTCCATCCTTTCGATGATGACTAGTTTTTGATCTTGTCTCTACAATTAGGAGCATCACGTTATCGTCAATTTATGATAATCAAGCGACAAATATAATTGACTTTTTTTTTCTTCCCTTTTTTTGTATGCGATTGCGAAAATAGGTTACATTAAACATCTAGACTTTTAAAGTAATTTGGAAAGAAACGAAAAAGAGAGATTCTCTCTCCTCGTAGAATTAACGCTAACCTCTCTTTTTCTCACTCCCCAATCAAGCCAGCCGGAGTACAAGAAGCGTGGTTGAGAAGCAAAATAGGTGTCTGCACTTTGATTCCCTTTTGTTTTCGTGTTCTTCGCTGTAATTTCAATTAATAAATGCGTTGTTCCTTTAATTTTTTTTTATCTCCAGTCCTTACACTTTACTTTTCAAGCAATTTATCTTTCTTGTCATTTAGGTCGATTTAAAAAAAATTCTCCAGGCTCACACGCCTTACAAGTACGTGCACTGCTCGATCCATCTTTGAAAACCTTATTTTGTGCGATGTTTGATCACTTAATGGTCAAACTGGAACCAAAGAACAAAGTTTTATGGTTTTAATTTTTTCTAATTACTCGACTATCAAATTTATCTAGGTCAATTTAGCCCCGAAAAATATGTAACTGATTATAGAAGTGAGCAGTTCCATATTCTACATAAGTTTCACCTGAACTTAGAATTTATTCGTTAGAATAGGTTCCTCATTTTCTAGAACATAGAACCTATCCTAAGTACTTTAAAACTCGGAATTTACTTCATAAGTTCCCGAGTCTAGCTAGTTTCCACTTTTATTATTAATTGAACGATTACAGTAAATTATCACATTTAATCATTACAATTTACTGCTACAATTCACTAATCATGACTTATATTTAGACACACAAAAAAATGAAACATTAATAAAGTAAAAGTCTTAATCATAAAATGAAAGCTTGAATGAGTAGTTCTAGATTATATATTTATTATCAAATATCATGAAATACTACAAAACAGCACAAAGACATAGATCAAGAAAAGCACAAAAACTTATTAAAAGTTCTAGGTTATAGGTTACAGCTTCCAATTAAGAGTGTGCAATAAGAACCGCTCAAATCGGGAACTGCTTGGACCAGACTGGACTAACTGTTTTTGGGCAATTTCTGAGGAACAATAGTTCAATTCCCGATTCCACAAAATTAGAATCGGCAACAGGCGGTCCAACTGACCGATTTCTTCATATGGAAAAGGGAAATTTCTTCTGTTGGTCTGGCTTTTGGGAATCAAATGAACCGGCTTATGTCAGACTTTTGCTTTTCAGTTCGTTTGGAGGGTGGCTGTAGCAATTAAGGCTAAGCAGCTAAACTTGCGACCTAGACAACCCTACATATTTGACAAATTAGTGTGAAATGGTTTTTGTGAGTCCCTAACCACAAATCCTTGAAACCAAGTACATACGGCAAGCATTTAGCCGAAATGATATAAACGACTTCATGCCGGTTTCGAAGAAATAAGATGACGACAGAACTAAAAAGAAAAAAGAATGAAATAAGAAGGGGAAAAATGAAAGCCATGGTTAATCATTCACCATTTTCTATGTGAAACTAAAAGTTTCAAGTGCGCAAATCCCTTGGATTTCTTCACTCTCTCTCTTTAGAAAAATCCTATGAAGCATCGGGTTGTGGCGAGATCAAATTTGAGATTTCCGATGGCTGCGCCATGTGTGTGCGGGTGCATGCTTGTGTGAATATGAAGATAAAATGCAACGCCTGTGAAGCGGTGGAGGCCAGTGTCCTTTACTGCGCTGATAAGGCGGCCTTGCACTGGTCCCCATCATCTCCGTTGTCTCCAGCCTCCATCTCCCCCTCGCCTAGTGGTTCGCCTCCCACCCCCACCCTCCCATGGCCATCCTCTCCAACTTCTTCCTCATCTGGACCCTCGACTTGGCCGACAAACTTGGCGTCCACTAGTTCCGCTGGATCGCCCGGTAACCAGAATAGACCAATCGAGGAGGTCCAATCCAGTTCCATGACCAGGTGGTCCGGAACCTGGTTTCGGAAAATAGGAACCGATCCAATTCCTAAATCCAAAGTAGAACCAGACTAGACCAAGAATAGATCGCTGCTAGTTCCAAGTTCCAGCTTCTATGTTCCACCAGTCTAGAATATAAGATCTACTTGTCGAAACAGCTTTCCCAATTTTTGGAATTCAAAACCTATCTTGCATACCTTAGAACATGGAATCATATAGGTTCACATGAGTTTGGTTTTTAGGTTCCAAGTTCTACTCGGAAACCATACTCACTCCTAATGTATGATAACATTATCAACAATAAAATTTTAAGGATTATTAACAATGTAATTTCATCATTATATACAAAATTGCATCTTTAATTATAAATAGCAGTAATTGAGGTAATTAATAATGACTTTAGTTATTCTATTGTGAAGAAAACATATTTGTACATGAAATTTGTGATAAATGTATATTGCATTCATATAAGTTTATTAAAATAATTTCAACTATTGTATTGTGAACAATATTAGAATTAGTATTATACAAATGTATAATATGATATATTATATTAACAAATTATTCGAATATTATGATTAAGAATAATATTAACCACAATCATTTAATATCAAACTAAACTAATCATTCTCTTATTATGTCATTAATACTATTCTAATGATTAATATGAACATTATATAACATGAGAGAGAGAGAGAGAGAGAGAGAGAGAGAGAGAGAGAGAGAGAGATGGTACTTGGGAAAAACAAAAACAGTTTTGATCTAAGTAACATCGATACCGAGAGAGAGATGGTACTTGGGAAAAACAAAAATAGTTTTGATCTAAGTAACATCAATACCAACTTGCAACATGCGACACGATACAACACGACATGGCAACAAGTCATTTAAAAAACAAAATAGAGAACTCGATATATTAAGACATGTTGTCTACTAAATGCATATTTATATTTATGATAAATTATCATTTTTATGATTATTTCAATCAAATTGATTTGATTCAAATTCACAAATAAATAAATGATAAAAAAAAAACCTAGGATGAATTTAGACTAAAAACATTAATCCATCATTTACTAATACTAGTCATTGTTTTAATTTGACAAATTCAACTACATTCTAATCATCCATAAATCTTGGAAAAAAAAAAAAAAAAAAAAAAAGCAATTCATACTCTGAACTTGTGTGTCAAAAGAAAAGAGAAACAAAACTTGGGGTGAATTGTATATCATGGAAAGTGAGTATAAAAAAAAAAAAAAAAGATTATATTTTTTTCTTTCCCTATTTATTATTATTTTTTTATTTTTTCATATATATATGTTTTTTTTTTTTGTAAGGACACTCCCAGTCAAATTATTAGCAGACATAGCAAACACCTGTAGCTTTGATAATGAACCGAGCTCTCCAGGAATCTCTCTAGTTAGTCGTTGCCTTAACTTCATATATATTTCGACTTCTCATTTATTGTAAATTTTTAAAATTGACATCGCTTTTATGAATCACCCGTGGGAAACTCGCATATCGGAATTTCGATTCAAGTGTCAAAGAGTGTCGAAAAAGTTGACAAAATATCGATTTTTCAATATATGTTAATCAAGTGTCGGAGAGTGTCGGACATGTGTCGAAATATCTGATACGACGAAAAGATTCCTAAAGAGTGTCGATACTTCCTAGATTTTGATTGTCTACAAGTCATGTAATAACTATTACAGTAGAAACTATGAAAAGGATTACAATGTTTTATCTATTACAATAAGCACAATCTGTAATAAGCAATAAATTTGCGATTGGCCTATAATTTGGTAATCATTGATACAAATCAAACGTGTCAAAAGTTACATGACGAGATAAAAAAAATCAACTTCCGCCTCGATGGGAGCTTATTATCATTATCATCATTATAATTGCTCAAGTCTTAATGAGTTTCTAAGATGGTTATTTGTGTCTCTTTTTATCATATCTTCGTCAACAAGCTTCAAGTTTCATGTATAAATAATATTTACCGCTCTTTTGGGAAAG
Organism: Eucalyptus erythrocorys; assembly: GCA_014182555.1. Taxonomy (NCBI): domain Eukaryota; kingdom Viridiplantae; phylum Streptophyta; class Magnoliopsida; order Myrtales; family Myrtaceae; genus Eucalyptus; species Eucalyptus erythrocorys. The sequence goes on from CM024602.1 coordinate 43,141,294, forward strand.
GGCACTACACGAACGACCGAGATCGATGGTAGACCAGTGCTTTTGACAACGCTTGCGTTTTCCTTTTTTTTATTTTTTTCCTTGAACAAATATAGTACAGAAATTTGTTTGTATACATTTTTATTCGCAAGAATAGATTTGGAACGAATCAAGAAGTAGGAAAAATTACTTCTTTGCTCTCGAGAACAACTCAAGATTTAAACCCAAACCTTTTTTTTTTTTTTTTTTTTTTGCTTTCTTTTCCTTTCTTTCTTTTTCTCTTACTCCTCTTCTTCCCTAGCCAATCATCGGCCTTAACCATGGCGGTCAGTGCCGGTGGATCGGCCGTGGATCGGCCGAAGAGAGTTGGCGAGATTGTCGTCCTTGAGGGAGCTAGAGGAAGAAGAAGGAGAAGAAGAAAAAGAAAAAAGAAAATATAAAAAGAAAGAAACATGTAATAAAATTATTAAACAAATTAAAATAAATTATAAGTCACAAAAAAAAAAAATTAAAGGTCATAGCAAATGCATTTTTATTTCATAAATAGAATTTTATACAATTACTAAATACGTTTTTCTACTCAAAAAATTTGTCCAGCAAACATAAATAAAAAATATATATATATATATATATATTTGAATAGAAATTATTCTCGAAAATAAAATCGTTATGATAGGCATCCTAGATATTCAAGTAACTGTTCATTACACAAATGGATTCAGAAAGTTACTGTCTTATACTTGCACATATTCTCTATTTCCTCTGCATCTCCTCCCTACATATTCCCCCGATCCCTCATTCCTCCTTATTCTTCTCTTGGCAACTCTTAACGCACGACTCTCTCTCATTCCTTCTTCTCAGTTTCCCATATCCAGCTCTCCCTTCCCTCGCTCTCTCGGCTTCTTTTGCATAAAGATTGAAAAAAAAAACACCTTCTTTACATTCTTCTAGTTTGTGCTTCGAATTTAGCCTGTCTTGACGTCCCCGCGGAACAACTGTGAAAGCGATAATAATGCCTCACGAAATGGCTCCCAACACGGAAGGACAGTATTGACGGTGAGTATTCGCATAATCACATTAGTGATCAACTCTGGAGTCCTGTCCCTGGCTTTGGCCCACCGCACAGCTTGGCTGGATTGCCGGCCCCATCATCATGCTCCCGTTCGCCTTTGTCACTTGCTACACCTCCCAAATCCTCGCCGCCTCTTTCCGCCCTGAAGACAACACCTACACGGATGTTGTCACGGCCAATCTTGGTAAAGCTGATACTGCATTGGTGTTCATTTCAAATTCATATCCACGGTATGTCCATTTGTATTTGTGTTCGAGTTCATATTCCAATCGTAATGTCTGAGTCATAGGAATAACTTTTAGAATTTGATTGCATATTTTGTAAGTTTTAAGACATAGTTACACTTCTGTAACAAGTTTTAAGACTTTTAATGCATTAATTAAATCTACTATATGCTAAAGTTTAAGCTAATTGATGAAAGTATGATATCAACTGAACATAAATATATAAAAAAAGAAAACATCTAGAAAATCACAAGACTTAATCTATGATAATGATGATTATAACAGTAATTTATCATAAGCCCCTATTAAGGCACAAATCAGCTGTAATAATTATTAAGGTCTTATTTGGCAAAAAGTGTTTCTGTTTCCCGGAACAAAAATTTCTGTTATTTTGTTTCAGGGAACAAAAAAAAAATAGAAACGTTTTTGGTAAAACTTTTGTTCTCAGGAACAAAAAATCTATTTTTTTATTCCTAAAAACAGATTTGGAACAGAAATAAGAAGTAGAAAAAAGTTACTTCTTCTTTCCGGGAACAATTCTGAGAAATAATTTTTCTCTTTCTTCTTTTTTCTTCTTCTTTCTTTCCTTCTTTTCCTTTTAGCTAGTCGCCGACCTCGGCCATGGCCAGCGATTGGTCAACGAGGGCCGACAACCTCATCGGAACGTCGCTAGCCCTTGGCAAGGCTCGAGCTCGCCTAGCCACCGACGAGACCGACCTTGTGTCGCCTAGGCGAGGTCAAGCCTCGCTGGTGGCCTAGCAAGCCTCGCCTAGCCACTAAGGCCACTGGTTAAGCTCAATTTCGCCTAGATCTAGTGAGGCCGAGCCTCACAATGGCCTGGTGAGGCTCTAGCAACCTCGCTGGCCCTTGTAATGGCCTGGCGAGGGTTTGGCGACCAGCCACAAAGGAGAAAGAAGGGGAAAAAAAGAAAAGACAAAGAAAGAAGAAAAAAAAGAAAAAAAAAGAAAAATATAATAAAAATATTGAAAAATTAAAAGAAACAACAAAATTATACAAGTTTGCATAACGCATTTCTATTCTTGAATATAATTTTTTTGCAGTTAACAAGCGTGTTCTTATATTTAGAAATTGTTCCCAGTAATAGAAATAGAAAAAACTATTTTTGTTCAAAAATTATTTATCTGAATAGAAACGTTACCAAACGCGTCTTAAATGACCCCTTAGGAAACAGCCACACAAGCAAAACTTTTATTGTGATTCCCAAATACCGTTTCTTTTTCTCTCTCTCACTCTATACCCTACTGACGTTAGATAATATTCATTTTATATACTATAATAGTATTAATGACGTAATAGTAGAATTGATACCATTCCATGTTATACAATTGTGGTAAGTTTTATACTGACAACATATCAAATAATTGTTAATAATATACACAACGATATGATAACGTTTAATATCTACTAAAATTTGCTTTTTTTTAATGCTAATTATCATTATTTTCGTATTTCATTTGCTATAATTCTTTTAGTGACTTAAATGATTGTTAATATACGATTGCCTCCAATTCCATACGAAAATATATTTCTTTCACAATATGTTAACCAACATTAACCAACATAATTATCAACTACCTAAACTGCTATTAGTTACAATTATACGAAGTTTACAATTTCATATGTAACGGTGAAATTACATTGTTAATTGACATTAAGTTTTATTATTAATATAGTTATGTATAATAACATAATCAGATGCACATTGTCTATGCTGAATCGACCTAGGCAAATATGTCAGTCAAGCAGTTGGAAAAACAAACACAAAAGTTTACTCTCTGGTTCCAGTTCAACCACAGGGGAAAATTATTTAAAAAATTTTAAACCTATTGCAAATGTGTCATAATTTTGTCAATTTAATCTCAAGTCTTTTGATAATTTGCCAATATAGTCCATCTTGTCAATTTTAGATAGAAAATTGCTAACACAAATATCAGCCATTATATGTAGCATTACTGCCGTTGATATGGACAATTTTATAATTTTTTAAAATTTTTTTGAATTTTAAATTATTTATATTTTATTTTTTTCTTATATTTTGGGTGACCATCACTAGCGACTAACCGAGGGCCTACAAGCCTTTGTCGATCATTGGCAAGGGTTATGACCCTTGCCCAAGCCCTTGTAGGCCGTGGGCAAGGGCCACAACTCACGTTAGATTTGGGCAAGGGCCATCTCCCTTGCCTATGGCCAATGGTGACCCTTGCCCAACCCTCTTTAGCCATCACTCAAGATCGGCCACTTACAAAAAGGAAAGAAAAACTGAAAAAGTTAAAAAAAAAAAAATTAAAAATTAAAAATTATTGAGATTAGCGATAGCACGCTACATCGGGTGTCTAGCGTTGATTGGACCATCGCGTCAATGTTTCCCGATTAAAATTGGTCGGAAGAACAACGTTAATAAATTGTTAAAAAGTTTAAAATTAAATTTGTACAAATACACCACCCACCGCGATGACTCAGCTAGGTAGGCGTTCCCCTTTTGCTGGAGAGGTCGAGCGTTCGAAGCCCCTGCGATGCAAGTTGCAGGGAGGTTGACTGAAAAATTAGGTGACTTATCCAGTGGCACGTGTGTGGTGGCTAGCACGTGTCCCTCAGGGGGTTTACGGCGGCTACCGGCCAAGCCGATTCCTCCTGTCACAAAAAAAAAAAAAAAAAAAAAATTGTACAAATGCAATATATTTAGAACTTTTTTGATAATTTTACCTTTGTGATCAAACTATGCTTTAATTAAGTTTTTCAAAGATGGATCCGGCGGTGCACATGTGTGTAACGCGTGCTAGCCCGAAGAGCAAAGGGTCAAATGGATTTTGCTTTTCTGACCTAATTGACAAGAAAGACAAATTCCTTGAAAAGTAAAGTGCAAGGACCGGAGACTAAGGGAAATTAAAGGAACGGTTCAAGAATTAAATAAAATTTACTTTAGGATCACGTAATTGAAAAGGAAATGAAAGCATAAACATTGGAATTGTGATTATTGGAACATATGTGTCGTCGGGATATTGAAAGGAAAGTTGAAACACTGGATGCTCAAAATTGAAACGAACACTACACCGGTGTGCGCAGCGGGCTTTCCTAATTGCAAGCTTGACTATAGAACTAAAACTGGATCGGAAAAACGATGTTCCGAGGGGAAGATTTGGTAGCATTTCAGCATGGTTTGACCAGTATGATGACACCCGAATTTTTGTCTGCATTTTAAGTATCCATGCATTTTACAAATAATATATATAAAAAAAAGGGGGGATAAAAGATAAAAAGCATAAAAATATGTATAAAAAGGTATAAAAGGCATTTATAATAGAGAAAAAAATGGAAATATAATTCAGAGCATATTCTCTTTAGTAAGTTTCCGGCCTGTTAAGCCCACGTGGCCAGCCCATTACTTGTATCTCTTTCGGCTCATGCGTCTAGCTCACTTTTCTTGGCCCATTTCTATGTTCCTTTTTTTCAGCCTATCTACTTTTAACCCATCTCCCTTTTGTCTCTCGTGGCCCATCTTTTCTTATTTTTTAAGCCTACGATTGGAGCCCATGTCAAAACCAAACAAAAAAGGCACAGCTCATCACCCATTTGTTCTATGTCCAAAAAAAAAAAAAAAAAAAAAAAAAAATCACCCATTTCCTCTCCTATGCACGCGCGCGCGCGCCCAGCAAAGGGAATGAGGACGTGAGACAGCGAGTGACGCCACCACCATGACGAAGCAGAAGGAGTAATCCACATTTACTTCTCCGTCGGATAAAATATTCGGTTCGCAGGCGCCACGTCAACATTAGCGTCCGCATATTTACTATTAACTAATTAAAAATTGAAACGAGGCATCAGAGAAATAAATTAAAAATCCCTTGATCACCCAGATTTCTCAGTTCCTCCTCTTCCTCTGCACGCGCGAGCCTAACCTCCGCCCCTCCTTCCGCCATCGCCACCGGCGGAGTCGGAGTCGCCGGCGCCGCATCAAACCAGTTCGGCCGTCTCCTCCGCCCGTGCCTCAGTTCCAAATCCGGCGGCGAGGGACTAGATATGGTCACGAGAGAAGCCATAACTGAGGCTGATCTCCCTCATTCCACCACTCAACAGAGATTCCATGGACTGGAGCCGTTGGCCATGGCTCCAGATCTGGAGCCCTGGCCGCGAGCCCACTGCTCTGCGTCCCTAAGAGGGTGGACGCGGAGGTCGATTGTCGCTCACGGCTATGGCTCCAGATCTGGAGCTTTGGCCGCGAGCCCACTGCTGTGCGTCTTCAATCTGCCGCCGGGACCACGGAGAGGGTGGACGCGGAGGTCATCGTCGCTCATGGCCAAGGACGTGGAGCCCACTGCTCTGCGTCTGCTAATCTGCGGCTTAGCCGCCAGGACGACAGAGAGGGTGGGTGCTCATATCTGTGGACGAGAAGCTGTCCATGGCCGACCGCTACTCTGCATCTGCAGATCTGGTTTGCTGCTCAACAGCTTTGAGATCGAGTCTTGGCTCGTCCATGGCTGCCGGCGACGAGCTCAACAGCTTTGCCGCGGACCGCGGCGGCCACGGTGGGGCGGTGGTTCAAGACAGTGGCGGCGGCGGCGGCTTGGGCGGTGTAGATAGCCGAACCCAGGCGGAGCGGAGGTTGAAGCTGGAGGGAAAAGGAATAAAAAAAATTAATATTTTTTAATTTACATGTCGATATCCACGTGTCAAAATATAATTGGATGTTAAAGTAAGCAAAGCCTGTTAGTGTCAGATGTTGACGTCAGCAATTCAAATCACGAATTGTTCCGGAAAAAGAATATTATTCGGGGAAAAGATTCAACTTTTTTTAACTTTTCCATTCTACTCTAAATATGCGGCGGTCGCTTCATATTGTGCTCCCACTAGAAACAGGGGTGGGCGAGAAAGGGCGACGGGCATTAGTGGAAGATGATTCGATTGTGGAGAGGGGCGAGGAATGCGGGAGAGGGGCTGGCTGTTTTTGGGTATCAGGCAGAATGCTCGGCCATAATTTGCAAGGGAGGTCTCGCTGGTTTTTGGGAAGTTGAAGGCTGGCTCGAGAGGAAGCTCTCGGGAGACGAAGCACAATCATACCTTCTCCGTTCATCTCTTCTCGCTTTACAATCCTCCCGATCTCTCCTCTGAAATTCACCCACCTCCTAAACGCCATCCGCTCATAACCGTTCATCGCCGTCGCTCGCCTCAGCCTCAAATGATACCAGACACGCTCTGTGTAGGGCTTTGCAACGGAGACTTTTGGAAGCTCGTGGCTTCTCCTTTGAATGGAGAGGGCTTCGGCAAGAGGAGGAAGCTTCGGCCATTGGAGAACCTATTGCGCGGCCGCCGATCATCACTCTGTCCGCGACTGAGCGGAAGTCATAGACCTGATCCCTGGACGTGAAAGAAAGCTATTCGTCGTCCGTCAAGCTTCGCCGCTGACTGCACGACAACTAAGGGCGCGCATGAAATCATTTCTGTTCCAGAAATCGTTTCTAAAATAGAAATAGATTTTTCTATTTTTAGTTCTGGATGAGTTTCTAAGCAAAAATAATCGTTTGATAACGACACAAAATTTCTACTCTAACAGACGGACGGCGGCGGCCAGCGGCGGCGGCGGCGGCGACGGCGGCGTCGTGCGACGGCGGCCAACGGTCGGCGGCGGAGATGAATGATGGATTTTTTTTTTTTTTCCATTTTGAAATAGAAAAATAGATATTTTCTATTTTCGATTTTTTGTCAGGATCTATTTCGAAACAAGAATCTATTTTAAATAGAAAAGTGGAATAATTTTACTAAACGGATTTCTATTCAGAATTGTTTCGGAATAGAAAACAATTACGGAATATAAATTGTGGGCAATCATGCGCGCCCTAAGACCCATCCCCGAATCAGGTGAGCTCTCGCTTGGCTTTACTATGTTCTATAAATTTTGGTTTGAGCAATGAATTCCTGAGGAATTTAGTCGAAGCTAAGATCATTTTGTAGTGAGTTATCTTGAGTTGGACGTTGATGCATCTTGTTTAAGCCTAACGCTCTTTGGTTCTGGAGTTTGTAATCAATAGTGCATACTACATGTTCGATGATTTGCCTGAATGAAGCATAAAAATCTTCATGAGTACCGGATCTGATGCTGAAAGGTTTAGGTGAATCATAGCAAACTAAGACTAATCCAGCACGAAAAATTTTAATCTAGACTCGTATGCATCATCTCTGGCTTAAAGATTGCAATAAATCTTGCTCTGGAACACGTTTGTTATCGACTGTTTGATGGAATGCTTAAGTGAAGTGCCAAAACCCACATAATCAGATCGATCTTTAGAAGCCTAGTTTAATGTATTTGTTCTTATATTGTGAATTTACGTCTGATATCATTCTTTTATCTTTGTTTCCTCGTGATGATTTTCATGGAATATGCATCAATCTGTCAGGTCAGAATGCGAGTGCTGCTCCCTCACTTCAACTACTGATATGACTTTGAAAATATTTTGCAAGGGCATCTGTTACTTCCATCTATCTTGGTATGACCTCTGTCCATATGCCCAATGCTTTCTTTAGTCTTGTGACTCTTAAATAAGCAACACTACAGTCGGACTAGGACCAAGCACAAAAAAGCCTCTTCGCAAATCCCAACATAACTCTTGTACAGCCTTAGCGTCCCTCCTACACTCAAGCCTGCTATCACCTCCTTATATGAACACTTCCACTTCTTTTGGCTTTTCTCTTTTCTCCTCTCCTTTCTTAAAACTTAGTCCTGTGGTTTAAGGCCATCCTAGTTTGTTCTTCCCATTTTAATGCATTTGTGTCTGTTTGTTTGCTGGAAATCTGGGATAAAAAATGTTAGCTTGGTATGGTTATTTCCTTTTGTTGTTGCAGTCAATTGTTTAATCGAATTTTTAAGTGAAGTGCCTAAACCTGCATAATCGGATCGGTCTTTAGAAGCCTAGTTTAATGTGTTTATTCTTATATTGTGAATTTACATCTGATATCATTTTTTTTATCTTTGTTTCCTTGCGATTTTCATGGCATATGTATCAACCTCTCGAGTCGCCGGAAAAGCAAAACCTCATTGAAATGCGAATGTTGCTCCCTCGCTCCAACTACTGATATGACTTTGAGAATACTGTGCAAGGGCATCTGTTACTTCCATCTTTGTTGGTATGACCTCTGTCCATATGCCAGTCTTGTGACTCTTAAATAAGCAATGCTACAGTCGGACTAGGACCAAGTGCAGAAAAGCCTCTTCACGAATGCCAATGCAACTCTTGTACAGCCTTGGGGTCCGTCCTGCACTTAAGCCTGCTATCACCTCCTTTTGTGAACACTTTCACTTCATTTGGCTTCTCTTCTCTCCTTTCTTAAAACTTAGTCCTGTGGTTTAAGGCCGTCCTAGTTAGCATTTCTTCCCATTTTAATGCCTTCTTGACTGTTTGTTTGCTGGAAATCTGGGATTGAAAATGTTAGCTTCGGTATGGTTATTTCATTTTGTTGTTGCAGTCGCTGGAGTTAGGTGTGGTTGGCCGGAGTTGGATGTTGTTGGTCGGAGTGGATGACTGGCGAGAGAGGTGGTTAGGCGGTGACGTGGATTACGGTAACGATGGTGCCGGCGTCGGGACTTTTGGTTCTGGAAAAACGAAGTTGCAGGTGTTCATGTTCGTCGAAGAAATAGATCAAAGGTAGATTATGAAGAGGAAAAAGACAAAACAGAAAAAGGCAAAAACAATAAAAGAAAAGAGAGAAAAAGGAAAAAACCAAAAATAGAAAAATAAAAAAATAAAAAAGGGGTGCTTAGGGCTTGCTTAGTGTGGGCTGAGTCTTATGAGGTTTCGGGCCGGTTGTCATTTTGGGCTAGAACCTAAGTGGGCTTAGTTAATTCCGAGTGGGCTTTTAAGGTTAATATTTTTAGTCCAACCCGATCCGATAAGGTTTGGGTCGGTTTAGTTGGGTCGGGTTTATTGACCCGGTCCTAATTTCTTTTATGTTAATATTAAAAATATATATAAACAATAAATAACTATTAAAAATTAAAAAATTTTGAAAATTTAAAATTCAGAAAATGATAAAAAGCTTTATAAATTTTAGGAAATGATAAAAAAATTCGAAAATTCGAAAATCAATACAAAATTAGAAATTTTAGAAAATCATTAAAAAAATTTAAAAAATCTGAAAAAGCCATTAAAAAATTTTAAAAAATTCAAAATTTTAGAAAACTCTTAGAAACTAAATCCTAAAATTAGACAAGACATTGCGGTTTTACAATAGGCTTCCCCTTTTTATTGTCTTTTTCTCTTTTAAGAACGGTATTAGGATGCTTGTGTACTTTCATTTACGATTATAATTGCTTGTGCATTTTTATTTTTTTTTGGTGTTACTTTCCTACTTTCAAATGGTTAGAATGAACCTTAGATTTTTTTTAGATAGTTTGTCATGGTTTTAGTTAGCATTTAATTAAGTTAGGTATCAAAAGGGCATTAGTCTTAGGACTAATGTAATCAAGTCCCTGATTCTTGAGTCTCTGGTTGCATAAATAGTAAGAAATGTTCATGTAATACTGGGTTTTTAGCCGACCAAAAAAGGGCTAGTGGTGACTCCTTTGTTAAAATTTGCATAGGCTTATAATTGAAAAAAATTTTGAACGTTCAATGTCACATGAGATATGGATTTAAGAGAGCCTGAGTCAATGGATGCCCGTCGGCCTGAAGTGGAAGCAATATTCTAATCCCCATCTTTAAAGGGCCACCTTAGCCTTAAAAAAATCGTGCGGCACATTGCTTCTCGTCCATCGTTGTTGTTGAGGGCGAATATGGTTCCTTCATTATTAATCCCCCCACAAACAATTGACAGCTTTATCAAATTACCAAAAAAAAAAAAAAAAAAAAATTACTTATAAATGATGACACCATTGAACTCCCCTGGTGAGTATATCACTTAAATTGAGAAAATCATTGCCATTTGGGAGGTGGGCAACGAGCCGCATCTCATTCCCTTGTCTTTATATCCTCCATGACCGAGTGGTGAGGAAAAGAGAGGTTATTAGGTAATAGAAAAGGCATTTGATTTGGTATTGGGCAGAGAGCCGCATCTCATTCCCTTGTCTTTATATCCTCCATGACTGAGTGGTGAGGAAAAGAGAGGTTATTAGGTAATAGAAAAGGCATTTGATTTGGTATTTTATAAGAGAGAGGAGGTGGGCAGCAAGCCGCATCTCATTCCCTTAGTCTTTATGTCCTCCATGACGAGTGGTGAGGAAAAGAGAGATTATTAGGTAATATAAAAGGCATTTGATTTGGTATTGGGCAGCCGCATCTCATTCCCTTGTCTTTATATCCTCTTTATATCCTCCATGACCGAGTGGTGAGGAAAAGAGAGGTTATTAGGTAATAGAAAAGGCATTTGATTTGGTATTTTATGAGAGAGAGGAGGTGGGCAGCGAGCCGCATCTCATTCCCTTAGTCTTTATGTCCTCCATGACCGAGTGGTGAGGAAAAGAGAGGTTATTAGGTAATATAAAAGGCATTTGATTATATATTGGGCAACCGCATCTCATTCCCTTGTCTTTATATCCTCTTTATATCCTCCATGACCGAGTGGTGAGGAAAAGAGAGGTTATTAGGTAATAGAAAAGGCATTTGATTTGGTATTTTATGAGAGAGAGGAGGTGGGCAGCGAGCCGCATCTCATTCCCTTAGTCTTTATATCCTCCATGACCAAGTGGTGAGGAAAAGAGAGGTTATTAGGTAATAGAAAAGGCATTTGATTTGGTATTTTATGAGAGAGAGAGAATCGGAAATAAAAAATAAAAATAAATAAATTAGAAGTCATTTGTACATGAAAACGAAACAAAACTATATTCTCTCTTGAAGCAGATCGAACTGGAAACAATATTCTAATCCCTATCTTTAAAGGACCACCTTAGCCTTAAAAAATTCGTGCCGCATCTTGCTTCTCGTCCATCCTTGTTGTTGAGGGCGAATATAGTTCCCTTCATTATTAATCTCCCCCACCTCCCCCCCCAAAAAAAAAAAAAAAAAAAAAAAAAACAAGCAATTGACAGTTTTATCAAATTACCCAATATATATATAAATGATGACACCATTGAACTCCCCTGTTGAGTAGATCGCTTAAATTGAGAAAATAATTGCCATTTGGGAGGTGGGCAGCGAGCCGCATCTCATTCTCGTCTTTATATCCTCCAAGACTGAGGGGTGAGGAAAAGAGAGGTTATTAGGTAATGAAAAAGACATTTGATTTGGTATTTTATGAGAGCTAGAGTGAGAGAGAATCTTTGTTCTTTGTTTTAAAACAGTCTAGATGTGACATATTTCATCGCTCTATTATTATTTTTTTTTTTTTTTGGTGAAGAATGTCGCTCAATTATTAAAAACTAACGATAACCCAATATTCGATTCGACATTAAGGGCATCTTTGGTAACTATTATATTTCCGAAAATAATTTATTTTCACAAATATATATATTTTTTATTTTGTTCCCTAGATGAGTTTCTAAGCATTTAAAATAATTTGATAACTGCACAAAATTTCTATTCTTGAAATATAAAAAAGAGCAAAAATGCATTTCTACAACCTTTAAATTTTTTTGTGACGTAGAAATTTTTTTTTAATAATTTTATAAGATTTTATTTTCTTTCTCTTCTTTTTTCCTTCTCTTCTTCTTTTACTTCCAGGCAGTTGCCAACAATCTCGCTAGCCTCAGAGGAGCTTCACCAACCCCTAGTGAGGCCGACCTCGCAGTGGCCAGGCAAAGTTGTGCCTCGCCGATAGCTGGGCAATGGGCTGAGCCTTGCCAAGGGCAAATGAGGCTCCGACAACTAGCTATAATAGGAAGAAGAAGAAAAGAAAAAAAAAAATGGCTTGATTCTAGAATTGTTTCCAAAAATAGGGAATTAATTTTTTTCAACTTATGAATTCTGGTCCAAATTTATTTTTGGGAGTAGAAAAATTAGCCGATATTACCTAATGAATTTATGTTCTTTTTTTTTTATTTTGAGGAACAAAAGAACAAATATAGCCAAGAATTGACCAATTACCAAACATGCCCTAAAAATATATTGATTTTTGCCCAATAACTAAATGCTATTATTAGAATACTACATATTTGATTCCATCCACAAATCGATTTTCTTCTCTATGAGTTTAAGTCTAAAAAAGAATTGGAGTTCTTACGGTTTGTTCATATGTTATGATATGATTATACTACATCAATTCATTTTGTGTATAAATGATCATATTGCGATGCTCCTGATGCACCTAATAATCGTAGACAAGGTCGGGTTCAAAAACTAGTCATCATCGAAAAGATGGAAATAGTTATGAATAAGAGCCGGAAGGAAATCGAAATAAAGAGAATTTAAATATCTTATCGAAAGTTCAATTAGGTCGGCATTACTTGAGTGGAACTTGATCATTTTAATTTGTTTTACAAAAAATGAATAATTTGAAAAACATTGCCTTAAAAAAAAACTCTTTTATAGTTTACATTACGCATACGAAATAATGAAAATAAAATTCATCATTCACAAAAATGTTATTGATAAGGAAAATATTTTCTATTGATTAATTATTTCAAATGATACAAGGGATTATTTATAAAAAAAATATTTTTAAAATTTTTCATTTTCTGCCAAATAGAACGGAGGTGTAATTGGGTGAAATTTTCATTATGAATTGCTACAAGAATCAGCAGCATACTCGAGCCATCTCCTCCTCCCTCAAGCGGAGGATGCTCATGATTATCTTTCTAAAGCTATGAGGATCCCATTAGGCAATAATAGACATGTTTAAGACAATATATATTGGTATTATTCTCAGTTCAAACCCTGCACATTCCTCCTACTTTCAAATACGAAAAAGTTGTGCTGCGTTTGTCCCTGGAGTAAGGTTGATATCATGCTGCTCGGTGCTCGCTCGCACTCAACACAGAGAGGGTGCTTTTGATGTCGCTGTCTCCATCGATCCTTGGAAGGATTTAGCGGCAGAAGAAGTAGAAGAAGAAGCAATGTTTGAACTTTGACCAACGCGATTACTGGCCCTAATAAGGGAAGAACCAAATTTTGACCACCCACTTGATGCGCGTTGCCAGTCCTCAATTTTGCTAATGACCACTACGTGAAATCAGAAAAGAACAGAGGCCAGGAATTTTAAGGTGTTCATGCGTGTTTGAGGACCACCATGATGTGAATCATTGCAAAAGGATCGTTCTACGAAGACCAGATGGTGCGAATTGCAAACTTTGACCTCCAATCGAATCTGTGATTGGTAATCTCGGTATGAACGTGACCTGTTGACGAATGCGTGTCAACCAACCAACGTTATAAACATCACGAGCGAAAAAATTCGCTATCTCGCTTGGTAAGTCGAATCGACCATCATAAGGAAACCTTGATAAGGTAGAAGATAATTTCTCAATTTTTTTCTCAAAGTAAAATATGTCTCCAAAGAAAGTCGGCCAATCCTTAATATAGGTCTTCTAGTTGCCACGCAAACCCTAAAACTAGCCCTATAAATCTAATTCGTCATATTTTACAATATATCTAAACAAGAAGATAATTTTTTTTTTTAAACTTAGTCAAATATTTGATGAACAGATAATCAAATTGCACCAAGATTTCCAAGATTCTTCAAAATTTGATCCAAGGTCATTTCCAAGCCAAAGATTATGCCAAGATTTCCAATATTCTTCAAAATTTGATCAAAGGTCATCTCCATGCTAAAGATCATGAACTATAACGTTAACAGCTTGCCTAAATTACTTGGCCCGCGCTCGAGTGATCGAATTAGTCAAAATAAACAACGGGTCCCTAACACCTCCTCCTCGATATGGCTCGATGTCCACATCATTCCCTCCCTCGTGCAAAGGATTTGCCCTCAAATCATCTCTTGCATCGAAAAGAGTCAGCTTATAAACATTAAATGTAGCACTAACGTCATACTCACCTGGAAGATCAAGCTTGTAGGCATCATTGTTAACTCTTTCCAACACCATAAATGACTTAGAATGTCGCTGATTAGGAAATCGCTCTTTGCGCATATGAACACAAACCCAATCGCCAGGTTCAAACACCACTTCTTTGCGCCCTTTGTTGGCTTGCTTTGCATATTGCTCAATCTTGTGCTCAATATTTGCGCGTCATCTCATTAAACACCTTGACAAATTCAGCTTTCTTTGCTCCATCTAAATCCACGCGCTTATCAATAGGTAAAGAGATTGAGTCTAATGGAGCTAACGAATTAAAACCATAGACAACCTCAAATTGTGTAAATTTAGTAGCAAAATGCATGCTCCTATTATATGCAAATTCAACATGTGGTAGACAATCTTCCCAAGATTTTTATGTTCTTTTTAATAATAGCACGCAACAACACCCCTAAAGTTCCATTAATTACCTCAATTTGACCATCAGTCTGTGGATGACAAGTAGTAGAAAATAACAACTATGTTCCTTAGTTTTTTCCACAATGTTTTCCAAAAGTAGTTAAGAAATTTAGAATCTCGATCTGAAACAATCGATCTAGGCATGCCATGCAAACATACAACTTTCCTAAAGAACAAATCAATAACATGAGATGCATCATCAGTTTTATGACAAGGTATAAAATGAGCCATTTTTTAAAATCGATCAACAACCACATAAATAGAATCTCTAACATACTTAGACCTAGGCAATCCTAACACAAAATCCATAGAAATATCAGTCCAGAGATATGTTGGAATAGGTAATGGTGTATACAAGCCATGTGGTTTAGTTGTAGATTTAGATTGCTTACAAGCAAATGCATCTCTCACAAACACGTATGACATCTCTCTTCATTTGTGGCCAATAAAAATGTTCATGCAGCACTTCATAAGTCTTATTAATGCCAAAATGCCCCATCAAACCACCACTATGCGCTTCTCACACCAACAATTCACGCAAAGAACACTTAGGCAAAAATAGTTTGTTTTCACGAAAAAGATAACCTTCATGCCTATAGAATTTATCAAATGCAGTATGTTCACATGTTTCAAACACTTTCCCAAAGTCATCATCGTCAGTATATAAGCCCTTAATATGCTCAAAACCTAGACACTTTGCTTCTAAAATAATTAGAATCGCATACCTTCGAGAAAGTGTATAGGCTACCACATTCTCCTTACCTTTCTTGTACTTGATCACATATGGAAAAGTCTCGATCAACTCCATTCATTTGGCATGTCTTTTATTCAACTTTTGCTGTCTTTTGAAGTACTTCAAGGTCTTGTGGTCGGTGTGGATCACAGACTCTTTCGGCCATAAATAATGTTGCTAAGTCTCTAAAGCTCGCACTAAAGCATACATCTCCTTATCGTAGGTAGGATAATTCAATATTGTTCCACTCAATTTCTTGCTAAAATAAGCTATGGGATGCCCTCCTTACATCAACACGGCTCCAAATCCTATACTGGAAGCATCGCACTCTATCTCAAAACTAACACTGAAATTTGTCAAATATAACAAAGGAGCATTAGTCAACTTATATTTTAGCAGATTAAATGCTTTCTCTTGCTCTTCTCCCCACGTAAAACCCATGTGCTTCTTGATAACCTCGGTCAAAGGTGCGGTAATAGTGTTGAAATCCCTCACAAATCGCCGATAAAAACTCACCAGTCCATAAAGTTACTCACCTCTCCTACAGTCTTAGGCGTGGGCCATTCACGGATTTCTTTGACATTTTCTTCATCAACCTGTATACCATTAGCACTAACAACAAATCCCAGAAATACTAATTTGTTAGTAACAAAAGAGCACTTCTTTAGATTAAAGTACAATTGCTCGGCCCTTAAAACCTACAAGACAGCTCACACATGCTCAATATGGTCATCAGGGCTTCGGCTATATATCAAGATGTCATCGAAATAGACAACCACAAATCGACTAATAAAAGCACGCAAAACATGATTCGTAAGTCGTATAAACGTGCTCGATGCATTAGTCAATCCAAATGGCATGACTAACCACTCATACAATCCATACTTGATCTTAAATGCAGTTTTCCATTCATCACCTTCTTTCATCCTAATTTGATGATAGCCACTTTTCAAATCGATTTTAGTGAAAATGCAAGAACCATGCAACTCATCCAACATGTCATCTAACCTAGGAATAGGATGTCGATAATTTATCGTAATGTTATTAATTGCTCGGCAATCGACACACATTCGCCAAGTTCCATCCTTCTTTTGCACCAACAAAACAAGAACGGCGCATGGGCTAAGACTCTCTCTCACATACCCTCACTCCAATAATTCACTAACTTGTCGTTGTAGTTCCTTTGTCTCCTCGGGATTGCTTCGATATGCGGGTCAATTAGATAATGGCACACCAGGAATCAAGTCGATTTGATGTTCTATACCTCGAAGCGGTGATATCCCTCCAAGAAGTTCATCAGGAAAGACATCTTCAAATTCCTGTAATAAAGACATAATAGGATTAGGCAAACTTGGGTCAAGATTGTTAGTAGAAAACAAAACCTCCTTGTACAAAACTACAAGCATTGGTCAGTCTAGAACTAAAGCTCTTCTCACCTCTCTCGATTTTGCATAAAAATTCTTTTGCCTCTTTTCTTTCCTCTCTTCTTTTCCCTCAGTTTTTACCACAATCCTCCTCTCGGCCTCTTCTTTTCCTTGTGTCTCAGACACACCACGCAAGCCCTCGGATTTCTCACATTTTCTCTGTCTCTCGGCTTCTCGTCATAACTTTAACTGATCTTGATATAACTCACTAGGTATCATTGGTATCAAAGTGTAAGTCTTTTGATTCATCACCAATGAATAATGATCAGTATACCCGTCATGATATACCTTTCGATCATATTATCATGGTCTTCCAAGTAAGATATAACCCGCTTGCATATGTACAACATCACACTCTACCTCGTCCTTGTATCTTCCTATCTCAAATGGAATTCGAACTTCCTTCGACACTTTCACGTCACCACTATCATTTAACCATTGAAGTTTATAAGGCCTAGGGTGCTTTGTCATCTTTAAACCCAACTTATCCACCATAGTACAACTTGCCACATTCACATAACTACATCCATAAATTATCATACTACAAATCTTACCATTCACCACACATCTTATATGAAATAAGTTATTTCTTTGTTGGTTATACTCCTCCTCCTTTACTTGCACACTAAGAGAACGCCTAACCACTAATAAGTCTCATTTTATAGCCACTTCTCCATCACTACAATCCTCCAATGGTGGCATCTCATCATCCTCTTTTCCCCTCTCACTTTCGAACTCAAGATCACCATTTCCAGTCATCATCATCACCCTCCTATTATGGTATTGATTCGCCATATGACCCTTGCCCAAACACTTAAAACATTTAATCTCACGAGTTTTAGTGTTAGGGTTTTCGGTTTTACCTGAAACCGGATTCGTTCCAACTTTACCGTCCCTCTCCTTCTCCTTTGAGGTTTTAGTTTTGGTGTTATTTCCTCTCCAATTCGGCTTCTCATCTCTCTTCCAATTGGATCTCCAATTTTGATTTGAATCTCCTCCACTCTTGTGATTTCGATCCAACTTCAATTGCCGCTCAACTTTGATGGCTTTGTCTACCTAATCCTCCAACTCAATATAGTGTTGTAGCTCCACCACCTTTGCTATGTCTCGGCCCAAACCATTCAAAAATCTTAACATCGTGGCCTCACGATCCTCCACCACATTAGCACGAATCATGGCATTCTTCACCTTTTTGTAATACTCTTCCACGCTCTTATTGCCTTGTGTGAAATTTTGTAACTTTTGAAACAAATCTCGATCTCTATTGGTCTTTCACCATTGCGCCTCTTACTAGTCACAAGTTGATCCCACCAAATTATAGCATAATGAGTAAATTCAATAGCTGCAATTTTTGCCTTTTTGAGCTTGGAGTATTGTTGGCAATCAAATACCATCTCCATGCATTTCTCCCACTCTAGATACGCATTGGGATCATTCTTCCTTTGGAAGGAAGGAATCTTCATCTTGATGTTGTCAAGTTCATTATCTTCTCGATGTCTAAATCCTCGGCCTCCATTCAACCTTCTAGATCGAGCATCTTGATCATCCTCCATGTCGGTCTCATCATCATCATAATGCTGCTGCCATCTAGGTCGTGTTCTAGAGGCGTCTCGCTGATGTTGCGGCCTTCCCTGAGGTAGATCTCGGTCACCATCAACCCTCATGCCATTCCCCATTATTCGGCTACTAAGCTCCTCCACTACGATTCTTAATTGCTGGATGCTTTCCACAAGCGCTTCATCCCTTTGTTTGGAGTCAACCTCCCTTTGATTCATGCTTTCTTCGTGCGACATATTTTAGACCTGCAAGTAAACGTTAGTGACAAAAATCCTCACCAATCGCTCCCTCACGTGTTTCTCTCAAGGTGTTTGTCACTCCCCTCGTGTTTAACTCAAGTCTAGGCTTTTTCCACCCTCAATTAAGTTCACACTCTTGCATTTTCCCTCTCGTATTCCTTTTTCACAAGCTCTTTATCGGACTCAAAACCTGTCTCTCAACCCCCTCATAACAATCAATCAAACTAATTAAACATGACTAGATTAATTCAGCAAGTAACAATCTTACCAATAAGTACAACTTTCGAAATTCCAATTGAAACCAAAATCACTACTGATTTTGTTTCAGTTTGGTCCACTAACAAACTAGTTGCCTTCTAGATTTTATTTTTTTGGTTAAGCTTTTTTTTTTTTTTTACCGAATCTTTTTTTTTTTTTTTTTCTCTTGTGCACTTTTTTTTTTTTTTTTTGTGTGCATTTTCTTTCTCTTTTTTATTTTGACGAACTTTCTCTTTTTTTTTTTTTTTTTGACGAACTCAGATACAATTTAAGATGCTAGGAAAAAAAAAATTAAAACTAACGGCAAACAACTACGTATGGAAGCACAAAAGCAATCGGATCCCTAAATTGGCTAGAACCGAAACCCTAGCTCAATAAATCTCAAATTGCTGAATATAAACAGAAAATAAAAGATAAATAGACCTTGTAGAAGCAAGTTCCGATACCAAATGATGTGAATCGTTGCGGAAAAATCGTTCTACGAAAGCCTAGATGGTGCGAATTGCGAACCTTGACCTCGAATCGAATATGTGATTGGCAATCTCGGTATGAACGTGACCTGTTGACAAACGCGTGTCAACCAACCAATGTTATAAACGCAACAAGTGAAAGAATTCGCTATCTTACTTGATAAGTCGAATCGACTGTCACAAGGGAACCTTGATAAGGTCAAGTCCTCAAAAGAACAGTAGAAGAGAATTTCTCAATTTTTTTCCTCAAAGTAAAATATGTCTCTACAGAAAGTCGGTCAATCCTTAATATAGGCCTTTTAGTTGCCACACAAACCCTAAAACGAGTCCTAGAAATCTAATGCATCATATTCTAGAATATATCTAAACAAGAAGATAATTTTTTTTTTTTTGACTTGATCAAATATTTTGTGAACAGATAATCAAATTGTACCAAGAATTCTAAGATTCTTCAAAATTTGATCTAAGGTCATTTTCATGCCAAAGATCACGAACCATGACACCAACAACTTGCCTAAATTGCTTGGCCGGCGCTCGAGTGATCAAACCAGTTAGAATAGACAACGAGTCCCTATCACCTTCTCCTCGATATGGCTCGATGTCCACATCACACCACCCGGAAAAGATTCCTGCAATTAAGCATCATGGAGAAGAGGGATCAGTTCAGTGGACAGCATAGCTCAACCTAATAAAACGTTTTAGCAGGTTCCTCGGATATGCTTAAAATTTACGGATATGCTTGAGTTTTACCCGTAAAATATATGGGTACCTCATTGCCAAGGTCTCGAATGGAAATAAGAAGATATTTGATGCGGGAACTCATTAATTACATTATCAGCGTGATTATCCATCGAATAAACCTATTCTCTTGTGAAGTCAACAAATATAAAACTTGAATTTCTCTCTCGGCAATTCTCTCTCTCCCAAGAAAAACCCTCTCTCAAAGAAATTTCACCTACATGCTCTCAGCTTCAATTTCTGTAGCTGAGAGCCTGCTTAGCTCTGCCTTTCTTTGCTAAGCGTCGATTCCCTTTTTTTCCCTCCCGATTTAATATGGAGACCTTTTTTGCCTTGTTTGGCGTCTTCTTTTGCTCGTTATTGCTGCTTTTCTTGGTTCGGCGTGGTGAATAATTTTGCTTGTAACCAAAAATTTTGCGGGAACCTTATCATCAGTTTAGCCAGTAGGATGCCTGGGGCGTGGTTCTATGACTTCTTCGAAATTCAGTAGAAGCTCTCATCTCCTGATTTAGGTGTAGATCTAAATATAGAAGCTTTTACTATAGATCTAGAAGTTTCTTAGAGGCATTCGATCAATGGGTCTCCATATGACGATGGTACTGGGGACGCTGAACTTAGGGACACACTGTAAGCGGTAATTTTTAGAGGGAAAGATTGAACACGCAACACGCATAGTATGAAGTTCAAGAGGGAGTTGTCTCCTCTTCAACACTCTTACGACTTCCTTGCCTTCACCATTGAGGATAAAAAATTCCCAAAGCTTCAGAGTCAATCCACCTTCCTTTTGGCAAATGCTGTAACCGGGGTGGGTGAACCCTCATAAATATCAGGCGCCCTGCTCCACAAACCTCCCTTGTGATAAAGTTTAAAAGCCTCACTTTTCCCGCCTGTACTTCCTTCCCTAGAACTAGAATAGGCCTTCCTATTCCAAGCGCTTCTAGCTTAGCTAATCATAAATCATAGATTGGTCGCCCTTTACAGAAAGTGAGACGAACCCCTTGGGCCAAGTAATCGGGGAACTAACTGAGGATGAAGGATCTCACCCCTTGTGCTTCTCTCATGTGTTTGAGTGCGTACACTCCTACACCTATTGATACAATGGCTTGACGCTCCTCTGACTCTCGTCTAGCTATCTCCATATGATGATGGTATTAAGGACGTTGAACTTAGGGGCGCATTGTAAGCAATAATTTCTAAAGGAAAAGATCTCGGCACATGTTTATCACTAACAATTTTGGTGATTGATCATGGATCGTTTTTCGATATTGTGACAGACTTGGTCTTTTGGGATGAGAACATGCTTATAGTTATAAACTATACTCTTTTATTTTATGAGAATTGTTTTGTTATGTTTTGTAATTCTTTTGAGATTTATTTTGCTTTGAAACTTCCTATATTTTTTTCATGGTTAATTATTATAAACGAATGAAGTTTTCTTTTGAGAAGGAAAAAAAAAAACAACGTGTTCTGTAGTAATCTGATCGTATTTTGCTTTGCTAGTGGGGTTTTTTTTGGCAGCTCAGGTATGTCATGAATGGGAGTCACAAGGGAAGGAGCCCAATTGTCAAACCGACTTAACATCGGCCAGACAAGTCGTGTCCGAATTTTGCATCTTTTAATGATAATGCTATCCCACGAGTCCAACTTCTGATTATGGAAAAGCCCATTTTGGCATTTGTACTTGTCCCACTCCTATCTCTCCGGTCGGCGCCCAATCTCTTTCAGAAAACGATTTTTTTGCCCATGGATGGGATCTAGACAGTCCCCCCTCCAAAAGCCTCCTACCTACTCCTAGTGAAGACAACTCATCGCTACCCTAATTTAAAAAAAAAAAAAAAAAAAAAAAAAAAAAAAAAAAAAAAAAAAAAAAAAAAACCTATCTAATTTGATGATCCCCATCATTGAGATTCAACTATGATTCTCACTATTGAACGAGGTAGGACAACGAAAAGAGGGATCGAACTGTTTTTTGGCGAATATTCAATCGGCTTATGTCTTGGACATATGTTAACTCATTGTTGAGGTCAGTAATTTTCGATACAATCCATTTACATGACATGACACCATATGTAAATGTATAGGTTAGAATTTGGTGTACATATGATAAATCATGTCTTATGCAAATTATTCTTCTTAACCCGTTTAGTCATTAAGGCACATGTTAACGAATAATTAAAGGCATTTTAACACATTTAGTATTCATATTCATTTTTTTATGACGACCAAAAAAAATGTTTTTTATTTCCTTAATCTGAAAAAATAACAATATGTCAGAAGGAATAATACATATATATAGGGATACAAAAATCATTGAACGTAAAAATGAAATTTAATTCTATTGTTCATTTTGAATAAAATGTAAAGCAAAATTACTTATATTTTTAAAAATGTGTTATACACGATAACATACATTTTTAAACAAGTTATCACATCGTGTCATGTCAAGACCCAACATTTTAATTGTGTGTCTCGTGTGGCTTACTTTATTAAGCGTATTCACATCAAGGAAGTTTGATGCTTTTATTAAATATGTCAAGTGATAAAAATAATTATTTTTTGGGTTAGCATCCTAAAAAACTCCAAACTAGTACATAAACTTATCTCAAACTAATTTTTTGATCATCAAAAACTCCAAACTGGTACACCTTTGATAAATTTACGGTAAATTGGTACACTTGTGATAAATTTACCTTATGTTAGTTTTTATTAAATTTTACTGTCAAATTACTAAATTGAATGTCACGTGATAATTGGCTGATGTACCAATTTATGATTTTATTTTCTGTTTGTCACAGTTATACAATTTTTGTGATTTTTATAGTATTAATCCAATTTAATGGATGGTATATTTGTCACAAATTACCAGTTTAGGATTTTTGTGGTTATACTAGTTTGAGATTTTTTATGGTCAGTTGAGATAAATTTGTCATAGGTATACCAGTTTGGAATTTTTCATAATCAAAAAATTAGTTTTTGGTAAATTTATCACACGTGTACCAGTTTTTTATTTTTCAGGGAATGAACCCTTATCTTTTAGATAAATATTTTTCAAATCATTCATCTACAAAATAAATGGATCCTAAACATCACCGCATGTGTTTTCACATAATCACGTTGATTTGCACCATCAACAAGTAAAGTCAACACGAAGCTCACTTTTGGGGTCCTTTTGTTTCTCTTGAGGATGTTTTCGATGTTTACTCGCCCCATGAACATCTTGTGGCACTAGTCGAACCATCACGAAGGCTAAGTTTGAATAATTCCCTCAGAAACTCTTAGGCACTGTTTGGTAACCATTTAAATAGTGCATGATTCTGATTTTTTGTTCCCAGAATCAGTTTGGGAACAAAATCACGTTTGGTAAAATTTTTGTTCACGGGAATAAGTTTGTTCTCGGAATCAGTTTTGGATAAGAATTGAGAATAAATAAAAAATGTGATTCTCGGTTTGAGAATCAAAAACAGAATCAAAACAGTGAAAGTCTTCTTCTTCCCTTCACCATTCCGCGACCGCTATCCACCATTGCCTGCCGGTCGTCATCCGCCGGTCCGGCGAGCTCCTCAGGCCAGGGCGAGGTCCGGCAAGCTCGCCGTGGTTGGGCCTAGGCCGGCGAGGCTCGCCCAGCCCCACCGGTAGCCAAGCGAGCCTCACCCAGCCCCACTAGTGGCCATGTGGGCCTCGCCCAACTCCGGTGAGGCCGGCTTGGCCACCGACGAGGCTGGGCGAGCCTCGCCCAGCTACTGGTGAGGCTTAGTCGACGAGGGCCGGCAATGCTCCGATGAGGTCGCCGGACCGGCGACCGGCCATAAGAAGAAGAAGAATAAGAAGAATAGGAGAAAAAAGAAAAAAAAAAAAAGAAAAAAAAAAAAAAAGAAGAAAAAAAAAAAGGAAAAAAATTAAAAAATTAAAAAATTAAAAGAAATTGATTTGGAACAGAATCAATGAATACGGTATCAAAGCAATTCTATTCCAGAATCAGAAATTTTGGACAGTTACCAAACGCGTTTTTTTATTTATAATCAATTCCCCCGAACAGAATCGTTATCAAACGTGCCCTTATTCGATCGAAAGAATAATGTTCATATATATTATTAACTCTAGCATAGCATTCACCTTTAATCGGGTACAATCATATATTTCCGCTAGAAATATATTAACAAAATATTGCACACAACGTTCGCTGGAGAGATTAGCCCATCAATCACCAAGTATGGAAAATTATAAAAAAAATTCTAAACCTATTACACTTTGACAAATTCAGTTTTAAATCTTTCAATTTACACAAATAAATCCTAAACATTTTCACATTCTGTCAACTGAATTCATCCGGCCAATTTTGGTCAGGATTTGCTAACATGAGTGGTAGCTATCTTGTAAGGTATAATTAGCACTAATGTTGATAATTTTTAACATTATTGTAAAAAATATTTTTGAAAGAAAAGAAAAACAACATGTTGCGTGAGAAATTCAGGGGAAAGATCCGCCCATCTGTTGCAAAAAGAATATTTTTAACATTATTATACAAATATTTTTTTTGGAAATAAATATTTTTTTATTTCCAAAAAATAATAAAATCACCTTTGAAGTTACGCGCAGCAATTGCACCCAATTTGATATGTCTTATTCACGTCATTTGGCTAGGTTTACTTCATATGTTTCTAATTCTTGTCTCGAAAATTTCTTCCTTATAATTTTGTTCGGAGCTTATTCTGGCGCCCTGGCATAATTGATATATGATCCGAGTGAAATTGCTAACATCAATATCTTGAAATTCATCATCAACCAATGCTATGTACCCATTTGTCAGCCTACCAATTGACCATTCACTTCTGAATATTACTTCATATAAACTTTGAAATTTGGGACACGTCAAAGAGAAGATTCCATAATATGAAAGGCATTTATAACGTGGGCTACCGAATTGGAATTTTCCATATTTTCCGTTGCTACGAAGTTCATTAGGTTGATGCGATGTGGAAAGTTTCCATGATTCCACAATTAGCCTTTATTTTCAGTCATCTCAGCTTATTCCTTTCATGACCTTGCTAAGTTAAAGGCACTGTCATTCCTTGTGAATGAAGGTTCCTTTTTTACCTCCGAGTGCCACGAACATGCAATTGGCAACCAGATACTGTTTTTAGGAAGTTTTTAAATATGGACACCATTTCTTCCTTCCAAAAAGGAAATGAAACCATAGAACTAATTAGTGCAGGTGAACCATTTTTACACTTTGAATAATCACTTAGATATTAAATTCATTTGAGGAGTGATACTATATATTTTTTCTTGATTAAGTTTGTCAATCTTTTTCATTTGGTCCTATTTAGAGTTATTTAGAATTAGACCTCGTTGAAGTGATTTTCTCGTTAATTTTCCATTTGTAGGTTACTTATTTTTTAATGAATTGAGAAGGTGAATTTGTATTCCGCTATGTGCATCGCTATAAGTGCTTCAAACTAACGGTGCATTTTTGAGTGTTTAGTATTCCTTCAAAAACGACATGCCACCAGAGTGTTTATTAATTAACAATTCAGTTTAATTAGTAAAAGATTGCAAGCATTTCATGGAGGTGAGATATGAAAAATTTTGTTTAAGTCAATAACTTAATATTGATGAAGACAAATTCAAAACAAACTTAGTAAATTTGAAAAACAAAAATTAATAGAATCCCAGGCGGTGGGATTTAACAAATCCCACTTAAATCCCATATTCTCTGAGGAAACCGGACCACGGTGCGGTCATCGATTGCCATCCTTTTTCTCATCTTGGAGGGATTGGAGGGATTGGAGAGAGTTCCTTTCAAAGGATATATCTTCCTCGATTTTCTTTGACGAGCCGTCCAGTCAAGCATAGGAAATGGTTTTATTCTTTTTCATTTGTTTCTTCTTCGAACGGCGAGCATGTATGTCGCACTTCGAAATTGTAGAGCAACTCTAAAACCACAGCAAGCCGAATTCGTTCTACACAGCACGGCGAAACTACCCGGGGATGAAGTCCCTGCAAATCCTTACAATACCGTAGAGGAGCTTCTTCCGAGTGCGCACCCCCTTCTTTTTTGGCCTGACCTCTGACTATCATGAAAGGTGTGAATGGGCTTTAGCGCCGCTAGTGGTATTCTTCGGGAGGAAGGAATGGCATTGGCCGCTTCAGTTCAGCTGAGTTCGTGTTTCGGGGATTTGGTATCGAGTGGATGACTAGGCCATAAATTCTCAGCTTTAACCACACATTTGTCCCTTAACATTTTTCGCATCAGATGCCTTCAAACCCCACTTCCCATTTTAGCTCTTTCCGCGCTCCTCCCCATAATGGCGACAAATTCCTCATCATTCACACACGCGATCTATATAAAGCCCCCGGCCCGAATCACCCAAGCCTCCTTGTGAAGAAACGTTCTTTACAATCTCCTAGTTCGAGCTTGGCTTTTCGTATTATACAGGTGGGTGCGAACTCTGCCATGGCAAACCAGCATCCAGACATCCAGGCCTTCGGTGTGTCCCTTGACATCCCACCGCAAGGTAGCCCCGAAAGCTTGGACGATGATGGCCGTGTCAAACGTACAGGTCCGCTATCTTTTCGTTATCTTGTCTAATGTTCAATCACAATTAGAGGCAATCAATTTTCGATTTCAATGGTCAGGGCCATTTTTCAAAAGGGAAAAAGTCACAAAAAAACCTTAAATTTTACCCCGAGTGACACATTTATCCCAATTTTTTTTTATACCAAAAATCCTGAATTTTTATCGTGTGACACATTTACCCCAAAATTATAGGATATTTTGGTCTTTTCATTTTTAAAATTTTTTTTTCTTTTTTTCTTCTCTCTTTCCTCCGCCAGTCGGCAGAGAGAAAAAGGAAAAAATAGAAAATAAAAAGACAAAAATGCCTTTGATGGGCTAAATGTGTCACGATTTGAAAAGTTTAGAATTTTTCACGTCACAAAAAAAAGTTTGAAGTAAATGTATTGCTCGGGGCAAAATTTAAGATTCTTCGTAACATTTTTCCTTTTCAAAGACCGGATCAGTTGATCCTAAAATCCGGAATCGAACCGGATTAATGTTCCGATCCAATGAAACCGGTCAAATTTTTAAAGATTGAAGGGAGCAGTGCGGTCCTACTTTCAGGCGGTTTGATTTTCCTTTCAATCGCATTTATTTCCCTTCTCACGAGTTTCTATGGCATTAACTTCTGTTCAGTCGCTCTCTCTCTAAGTCGTGTCCCTCCATGTCCCGTCTCTCTCTCTCTCTCTCTCTCTCTCTCTGTCTCCCGTACGCAAACTTTCTTCCCCTACTCCTTTCAGAAAAACCACCGTGACAAGTCCTCCTTTTAGAGAGACGACGAAGAGACTCTACACCTCAAATTCGCGCCGAGCTCGCTCTCGAGCCCTAATGGATCCTCGTGTCTGTGGTTTCTCCTCCGTCCTCTCTCCTCCGCATTGCCCCACCGACCCCCTCCAACTCCACCGTGGGTCAGATCAACTCCAACTCAGTCCTCGTCGCCCTCCTCGCACCCACTACTCCAAGCTCGCCGAGAAGGCCCTCCTCCTCCAGACCATGGAGGACGCCGTCGGCCGCCATAGAGAGAGGGAATGAGGCGTGAGAGCCAAGAGGGAAGAGCGAGCGTGAGAGGTTGCTGTTCTTTAAAAAATTTTAAGGGGAAAAAAAAGGTAGATCCAGTCTGGGAGGTTCCACCTCTGGAATCGGGAATCGGACCGAAAATCACCGCTTCCAATCTTATGGAACCGGAACCGGAGTGGGCTCTCCGGGAACCGCCCAGGATCGGCCCGTACGAGTGGTCCTTGTTGCCTACCACTAGTCACATTGTTGCTTGTGGTGGGCTTGAATGTAAACGAATGCAGGGACGGTATGGACAGCGAGTGCTCACATAATCACGGCGGTGATCGGGTCCGGTGTCCTGTCCCTGGCTTGGGCCACCGCACAGCTTGGCTGGATTGCCGGCCCCATCGTCATGTTTCTGTTCGCCTCTGTCACTTACTACACCTCCACTCTCCTTGCGGCCTGTTACCGCTCCGGCGACCCCATCACCGGCGAGCGCAACTACACCTACATGGATGCCGTCAATGCGAATCTTGGTATGTCACTTTTGTATTTGTGTCCATGTTCATGTTCTAATGGTAACGCCTGAGTCATGTCCAGTCATGTTGCGTTGGGTGATGAAATCTCCTCTTTGATTAAATTCTCAGGTGGGTTCAAAGTCAAGCTTTGTGGGCTGGTTCAATACCTGAACCTCTTTGGGGTTGCTATCGGTTACACCATTGCGTCTTCCTTTAGCATGATGTGGGTATATTTTCAATGAAAATTTTTGTGACTGCTATTTAGCCAGCGTCCAAAGTAAAGTAATGCCAGTTTGATTGATTTTGTTGGCTTCTATGGTCATTGCAGGGCTATCAATAGGTCCAATTGCTTCCACAAGAAAGGCGAGAAGAACCCGTACCACGCCAACGGCTATCCTTACATGATTGCATTTGGCATCATTGAAATCATCTTCTCTCAGATCCCCAGTTTCGATCGGCTGTGGTGGCTGTCTATCGTTGCAGCCATCATGTCCTTTGCCTACTCCACCATTGGAATTGGCCTTGGTATTGCCAAAGTTGCAGGTCCATCTTGCTAAACTGCTCTGGTTATCTTTCTACACCATGTCCCTTGGTGATAGAAGCTAGTCGAAGTATGAAGTTGTGATTTGAAGTTCTGTTCTGGGTTTTAATCTTCAGAGACGGGAAATCAGGGGAAGTCTCACCGGAATTAGCGTTGGCAACGTGACCTCAATGCAGAAGGTATGGAGGAGCTTCATGGCTCTTGGGGACATCGCCTTTGCCAATTCATACTCCCTTGTCCTCATTGAGATTCAGGTAGATAATTTAATTTCCTCTCAAATGCGTGATACGAGAAAAGAGTACTAGCGATGGTTAATAGGGTAATGAAATTGAAATCGTTGCCATGATAAGTTTGGATATGTTTCAGGACACGGTCCGGTCCACTCCATCCGAATCACAGACGATGAAGAAGGCGAGTCTCGTCAGCATAGCCATCACAACCCTCTTCTACCTTCTCTGTGGGTGCATGGGCTACGCCGCCTTCGGTGACATGCCACCTGGAAACCTCCTTACTGGGTTCGGCTTCTACAACCCATACTGGATGGTTGACATTGCCAACGCTGCAGTTGTGATCCACCTCGTCAGCGCATACCAAGTCTATTGCCAACCCCTATTCGCCTTTGTCGAGAAGACCGCGGTCAAGAAGTTCCCCAACAGCCGGTTCATCACGAGGGAGATCGAAATCCCCATCCCCGGGCTCAGCCCTTACAAGCTCAACCTCTTCCGGTTGGTCTGGAGGACGGCCTTCGTGATCGTGACCACCATGATCTCCATGCTCCTCCCATTCTTCCTTCACATTGTCAGGCTGCCAGGGCCGCTGGGTTTTTGGCGCCTCGCGGTCTATTTCCCGATCGAGATGTACATTAAGAAGCAGAATATACCCAAGTGGAGCACCAAGTGGGTGTGCCTCCAGATATTAAATGTGGCTTGCCATATCATTGCCATCGCTGCCGTTGCCCGCTCTGTCGCAGGAGTTGTTCTCAACCTCAAATCCTACAAGCCATAGCGAAGGCGAGAGGGATTGTTTTTGTTCTCATGTACGTTGCAACTTAAATAAGACCATACTCTCTTAATGGCTAAGAGTTGCCTCGTGGACGTGTGCCTTCCACAGGAAGCTGAAGAGTCTCCCACGACCGACGCTCCCGTCCACATGTAGGCAGTAAGGCCTGTGTTTGGTAACACTATAGAAAACAACTGATTTTATTCTTTTATTATCCGGAATAAAAAAAGAATAAAAAAATTGTTTGGTTTTTTGTACTTAGGAATAAAAATCCGTTTTTTTGTTTCTGAAAATAAATTTAAAACAAAATCAATAAATAAAAAAAATATATTTTCTAAATTTTTGGGGACAATTTCAAAATTAAGTCCAATAATTTCATAATCAAGAGGAGAGCTTGCCCAGCCATCGGTTCGCTAAGGCAGGGTGAGGCTGACCTCATACTGCCTGGGCAAAGTCAATGCTCACGGTGGTCAAGTGAGCCTCCGGTGAGCTCACCGAATCTCGCCCAACGGTGGCTGGTGACTGGCTACAAAGAAGTAAGAAGAAGAGAATGAAAAAAATAAGAAAAAAATTAAAATTAAAAAAAAAAAAAAACAAAAAAATTAAAAATCCTATTAAACACCTTTAAAAACTCGAAAATTGTTCTGGGAATAAAATAAAATAAAAATTATTACTAAGCAAAAATTATTTTCGAATATAATGGTTACTAAACACACTCTACGTCGACGGACAAAGGGCAATATAACCAAATGAAATGTCCGAACCTTTAACTCTTCTCAATTGTCCTTGTATCTTAATTTCTCTAGAAGGCCCGAACTGACTATTGCGCTAAGTCCTTTCATAAAGTAATGAAGAAACTACATAAGAACCAAATCAGCAGAAATTTCCTGTGAAAGCCCTTTCTCTCACTATTTATAACATCGTGTAAGATCTAAAACAACCAATGGCTAATTTACAGCTCATAAAAAAATGATATGTTGGTCTCATGCATTTTTCTTCACAAATATTCTCCATCCTTCAGTGCATCAAAACATTTGTAGAGTGAGCAAATCTTCTGTTGACATGTGCCGCTAGAAAAGGCTTCTAGAAATTTTCTTAATACTGAAAATAGCTTTTAGTATCGACCACAAAGACACCGGTCTGTCGCGCCTAACTTTTTCATTTTTTTGGTGTGCAAACCCAAGCTCTCCCAAGCTAATCGTTAGGCACAACAAAAGTTTATAAAATTGAATCATCTTATCAATCCTAAACAAAATAGTAGTCGCCACTAGCTTATCTTAGAGGCAAGCTAGAAACCTAATCGAGGGTTGGGAGATTCCCTCGATCCCTATGCAACCGAGAAATCTAAAGCTCGGGGACTGGATTACGTTAGTGTTTTTTTTGCTAACGCCCTTTCGGTACCTAATGGTATGTTGTGTTTTTGTTTTTTTTTTGTTTTTGTTTTTGTTTTTGTTTTTTTTATTATTATTTTTTTGATTTTTTTGATTTTTGACTTTTTTTTTACTTTTACTTTTTTTTTGACCTTTTATTTTTTCTTTCTTTTTTTTTTTATTTTTTTATCTTTTATTTTTGATATTTTTATTTTTTTTATTTTGATTTTTTGATTTTTTGATTTTTTTGATTTTTTTATTATTTTTTTTTAATTTTTGAATTTTTTTATATATTTTTTTTTGTTTCCATTCGTCCTTTAAGTTTTTGTTTTTTTTTTTAAGGTAATCAATCCTATACTAAGTAATCATGCGTGGTGAATTCGGTTTCATTTCATTTTATTCCTAAAAGAAAGAAAACAAACAACAAACATGCCATTATAAGACGGATAAACAAGCAACCTAAAAAAACAAACCAGAACATGCAATTATAAGAGAAGTTGTAAAGAAAACAACCAATTGAAACGCAATAAAGCAGTCAATATAAAGCAGTAAATTCAAGCATGTAATCATAAAGAACATAAAGGAAAACATAATAAAAGAAAAAAAGAAAAATAAAAGGCCCGCAACTCGTCGGGCTTTAATACAATCTTAAAAACCCGAAACATATATCGGGAATATAAAAGAAAAGAAGATTACATATATAAGGGTCGGAATGGACATCGACCTTCCTCCATCTCCGTGGCTTCTTCATCTTCAAAGTCTTAATTCTAAGCTTAGACTAAAGAATTAAAAAGAAAAAAAACTAAATACATAAAAAGTAGAAACAATTATACATCACATAGCTAACATAATCTACTAAAAGAACAATGTAGCCGAATTGAATTACAAGATGGAATTAATGAGACCACCAAATAGGATCAACACCACTCAATAAAAAACCAGCCAATATTTCAAGGTAAAGGCAGCAAGATAATGAGACAAAGCTTCCAAGAACCACGAGTCAAGATTAGCAAAACAACAACATGAACGAAAATAGCAGAACCGCACCATTAAAAACAGCAAACCAGCATGTATAGTAAAGAAAGAAACAAAGTGAGGACGATGGCAAAACTCAGCAATGAGCAAGGACATCAATACAAGATTAGTAGAATCAACGAACAGCGATACCATACGGTATAACGCCACACAAATATTCATCCATGTATGCTCGCAAACATGGAACGAACATCTCATTTTAATGGTCATGTACGAAAATAGATCACTAAATCGAGATCGGTGAGACCAGCAAGTCGAGTGACAAAAAAGCAACAAAGTGAAGCGAAGGACATTAGAACAAACAAGACATCAATAATAACCAGCCTTAACCTCATGCATGTATAAGCATACTAACAAGTATTTACAATTCAGCACATCAAAACAGCTTTGCAGAGTCTCAATCATGATTTGCTTTGCCCTACAACAGCAATCTTGTTCCGTTTCAACATCAAATACCGAATCTATTAACTTTTTAGAATTGAAAATTAACTATCGATTGACTAGAGAACCATATTAATGCAAGTCTCGATTACCGGTTCTTAGAAAAATCATCAACAACATAACATCACAGTCAGGATATTCTCGGCCAAAAGGTTTAAATGCAGAAAATCATAGGAGACGTTACGTTCGGACACATCACGAGGTTTGAGTGCGAAACGAGACACACACACTTCGGATTTATCACGAAAACATTCACTTATCACTAAACTTCTATCAAATGCTCAATTCCTATTCAATAAAGCAGAAAATAAAAATGATTGCAACCTAGGGTTTCGGATTTTATTTTTTTTTACCTTGAAAAATAAAGCCGAAACCCCTAAATTCGGGATAAATCGAACTCTAGCACTTCAATCCCCATAATATGATCTGCAATGAAGAAAATAGTTAGGTTCGTTCGTCAATGGTCTTCGTGAAAATAGAATCGCCCGCCAATGATCCTCACGGGAGTTGATCCGTCCATCGACAGTCTCGGTGATTCGATTTTCTAGGGTTTCCGAGGGAGGGGGAAGATCGCGGCTGGTTAGTCTCCAAAGAGCGACCGATCCGTCGTCATCGTCGTCGTCGCCGTGACCGCCATCGTCTCCGAAATCTCTAGATCCGCCACCGAAGTCTCTGTCACCACCGATCTAACCAGATCTAGTCACCAGGAGACCAAACCTACCAAGAACGGGACCGGGAACCCTAAATCCCCAATTTCAGACTCCGATTTAGGGTTTTGGCCGAGAAAAGGGCTAGATCTAGGAGAGAATCGGAAGAGAAAATAGAAGATCCGTGTTTCTGGGGGTCGATTTTGTATAAATCCCTTTGAAAAACCCTAGATCCAAGCTTCGATCTAGGGTTTTCTCTGGGTGGAATCGGGAACGACCAAGGGGGAGCGCGTCGAGCGAGAGAGAGAGAGGGACCCCCCGAGAGTGAGCGGAAGAGAGAGAAGATGTCGTCGAGCCCCCCGTCGCGAGCCCTAATATTTTCTATTTATATTTTCCATTTTTTAATTTTTTAATTTTTTAATTTTTTAATTTTTTTAATTTTTTTTTTTTTTCGCATTTTTATTTCATCAATTTAATTTTTCTATTTTCTAATTTCCGACTTTTTAATTTTCCATTTTTTATTTTCTTTGATTTCGACCTTCTTCTTTTTTTTTTTTTTTTTTTTATTTTTTTTATTTCCCGATTTTTCTATTTTGATTTTCTTCTTCTTTTTCTTTTCTTTTTTTTTTTTTTTTTTTATTTTATTATAATTCAAACAGAATTTTTATTAAATTTTAGGTGTCAACACGGTCTCAGCGATTTCTTTTCCTTTTCTATATTTCATTTCAGTCGAACCTTCTCTTTCAAGAGGAGACTTTGCAACAGCTTGATACTTCAAACCTTCTCTTTCAAAAGGACCTTTGCGCTCAACAGTATCTGCCGTGTGATAAATTCTATTTTAACATTTCAGTTTCATGCATGATGTATATTGGGATTGGTCAGGGTTAAAGTTACAATGTCACTTCTTTGCGTGCTATGTGTCCAATGATAAAAATAAAATAAACGGGGAAAAAGCCAGAGTTATATTATGTTTTGGATTCTGACGCCTATCATTGATTGAGAAAGCCATAAAGTATTTAGAGATTTGGTAGGTGTTTCCTTTAGAACGAATGTGTTTGACACCACTGCATTGGTAGTCAATAGAAATCATCCAGTAAAGCGATGTGGTTTTGAGATGAGTGAGAGTTGTTTTGAGTGATTATTGATAATGGGTGAGTGTATGGGGATGGATGTATGCAAAATGTAGGATAGGATATGATCAGAACCAAGACGTATAGGACACGCCAACAGCTGAGGATCAAAATCAGAATTGACGAAGCTCACCACTAAGGCCTATAGAAATCGCCAAGAATCACCAACCAAGGATACATGACTTTGAGATTGAAAAAACTCACCACCAAGGCTTATAAGAAGACTACCGGTTGAGGATGGAGTGCTTCTTTGGCTCATGACCCAGGATTAATGAAGCTCACCACCAGTGCCTACAAAAATACCAACCAAGGATACATGACTTTGAGATTGAAAAAGCTCACCACCGAGACTTATAGAAAAACCACCAATCAAGGATGCAATGCTTCTTTGGCTCATTACCAAGGAAGAATCCACCTTCCAGGGATATGTAAATTAGGAGTAATCCACTCTCCAAAAATATTCACTCATACAAAGGAAAATCTCATAATTCACCGCGTTATATTTGAGAATTTGCCTCATTATATAAAAGGATTATTACATAGGAAATAGACTAAACATTAAAGATAAGAAACTACCTAATTAAGTAAGAACATTGAAACTAGAAAAACATAATAAAGTCTTAGGAACCATAAAATGCATCAAAACATTTAGAGACGTCAACTTTGACTCTTAGAAACTAACAACACAAGTAAGACTCACTAAGGGAAAATTACCAAAAAAATCATAAACCTATTGTAATTGTGCCAATTCAATCTTAAATTTATTTTTTTGACCAATTAAATCATAAACCTTTTACAATTATTCCCGATTAGTCCATCCTACCAAAATTAGCCGGCCGGCGCTTGCACGTGGCAGCCGGCTAGCACCGGCAAGATTTTTTAATAATACTTTATTTTTAAAATTTTTTATTAATTTTTTCTTTTTTTCTTTTTTTCTTTTTTCCCTTCTCCCTCTTCCTCCCTCCTCCCTCCTCACTCCTCCTTCCTTTAGCTCCTGCGATCGACAAGGTGATCCAGCAAGCTCGCCTCGCCAGTCGGCGAGCTTGCACCCAGCGACGACGAGGTGAGCCTCCATCGGCGAGGGGGGCTTGCCGAAACCTTGCCGGATCTGGCAAGGTGAGCCCTCACCAAATCCGGTGAGGGGGGCTCACCTCGCGATTGAGGTGAGCCCTCACTAGATCCGACGGGGCTCGCCCGCGGTCGTTGGGTGCGAGCTTGCCTCACGGTTGCCGATTCGGCGGGACGAATGATTCGGCGAAGGCTCGTCCCCGCTGTCGCTAGGAGCGAGCTCGCCACTGGCAAGGCGAGCTCGCCAGAGCCAAAGGAAGGAGGAGGGATGAAGAGGGAGAAGGGGAAAAAAAAAAAAGGATAAAGGAAAAAAATTAATAA
Organism: Eucalyptus erythrocorys; assembly: GCA_014182555.1. Taxonomy (NCBI): domain Eukaryota; kingdom Viridiplantae; phylum Streptophyta; class Magnoliopsida; order Myrtales; family Myrtaceae; genus Eucalyptus; species Eucalyptus erythrocorys. The sequence continues at coordinate 43,176,982 of CM024602.1, forward strand.
AATTTTTATAAAAATAAAATATTATTAAAAAAAAAGCTCACCGGCGCCAATCGACTACCACATCGCATCGACTAACCAATTTTGGCCGAATGAACTGATTAGGAATAATTGTAAAAGGTTTAGGACTCAATTAATTAAAAAATAAGTTTATGATTGAATTAGTACAGTTGCAATAGATTTACGACTTTTTTGGTAATTTTCCCAACTCACTAATGACATTTGACTAGGCACAAGATAATTAAAATTACACTCTTAATTCATTTGTCATCTTGGCAGCCTAATCAACACCTTGAAAAATCGTCAAGCAACAAAAGAAATTGTCCATAATAATCTTTGGTCGCTAGATAGTCGATTAGTAGTCTCATAATCGGTAACAAGCTTGTGAATTGATATCGACGACCATGAAATTGACAACTTATCCACCGAATCGATATCTCTCTTGCATAATCGACATCTTCAACTTGAATCCATCAACAAAGCCTAATGCTCTAGCATCAATATGTCTAGGTTATAGAAGATTTGTCCTCAAATCTTGTCATGGCTTCGTTTCCAGGTTGGCCTCTCCAACAAACTAAATAATATATTAGCTTCATACAAATAAATATCTTCAAGGTTGCTAAATAGCCGAAAGAATATCAATCATATTTTGACAATTAATAAACACTTTGGAAGAGAATGCCTCGGGGCATATGTAATGAAATTTGCAAATAATGTCTTCAGTAGCTATAATCATTCCCTTGTCATCTATAACCTTAGGATTTTCCTTAACAGATTTATGTGCAGATTTATCATCCACAATAATCATAGTTGCTAGACGACGTATGGATGACCAATATCTCTCATTCTTCAATTTGGTTTATAATATAGTCTTTCTCCTTTGATTCGGACTCTACATGAGGTGGATCTTGTTGAATCCCTTAAAGTTCCGAATCAATCTTCTCAATTTCTTTAATGGTGATAACCTTCTAGTTAGGACAGTCCACTTGTTGGTGCATTATTTTCTAACTTTTGATTCCTTTTGAAGCTCTATAACAAACCCGGGGGGCTTTTCCTTTTCTTTCTCCTATTTTTTAAAATTCTCGGCTTGATTAGAAAAGGCACTCTCGAAGAAAGACGGAGCTTTATTTCTGCCATTTGTGCAAAAGCCCAGTAATTGGGATTGATGAATGATGACCCGACAAGTGTCGTAACCCTTAGCCTCGTATAGAGATCGGGAAGCCACAGTCGAAAAGCATGGTGCTCTGACCTTCACGTAGAAAGTTAATGCATCTTTCTTTTTTATTTGAAAAAAATGACCCAAAAACTTTTCAAACTTTAACTCAATATGTTATTTGATCTATGAATTTTTAGTATATATTCAATACGGGCCATGAATATTTTTACTTTATTTAATATGGTTCATTAAATATCTTCATACATTTCAAGGACTGTATTGAAAAATATCAAAAATTCAGGAATTATACTGAACGAAGTAAAAGTTCATGAACCACATTGAATAAATTAAAATTTTAGGATCAAATTATACATTGAGTCAAAGTTTGGGAATTGTTTGTGACATTATCCTTTTTTTTTTTCTCTTATTCCTCTTATTTTTTAGAGTTAATGCCATGAAAAAATTTAAATTAGTATACTTATAACAATTTGGGTTAATACACTAAAAAATCCCAAACTGGTACACCTGTGACAAATTTACCCCAAATTAATTTTTTGACCATGAAAAACCCCAAACTGGTATACTTGTGACAAATTTACCCCGACTAACAAAAAAAACCCGAAACCGGTACATTTATGACAAATTTACCCTCAATTAATTTATTCGACTGCAAAAAACTCCAAACTGGTAAATTTGTGACAAATATACCCTTCGCTAAATTGGATTAATACAAAAAAAAAAAAATCACAAAAATTGTAAAATGTAACAAACGGAGCATAAAATCCCAAATTAGTATATTAATCAACTGTCACGTGTCATTTAACTTAATAATTTGACGATAAAATTTAATAAAAACTAACGAGAGGGTAAATTTGTCACAAGTGTACCGGTTTGGGGTAAATTTGTCAAAGGTATACCGTTTGGGGTTTTTGGTGGTCAAAAAAATAGTTTGGAGTAAATTTGTCACAGGTGTACTAGTTTGGGGTTTTTCAGGGTATTAACCCTAACAATTTTATTATAAATTTATTTTTACCAAAAAAAATTCTAAACTAGTATATTTGTGCCAAATTTAACTACCATTAGTTTCTATTAAATTTTACCTTCGAATTATTGAGTTGGATAACATGTGATAGTTGACAAATGTATTAGTATGGGGTTTTACCTTTTATTTGTCATGAGTATATCAATTTGTGATTTTTCATGATATTAATCCAATTTAACAAAAACTAATGAAAGGTAAATTTGTTTGGAGTTTTTGGTGTTCAAAATCTTCATTTGAGATAATTTATCACAAATATATAAGTTTGTGATTTTTTGTAGTATAAACTCATTTCTTTATCAATGCTTCGCTTTATTTAGTTCCTTCTCTTTTTTCTTTTCCCCCTAGGATTTCTCTCGTATATGCTTTTTCAATGGTCCGTGAACATAAGGTCGTGGCTGTGATCTTTGCTGATAAGGAGTAACAGTTGTGCATCGGTGGTGATAGTGGAAGTCGCATATTTATTTATATTGAATTATATCTCAAGTTTAGACAGTTGACAAAATTCGGCTCAATTAGATACATATCCAAGTTGGACCGCACAAAAACATTCATAAAGGAAGGGGGACACGATGTAAGATAATATTTGTGGAGATTCCTACAATATAGAAACCACAGAAAAGAAGATTTGAGCATTCACTTTTTTTTTTTTTTTTTTTTTGGGGGGTAGGTTAGAGCATTCACTTGTGCAGAGGAGAGTTTATTCTTTCGTCTTATCCAACGGTCAAAATGGTCCGTGGGAGAGAAAAAAACCAAAGCAAGGCTTTGCTTCAACTCTTGCATCTCCAATGGCCGAATGTTTACGGAAAAAGGAGCTGCAGTAGCCGAATATACGGAAAAGAGATGGGCAGGCGTACTTCTCCTGGAAGAATGAGAGCCGCGTCGCCCCGGAGAAAGACAATCTTCTTGTTTTTCAGCCGTACAAGGAAATTCTAAAAACCCACTGAAGTTTTACATTTTATAAATATTTTTAATTAACTTAAATTTAGATATAAAAAACTCTTAAACATATAAATGATTGTAATTTTGATTCTTCAATTATAGTGAATTATTTTTTGTTAGCTTTTCTCGTGCATATAAATAGCGATACTCAAATTGAATCACGTAGATCTTTGGTGTCTTTTATTATTTCTAATTTATTTATGTGGTTTTCTTACAGTGATTTATTTGTAAAATCTTATCATTTCTGCATTAATATATTACAACATTTTAGGATATACATTTTCTTGTGATGGAAGAACCACTCGGAAAATGGTATGAGCAAAAAGGATTGACAGTGCAGCAGTCTACATTGATTGGCCAACTCAGGCAATGGATACCTCTTTAATGGAAGTGGAGACAAATTGATAAAGTATTGTCGTCTTAGATGGGGCATTTGGATTCCTAGTTTTGTAGATGCTTCTGTTGGCCTCTTTCATGGGGGTGAAACAACTCTTACATTATGTAAATTTCCTTCTTAACAGGATGTCACCCTTTCAGAGGTCATAAATCTGTAGTTTTCTCATTGGGTGTATCCAATAGAGTCCTTTACAGTAGCAGTTGGGATGGAACTGTCAGGTAAAGGTGCCTGTTCTTGGGCATCTCGTCGTGGTGCTGGACTGATGAAGTGGATAAACTGTAGTCTGTCCGAAGATTTCTTGTTTCATTTGATTTCCAGAAAACCAAAAATAAATTACCGATGAAGTTACCCGCGGCAATTGCACGTGATTTGACATGGCTTATCCCATCATTTGGTTAGGTCTACTTTGGATATTTCTAATTCTTATCTTCAAATTTCTTCCATCTAATTTTATTCCAAGATTATTTTGGAGCTTGTGGCATTGTCGATGGATTCACATTCATTGTCCAAATGAAATTGCTAACGTTCATTTTCCAAAATTTATCATCAACGAATCAATTGATCATGATTGTTTTGAAAATTACTATTTAGAAACTTAAAATTTGGAGACACATCTAATGGAAGATTCCAAAATATACAGGAGTAATGTTAATAATGTGAACCACTCAATTGGGATTCCATTCCCTATCGCAACAAAATTCATTAAATTAATGCGATCGGAGAATATTTCAAAGAAAAAAAGTTTGAGTTCACAATTAACATTTAGTAGCTGTTTTCTTGTCTATATTTTTCTTATTCCTACAATGTAAAGATATTAGATGGGAGAACTCATCAATTACATCATCCGCATGATTATTGATCGAATACATATTCCTAGTAATCTGATCGTGCTGGGCTTTGCTTGCGGCCTCTGGGTTTGTTTTGCTTTGTTTTGTTTTTTTTTTTTTTTTTTTTTTTTTTTTTTGCCAGCTCATGTAGGTGCGTGAATGGGAGTTAAAGCGAAGAAGCCGAATTGTCAAACCGACTTGACATCGGTCAGACAAGTCGTGTCCGAATTTCGCATTTTTTAATGATGGAAGTAACGATATTCTTTTCTTTTTTTTTTTTTTTTTGGGTCAAAAGAGGTAGCGATATTCCACGAGTCCGACTTTTGCTCATGGAAAGCCCATATTGGCATATGTACTTGGTCCCATTCCTATCATTCCTCCGGTTGGGGTCCACTTTCTTTCAAGAAACGATTTTTTCCCCATCTTTAGAGGCCATAAATTCGGCTTACATTGTGAGGGAACATCTTATCATTTTGTTAAATATAAAAATATATATTATTTTCCTTTACCAAAAATATATATATTATTTCTATATTTTGTTATGAACACGGAAACTCATAACAACTCAATTGTTGTCATTGCTTTGCCTCATATTTCCAAAAAATTGAATTTTATTTGTAAAATCCCTTTGTTTAATCGGCTAAATATAAAGAAAAAAAATGTATTTTTCCTTCTTCTTTTTTACGGCCAGGAGTGTAAATAGGTCATCCCTAATTAATGGATTCATAGTAAATTCCCTTCTAGTGGATTCCATCCATGGACGCAAAAGTTTATCGCAATATATAGAAGCAACAGTTACATATTTCTTAGGTATCTAATAATTCTACAAATAATAATTATATAAATATTATTCGTTGTACATTTAGTCATCTCCATACATTTAACTATTGGTGTTTGCCCCAGTGGCCACCCTTCCAATATAGAAGGAGGAGGTGGGGGGTTCAAATCCCCATCTTCTTAGGGGGTTGGGGTGGGGATGATATTGTTTCAAATGTGGGTTTCGACTTTCACACCCTGCAAGAAGGTAGAGGAAAAGTCTGAGAATAAGAGTTAGTATAGGAATAAAATATGACAAAAAAAAAAATCTCCATACATTTTAATTTGTGCTAAAGAATAAGGCTGCGCATGACAAAATTTCTGTTGAAGAAATTGATTTCTCGCCAGAAATCAAGAAATCAATTTCTATTCCCCGGACAAATTTCTGAATAAAAAACCCATTTGATAACAACTCAAAATTTCTATTTAAAAAGTAAATCCGTTTGATAACAAAAAAAAAAAAAATTTCTATTTTTATGAATCATGTTGTCCCCATCCTTTTACCTCACTCTTCTTGATGTTTGTCATGGTAATTTAATTTGATAAAAGTTGGTAAATCACTTTAATTTAGATTGGTAATTCGATAAAGTAGTTAGAAACTTCAAAACATTAGCAATTTATGTAAATAAAAGCTAGTAATTAGTATAAAAAATGCTAATATGCAAACTACAAAAGATTTGGTATTTTCAAATGCTAATATGCAAATAGTGAATGTATTTATTTTCCTTATTCAAGATTTGTTACTTTTGCAACTTTTGACTCTTAAGTATCCCTTTGTGCCAACTTTTGGCACTCTAGGGGTTCGGGTGTCAATTTTGGACTAAATTGGTAAAATTTTGAACTTTGGCATCTAGATTTAAGATTGATTAGACAATTTCTCCAAATAGACTTTTGATTTACAAATTGTCGCGACCTCTTTTTCGGCGCCCGCAATTAGGTACGGGCGTCGGCGGAGACTAATGGTTCGACTAAATTTATTAGGCCGGACTCTCCCAAGTCCACCAATTCACGACTTTAATAGTCTAAGTTTTTAACTTGTAAGTTAATTTTTAAAATGGAGTCGCCATTAACCAATTTAGGGTGGGTTGATTAGAAACCCATGCGAAATATTGAGAGAAATACTCGCTCTATGCAACTAGAGAAATTAGGATCGGGGACTTGATTACACTTAGTTAATCACTAATGCCTTTTCGGTATCTAATCTTATTTAAACCCTAAGGCCTTTTGGATGTTTGAGGGATTTTCCATGCATTTTGAGGAAAAAAAAAAAAAATATTTTGGGTTTTTTTTTTTTCTATTTTTTGAACACAAAAGGGACTTTTTTTGGTATTTTTAAGAAAATACTAGTCTTTTTGGCTTTTTATGAATTTATGAATTTTTTTGGAAAATATAAATATTTTTTATTTTCTTTTTGGAAAATAAAAAATTATTTTTAATTATTTTTCTAAAACAAATAATTTTTTAATTTTTGAAAAAAATTATTTATTTATTTTTATTTATTAAAATATTAATTATAATAAAAAATATAAAAAAATAGACTCGGAGTTTGAGGAGGGGAGAAATGGGAAAGGTGAGGAGAGAGGGTCGACTAGGGTTTGTTTACTGAAGGAGTGGGTGTGGGAAAGAAAACAATTTATATTTCTCAAACAGAAATAGAAAAGCTACAATTTCTAGCTTCTGATTTCTCCTCCAAAACAATTTCTGAAGAAGAAATTTGTTTCAGAAATAGAGAAATCATTTTGCGTTAAAATGGGTTTTGTTCCAAACCTCTTGCCGGGAACAGAGAAATTGAGAAATTGAGAAACAGAAATTTTATCATGCGCAGCCTAAATAAGCAAGCCTCGCAAGAAGGGGAGGGGACTTATCTATAAAAGTCAAGGGCAAATCAAAAGTTTTATCCAATAACCATAGTCATTTTTCTTTTACCTGTCATTACAACATGTTTCGTACATTTATATATGGAGAAAAAGAATATTAGAAAAACTATGGCCGCATAGAAATAAAATCTTCCAAAAGGAAGTGTTGAGTTCCTTCTTAACCTCTCAACATACCTGAGTGTTTTCATCTATGCAATAATCTTCTAATGGAGAGTTTGTCAAACTGTATTCCTTATTTTAACATATTGGTTTTTGCACATATCATACCATTCATTGTAGGTGAATATTTTTCATCCTCACTAATCAAGGAATACGGGAGATGACTTGACGGGGTTTTTCACTGCAGGACGAATCTTCTATTTATTTCTTATTTCTTGAACATTTTAAGGACTTGCTCAGGTCCATTCTTCCAATAATCAAAGTTATTTTTCTTTTACCCTACATTATAACACAATTTGTGCATTTATATCTGGAGGAAAAGAATATTGGAAAAAATATGGCGGCTAGAAATTAAGGTGCTGCATGACAATGTTTCTATTCCTCCAAATTTCTATTCTTTTGTTCCCAGAACGTAAAAAAAAAAAATAGAAATCTGTTTGGTAACGCCAAATTGTTTTTCTGTTCCCGGAAACAAAAAGTTAGCTTGAGAATGGTTTTGGAACAAAAATGAAAAGCAAAAAAAAGCTGTTTTTTTGTTCTCGGGAACAATTTCTAGAATTAAGTGAAATTTCTTTTTTACTTTTCTTTTATTTTTCTCTCTTACCGCGGCCACCGTCGACCGCTGTCGACCATCGCCGACGCTGCCGACCGACCGCGCTAGACGCCGAATGCCATCGCCGCCGATTGCCGGCCCCCGCCGCCGGACATCGGCCGACCGCCGCTGCTGCCGCCGGACATCGGTCGGACCGCCGACCACCGCCTGCCGCCGCACGTCGCCGTCGGACGTCGGCCGACCGCCGACTGCCGCCGCACGTCGCCGCCGGCCTACCACTGGCTGCCAACTGCCGCCGTCGATAGCCGTCGAAATTGGGTTATCATTCATTATTTTAATTTATATTAACCAATGTTGGATTATTCTTTCTCCTCTCTCCTCTGCTCTTCTTTACAGACGCTGGGTGCGTTTGGGAAGATTTTTGGGGAAAGTCTTTGGGAAAATGCAAAGGCTTTGAGTTAAAGATGATTTCCAAAATGCAAATTGTGTTTGGTAAATTTTATTGTAAAAGTCCATTGTAAGTATCTTTGAGTAAAATGGTCCTTGGGAAAATTATTTGCAAAGCTATTTGTTATTCAAAAAAAAAAAAGTTGGCTGGCCAGAACAAGTGGTCACGGGCGAGGAGCATGCGGTCCGGCGAAGTGGAGGAGGTTGTGCACCATGACCCAGGCAACCCCCGGCCACCTCCGCGATGAGGTTGTGGGTCGTCGGAGGTCGCGACGAGGTGGAGGAGGTCGTGCGCCGCGACCCAGGCGACCTCCGCGACCTAAATTTGGGTAGTGGCAAGGTTGTGGGTTGTCGGAAGTCGCAACGACAGCTCGCCGTGACTCAGGTGACCTCCGCGAACCAGATTTGGGTCGCGGCGACGTCTTGGGTCGTCGGAGGTCGCGACGATGCAACCTAGAACCTAGATCTAGGTCGCAGCAAGGTGGCTGAGGTCACGCACCGCGACCCAGGCAACCTCCACCACCTCCGCGACCCAGGCATGCGACCTCTGCCACCTCCGCGACCCAAGCGCGTGACCTCCGCCGCCTCGTCGCGACCCAGATCTGGGTCGCGCGATTGGTCGGCAATAGTCTCTGGAGTGCCACGACCACGCCGGCCTCTCTTGCTCGTTGCCAACCAATCACAACACCTCGCCGGCCTCTCTGACAAGGAAGAAGATGAACAACAGGCTGCCTTGGGCTTTCAACCTTTGGAATGCCAACATTCCTTCAAGGCAAGTTTCATTGGGTATTCCCAAACACCCAATATTTGGGCAAATGGGCTTTGGAGCCCCTAAGGGCTTTCCAAAGTGGTTCCCAAATGGAGTCGTTGTCCAATGTGCACCCATGTTGTCAGCCAATTTCTTCTCACTTTTCTCTCTCCCCTCTCCCCACTTCTCTCTCTCCCTCCTCTGCACTTCCTCTTGCCCAACTCTCTATCTTCATTGCAGTTTCTCTTTGCCTGTGCGGACGAACAGCCGCCACTCCCGGACTTCTACTTGAATACACATTCTAGTTCGAGTCGTAAAAAGGAACCCGACCCAACACATGGTGGTGGGTCGTTTCCATTTCGGAAGATTAAAGACAAAAACTATTCGTCCAAGAGGGGTACTATTGCTAGAATTTTCTGTGCAAAAAATAAAGAAAATGAGAGACCTTTGGAGGCAAGTGCTCTGGACCGAGGAGGAAGGAGGAGGAGGACCTTCACTTTTCTAAGATTACATTTGATCATTCAGATTTCTAATCAGGATAGAATTGAATCTTATGAAATCCTAGGATTTTTTATATCCTGTCCATTATCTGGTGAATCACAGTATTAAAGTTATATATATTGGCAGCCGACGAGTAAACCCTATGGGTGACACATGGAAACCACCAGGCAAGTCACCAAGTGACGCACTGGGGATTCAAACTTCTCCTCTTCTTGAGAGGGAGAGAGCCCGAAGCCAGCGATGCCACCGCGGCGAGTGGTTAAAGTTGGATATGTTCATATCGTATCATATACATTTTTTTGATATAAACGGCATATCATTGTAAATGAACATATATATATATATATATATATATATATATATATATATATATATAATTGGTAAAGATAAATGAACCTAAATATTCATAAATGAAGATAATGAAAATCTCTTATAACACTATTCTTTAATTTATTTTTAATTTAATTTATTTTCTTTATTATTTCTTTTTTTCCTCTTTTATCATTCTTTAATAAAATTTTATCAAATAGTGAAGCTGTACTAACATACCTAAAATACAAAAATACCTAAAATACGTAATAAATATAAATATTTAATTTATAGATTGAATGTTTATTATAAGATAGAATTAAAATTGAATATATAAATTAAAATAAGATTGATTAAAATTAAAATTAATTTTTATTTTTTTTTTTATTTTTTATTTCTTAAATTTAAATTCAAATATTATTTATTTTGAAATATAATTTCAATTTTGTTATTTTTTTTATTTTAATAAGTTTGTTATTTGAGAAAAATAACTTTCTTATTGTAGACATTATAAATCCTATGCACCTTTATCCCACCTCCCTCGTGGAATAATTTTATTCCGTCTATTATATCCCCCTTATATTCGACTTTATCTAGTCTTGAGCGAGCACCAAATGTAGGATAGTATAAATTATATCCTATCCCGAATTTTATCCCGACTTCTAAACGCAAGATGCGAAAGATTGAAGGAAATGCTGCAACCCAAAAACCATCAAAAGCAGCTTCCTTCTGCTCAAATGCTCTTGGTTCCGACGAGCTGGTGTGCAGCCTCTCTCTCTCTCTAGCCAGTTCAAATCCAAGTCAAGCTTTATTAGCCCTGCACTCACTGGTCGGGAGCCACCAGAAAATGACAAGAAGTCCCAAGGTGGAGAACCCACACCTCTATAAGAAGCCTCAATTCCTATCGCCGGTGAAGATAGAAGTGGCCGGAAATGCACAGAAACCCACACAAAAAAAAAAAAAAAAAAAAATCAATGATTGGAATCGAAAGTGGAGACTGGAGGTCAAGATGGCCAGTTGTTCGTCCGTGCGGGCGAAGAGATACTGCAGTGAAGAGGGAGAGTCGGGCGAGAGAGCGTGCAGAGGAGGGAGAGACGAGAGACGAGAGATGAGAGACGAGAGAGAAAAGTGAGAAGAAATTGGCGCATGTGACGTAATTTGAGATGGCTTCTTATGTGCCACATTGGAGCCAAAGGCATACCTAATAATTATATGGGGCTAATATCCTAAAAAAACCCCAAACTGGTACACCTATGACAAATTTACCCCAAATTATTTTTTTTATCATGAAAAACACCAAACTGGTACATTTATGACAAATTTACCTCAAATTAATTTATTTGATCGCAAAAAACCCAAAACTGGAAAATTTGTGACAAATATATCCTCCGTTAAATTAGATTAATACTATAAAAAAATCACAAAAATTGTAAATTGTGACGAACGAAGCGTAAAATCCCAAATTGGTATACCAATCAATCGTCACATGTTATTTTATTTAATAATTTGACAATAAAATTTAACAAAAATTAACAGAGGGTAAATTTGTCACAAGTGTATCGTTTGGAGTAAATTTATCAAAAGTATACCGGTTTGGGGTTTCTGGTGGTCAAAAAAATAGTTTTGGGTAAATTTGTCACAGGTGTACCAATTTGAGATTTTTTAAGGTATTAACCCTAATTATATGGGACCCAAACAAGAATGAGAATTTTTGAGCTCAAACATGGTGCAATATAAAACTTTCGAGCTCAAACATTTGTCGCCCCAAATTTGTACGTCATACACTTTCAATCCGTTATCACAATTTGGTCTAAGTTCTAACAATTATATGGGACCCAAACAAGAATGAGAATCGTGTTTACTTTTGATTAGGTTCTGTACAATCTAAAGATAGTTTAATATCGAACTTTTTTTCGACCAAAAAAAAAAAAATATCGAACTTTTTTAGTGCTTAACTTTTCCTTTAATAATGGTTATATATGTCCGAAACATGGTTGGCTTTTGATCCCACGTGCAATCTAAAGATAGAATTAGTTTAATATTGAATTTCTTTAGTGCTTATATGACCTAAAAGTAGTTGAAAATGAGAATCGTGTTTACTTTTGATTAGGTTCTATACAATCTAAAGATGGACTTAGTTTCATATCGGACTTTTTTAGTACTTAACTTTTCCTTTAATAATGGTTATATATGTCGGAAACATGGTTGGCTTTTGATCCGACGTGCAATCGGGAGATAGGATTAGTTTAATATCGAATTTCTTTAATGCTTATATGACCTAAAACTAGAATGAGAATTGTGGTTGAAAATGAGAATCATGAGTGACTTTTCATTTCGTTTTGTGCAATCTAAGGATAGAATTAGTTTAATAACAAATATCTTTAGTGCTATATGACCTAAATTAAAATGAGAATCATGGATTCTGATTTTGTTTTGTGCAATCTAAAGATAGAATTAGTTTAATAAGGAATTCCCTTTGTGCTAAACTTTTTCTTTAATAATATTTATATATGACCTAAATTAAAATGAAAACCATGGGTGACTTTCAATCTGGTTTCCCAAATAATCATGCAATTGTTTCGTGGGCCAATTTGATCACCGCCATGACATTTATGCTATTTAAAGATGGAAGTAGTTTAAATAGCGGATTTCAAGGAGGGGCTTCCAGTTGACTGATTGTAGTATGCCCGCTCAAAGAACTCGTTGACCTTGTAGTTGAACACAAAAATTATGATGGAATTCGAATTTGTCATTCAAATTTTGTTATTATGTCGTGTTATGATTTACTAAGTGTAGTGGGAAAAGCTTCTATAGTGGGCAGCACAAGGTTTTCCTTATGGTCCATAAATAAAAGTGCGAACAGTTTTTAAAAACCAGGGAGAGTTTTCCTAGGATAAAGCTCTTTGATTGTACCGGAGGGTGGTAGTCAACTACCGTTCACTATTTTTTCGAAATTACTGGCAGACATAAAATAAAGCCAAAAGTGAGGACATACTCCCCAAACGAACGGGCATCTGAGGTGCCAATCGTCATCAAATTTACTGGCTTCAATTAAGTTTTCGATTTTCAAATTCAGAAAGTTACGATCACAACTTGCTCGTACTTGATTTCATCGACGATACGAAATAGAAGTTAAAAGTCGATGAAACAAGATAAAAATTCTCCACACAGGGTCATTGTTACCTTAGATCAAAAAAATATGTTTCCAGATGAGTACTAAATCAACCACAGTCTACATATGTGAACACCGACAAAATACGAGATTGACTGATTTGATCAAACTATTTCCTGTTCCCTAACAGCTTGGTGCCGATCCTCTGCAGATTCGACGCTTGCGTACTTGATGAGTCATCTGAGTACGCACAAAAGATATCATCCTTAAATCATGCCATCTTCTTCGATGGTCTCACGACGTCCACTTCGCCTTCTAGTACCGCTCTGGTCATGGCTTCCAAATTTGCACCTGCTGAGATCTTTTCCCTCGCAAGCCCTGCCCTCCAGTGCCAATATCCTGAGCTCCACTCTCTGTGGTATCAAAAACCCGCAGTCTCTCTCGAGCTTCTCTGCCATTTTGTCAATCCCAAGCCCGACGACTCTTGTGCCTCCACAGAGGAACTCTTTGAGGACCTCTGGGATTGGTCCTCCATAGGTGAATAGCCCCAGAAGAAGGCAATGGTTGCCAACAAAAAGCTGTAGCAGCCGATAACGGCTATTTTCTTGATCTGGCATGTACAGTCACAAAAATTTCCAATTTCCAGAGAGTCTAGTTTCTATTCCTCCTTATTCCACATGACGCTTCGACGACGAGGTCATGAATTCCTGTGATGAAGCTAGACAAAGACTAATTTGCCGGATCTTTAGTATAGTGTAAATTCGCAGACTTTGTGCATAAGAAATACGAAACCATTCACCTTTTTTCTCCAAGTAACCTTTGCACAGCCAATGCTGTCACTGGCCGAGAGACCCACCAAAAATCTGCTGCATGTTTCTCTTCTTGTTGCCATATATCCTCCGGACACCTCTGATCCATTCTCTAACGGCGAGTTCACTAAGCTTGCAATCTTGGTCTACGCGTCATCAGGAAAATCTTCTCTCCGACTCTAATCTCATAATGATCCCTGAATTTTGCAGTGCTTTGTTTGGTGACCTCCATTGGCCTTCTTCCAATGGTACGATGAGATCTGCAGCCTATAATTTATGAACGAACAAGAAAATGATGCTCACCCGCAGTGACAGCCCAATAACTTAACCAAACAGAGCACTGCTGCCAAACTAAATGTTATGTCCTAATGCCTGAATCTAACAAAATCAGGGTCATAACTTGTAGCAGAAAGCTCCTCAGTCCTTAATGCATAACTAATCACATAATGGCTCTTTAACCAAAAGGTTCATTTTCTCTTGAAGAAATTTCAACACATCCTCTCTTCCTTCCTTTATAAGCAATTGCCTTACCCTCCCAAAAGTCATACGCGATGGGCGGATCCCTTTCTCCATCATCTCTTCTAATAAGACACAAGCCCTTGGCGAATTACCCTTCTCGCACAAGCCATTTATGAGTGCTGAGTAAGTGTGCATACTTGGTATGAATCGCTTTGAGTTCATATACTTCCACACCTTAAGAGCCATCTCCAGCTCATTTCTCTGGCAGAACATCTTTATCATCATTGTATATGTATCTGCATCAGGCTCACAAACCTTAATCAATCTCCGGAAGAAGCTGTAAGCTTCATCAGTTTCCCCACTATTAATCAAATTTGTTAAAATAATATTACAGGTCCTTGAGTTGGGATTAACTCCCCTGCTCTCCATCTCACTCAAGACCCTTTTCACGTTTTTAAATTTGTTAACTTTGCAAAAGGCACTAATCAGGGAATTGTATGCTACCACGTCAGCCTCAATTCCATTCCTTTCCATTTCTAGGAATGTCTCGACAGCATCTTCAATCCGATTTTCTATCCCATAGGTATGTACAAGAACACTATAAATGAAAGATGTTGGTCGACAGGCATTGGAATCCATTTCCTTGACAATTCCAACAGCCTCGTCAACTCTCCCAGCCTTGCAAAGTATGTCAACCATAATTGCGTAAGTCACTATATCAGGGTCGCAACCTGCGCTAACCATTTCACGGAAGGTCTCTCTCGCCTTGGGCAGATTTGGAGCCTTTCCCCATCCTTCTAGCAATATACTGTACGTCTTCGAGTCTGGAGCATATTGCTGTTTCATACTATCAAAAATCTCTTGAGCCTTCCTCACATTCTTGGCCTTACACAAAGCACTTAGGAGGCCATTGAATGCCGCGAGATTTGGGGGCATGTCATACTTTTCCATGACATTAAATGTATATACCGCCTCCTCCACTTTCTGGGCCCTGGCATATTTTCGCATGATGATGCAAAACGTCTCGACATTCAACATGCTCTTGTTCCTCATGGCATTCACAACATCCCACACAATTTGATACTGCCTGATCTTCGCCAGAGACTCGATCATGATATGGTAAGCCCTAACACTGTGCGAGTAATTTCTTTGCTTCCCAGCCCATTCAAAGAATCTATAAGCCAACATACCTGCATTTTCGAATCTCTTAAGGACATCTTCCACTATATCCGGGGACACCCTGATGCCACTTTGGTCGAGGGCAGTGTCAAGGGCCAATGCTGGTGTGGACATCATAATTTTACTTATCTTTCTCGATGATTCTGAAATGTCTCTAACTGATTCACTTGAACTGTACATTCTTCCCCACACTTTCCATCTCAAGGGAAACCCAGCGTTGATTCTTGGCATGTTATCGGCCAAACTGAGAATTCACAATCCACCTGAGCCAGTCAGTTAAACCAGTCTTAACTGCACGATGGAGAGCAGCCTTGGAATTGAGTCCTGCAGCAGTAACGTTTAAACTATATAAACAAACAATGCTGGCTCAGCTAACCTACCATCTTCCGGAACAATTCAACAGTTCAATTCATCCCAACTAAACGGCTCTCACCATAACAACCCCACCAGCACAACCCTCTAGACAAAAATTTCACCTCGCACCTTCAACAGCTCGATTCATCCCAACTAAATAATACTCTAAACCAAACTAGTCCCGCCGGCACTGGCAATCCACCGCTTCTATCAATTCTCAATCGCATACTCCAAAGTGAGACCAAATCTATTCCAGGAAGACTTATCATTTTCTGGTCTCACCCAAACTACACATTGCATTGAGTCCATCCAACTCAGCAGCAGACAATCACAACCACAACATGAACAAAGACCAGTACAACGTAATGCCAGAGAAAGAAACAAACAGTATTATGATAAAGTTTTCACCGGTCGACTGACGATGAAGATGGAGATGCAGCTCGATCCACTCCCAATAAAAAAAAAAAAAAAAAAAAGGGGAGAATTTGCTCTTCTTCCTCCGCCTCTGATCTTCTGACGATGGAGTTCGTTCACGGCCGTTCCATGAAACCCGCGTTGCCCTAATTCTGCAACTGAGGCCGATGAACAAGTCGACATGAAAATGGGTTTTGGGCTTTGGTGAACTACGGCCCAATTTTCTCCCTTCCTTTTTCCCGGGTAACGAAACGGAACACGATTCCGCACGCCGAAGAAGCCATCTTCGTCACTTCCGCGACCTCAGCGATGGAGCCGCCGGAATGCCCCGTCTGCCTCGCCGCGTACGACGGCGACGAGGCGGTCCCTCGCGTGCTCGCGTGCGGCCACAGTGCGTGCGAGGCCTGCCTCGCGCGCCTCCCTCGGCCCCTCCCGCAGGCCGTCCGGTGCCCCGCGTGCACTCAGCTCGTCAAGTTCCCGCCTCAGGGCCCCGCTTCTCTCCCCAAGAACATCGACCTCCTCCGCCTGTGTAACCCCGAGCCTGATCGCGCGGGCCGCGACCGATCGCGTCGTGAATCGTCGGACGATGATCGCCGGGTCAAGCGGGGGCTGTTCGTCGACAAGACGTGGTCCGACCAGTTCTACGCCGCGTGGAAGGAGTGGATACTCCCGTGCGACGCTGTCTCGGTTGAAGAAGATCGCGGGGGCGATCAGCGTGACTTTTGTTACAAGTTAGTAGGGAGAATTGGTCGTGTTGATTCTGGTTTGTTGTCCATGCGGTGTCGCGAGAAGCAGGAAATCAGTCTTGTTCCGATGGTGTCGTTGTCGAATGGGAGTGAGGACGGTTCGGGATTTAGGTTCGATTATGTTGCGAGGGTTTTGACTTGTTTGAGTAGTACTGGGGAGGAAGCATTGAATGAATTGGCTCTAATTTTGAGGGCGTCGTTGAGAAGACAGTGTAGAGTGTGTCAAGTTTATGGCTTGTGGGGTAATCTTAAGGATGAAGTGCTGTATTTAGTATGTGAGAGGCTCAATGGGCAGGTTTTACGGGTTTTTGACAAGGTGCCGCAGTTTGATGGGGTCAATGAAAACGATTTGAATAAGGATTGGGTGTCCAATTTTGCCATTACAGGTATGGAGATTTGCGAGGGGGTAGTCAGCTTGCATAAGCAAGGGCTTATAGCTGGCTGTTTGGGTCTTTCATGTATGAAGATAGATGAATTTGGACATGTGTATATTGACTTGAATGAGGTCTTGGTGCTGGAAAGGAAGGTCGCCAAGGTTGCTGGTAAATATGTTTCTGATGGAAAAAGAATTGATAACAAAGAGCTGCATAAGATCTTTTACGAGTTACTGGAAAGTGATTCTCTCTTGAGCCCTGAGGTACTTTTTGAGCTATTGAGGAGATGGGATGCTAAATTAGAGGACTCTGGCAGCTCGTATTTTATTGGGTATGGATCAGATGTCTGGGTATTGGCCTGTATGCTCATTAGGCTTCTTCTGGGTGCTGCATTCCCTGGAGACACCTGGAACGTGAGAGAAGAAGATGATTCAGATTTTTCAGTTTTGTACAATAATTGGTTGGAAAATGTTGGTTCTTTATTGGAGAAAAAGGTGACCTCGAATTTTGTGTCGTTGAGGCTGGTGCTCCTTGAATGTTTTAACTTGGATCCACAAACACGACCGCTTATAACTGATGTGAGAAAATGCATTAGGGAACTGATTGTGGGATATCAATGTTGCGATGGGGCTATTGAGGAGGAAGTAGTTAGAGAAGGTCCCGAGTTTCATTGCTTGACTTTTGGGAAATTATGTCGGATGGCATGGAATAGTTCAGACACATGGAGAAAAGATTTGCATGGGAGCGAGCATGCTGGTGGAGCAGATATTCAAAGTGGTGAGGTTGGAATGGATAAAGAGTTAGTTGCGGGTCTCTCTGAGCAAAGTGTTAGATGCAAAGATCTGCAGGGTCATCTTGACTGTATTACGGGTTTCGCCATTGGAGGTATGGGGGCCATTCTCCATGCTTGCATCGCTGAAATCTTTATATTAATTCTCATTTTTCATGTTCTTCATCAATGTGTTTACTTGATCCATGTTCTTTCTGCACGGCGCCACTGCCCTCTAAAAGCATTGAATCAGTTGACTTCAAATTCCTTTTAGTAAAGAAGTATTCTTTTCATTTATTTGCTTTTCTTTTTTTAATGAAGCACTTTGCCACTTTAGCTTTCTTGTCCATTGTGTTGCTCTCAAGTATACTGGGCTTTCTCTCATGTCGTGGATGCATTATTTCAGTGAGAGTAGAACTTGTGCTTAACTTTGTATACTTACATCAGAACAGGCTTTGGTTGAGTGATGTTGACTTAGACATTGAAGGACAGATTCGCATGAACCTGCTCTGACAACATTTCTGTATGCATAAGAGATACATAACCTGCAAATTTACTCGTGACCAATTTCTTTTTCAGTTCTTTAAAAGGTTTCTTGGTAAGTTTTTTTGTTGTTGCTTCAAACTACTACTGGCTTTGGAATGGGTTACAAAGTTGGAATAGTAAGGTTCTGATGCATAGGTTATTGATGAATCTTATTGAGCCCAGGTGCTTAGGTTATTTAGCAAGCTCTTTTGAGTTCCAGCTAGTTTGATAATATAACTGCATTCTAAAGTTTGTTTTTGCTCTTGTAGGAGGATTTCTCTTCAGCTCCTCTTTTGATAAAACGGTCCAGGTGTGGTCTTTGCAGGTATGCATGCTAAGCAAAATAGATTACACTGCAATCTATCAACTCACGTCTTTGATTCCCAATGTTCTGCTTATATTGTTAAAAGTTTGAATGTGTTATCAATAATTGTCTTAGGCTGACTTACTAATTTCCATTATATTATTTGTCAAACCTCATTATCATAGACTTCAATCTATTATGTGGGCATCCCATGACTCTAAGTGAAAAGCAATTATGACTAATGGTCTAAGCTGATGTTTGAAACAAACTTGTGTGAGTGATTTAGGGAAAATTTTTTGAAAAGATCACATATCACGTAATTTGTGGGCCTTGTAGCTGTTGAAAGCGTTCAACAGAATCTTACAGTTACAGTAATGATTTACCTCTCGACAAGTCTTTTTAACCTATTGAGTTGATCTTTTGAAGGCAAAACTTGGAAGAGGCTAGTTGCCATTGAGTCCCTAAGCTTAAATTCTATGGCAACTTTTGGAGTTTGAGAGAGTTCTCCATTTTGGGTCAGAGAATTTGAGAGAACTGTTTTCGTGACTAAATGGAATACTTGAAAATACAATGCATTCAAGGTAATACCTTGAATAAGATTACGATTGCCATCAATGTAAAAGCCCGGCCCAATCAGTTGGGATCGATGAATAGATGAACCCAACAGGTGCCATAACTCTCAGGCTCACCTAGAGTTTCAGGAAGCCACAGTCGAAAAGCTTGGTTCCCTGACCTTCATACAGAAAGTTAATACAAGCTTCTTTTTTCCTTTTTTCCATCTTTTTCCAGGATTTCTCTCATACACACTCATTTAAGGGTCATGAACACAAGGTCACAGCTGTAATCTATGCTGATGGGGAACAACAATTATGTGTCAGTGCTGATAGTGGAAGTGGCATTTGTGTCTGGAAAATACATTCCCCTATGATGGAAGAGCCATTCAAAAAATGGTATGAGCAAAAGGATTGGCGGTACAGTGGTATACATGCATTGGCCTACTCAAGAAATGGGTACCTCTATACTGGAAGTGGAGACAAATTGATAAAAGCATGGTCATTGCAGGTGGGCACTTGTGCTCCTAGCTTTATGGATGCTGCTGTTTTGCTTATTTTAAAGGGGGATACAATTTTTACAATCTTTGAGTTTCTTTTCTTAACAGGATTGCACCCTTTCATGCAGCATGGATGGTCATAAATCTGTAGTTTCCACATTGGTTACATTCGATGGGGTCCTTTACAGTGGCAGTTGGGATGGAACTGTCAGATTATGGTGCCTTAGTGATCATAGTCCCCTGGCAGTATTGGGGGAAGATATACCTGGAAGTATGTCACCAGTCCTATCTATTACAGGGGAGAGGCATTTTCTGGTTGCAGTTCATGAAAATGGAAGTATAAAGGTATTATCATCTTTCAGTCTTTCTTAATCTTTTCAGGGCTTTCTATCATTTGTATTGGGTCTTTGTACATGATAGAGGTTAAAGATAGCTTTCTCATCATAATATGAGTCAATGACTATATGTTGTCTCAAACCAAAATGATAGCGAGAAAGACATAATAAAAGCACCATAACTATATGTTGACTTTACTTGGTGACATTTCCTACTCAGTCTCATGCTGAAAATGGTTATTGGGCAACTCATGGTGCTGTATTGATGAAATTGATGAATTGAAGTCTGTTCGGTTTCTTTAGTTTCCAGAAAGACATAATAAAAGCACCATTGAGATTTTCTGGAGAAGGGAAAGAAGAATTGTTAAACTTTGTTCTCCATGGAATCACTGAAAAAACTGTTCATTCATGGATTCTTGGAAATGGCAGTCTTTTGGATTCTGAAGCTTATAAGGGAGGGGACTAGCTAGCCGGCATTACCATGTGGAGTGCCATTTCTAATAGGATGAAACTTTGCCATGGGATGTCCCTATCACTGAAAATTGATTTTGCTCCATTCTGTTTTGTAGGTCTGGAAAAATGATGTGTTCATAAAATCTGCAAAAGTGCATAATAGTGCTATTTTTGCGGTAAGCTTAGAAGGCAAATGGCTGATAACTGGAGGCCGGGAAAAAACCATCAATATACTGGTAAAGTAGTAGTCATTGACTTCTTGCTGTATATATTTTCTCAGATAGAAATATATGCTGTGGTTAATTTGCACTTATCACTACCAGTAAGTTTTTATTGGCCCTATTCCTTTAGAAAGCACCAATTTTTAACTCGAGTCTCAATTCTGGTTGGAATGTTTTTTTTTCCCTCATTAAAAAGCACCAACTTTGGCTCCGGTTCCCATTTTGGCCCCTACTTAGCTCTGGTTCCCATTTTGGCCCATACTTACTTTGTCTTGTAAAAAAACTCCAACTTTAGCTGAAATCCCAATTCTGACTTTAATTTCTTATTGTCTTGTAAAAAAGTACCAATTTTCAGTTGGTACCTAAATCCGGCCCCTGTCAAGTTTCCGCCAAATATGCATTGAATAACAAGTTGAATCTTGAACATCATAATTGGACGGAAACTTAACGGAGGCTAGATTTGGAAACCAACTAGAAGTCTCTGCTTTTATTTTGGTGAAGAAAGTCTGCTTTTTAATAAGACAGAAAAGAAAAAAGGTTGGGCCACTATTAAGACGAGACCTAAAGTTGGTGTTTTTCATGAGATAAAACAAAACTTGGGCTAGGATTGAGACATGAGCTAAAATAGATGCTCTTTTATGAAACAAAAAAAAAAAAAAAAAAAAAAACAAAAAAAAAAAAAAAAAAAAAAAAGGGCCTAAATCGTAGCCTGAACAAAAGTCAGTGTTTTAAGAGAATTGGGCCATTTTTTATTATTGTTCTCTGCTGAGAATATTTTTTTTTCTTGCATCTTATCTACACAACAATCTACAGGAATTATCAGATGATGAGCTTCAGGTAGACATAAGACCAGTTGGTTCAATACCTTGTGGTTCTGTTGTAACGGCTCTCTTAAGCTGGCACGGAAAAATTTTTGCTGGATGTGCTAATAGGTCTGCAAAGGTACTCCGCCGAATTAATGATTCTCTTCTCATGTTATTAAGAATCAAGATTGCTGGCTTCCCGTGTTGCTTTTGCCAGATTAATGTCAAACAGTGGTTTGCATGATTGGGTTGAATATTTTTCTTTGACACTGGCCAAAAAAAAAATTGTGATATATCCATTTACATGGCGCCATACTTTTTGAGTTAATTTTATGGAGCAAATGCATGCCTTTGGTCATTTGGTTGCTCTATTATTATTGAAACATATTTCTTTACAATCCTAGAAGGTCATACCTGTTCAATCAATAACTGCGCTGGTTCACAATGCTTGTAAAATCTTTGCATGTAAGCCTATTTGAGTTCTTGTCCTAATGTTCCCAATCTCTCTCTTGTGTTTGTTACATAATCACTGTAAGGAGAAACAGTGAACTGCGAGTATGTCATACAAGCTACATATCTTTTGCTGAGTCATCCACTTGAACAATCTATTGCCTCCAGATTCAGATTTGTCAACTGTATCATCCTCTATTTTATTTTTTTCCCAAGCAACCTGGGAAAATATAGAAACTGCACCGTGTTGATCTATATAGTTTATGCTGGAGCTTCCTTTAGAACGAAAATATCGTCTGCCACCCCAAAAGTTCTAATTAATCTTTGTATTACTCTCTTCAACTTCTCCCAACATAGTCAAAATCTTTCTCACGCATCATTTCGTTCCTGTGTACTTTCTACGATGATTAGCTAATCTAAGTGAACTAATTCAAATATGCAGGTTTATTATTCCGGAATGTGATTATCCTCTATCTCAATGCATCATTTTGTTCTTGTGTACTTTTTACAGATGATAAGCTGATCTCAGTGGTCATGTTCCAATATGCAGGTTTATTATTCCGGCAAGTGATTATCTTAGCCAGTAAGTTTTTCTAGGAAGAGATCATTGATTTTCTGACAATAGAGATAAACTTTTTCATCTAAAGGCGCTTCCTTAAGTTTGGTGTTGCGTCTTTACTTTGGAGCAACAAATCCTCGTTGGATATTGAGTTAAATATCTGATTCTATGTATATAATTGCCACTCAGATCCCTAGTAAACACAAAAGGATAGCTGGATCTATTTGTTACAGGTGTTTCTTCAACTGCTGGGAGAGTTGAAGGTGACAGGGTTGATGCAAGCAGTTGTTACTCTTGTTTGTAAAGAAGCTATATCTGTATGACATGTATATAACACAAGTTACCTCCAATAAAGACGATGTCTGGAGTAAATGATCTGTGTTAATACTCTGACAAAGAATAGTATAAAACGAAAAGGTTTTTTTTTCCCTTTTTCCTTCAATTCTTACTCGGCTTTGAGCTTCGCTTCGGAGACTTAACCAGCACAAATCCCCAACCCCACTCCATGCGGCCGTAGGTATGCCCAGACATTAGTTACTATGTTTGGTTGTTTACATTTCTGAGCATGCAGTATCCGCCTGTGAATGGATTTCTATAAGACGTGTTGATTCAAATAGGTATAATCTACACTACAGCTTCTTAGTTTGTATGATGAAAGTGTGATGGTGCATGGAATATTTCCCTGATCAGGCACTACTTGTTCTCTTTCAGAAATTTGGCAGTCACAGGTCATTGATGTTTCTCTGTCTGTGAATCACACTCCTGACCATCTTCCATTGGTTTCAGCAAATCTAGCAGCATTATCCAATACACAGAACCGATATTACAGTGTTATATGACCTCATGTGGCATTTGCAGGGGAAGGTTTGTGCGTTTTGTCGAATAGATAAATTACAGACGCATTTAAATGCCTGGTCCTTTGTCCAATGTGGCCAGAGCTCGCCGACCGAAAATTGTTATGAGATATTCTCGGTAGACGCAGTCAGATATTAGAGTTACGCATGACAACTGGACCCGATTTGATATGGCTTATCCCGTTCATTGATCAATCTACTTCTGAGGTTTCTAATCCATGTTAGGGAAACCTCTTCCTCTTAATTTTGTTTGGACTAATCTTGGGCCCACAACATTATTATTTATGGATTCGAATTCATGGTCTAAATGAAAGTGCTGCAAGAGGCTGAGAGTGAATGTATAGAGTAAGTATAGAGTAAGACTGACTCAAAAAAAAAAAATGAAAATGCTGCTATTAATTTTCCAAAATTTATCGCCAGCCAATATTATGATTACTGATTTGTCAACCCACCAATTGATCATGTTACTTTTAAAAACTGAAGTTATTATAGAAATTTAAAATCCAGTTACAAGTTACACTTCCAAGGGAAAATGAATTAGCGGATAAGGGTATGGGTTAACGACTTGGTTGCATATTTCTAGCTTTTCGTTACCAAAGTGCAAGTTTCAGGAAGAAGCCGTATGCAGAGTTCTGAATAACTTTTTTCCTAATTTTAGAAAATAAGTCACTTTTATGTAAAAGCGAATAGGTTGCATATTTCTAGCTTTATGTGCGTGGAAATGCAAACCAGTATTCTGTCGTAATGATGAAGCATTGCAAATTTAAAAGCCCAGTGGTAATCTAATATTGACCGGCAACTTATTTAACCTGTAATGTATAGGTAAATTATCAACAGTCTTGCATAGTGTACGAAAATTACTATCTCTTATCTGAGTCTACTTTACTAACTTTTATTTGCTTATTTCAAAATAACTAATTGCTTCAAGGACTTGCCCATATTTGTCTGCTAAGATAACTATAAGTTACTAGCCCTTATATCAAAAGCGATATTGACTTGAGTGTTTACCGTTTGTTCACGGATTAAGTCATTGTCCAGATAGCTTTACCAACTCTTATTTGATTTAGTCTATTTAATTATTTAGAACTGGCCACCCGTTTTTAGTAATTTTGTATAACTTCAACAAATATATGTTAGATGATTATAAGAACGTTGGCAATTTACAAAACGATCTAATAAACGTTTCAAGTAAATGTTAGTGAATTATTTAAACGATTGGTAGTTTCCAAACTATCAAACAAATTCTGATTGTGACTTAAATAAAAATTGATAATTTCTATAAGAGCTAGTAACAAATAAACGTTAGTAAACTGTGAAATTGATTAGCATTTTCACCTACACAAAATAAATATCGATAAAAGGACTAAAGCAAGAGTTGATAATTTCCTAAAAGTGTAGTAAATTTAACATATCAGTAAGCTCTGTAAATAATTTTTAAAACTGTTGAAAATTTCAAAACAATTGAATGAGTGTTAGCAACTTGCTCGAATAAAGTTAGTAGAATTAAACTAGTTGGTAACTTAACTAATGAAAAGTTGGTA
Source organism: Eucalyptus erythrocorys (assembly GCA_014182555.1). NCBI lineage: Eukaryota > Viridiplantae > Streptophyta > Magnoliopsida > Myrtales > Myrtaceae > Eucalyptus > Eucalyptus erythrocorys. The sequence goes on from CM024602.1 coordinate 43,202,062, forward strand.
GAGAAACTTAATCAAAGTGTGAGAATTTCTTATAAGAGTTAGCAAGTCTAACACATTAATAACTTCAACAAATAAATGTCGATAGTTTAGAGGAATGGTAGGCGATTTCAAATCAATACAATAAACTTTAGTAAGTAGGCTTATATAAGAGTTGATAATTTTCTATAAAAGTTAGTATCTTTTTCATATTGGTAAGTTGCGAGTATAAAGTTTGTGGAATAATGAAATAGTTTGTTGTAATTTAAAACAATCCAATAAATATTGGTGCTTTTTCGCAGAAGTGTTTTATGGATAAAATTTTACGTGTAAGTTTAAGATATGGGTAAGTTCCCACTTTTGCCTTACAAAACAATATAATAGCATAGATAGAATCTTATGTGTAGAATTCATGAGATGATTGATATCTTGAAAAATTTCAAATTGGTGCATCTATAATAAACTTACCATAAAATAATTTTTTAATTATTAAAAACTCCAAACCGATATATATATAACAAATTTACTTTCCGTTAAATTTTACAGGTTAAATTACTGAGTTAGATGATACATAGTAGTTTATAGGTGTATTAATTTGGGATTTTACCTTCTATTTGTCATAAGTGTATCAATTTATAGTTTTTTTTGTAACGTTAATCTAATTTAAGATAAACTAAAGAAGAGCAATTTATCTCAAATGTTTCGGTTTGGATTGTTTATAATTAAAATGTAGTTTTGATTAATTTGCCACAATGTATTAGTTTGGAATTTTTTATGATGGTAACCTTTAAATTAACGGAAGGTTAGATTAAATCAGAAATTAACCATCAGATGCCTGTATAGATTGGCCATTTTTTATTCCTTCTTTCTTTCGCGGATTGCATTTTGCAGTGGCAGTCAAAATACAAAAGCTTAGCAGAGGACGGTGACGAGCAGGTGCTGAAGCTCCATTTTTGCTTTGCTGAGCTTGGCATGAATTAGCTCTCTCTCTCTCTCTCTCTCTCTCTCCCGCCGCATCACATGGCAACCGTGCCTGCTCTTGTTCAGCTACACACCGTCATCTCAAACCCACCTCTACCTCAACAACACCCACTTCATTTCTTGAAACCCGCATCGTCTTTCCGATGCTCGGCATCTCCTTCCCGTTCGCTTCCTTCGTCGCACGACCTCCGGCGGCGTCGCTTGACTCGGGTCTCTGCGGTCGCGTCTGTGAAGGTTTTGAATTTGTGGCTCGGCGCGTGGTTTTTTTTTTTTTTTTTTTTGGCTATCGCACGCCACCTGCTCGATGGTATGCTCCTGTAAAAGGTTGCTCATTTTTTTTTTTTGTTTTCTTGGTTTCCCGTTAGGAGAATAATGGACGTGTCGCTAGGACGTGGAGGGATTTCGCGAGCTTGAATTACTGGGTTGTGCGGGATTATTATCGACTCGTGGAGGCGGTCAATTATCTCGAGCCACAGATGCAGAGGCTGACTGATGATCAGGTTGGTATAAATTAAAATTCCTTTTATTAAGCCTATGTGCTAATCTTTTCAGCCTAAATAACTGGGTACTGTTTTTCTGCAAATGTCCTTGTGGTGTGCTTGATAGTTGGCTGCGAAGACACTGGAATTTAGACGAAGGCTGGGGCAGGGCGAAACACTGGCTGATATTCAAAGTGGTGGGAGCTTCGCTATTCATTTTATGGGTCTTGAGTTTTATGTCTTTGTATTTTCAACCCTTTTGAGGCAGTCATTCTGCTTTGGTTATCTTATTCGCAGAGGCATTTGCCGTGGTACGCGAAGCTGCAAAGAGAAAACTTGGAATGCGCCACTTTGATGTACAGGTTTGTCTTTTGACCATCTTCTTTAGTTCCATCTCTTTGTAAGCCATCACATTATTCCGATATGTTAGTCTAGATTATTGGTGGCGCTGTGCTTCATGACGGATCCATTGCGGAGATGAAAACGGGGGAAGGAAAGACATTGGTATCTACTCTGGCGGCGTATCTTAATGCTTTGACTGGTGAAGGTGTACATGGTATGTTAATGTACAGAAGGACTTGTTGCCATCCAACTGCATGCAGCTAATAGGTCGTTCTTCAACCGTAATCTTTTAAATCGTGGAAATTGGTAGCTTAACAGTGCTTTACAAATTTTCCTACAAACTACGCACTTAAAGAAAAGCTGTAATAGTGATAGTTCTTTTGCATCTCTAACTTGCTCCATAACTTAAGGTGCTTGCCATCATAATGTCCCTTAATAGCATATTGAAGGAAGTCATGTTCCTTCCATCCTTTCCTCCAACAAAATACCATTCAAAACTGCCATCTTCCTATGTACTTTCTGATTCATCTTTTGGAACAGAAAATATTGTCAAAATTGAATATGTTGGACATATTATCCTCAAGCATAAAGAAATTTATTCGTGTTTGACACACTGCGTATTGTATATATTTTACATATGCCAACAGTCTGTCATTTCACCTAGAAATGCTTGTCACTCACTTATCTGTCCATACCTCTACCAATATTCAGAGTTGTTTCTCTAATCTTTCTGTTGCTTGTCAAGAGGATATTTAACCTTTTTTATACAAGATTGATTGGTCATTTCATTATCTATTTCATGATGTTATTATCCTTTCCCTTGACAGTGGTAACGGTGAATGATTATCTAGCTGAACGTGATGCTGAGTGGATGGGGCGTGTTCATCGCTTCTTGGGCCTCTCAGTGGGTTTAATACAGGTTACTTATTAACAAAGCTCTTTGCAAAGAGTCATCTGTTATTCTCACAGTGCCATATACTGCTTTAAAAATCCAATTGGGAAAGAAAAGGGGCTCAATCAGAATTTGATTTGGTTTTGTGTTTAGCTGTGAAAACCTTACCAATATTTGTGTGGGAAGATGCAAAAAATGCTACAACTTCAGTCTTCAACTTGCTTATCTTCTGTCTTTTTATGTGCTTGCATGTACAGAAGGGAATGAAATCAGTGGAAAGGAGACGCAACTACCAATGCGATATAACCTACACTAATAATTCTGTTGGTGATCTCATTCCCTTGGCAGTTTACTTTGGATTTTGTTGCTCATATTTACAGATTCAAATTTATCAATTGATTGGCAATCTATTCACTATGACTTAAAGTAGGGTGCTCTTTCTTTGTCATCCTTGCATTTATGCACTTGTGCACTTGCAAGATCTGTGTTTTAGAACAGTCATTACCCTTATAGCTCCGTTGGATGCTAGAGTAATGAATGTTCTGCTTGAGAAATTTCATAAATTGTCACCACCCTTCTGATGACATGTACTCTTGGTTGCTTATGTTTAATTCAAATAATGTTTTCAGGAACTTGGCTTTGATTATTTGAGGGATAATCTAGCAGGCAATAGCGAGCACCTTGTTATGAGATGGTAAACTCACAATTCTACTTGAAGTACATGCTCTGATCTTATAATCCTGATTAGATATAGTTTTGTGTAGGCCAAAGCCCTTTCATTTTGCGATTGTTGACGAAGTTGATTCTGTTCTTATTGATGAAGGAAGAAATCCTTTATTAATTAGTGGTGAGGTAATGTCTGCTAATTTTCATGTGCCCACTTTTGAAGTGTCAAATTGGAATTATCTTACAAGTATGTACCATGAATTAGACACATATTTCAATTTGCTAAGCGATAAAAACAATCTAGTTCCATGTGCAATTCAGGCTAGTGAAGATGCCGCACGCTATCCCGTTGCTGCAAAGGTGGCTGACTTGCTCGTGCAGGGGGTTGTAAGTTCTTTTACGTTTCATATATTCAAAGGCATGAAGAATTTTTCATCAGGTATCTTTTGGGGATTAATAGATTTATGAATCATTATTGACAGCACTACAAAGTGGAGCTTAAAGATAACTCTGTGGAGTTGACCGAGGAAGGGATAGAGCTTGCGGAGTTGGCTCTTGAAACAAATGACTTATGGGATGAGAGGGATCCCTGGGCTAGGTTAAAATTTGACTCTTTGTTTTAAATAAGTACTTTAGAAAAAAAAAAAAAGATGGAGTCCACGATTATAAGTGTCATCTTGTAGTTTGCTTAGTGGGGTTTTTCATCTTACTTTCTCCAATGACTTCTGTGGAACTTTCCTTTATAAATTTGCTCAATTTCGATCTAGTTCAGCTTCTTTATTCTCAGTGACTCTTATTTCTTTCAATGTAGCTCTTAACTTTACATGAGTACATTAAATCCTTTGTATAGAGGTTACGCTATTGCATGTATGTATCAGGAGCAATTTTTTTATCTTCTTACTAATATCTGCCATTTTTTTTAATAGATTTGTGATGAATGCTTTAAAGGCCAAAGAATTCTACCGACGGGATGTCCAATACATAGTTAGAAATGGAAAGGCTTTGATTATTAATGAGGTACATGGATACACTGTTGTATGTCCATGGTTGGCCATAGGTTCATCTTTTCCTTCCTTCTTAATTTACATACTTTCCATATTTTTGGTGTTATTGATATGTCTTTATGAAAAGAAGTATATTTATTTGGAGAGCATGTGGTCATTGAAGCACTAATCACTCATACAAGAAAGTAAAGAAAAAAGCCTTCTTTGGTTCAGGATGCTTGTTTAGTGATACATACTTCTATCTTTTGGTTTTCTGCTTGTCAAGGAAGTAAAAGGAAAAAGTCTCTATTGTGTTTTTCAATATCTTGCTTCAGTAGCAAGGTTATTGTCATGATGTAAGGTGTGAACAGTATATATGACTTCATTTATCTGGAAGGAAAAAGTAGCTATGATGATATGCTGATCTGTATTGCAGCTGACAGGGAGAGTTGAAGAAAAGAGGAGATGGTCTGAAGGGATACACCAGGCAGTAGAAGCGAAAGAAGGCTTGAAAATTCAGGTTCATCTTTGTTGGTTCTCTCATATTTTAATGTCCATGACATTCATATTGATTTATGAAATTAATTGTGATTAAACAAATGTTAGGCTGATTCAGTTGTTGTGGCACAAATCACGTACCAATCATTGTTTAAGCTCTATCCTAAGCTTTCTGGAATGACTGGGACTGCAAAAACTGAAGTATGGAAGCCCTATTTTCGAACCTCACTAGCATTTCCTGCTTTAGGTTAACTTGCCTATAATACTGACTACTCACATCAAATGTCACTGCAGGAGAAAGAATTCCTGAAAATGTTCCATACACCAGTCATAGAAGTTCCGACAAATCTACCAAATATCCGCAAAGATTTACCCATCCAAGCTTTTGCTGTAGGAGATAACATCTGTGATCTACATTTTTATTCATTGTCTTATAGTTAGCAACCATAACTCTTTCTTCTTATGCCTTTGATTATACTTATAGACTGCTCGTGGAAAGTGGCAATATGTTCGTGAAGAAGTTGAGTACATGTTTAGACATGGACGCCCTGTTTTGGTGGGCACAACCAGGTGAACAGCTTCAGTTTTTCTCCTTAATAGACAAAAATCTGACCACCAAATCTGTGTCTTTTCTATGAAGAGAAGGTCTAACACTTATGTGCAGCTCATAACAATATCACCGTCCGAATCACATTCAAATGATTTTGCTTAGTTTCCTCATCTGTAGGCCTCAAAGAAGAGGGCACTAATATGTTGTGAAGATTTGTGGAACCATAGCCAACTGTTCTAAAAGCCTGAGCTTTTAAGAGAAGGCATGGTTTAATATTTATATATTCTGACACTCCCCCTCATGCTTAGTGTGGTCTTTTCACCAAGCACCAAGCATGGAAATTTAATTAGGGAGGCAAAGGGACCTGAAAAGATTCGAACTCAAGATCTCCAGCTTTGATATCATTTGAAGATTTTGTAGAACCACAACCAACTGTTTTAAAAAGCTTAAGCTTTTAGATGAAGATGTGGTTTAATGTTTATTTATTCTAACATATGTGAAGTCAAGAACTTGACGAGGAGCACCTTGATTAGGGAAAAATGTAAAGACACTAAGGATGGGCCCTTTCAAAGAACATTTGGGGGAAGACGTGGTTGAAAAACTTAATCTACTAGGTCTAACCTAGACAATAGCTGAATTGGATGCGACACATGCATATAAACACAGATATGTAGTGAGAGTAGGTCCATGTTCAGTACGAGCCGTATTCTTGGATAGAATGAGAGTTGCTTGCATCATGTGATAATCAATGGAGTAGAATAGAACTTAAAAAATATTCACCATGGCAGTTGATCAGAGTGTTTACTGGGTGAATATTGTGATATAACCGAGGCATTGGACATTGAGTGGTGTGTCAGATATAGATTTTTTTGCTGGACATAGTCCTGGGACTGGAAATTATGTAAATTAACAAACCTATATGAAGCCATGTGGGTTGGGCTCTAAAAGGGGTATTCTGTGGGACAATTGAGGGTTATGTTAAAATCTTTGAAGAGTGAGGATGGAGATTTGACTTATCTCATTTATTGTATCTCCATAGCTGGTCCTCACATAAGTTTCTGAGGGTACTGAATCTTGATGTCATATTTTAATCTCACACATTATTTTATTTAATTGCTCATGTAATTTGCAGGTATTTTATTATTGTAGCTTTATCAGTGAGTATCCAGAATTAAAATCCATTCAATGAAAGCATCATCTTCTTAATGCAGTGTAAAGAACTCTGAGCATTTGTCTGATCTGCTGAAGGAATGGAAGATTCCTCACAATGTCTTGAATGCCCGACCTAAGGTCAATTCAAATATGTTCTTCAAAGTGTTAGCTAGATGAGGTATTGTAAGGTACCCGTAATTTTCGTTCAACGTTATGTTTGTTTCATCAGTATGCTGCAAGGGAGGCGGAGATCGTTGCTCAAGCTGGTAGAAAGTATGCTGTTACAATTTCTACAAATATGGCTGGAAGGGGCACGGACATAATCCTTGGAGGAAACCCAAAAGTATGTGATGCTTTAATCATTAGTATTATTAATTTTAGTTTTGTGTGACTTGTCCTAGGAAAGTCTAAATCTTAAAATATCTCTCAATGGCATTTGATCTATTTCTCTGGCATCTAAATGTGTCATAGCATTGTTTCTTCTGATCTTCTTGGGTAAGTACTAAAGGTAGTATCCACTTTTCTCTTTGTTGCGAAATTCAAGATGTTAGCAAAAGAAATCGTAGAAGACAGTTTACTCTCATTTCTTACCCAAGAAATATCAGAATTGGAGGCTGACGAAGACATGCTTCCAGAAAAGGTACGACCTTTGGCAGAAAATGAATTGATTTGACTGGTAGTTATAAATTTAATATAGCCAGTTGGACATTTATTTGTGGTTTCAATTGATTTTATTTTGTAGGTTCTTTCAAAAATAAAGGTGGGACCATCGTCGTTAGCTCTGCTAGCAAAGACAGCATTAATGGGTTTGTGACCCTTCTCTGATGGTTGTCATTAGTGCCATTTTCATTGTGATATATATTATACATTAGTACGCTAAAGGAGCACTTGCTTAAACATATATTTTGCTAACATGTGTAAGTTTCAAATGTAAACAACCAGCCAAATATGTTCGCAAGAGTGAGGGCAAATACTGGACGTTAAAGGAGGCCAGATCCATTATCTCAGAATCTGTTGAAATAAGTCAATCAACTGATATAAAGGAATTACACAGGCTCGTCAATGAGCAGGCTGAGATGTACCCACTGGGTCCTACCATAGCAATAGCTTATCTGGAAGTTTTAAAGGATTGTGAAGTACACTGTTTGAAAGAAGGAGCTGAAGTTAAAAGGCTCGGGGGGCTTCATGTAATTGGAACTTCCTTGCATGAGTCTCGCAGAATTGACAACCAGGCAAGTTTTGATCTTACAAATATTTCCTGGACTGAGCTGTCTGATGCTCAGTGATCTACCAAAATAAGTTGTCGCCCAATTTAGATGCACTCCATGCTTAATGACAAGTCATAGTTGCTTGATACATGCTTTTTCAGCTTAAAATTCTTGTGCTCCCCTTGTTATTTGGGTCACACAATGTTTTGTATGTTCGACATGTTCTGGTATCTTTCAACTCTAGCATTTAATTAATTAGTGGACAAGTTGAGTGCCTTCCCTTTTTATAATATCTTTTGACTATTTGCTGAGTGGCCTTATTTCTCATTTAGATTCCTCAGCCTTTTCTTTTTAATTATGTTTTGATTTAAATTGGGAAGACAAACAGAATCTCTAAGTTTGGGGCGTTCCCTGTTCATTAATCTTTCCTAAGGTCTGTGTGCTTTCTTATATTGCTATGCATTGCTGCAGTTCTTTACACTTTTTATCACATGGATTTCAGATTATTATTTTTCAAATTTTGTGCCTTATCTGTCACTTATATTGTTCTACTGGTCACTGAAAATTCTGATCTTATCATGTTTCATGTCCATTTCCTATCTTGATTTGCCCCCTCTTTGCTCGTGCAGCTTCGTGGCAGAGCAGGAAGGCAGGGGGATCCTGGATCAACACGATTTATGGTCAGGTAGATTTCTGCGTGATAATATGTGACCCAGCCATAAGCTTAGATCATATGAATTTATCTAAGGGGGGGAATTTTTGTTTCATCAATTGTTTGTGAATAAGGATATTGGGGACCTTTCTTAGTCATGACATCATTTTATTTGTGTCATCATGTGAGAACTTTCAGCTTGGAGGCCTCTCTTGTAGTTTTTTTCAGGAATACTAATGGCACTTTTATGCCTTGTCCAATAAGCAATAACATTTTACTCCTAGTATATTCTTGGTAAAGAAAAATGAAAACTATGAAATGTTTTCAGATCCATAAATGTCTATTGTCAGGTGATTCTTTGGGTTTCCTTCATCCATCCTGTTTCTAGATTAATTAATTTTCTCCTTTGCGATTAGGGTCAGTAGGTCCATGATGACACATGCAGGAATTTTTAATTCTCAAAAAAAGTGACCCTAGCCTGAAAATTTGCATTGGGCCAATGTGACAGAGAGTTACATCAACTTCTGGATGCACTGAGAAAATCTCCCATTTTCTTATGTTTTATCAAGATGAAATTGCTATATGTCAACCAGATAAATAGCCATTATACAAGATGGCGAGGTAACGAAAGAAAAAATGTTCTGGCTGCAAATATTCTAATGCAGCCAGCCCCTGGGATCAAACATAGCTTATTGTTTGTAATGATATATCTTGTTTAGTTAAACTCTGATTCCACACTCATTATTGTTTGATAACTCAAATAGCGGATTACCTATGTACTTTTGTGTTGCTGTTCATTCTTTGGCCTGAAATCAGGTTTTTGGATTTACCTCAAATTTGAATTGAAGAAATTTGCTGCTATTGATCGCATTATATTTACTAAATCAGGATTTCTGTCTTAAGCCATCCGGTGCTCCTTTTGCAACAGCTTGCAGGATGAGATGTTTCAAAAGTTCAATTTTGACACGGAGTGGGCTGTTAGGCTGATATCAAAAATTACAAACGATGAGGACATACCCATTGAAGGCGATGCAATTGTAAAACAGGTCCTGCACTACCATTTCCTTCGTAAACGTCCTTATCCACTGTGAAGAACTTTTCCGTCTACCCTCATTTTCTCCATTTTTTGACTTGATGTGTTTGCTTTTAGCTCTTGGCGCTGCAAATAAATGCAGAAAAGTACTTCTTCGGCATAAGAAAGAGCCTGGTCGAATTTGATGAAGTGTTAGAGGTGCGTGTCATACATAGACTGCTTGACTGGGCCTTGATAAAATTTGGTCCGGCATACTTGCAATCATCTTTCTGCCTCTGAATTGCACATGCTGCACAAAATCTGCAGCTTTTTTAACACAACTCTATTGAAGTTCTTGTCAGTATTTGACAATTTAATAGTTCCAGGATTTTTCCTCCATGTCTAATGGTACTAGAGAAGTGCATGTCCTTTTCAACTAAAAGAACAAATTTTTACTATCAATAAGAAACAAGAAATCCCTAATATGATTTGAATTTTTTTTTTATTTTAGGTACAGAGAAAGCATGTGTATGATCTTCGGCAGCTGATGCTAATGGGTGATAGCGAAAGTTGCTCCCAGCACATATATCAGTCAGTGCCTCTACCTTTCAGTAATGTCATTTATGTGCTGCTATAAAGTTCTGTGGAAGCAATGGCATCCTTATGTTCTGTGGGCACTTTAAGTTTGTTGCTTTTGCAGGCATTTATCGATGGTTTTTCATAGCAGGAAAGACATTCTGTTTACATCATTTTCTCACACAAAGCTCTCTCAAGGATCCTTATGCATGATAGCTGTGTACATATGGATGTGTTAATTTGAAATATGTGGAGACATTTTTCATAATGATATGAATGTTGTGCATAAAATATTCGTTGGCCTTATGGTACTTGACTAGTTGTTTCTCTAGCTATAGCAGAACTCACAGTACTCTTTATTAGATAAAGCATGTCTAGCCTGCATGATGCGGTTCTTATGTCTAAGAATAGGCATGAAGTTATAGGCACATAGGTTGAGAGCCAGACCAATTAAGGAGTATCGAGCATTTTTCATACCCAAAACTGACAGGTTCATGCATATCTCATCATGACCTAGACGAGGATACTAATTTTAGCTCTATATGACTACACTTCTAGTAGCATCTGAAAAGATGTTTCTTGCAGGTACATGCAGGCGGTAGTTGATGAAATAGTAATATCAAATGTTAATCCGGGCAAGGTATTTTCAGTTTATAATAGAATTTGCTATTACATTGGCCATTTTTGCCTCTTTCATGAATTTATTCATTTTCTTTTGATAGCATCCAAGCACCTGGAGCTTGAATAAGCTGTTGGAAGAGTTGTTTTCCATTTCTGGGAAGTTATTGGATGGTAAGGGCCTTGCTGATGATTCTCTGTTTTGATTTGCCCTGGCCTACTTCTGTGATAGTCTATTCATAGTTAAACTTGCAGGCTCATTTTCAGGAATCACTGAGGAGGCTTTACTAGAGCCACTTACTCATCTTGATGACATAAACTCTGTAGATATTAACAACTTTAACCTTCCAAACTTGCCAAAACCTCCAAATACTTTTAGAGGAATTCACATGAAGAGCGCTTCATTGAAATGTTGGCTTGTCATATGCTCTGATGATATGGCCAAGTGAGTACAATCTTTGTATCAACTCTGTGGAGTGGATTGTTATTTCTTGGTAATGTCTAGCAGGATAATATCCAATTCATGCAATGGATTTATGTCATGCAGGAATGGAAGGTATCGGTCTGCCATTTGTTTACTTAGGAAGTACCTTGGAGATCTCTTGATTGCTTCATACTTGGATGCCGTACAAGAGTCAGGATATGATTATGCTTATGTGAAGGAAATTGAGGTAAAGTTTTCATAGCTCTAGTTGCTATTATTATTGCATAGAGAATACTTGGTCAATAGATTGCTTGTGAAAGATCTTGACGAGTGTGTCCAGTTAGCAGAGTAATAAGTGAATTTGAAATTCCATTTTGAAACTTGCTTTATCAAGAAAAGGAGTATAATTTTATTTTTGAAGCACTTTATGAGTTGTGGAAACTGTTTGAGTAAGGAAAAGAATGAAAAATTTGAGGTTTCTGTGATTGAAGATGCAAAGTCAGGAAATCTGATGACTTGTAAATGATGAGACATTTAGAATTTAGCTGGCCAAAATAGGTGACAGATGATATCTGGTTTGATTCAAGTTTATCACGGTGGTGAATTGTTTTTAGTTGCTAATTGCTGTAAGGGGGGGAAAAATCATCTTCTTTCCACAGGCACATAGCGCAAATGAATTACACAAAATTAAACAACAAATTTGCTTGACGTGTCATTTTCTATGTTTCTAAAGCTAAATCCCAGATAAGTCAGGTTTTAATTTTACCTTGTCAGCAGGGTACACTAATGGAGAATTACCTCGGTTCATGATTCATATTGCTTGTTGCTAAATGTACTTGAACTAATGTAAATGATGATATCATAAAACAGAGAGCAGTTCTTGTGAAGACCCTAGATTGCTTCTGGAGAGACCATCTTGTGAACATGAACCGGCTCAGTTCTGCGGTACTCAGCTTCTCCTCCCGTTTTCTTCTCTTTGGCTTTTGACTAAGTTCCTGACTTATATGTGCATCTTGACAGGTAAACGTGCGAAGTTTCGGGCATAGGAATCCTCTTGAAGAATACAAAATTGACGGTTGCAGGTTCTTCATCTCAATGCTCAGCGCCACAAGAAGGCTGACGGTAGAATCACTGACTCGTTACTGGTCATCACCATTGGAGACAGAAGAAATATACGTGTCATGACACCTAAAAAAATTTCTGCTGAGAGGTACTTTTCTTGTCCAGAGAACTACAGTGTTTCATTTTCATCCAGAGTATAGCACTGTGTGTAATAGGATTATTCGCTTTGGTGATCTTTGATAGGGTTAATAACTTCTGTCATTTATCTTCTTTATTTATTTTCTTGTGTCTTTAAATTTTCCGTCTCGAATATTCTTGAGGTCACTGGATTGGAAGTCTTAAGTTGTTGCAACATAAAGGCTTTTGGTTTTCAGGAATATTTTCTCCAAATCAAATGCCCAATTGCTGTTCTGGAGATGTTTCTCTTGCATGGCATTAGCTGTTTATTAAGGAATACTGTCGGTCCCTGCAAACTTACTGGTTTTCAAAGTGAATGACATCCAGACTAATCTCATTCTATAGATTTGCTCAAGGAACCTGCAGCAATATCTGGGTATAGAAGTTGAAATTCTCTCTTTAACAATAATAAGTTTTTGCAATTTTCTCAAGATATCTATTTGCTGCTGGAAGGACTGACATTTGAGTATGATAACTTGCAGTATGGTTTTTACTCGAGTTTCGATCGGATATTCGAGATATGGGAGTGCACAGACAACTCTTCCGAAGAGTACATAGCAGCTGTGGGGCACAGATATTGTTTTTTCATTACACATACAATTCAAAATGCATACCACCTAGATTAAGTGACTGAAATAGGAACCCGCATTTTCTCCCTTTTTTGAGGGGCTGGGATGGGGGCTTCAACTGTATTGTAACGGAACCCTGTTATGCTCAAGAGAGAGAGACACCTAGAATACAAATTTGCAATAGCTTTTTTACATTCGTGTAAAGCACCTGGGGATGTTGAGAACATGAGAATGCCATTTGTCATCATTTCGATCCAATTGAATAATTATGTAAGTTTTGTACTACTGCGTAAGTTGTAAGTATGCTATTATGCTTGAGAGTTTCTGTATCTCGAAGGCATTCGGGGGCATTACGATAGAAGAGAGGGAGAGATGATGATGACGATGACGACGACGACAATGGAATCAGGAAAAAGTGCAATGAGTACCACAGTATTCAACTGAGTTATAAACGTCTGATGTTTACTCTTGATGCCTTCTTAAACAGCTTGGAGAGGATATCTATTTTGGGGGAAGAATTGACAAAATTTTAGCTCAGCATATGGCATCACACAATGGAAGAGCAATTTTCACCCCCTACCTTTTGTTATCTTTCCGTTGCAACAGGGATCCTTCACGCTCCATTTTGTTCATCGATGTTCCTTACCGGCCCTTTGAACCATTTCCTAGCATCCAACAACCACCACAGCATTACTAGTGTCAAGACAACACCTAATGCGATGGGCGCATAGTTGAAATTTTTCCACTGAATTGGGTACGTAGTCGGGAGTAGGAACGCTGAACAAGTATAACATATCCACAGGAAAGCCACTAAGCAGATTGGCCTTCTTGCTCTGCCCAAATAGAATGGTCCCGGTTTGAAATTCTCCTCAGCCATCACGAGCCTCGCGAAAATCGGAACTGCGTATCCGCCCACCCAACCAATGGTACTGATGGAAATGATGGCTGTGAAAACCACGTTCACTTTCAGTATGGGAAGCCCTAGAAGTATGCTAATCGATGCACAGAGCCATACAGCATTGGATGGGACTTTGTGCTTTGGATGGATTTGTCTCCAGATTGGTGAGAATGGGATTCCATTGTCTCTGGAGAGTGCATAAACCTAAAGGAGAAGCCAAAGCTTGTCAATCTAGCGCAAAAGCGCGCATGAGCACAGAGAGAGAGAGAGAGAGAGAGAGAGAGAGAGACTCACTACTCTAGCAGCACTTGTAGTCACCGCAAGTCCACAAAAGAAGAAGGATCCCCAGATGATACAGAGAAATATGACAGCTCCGGTTGAGCTGTGAAACCTCCCATGGAATGCGTCGTAAATGATCTGCGCAGGAACAAGTGCTCCTGCTGTCTCATTGTTTAAATCATATAAGTAGTTTGGATCCTGCAATTGAATCTTTCCCTTGTCAAACCTCCCTCCCCATTTCCTTTCCGTTTTAGTTCATTCTAGTCAGTGCCAAAATTGCATACTTGGGGGTAAAAGGAATCCCATATTTACCTTGATGCTGAAGGTGAGAGCAAGATTATACGCCCATCCGAAGAACGTGATGATGCCGATGCTAGAAAGAATGGCGGTAGGGCCAGTTCTGTCAGCTCCTTTGGTTTCCTCAGTGAGATGAGCAGCTGTGTCGTAGCCATATAAACAGTAGTTGCTGAGAAGCACAGATAAAATCACTGCATATGGTTTGCTACTAATGCCGGTCGATTCCGGTGACAATTCAAAGTGAGTGAAGACATAGGAAGCTGATTGCGTCGGACTCGCCACCAGAGGAAGCCCTATAATCACTACCACACCACCCAAAACCTGCAACCATTTGTGACAACACATAGCACTGTGAATGGCCTTTCATTTCAAAACGATCGGTTCCTAGTTTCCTAATCATATAGAAAGCTGTAAACATTGAACAGAGGGATTCTCGCCTGCCACCAGATTGAAATGATGCCCAGATAAGCAATGACTTTGAGTGCAAAAGTGTTGAGAACAGCCCATACTAGGGCGAAGCCAATGTACATGCACAGGAATATACTTCTAGAAGCGAAGTAGCCTCCTCCTTTGTTTGTTCCGGTCGACAGCAAAATGATCATCTGTAGTGTCTGTGCTGCTGAATATGCCTAGCAAAATCAAAAAGCCATCCTTTCATGAAAACACAGTTTAGTAATGTGAATCAAATCATATGGACTGAACTAATGCGAACAGTTACATCATGCAAGAACTAATGTATGAGAGAAGTCATCCCTCAAATACCTGAGCACCTATCCCCGAAACTAGACCAATGGTTTCGAGCCATGCGCAGCACCATGATGCAAATGGTCCCCATCTCGGTCCGGCCATATGGGCCGCCCAGAAATAAAGTGAACCGGTGGTCTGTTCAATTATACCACTGACCATTAGCATAGTTCGCTCAGCTAGCAAATAAATTAGCTACAATAGAGTCAATCAAGTAGAGTCTGTAAATATCAATCAAGCATAATTCACTAATATTCCTGATGGAATGAATCAGTTTGCTTCGCAAAGTTAAGTCCATTATTATCCAATAATCTCTTGAGAAAAGCGAAAGGCCAAAAGAGAATTCAACATACAGGGAAGGAGGAGCAGATCTCAGCCATGGCAAGCCCTACAAACCAAGTGAAGAACGAGACCACGACCCAACCCCATATTAAGCTCGCTGGTCCCGCATATTGCAGGCTCGCCCCGTACAGCGGCGTCCCCGTGAACACAGCCATGCTCGAGAACGTCAGTGCAAGTGTCTTGAACATTGTCTGCAATATAGCAAAAAACTCATCAGCATATACATGTGTGGTTCATTAACTCTACACATATCTCCTCGCATCATATGAATATGAAGGTCAACTAAGGCAAACGAGCATTCAAAGAGGAAAAGGACGGGTTTAGTGATGCGTGGAACCATCTCTCTTCTGAGTTCTTGCTTGTATCCGAGCTCGTTGAGACGCTTTTCGCCGGAATCCATCACGGAGAACGCAGATAGAGCTCTTCCCCCTCGCCGGTGCTGGCCAATATGAACTCAGAAGCTTGTGCTTAGTTTGTAGCGCTTATCAAAATATCATCAGAGACATGATGTTGATATATACACACATCCGCGTGGGGAAAAAGAGACATCAAGTATACAACTCGTTGACTTGATGGACAACACTCATTGCATTACATGAGCCATGATATAATAATTGATTCGTGAATTTAATATAGATGTTAGATTGAGTCTTGACACGTAATTGACTTGATCCATTAGAACGAGTTTAGATCAACACATGTAAATACAGAAAATATTCCATTGAATGACGAAAGGCACATGATTGGTGGTTATGAATTGGTCTCTAGATAGGATGAACGAACGACCTGTTAGCAAAACGTAAAGTAAAGGGGGATGTTGATGGTGGACTGTAGCTTGGACAAATGGGCCAATTTTTCAACGATTTACAACTTTTTCTGGCAGGTTATTTGCTAGATCTACGAAAGTGTAAGTATAATTGGAAATAGAATAGCGTACTCTCTCCACAACAACTGGTGCAGGTTGGTCAATATTGCGATATCCCCTTGGGGTAAAGTGTGCTTGCAATTTTGACTTTCCTGTCCTAAAGTACGCTTGCAATTTTGACTTTCTTGTCCCAAGGCAACAGGTAGCATTTGTCTGTGCTCCGGGATCGCGGTCGAAGGGATGGTCAGCAAAAACGACAATGCGCATTATTAAAGTCCGTCGTCATCTTTGAATACTCCAACTTCTTAGAAAAAAACAAAACAAACCAAAAAAAAAAAAAAAAAAAAAATACGAAGGAATCTGCGAATGATTCGATTCAACCCTCAATGTGGATCTGTCTCGTACTGAACTTTCATGTGGATCCGTATGCTGCGGAACTTGACCTTCGGAATCCAACGGTCGACGTGTTATAATGGTTTTTCCGGTTTTTTAATTTTAATTTTTTACAACCAAATAATCAAATTATCTTTGATAATTTAAGTCCTTTCTTTAATGGTCATTAATGACTCCGTCGATTTACTAATGGCGTGATGCCAAGAGGTTGAATGTCCCAATTTTTCTCTAATTACAAAACCGTGTGGGTAATTTACAAAACAGGTTTGCCACTTTTTTCAAATTGAATTTTTACTTATAAATACTTTGAAAATCACAAAAAAAAAAGTTTGCAAATTTGACTTTTCAGTCGAATAATGTCCGATCCGAGCATAATTTTGTCCATAAGAGTCGCTCGATTAATGTGAATTCTCAAATTTGATCAAAAACTATAAAAAAAAAAAAAAACAAGTGGTAAATGTTAAGTTGCAAAAGCTATTATAGAAAACACTGAAAGTATCATATTCCAGCTCTAAGTTATGTTGGATGGTTAAAAAAGAAAAACGAATTTTTTTCCTAATACGTACTTTAGTAATTGGGTTGATCAAAACAAATAATAATAAATTGTTTTGAAAATTAAAAATGTTTTTCAATAAATAAAGTTGGAATCAATGAAGGGAAAATAACATAAATGACCTCTGATCTTTGACTTGATGTGTAATTTGATCCATAAATTTTTAATTTATTCAATATAATCCCTAAAATTTAGGTATAAGACTATCATTGACATTAAATTAATGGAATGATTACATTAAATATTTTCATACAGTTTAAAAACTACACTAACATATTTCAAAAAGGGACTACATTTAATATTATACTAAAATTCGTGGATCATATTGAACAAATAAAATTTTAAGGGCTACATTGTAAATTTGGTTAAAATTGATGAACAATTTGTGGCATTATCCCATTGGTGAGCAACAGATTTTCGACCAAAAAAAAAAAAAAAACACAAAAGATTGGATCGGATGACGGGCCCCGTGATCAATGGGCCGGCTTTCGGACAACGACTTGGACTTCAACGAGCGTCCGACAAGTACGAGGACGGCCGTCCGGCGATCGCATCCGCGGCCTCCTTCCGTCCCGCCAAATCTCCGGCGACAAAAGGCGTCGAACGTCGCCTTTCGCCGACGCCTCCCTCCATTTCGAACACATGAACTTGGAAGGCCTCGGCTCACTCCTGCACCAATGCTCCAAGATCAAAGCCTATCGCCGCGGGACGTGCCTTCACGGCCTCGCCATCACATCTGGCGCGCACTCCGACACCGTCGTCTCCACCCACGTCCTCAACATGTACGCCAAGTGCGGCGACATCTCGCTTGCACGTCGGGTGTTCGACGCAATGCCCGAGAGAAGCCTCGTCTCTTATTCCGCCATGATCGCGGGCTGCAGCCAGGCAGGGGACCACAGGATGGCGCTTGGGCTGTTCTCCCGGATGGGTGTTGCCCCGAACGAGTATGTTTACGCCAGTGCCGTCAGTTCGTGCGCTGCGCTCGAGGCGTTGCTGCAAGGCCAGCAAATTCACGCCCATTCGCTGAAGTCCGGTTACACACCCGTTTCTTTTGTTGCCAACTCCCTGATTTCGTTGTACATGAAACTGGGTCGCTGTGATGATGCCGAGTCGGTGTATGATTGTGTTGCTGAACCGAATACCGTTACTTATAATACGTTAATTGCTGGTTTTGTAGAAAATCGTCAGACCGGAAAGGGATTAGAAGTCTTTAAGCTAATGCGTCAACAGGGTCTTCTTCTGGACAGGTTCACATTTGTCGTGTTATCAGGGATTCCCCTTGAGTCAAAAAATTTACAGAAGGGAATGGCTTATCATTGTCTAGCAATCAAGCTTAAACTTGACTCTTGTGCTTTCGTTGGCAACTTGATAATGACAATGTATTCCAAGTTCAATTTGTGTGATTCGTGGAGAGGGCTTTTAGAGTGATCGAAGATAAAGACTCCATTTCCTGGAACGCGTTAATGACTGCTTGTAATCAATGCCTTGATTATACAAATAGTTTGAGAATTTTCAAGCAGCTGAAAGTAGAGTGTACTGCAGTGCCTGATGACTTCAGTTACACCAGTGCGATTGCTGCTTGTGCAGAGCTTGCTTCACTTCATCATGGCAAACAGATTCATGCTCATCTGATTAGAACAAAGCCATCATGGGATGTTGGAGTTGGTAATGCCCTTGTCAATCTGTACGCTAAATGTGGTTCTCTGGAATATGCTTGTAGGGTATTTTGGAGGATGCTCTCCCGGAATCTTGTTTCATGGAATACCATGATTGCTGTATATGGAAACCATGGGCTCGGAGGGAGAGCCATTGAAATATTTGAGCAGATGCTTGCAGTGGGAGTAAGACCAGATTCTATAACATTTGTAGGACTCTTGATAGCTTGCAACCATGCTGGGCTAGTGGACAAAGGGTTAACTTACTTTAACATTATGATACAGCAGTATGGAATTTCCCCTCATTTAGAACATTTCTCTTGCCTCATTGACATGTTGGGCCGGGCTGGGAGATTACTTGAGGCAGAAGAGCTAATCAGTGAATATGATTTTGGGCATGATCCGGTCATATCAGGAAGCTTGCTTTCTGCATGTCGGCTGCATGGGAATGTTGATATTGCAGAACGTCTAGCAAAAAGGCTTTTGAAACTCCAGCCTCTGTCAACCTCACCATATGTACTGTTGTCAAACTTGTATGCTTCAGGTAGGGCATGGGGTGATGTTGCCGAAGCAAGGAAGTTGTTGAAAGTCAGTGGGCTGAAGAAAGAGCCAGGCCATAGTTTGATTGAGGCTAATGGGACACTGAGAAAATTTACTAAGGGAAATTTTTCTCATGCACAGGAAGATGAGATGAAGGACCTACTACAAAACTTAGATTGGGCAATGGGTGACATTTATTCATGCCAAACCAACGTATTGGTCTCATGAGGTGCATCTATTCCTTTTGTTTTTGCATCTGTACCATAGCACTGAGAGTTGCCTCCTCAATATTCCTCTGGGTGCGAATTTTGAGGGAGCCTTTTGGAGCACTTGGATTATCATTGGAAATTAATGGTTCCAGCAGTCTTCAGAAATTTGGAATAACAGCCTTAGGAAACAAGTGATAAGTCTGGTGGCATTGGTGAAGAACAAGATGAAGAGAAGGGAGAGGATGGGGGATTGAAAGACCTCTGGATTTGTGGATTTAGACTTCTGCTTCTTCAGGTGCTTATCTTAATCTAGTGTGCATGTATAACAATGGGTCTGGTTTATGCTTATCTTTGTTTTACCTTTCCATGGACTTGTTGTGAATGTTCATCCTGTGGTTGTTGCATTCACAACGGTACAACATTGCCTTGTTTTGACCAGAATTCTTTCTTCCATGGTTTTTAACTGTAACTTGTGAAAGTTAAGTTCACAAAGCACCTCGAGAAGCACTGGAGAAAATAACCACAAAGTTCTCTTCTTGTGTGGAGTATATATAGGAACTCTGTTTTTGCATTATGCTCTAAGAAATGTTGGTGGATCAATTCATTTCAGAGGTTCTTGTCTGCCCGATGTCATTTCTCAACTAGACATTCATGTTTGGAACTTTTGATGTTTGGTTTTCCTTGGTTGTTCAGAGCCAATTTTTGGAAAATTACTCATTTTCATTAGCCATTTAGCTAGTTGTCCATCCGATTCATGTTCACGCTTTTTCCAAGTGGAGCACCTGAAAGTTCTGGGTTTTTATGTATTGCAGCAAAGAAAGGAGTATCAATATACCGAGATATTTACATAGCCCTTAACAGGTATTGTGGTGTTGTCCTTTCCCATGTAGAGTAGGAGGTCATTCTTCTATGTTGTTCTTACTGTTTTATTGCCACCATTCTACTTCGGGATTTTGGTATGCTTTGTCTTCCCTGATATTGCAAAGTTAGACAACTTAATGAGCACCATCATCATCTACCTGAAAAATTTGTGTTGACAACTTCAAGTTTTCAGAGGCATTGGTGACTGTTGATCAATTTGGGATTATTTATGCATCCTTGGATTACTGTGTCATCCTTTACAACTCGGATGGCCTTTCATACCTTTTCTGATTATCTAGATGTTGCTTGTGGTGATTGGTTATTTAGTGACCCAATTTTGATGTAACTTACTGCATGACAATGTTGAAAAGCTCCACCAGATGGGGTTATGGGCAATAATCAACACATTGGTTCTGGCTTTAACCAAGTAGTTGTAGTAGGCTAAGGTTCAATCATCTTTGTTTGGTTCAGAATCACCCAATGCAGATGGAGCTTTTGCATATTTCACTGATAATCAGGAACTGATTTTCATGGTTCATTGTTGTTTTTCATGGAAGCAGACCACTAATCAGGAAAGAATTGCTGGTCAAGGTACTCCATCACAATCGGTGGCTTCTATCTGTAAGTTTAACTTTTGACCTTGCATAAGGCGTAACATCATCGAGATGATAGTCCATTTAAAGTTGAGGTATCAGTCTCTCTTATAACTTGAACCAGAGTTAGAGAATTTTTTTTACTTGGTGTAGGTTTCAGTCACAACACTTGAAGAATTTACTCAAAATCATTAGAAAAAAGGCATGTAAAACCTCCATAGGCTACTAGGGTTTGTAAGTAGTCTTCAGCATCCCTTGGAACTAGAAATGCAACCATTGTTATTGATTTTGTGCGTGCTTTGCTTTTCAGTTTTCCTGATTTTACAGTTCTCCCTTTTCCCTGTTTAGTTATGAGGAAAGCGTGCACAGCTTCAGAGATATTTTTTAAGCGCCACTGGGTGAAGTCTTTGGATTGAAAGTGAAGCTGGTGAGGAATCTCCTCTGTAACATGGGTCATCAAGGGAGCCATCTTTTGTATGGTCCCATAATTGCATTGTGGTATGTCAATTGATTATACATTTCCATTTGTATCTGCGATTTCAAATAGAAGTGTCGTCCTATTCACCACTGGTTAACAGAATATCTGACTCCAAGCTGTGGAACACGTGTAGAGGGTGTCCTGTTGCATTACATATATTGTTATTGGACGGGGAGGATGTACATATAATGGCATCAGTCAGTTCAAGCTTTGAACCTATATCTTGACTATGACATGAATACATTCTGAAGAACATCATGTTTTGGTGTCTGGAAGGTGAAGAACATATGGTAAAGAGTACCCTATCAAAGGAGTTGTTTGGAAATGAGATGTGGGGAAGAAATTCCTCACAACTGATAATCACGATTTGTACAGTCAAAAGGATGATGAAAAACCTACTCTTCTTTTACCAATTTCTGCAACTGCATGACATGGAAAAACTGCAACAGACAAATTAACAGTATGTTGATTGGGCATCTTTCATGGATCAATTTATGGAGTTCTTTTGCTTAATTCACCCCAGTGTAGCTTCTGATCTAAAGCAATGAACTGTAAAAAAGGTTAAAATTTTTGTTTCATCCATGGCCGATGAGATTTAAGGGTTGCTTTATGAAGTGTCTTCTACAGAGGCTTCAATTTATGATTTTCATTAGGCCCTGAGGGAGATGTTCCAGTTTAGATGTGGTTAACAGGGTTCAAAGCTTTTTCACTGTATAGCTTCTCGAAGCAATTGAACCATACAAGCATTCCTCAGCTTACCCTGTTGGGCATGCCAGACCTAAATCTTTGTACAATGTGAGTTGTAATATTTTCTTCTTTTTGGCCAGAAAGTTATAAATTTATTCCGAACATAATGGAAGAAACGTTAAAAACCTATGTCATTGTAACATAAAATAAGATTACTTTGCAAATTAAGTCCTCTTCTTGCCATTATATTTTTAAATAACCCGGTAACCTGGATCGACTTTTCAAGCCCAGGACTCAAATGTGCCTTGCCTGCTGGGCCCCATGTTCTTTCCTTGTTCGGGCCCATCTTAGGTTTTGGGCTTCTAAAACTGAAGCCCAAAATTTCCCAGACTGGCTCATGACCTCATGTTAAATGAAAGCTAGAAATCAATCGGCCTTGACCCTCACCTTGTCTTACTCAGGGTGCGCATGAAAAAATTTACGTTTCTCTATTTCTCTATTTTTTTGTTCTTCAAAATAGGTTTGGAACAGAAATCCATTTGGTAACGCAATTTCATTTTTCTATTTCTGGAACAAATTTTTATTCAAGAAATAAATTTAAAGCAGAAATCAAAAGGTAAAATTTTTAACTTTTCTATTTCTTGAATAGAAATGAAAAATCAAAATTTTTTCATTGTTCACTCTCGTCACCGTCCGTTGCCCACTTGCCGCTTGTGGGATGCCGGACGCCCGCCACTAGTTGCCACTCTCCCGCCACCGGCCCTAGCCACCAGTCGTCGACCATCGACCACCGCACTCCCATCGCCCGTCGCCAACTGCCGGTCGTTGGCTGCTTATTGCCAATCATTGGATGCCAGAGGCTCATCTCCAACCACTAGATGTTTGCCGGCAACTGTCCGGCGCTCACCACCGGCCACCGGATATCGACTGCCCGCCACCCACCGTCGGACTCCGACCATTGGCCACCTGCCGTCGGACTCCGGATATTGGACATCAAATGTCGAACTTTGGACGTTGGACACCGATTTCTGGTCGTCAAACTCCAGTGTTGAACTCTAAACTTTGGCTGCTTGTTGCCGGTCACCGAACTTGGCGCTGGATGCCGAACGTCGGACTTTGGACTTCAGCTGCCTACCGTCGATCATCGAATGCCAAATGCCGGTCGCCGAACATTGGACTCTAACCACCGAACGTTGGTCATTGCCGCTCCTAAAAATAAAAATTTTATTTTGTTATCAAACAAATTTTTATTGCATTGTTATCAAAAGCGTTTCTTTACTCAAAAACTCATCCATGGAATAGAAATTAAGAAATCAATTTCTAGCCAAAAATTAATTTTTATTCTAAAAATTTTGTCACGCGCGCCCTCAGCCTATTGTGTTTCTGTTGACCTTAATTTAATTCGAGTAACTTTTGATGCATATGTATAGTCCCAATCGCCACCATAGCATAATGCAACTGTACCAAAAACACGAATGGTTAATGTTTTGTTCAACAGGTAAGATTAGTTGACTGAAGATGTTGGGTGCGCATGATAAAATTTATGGAATAGAAATCAATTTTTGATCATAAATTGATTTTTCAATTTCTATTCCATGAACAAGTTTCTCAGCAAAAAAACACATTTGATAGCGATTTAGAATTTCTATTTCTAAAGTAAAAAATTCGTTTAATAAGAGAATAAAATTTCTATTTCTAAGAGTGGCAATGGTTGGCATTCGATGGCCGGAGTCTGACGTCAAGCGATCGACGTCCAGCGTTCGGCAATTGATGGCGGGTGGTTGGAGTCCGGCATCAGGCGTTCGACGTCCGGAGGTTGGCGTCAGGCATCTAACGTCCGGAGGCCAGCTATCGGTGGCTAGCGGCGGGTGGCCAATGGCCAAAGTCCAATGGCTGGCAGCAGGTGGCCAAGCCGGAGTCTGGAGTTCGGTGGTCGGCGGCCGACGACAAGGGGCCAATGGCTGAAGTCCGACAATCAACATCCGACGGCCGGTGGTGACTGATGGGCAGTCGGCGAGGGACGTTCGAGGGTAGACAATAGGCCTCCAATGTCCGGTGGTTAGTGATGAGCAGTCAACAATTGACAGGCATCCAACATCCGATGACCGGCAATCGGTGACAAGTGGCTAGAGTTCGGTGGCTAACGGCCGGCGTTCGGTGGCCGACAATCAGTGGCGAGCAACTGATGGCTAGGGTCGGTGGCCGACAGCTAGCGACCAACGACGGGTGTTCGGCATCCCACGGGCGGCGAGTGGGGGATAGGTGATGACAAAAGTGAACGATAAATAAAGTTTTGATTTCTCATTTTATTCTAGAAATAGAAAAGTTAAAAATTTTAAATTCTAATTTTTACTCCAAATCTATTTTTAAAATAGAAATTTGTTCCAAAAATAGAAAAATGAAATTGCGTTACCAAACAAATTTTTGTTTCAAATTTGTTCCGGAGAATAGAGAAATAGAGAAATAGAAACGTTGTCATGCGCGCCTAATTGTAGAGGAAAAAAAGAAAAGAAAAGAATGTCGGGTGTTATGTCCTAATGTGGCAATTCACGATGGCGTTTGCAGATTGTCACATCATTGAGATCAATGAAATTCTAAAGTAAGATTATGGGCGGGTACTGTAAAAACAAACATTGGGTTGACCCGAGATTAATGTGTATTTCCGAATACACTAAACTAGGGACTAACGTGGAGGAAGCGGCTTCTTAGGTGGGGAGAAATTTGAACAGGAATTTTGATGATGGGAGCGGTGAGGTGTCAAGAAGGCTATTCAAATGAAGGTGGTTAAGTGGGAATTATCTTCTTCTGCAGAGTGTTTGCAGCTCATTAGTTGATTGGGGAGAAAAAGAATCCTTTTTCCTTATATTTAATCCCTTGCAACCCTCCAATTTCCAGTTTAATGACAATTAGGTACAGAGACAAAGACAATAAAAATAGTTCGTAAAAAAAAAAAAAAAAAAAAAGTTTACAGCAGCAATCGGGGAAATCTCAGTTTGAATTCTTTACCTATAAAGGAAATTAATATAAAGTAATCTATTCACGCATGTTTTCACGTTGATTTTCGTACATTTGAATCTTCGAATAGAAAATTGATTCTATCTCTCCAAATAACTTTTAATAACCATGTTATGGTCATCCAAAAGCAGTTTGAATATATTAATCCCTTTCTTGAGTGCCATTAATTGAGAACCTCAACTCATCGCTTTATCGTGGGGGAAGAGAGCAGTTGAGGTAGTTATCTAACTAAACAAGTTGCGTGGACTTTGCTCATCTACTTCTTCACTAATGACGAGCTTTGGAATGGCTGCAGAACGAAATTGAACTTGAATCTCAAGTTACTAGAAATGATTACTCAAAGGCCCTTTTCAAACAATAATACACCCCTATCACCTTGTTCATGAAGAAAGTGGACAAAAACAAAACTACTTTATTCATATAAAATCTTAAACCTAAATCCTCCCGACCTATTTAATTGAAGTGAACGAGAAGTACCGGACACAGCGAAGCCGACCACGGCAATGACTTTGCTTGGCGTACTCTACGTGTCCAGCAATTTCTTTTTAATTGCACCCATTCGAGGCTTCTTGTAACAAGATGTATGATCTACTGCACTAACATATGATAAGGGTTGATTAAAAAAGTTGCGGTCAGACAGAGAAGCCTAAAACCAAATCTATGTGCAGAGACTCTAGACCGTTTTTGAGTGCCTTGCGTGAGACATTAGTTCAGCATCATGTGGCATTAATCCTTATGCATGAACAATCTCTTTAATCGCTTCGTTTAACTCGTTTCAAGACTAAAACTTCGTCGTTTCTTTCTTTTGTTTCATCTCTCCTACTCAATGGATTGTCTTGGGGGAATGAATGGAGTTCCCTTTTCTTTTTCTTTTTTCTTTTTTTGGTAAAAGGCAATAAATATATTGAGAAAATGCCAAATGTACGGAAGATCTCGTCACCAGAAACTTACACTCCAAATGCAAGAACAAAAGGAGTGGAAGGGTGACGAGATGAAAAAGCCGCAAAACACGGCACATACACTACAACACCTAGACCAAAAGGAAGCACGGCATGGTCAATCGGCTATAAAAGATGCCACAGGCGAGGAAGAGGTCACCATTGGAACGAACTACCTACGGGTCCCCAGTAAAAATAATCGAGTCTAAGCCCCAACTTCTCTGCAACCTTTTGTTTCTAAAATTATCTTCGGCATTCTTGAAGGTGATAGGCTTGTTTCAGACCACTTTGAAGAGATGGTTCTTCATGGCCGGGACCGTCAGAGGCTGGTCTCTAAAGATGATGTTATTCATGTTTTTCCAAATGATATGATAGTTCTCTTTTCTTTTTGCCTCCATAATTGGTAAAACTTCAAGCATACAAATTTTGAACTCCACGCTTGCGTAAGGATGGATCTATAAAAGATCAATAACATTTCAGTAAATTATGATCGATAACCTTTAACATTGTTTTCTTCACCAAACTAGGGTTTTGTCAAGGGCAAGTGTGGAGTTCAATTCTGTATCCTTGAAGTTTTACCAATTATGGAGGCAAAAAGAAAAGGGAACTCACCCACCCCGCTGTGGGCGTGTTGGTTCGGGCATTCCTCCCTCTTCCGATTGGGGGGAGGTTTGAGTCACTGCATGCGCAATTGCGTGACTTAAGTGCGACACCGTGGGAGGTGGGTCCCTGTGCTAGCGTCGCCCCGGGTTTACGTCGCCGGCTGCAGGCTGTACGGAGGTTTCCGGGTCATAAAAAAGAGAGAGAGAGAAAAGAGGAACTCCATTCATTCCCTCAAGACAAAAAAGTTGCCCCAGATAAAATCTACAGATTCACTTTTTTTAAAAGGGAAAAAACCACCAAAAACCCCAAACTTTGCCCCGAGTGACACATTTACCCCAAACTTTTTTTTTGTGCCGTGAAAAACCCCAAACTTTCCAAACCGTGACACATTTACCCCATAAGGGCATTTTTGTCTTTTTAGTTTATGTTTTTTCTTTTTTCTTTTTCTTTTTTTCTTCTTCTTCCCTCCGCCGGCCATGGCGGCGCCGGCGGAGGGAAGCCGCACGCCGGCGTGGCGAGGGCGGCCCTCGCCCGACCCGTTGGGCGAGGGCCGCGCGATATGGCGAGGGCACCCCTCGCCAGATCTGGCGTCGGGCGGCCCTCGCCGTCGTCGGGCTCGCCGGCGGCGAGGAGGCCCTCGCCGCCCGAGGGCCCCATGCCGGCGAGGGCGACCCTCGCCGGCGCCGGTTTCCCTCCGCCATGGCCGGCGGAGGGAAGAAGAAGAAAAAAAATTTTTTTTTTTAAATGAAAAGACCAAAATGCCCTCCAATTTTGGGGTAAATGTGTCACACTTGGAAAGTTCAGGGTTTTTGGTGTCGCAAAAAAAAAGTTTGGGATAAATGTGTCACAGTTTGGAAAGTTTGGGGTTTTTCACGGCACAAAAAAAAGTTTGGGGTAAATGTGTCACTCGGGGTAAAGTTTGGGGTTTTTGTTGGTTTTTTCCCTTTTTAAAAATCATAGTTGCCCCAAATAAAATCTATAAATTCACCAAGTCATAAGAGAAATTTCCTTTTGAACTTCTTTTGACTTTCTTGAAATGTTGAAGATGAGAGTTTGGAAATTGGTGAAGAGCGATTGAGCAAAAAGAAAAGGGCAATTCTTTTGACTTTCTATCCCATGTAAGAGTTACCCATGAGTGAAGAAAACCAACTTTTCACTCAAAGAAACAATTTCAAATGGGATCCGATGGTTTATTATTGTCGGAGATGAATCTTGAACATCTGGGTATTATTTTTGATGTGCGCAATGCGCAAAGACCACTAAGCACTTTGTTCATATTCAAATTTATTAGCATTAACGATCTACACGAATTCGTACATCTTATGTCTTTCTTTGTATTCAGTGTGTTTTCATTAGCCAATCTGTTGATGTGGTGGCTATAAACATTTTCCTTTTCTTCCATCGACCTAACATTACATGAATAGGAAATCCTCCATGTATTTGTGTATGTGCAAACTAATGAGATTTCGTGAGTCAATATTCCAATTTTGTAGCCAGAGTTAACACTTACTTTTCGCTGGCAAGTTGCGTTGACATCTGACCAGTAGACCTGTTATATTTATTTATATTTTTTCATGACAAGGTTGAATTTCTTTTTTCGGTTTTTTAAGTATGTGTTCCTTGCGGCTGTAGCTCTTCATTTAATTGATCCTTGAATACTCCTAATGGCCGGCTCTCGGTCCCCGTCCAAACCGCTTATTGAACTCTTTCAAGTTATCGATTTAAAGTTTTGACAAATCTATTTTGTGGCCCGCCCATGTTAAGATCCAACCGGGTGTTCCATGAGGTTCAATTTGTGTATGAGTGATCTTCAATTGCAGGCATGGTCAGATCTCGAGACTATGTGTATGATAATTGTCTTTTCCAATTCGATAACGATAAAAAAGGATCATCATTTTTACAATGGAGATTAACTAATCGGTTGCCTTAATACTAAATTAGGGTTCTTACCACAATAATGATGTGGATGGCAATGAGTCAACGAATTTAATAATGGTCGACCTCATCTCCACATCACTGTCATCTAATAAATTTTCTTGAAACGTCAATGCCTTGCCAGGGGAACAACGGCCTCAGACATGGATTATCGAACTAATGCTGCCTTAAAGTTTTTACAAGAGAGAATGTGGAAAACAATTATTTATTATCTGAATGTGACATCCACCAATCTTTTTGTCTCCTCATGTAAAAAATATCAAACTCTAGCTGTCAGGGTATAGTAAGCCCTTGCATCACATCATTGATAGTACAATTACTTTTCTTGATTGTGCCCGGAAGTAGGGGTGATCGGGTCCAGGGTGGGTAGGGTCTAGACCTGGACCCCTGTTCCCGACCCTGTTATAACCATTCTCTTTTTTTGGACCCCTTCCCTACCCCGTTTACATTGGACCTTTGTTCCCAACCCACCCCTGTTTTTCCGGTCCGGGAACGAGGGCTAACCTGTTCGAGCTACTGGTTGGAGGAGAAATTGAATATGAATAAGAGCTGGTAACTTTTGTTTCCCATTTCGTATATGTTCTTGGTTCGGCAAGAGCTGATCTTTGTTGATGGCATAAGCATCACATGAAATACTGCATTTTCAATTTTCAAGCTAACATCACTTCGTTATCATATTCACCAGTCACAATCCATTCAAAACTTATTATTTATGGGAAGAACATCAGATCAAATTGAAGAATAGTGGGTACGGAAGGAGGTACAAAAATAATCAGAATGGTCATAGTAGATACAATACACTTTTGAAAGATGACCAAGCTCACTTCATCAAGATATAAAACGTATCTATGCTTACTCATCTTTCTATGTGATTGGTAAAGGCTTGACCAACAAATTGAATTCAAGCAAAAGCTACATCAGAACGAAAGACATACTTGACACCCTTTGTCACAATGCGAGCCTCATGAAGCATACACTTATCACCATGTATATGAAGTAGAGCCATTCCTTCAGCTGGAGCGACCTATGGAGTTAAGATGGAGATAAATCGCAAAGGGTAGACTAGGATATGGATGAATGCCATATTCAAGGATGCAACATGAAGAATGCCATAAACAAAAAGGGGCAAAGATAATCTTTATTGTATGAATCCAAGAGAAAAACTTCAAACAGAGAAAACATAGAAAGGATGTACCTCGGCCACAATACCATTTCTTGAATTATAGAAGACAGTTTCTCCTCCAACCAGCAGCTCTGAAGGAGAATTACTACGGTTGCTTCAACAACAACTGCAAAGAATAGCAAATTTCAAAACAGATCACCGAATATCGAACAGATTTTGACATAGCAAACAACATCAAAATGGTGCATGCAACGTGATGTTGAAAAGCTTGCGAAGTCATCTACGAATCTCATGAAGAACTCAAAGTCTAAAAACGATATTATCTTAGCTCAAACGAAGATGTTTATCAAGTCACTCCAATCAACCTATTTAAGGAGGACAGGACTAGCAAAACAGCCCCCAAGATCTGGTTTTTCATCGTTTCAGGGCAGGTCGCAGAGGAAGACGGGACCGGACAACCGGACCATCTTCCTCTGCATTCTCCCTTGACGGAAAAGAAGCCGAAACAGAGCGAAAATTGAACCGCACGCGAAGATTCCGCAACCCCCCCACCCTATAATTCCTGAAATCCTAACCTTAAAATCGACCCACGAGCCCCTCGAGTTCTAGAACCATCTAGAGATTCAGCTCATTGCCACCTCCTCCCGGTCCTTCCCACACACACACACACACGCAACTACGGGCATCGAGAGGAAGAACAACGAAACGAATCGAAACCCGAAACACTCGCGACTCCCAACGTCGTCTTCTCAAACAGGAAAACAAAAAGGACAACAACGAGTCCCGTACCAAGAAAAAGATTACACGAAAGAGCGAGCTCCTCGGCGTGCGACCGCCACGCCCTTCCCCCGTCCGCCGCGCGATTCGAAGTTTCTCGGCACGAGAGACGGAGACGAGAGATAGAGAAGGAAGGGGATGAGACTCATGCGTGAGAGAGAGAGAGAGAGAGAGAGAGAGAGAGAGAGGCAAAATTAGAAATTAGGGTTGGGGTTTGTGAGAAAAAATAGGTGTCTTAACCGGTTCTCCAACCGGTTCCAAAACCAGTCGGTCGAACCGGTTCCGGGTGGGTAATCCCTCGGAACCGGTTCCCGGACCGGTTAAAACAGGGTCTGAGTTGTTGGAACCGGTTTCCGGACCGGTTTGCGGGAACCGGTTCCCGACCCTATTTTCCGGGGCCGAACCGGAACCGGGTTGACCCGGTTCGGTTGCACACCCTTACCCGGAAGTAACCACAATCGATTGGAACATTAATTAGGGATTTATAAAATGTTCTAAACATTAATAATCTGGAGGGTTTGATTAGACTTTAGTCAACGAATTGGTAATCGTGTAATCAATTGATTTTTTTGTGCTAGTAAAAATAAACAGGGAAAATAGAAACCTTTGAGATATGGATGGAATTCCCTGGCAAAATAATGGGGACATTGGTTGTGGAAGGACCACAAGCACAGCAAGGCATTCCTTGGTCAGACAAGGCCATAATCATCTGGTCCCTCGAACCGTGCCCCAAATTCCGGACGGTAATCAGAGTCAAATCAAAAGTGGAATAATTATTCAGTCAGGTATGCCCAAAGACACCCGGGAGGGCAAATGGAGTTACAGGTCATTCCCTAATATAGGAGTAATATATTATTCTTTTTCCTCACTTTGGGAAAAAACTACTATACGTTCGTACCAAAATAAAGTTACGATGAATTGTCGAAATCAGCTGACATGATATAGCAATAAGCATGGCCAATAGACACCCAACATCGTCAGATAAAATAACAATTTAATGATGAAGAGACACATATGTACTAGGAGATTAGACACATGATACCTAGTGGATTCTTATGTTATCAAACGTAGGAATTGCATGCTCAAACTACCTACTTGAGTTTCGACTTATATCTTATGTCATATCCATTATTGATATCCGTGTTCATTGACGAGCTTCTCTACCATTGGCTATGGTTATTCAACATCAAACTTTATATTGGTGTCATATCGAATAAAAAATTTTGATCATTTTTGGGAGTCAACAGGCACGATCTTGATGCTATGGGAGGCCAATAGACACCAAAGTCTAGAAAAAGAATAATAAACTCATAAAATTGGCTTGATGAAGAGACACGTATCTATTAATAAATTAGACCCACGATACGCGGTTAATTTTCTTATTGTTAAGCGCTAGAAAATGCATGTTTTAACTACTTGATCGAGTTTCAACTTCCATCTTTTGAATTGATATAGTTAACAACGTAACAGTGAACTTCCTCGTCATAGTTTAAAAAATGGGAAGTTGACAAGAGTAATTGACAAGATTATAATTGGTGATGTCCCTTTCTATTGAAGTCACCAACTGCGGCGTTTCTTTAGGCGACGAGCCATGCCTACAAATCAGTGGATCCCGTTTAGTAATACGCGGCGCGTACCACACCCTACGCGGAAAGCCGGCCCGATCGATCATTCTCGGTCAAAGGCTTGGGTTGGGGGGGTACCAGATGTTGCCACGTCAGCTTGATGAATAATAGTCGGCAGAGGTTTGAATTGCAAGTGGTACGACACACAACCACGTCGCATTCATACAAAAGAATAATAAAGTGAAAAGATGTGGTTCCGAATTGGGTGTGTTCTTGACTTTAATCATAGCGAGTATAGTTTAATAGAAGCAGCAGCTGCTTAACAATTTTTGCCATGCACTGATTAGATTAAAAATTAGAAACCTAATTTAAAAACGGCAAGATAAGAAAAGTTTGTAATACTTAACTCTGAGGGAGTTATATATATAAATTTTTAATGAAATTCGATAGATTATAACCTATATTGCGTGAGAATTGCCCCGAAAAAACAATTAGCTATTGGCTAGATGGGTGATGAGCCTCGCCAGCTCCTTGATCCATCATTATCAGAGTGGTGTAATAGTCATTGAATCGAGGCTGTTTAAGGTATTAGCTAAGGTATGCACTGTTCAAAGTAATAAAAGTTCCATCAAATGATGGCTTTGATGTCAATCTTGATCTACCACTACAAAGACAACGT
The DNA here is from genome assembly GCA_014182555.1 of Eucalyptus erythrocorys. Classification (NCBI taxonomy): domain Eukaryota; kingdom Viridiplantae; phylum Streptophyta; class Magnoliopsida; order Myrtales; family Myrtaceae; genus Eucalyptus; species Eucalyptus erythrocorys. Next base: position 43,234,908 of record CM024602.1, read on the forward strand.
TAAAATTAGTGGAGGCTTGCTGTTTTTGAACACACTAAAGTTGTTGATCATCGAACCATTAGAGCCCTCTAGATCGAAGTTTCATTGAGGGGTTTAACTAGATAAGGCGCTTGAGTTAGGAGTTTCCTCCGGTGGAATACAAAAGTATCTGCATTACAAGCATACCCTCGGTTTAGGTTTATCTGGTGAAGACAAAGCTACATCTAAAAGTAGAAATTGGAAATATAAAACCAAAAATAAAACGAAAAAACTAGGCTAAAGGGTCCCGGGGGCAACGGGCCACCGGCAATGTCGTTGAATTGACAGTTATTAGTGCTTGTATTGTGGGCTACCAGTTTTAAAGATCCCCACATTGGAAGCATTGACTTTTGGGTGATTAAAATAAAGGGTCACCGTCCCACACCTCACCCCTGATCCAACGGCTGCCTCTTGACAAAGAATTTTTATATCTCTAAAACAAAAAAAGAATAAACAAATATTGTGTAGAGTGGACAATTCAGATCGATCCAAGATGGCGGGAGTGCAGTATAAATAGAGGCGTTCACATCTCTGTTTGCTGCATCAGAAACAAGTTTAGTTGCAGCATAAAGAAGAAAGTAGCTTGAGTGATCCTCTCAGAGTTCTCTGTTTCTTATTTACATTCACATTATAAACTTCAAGAAGTATTTACACATCAAATGGCGATTCCGGTGATCGATTTCTCGAAGCTCAATGGTGAGGAGAGGGCCAAGACGATGGCTCAGATTGCCAATGGCTGTGAGGAATGGGGTTTCTTCCAGGTACAACATTCTATCCTGTATTCATCTTCTCTTGAGACCTTGGTTGAGGGAGAGAGTCTTGAGTTTAATTATCTTTTTGTCATATGTATGTGTCCGCGAGTATATCTTTTTGGCTCAAGTTCAAGAGTGTTCACCCAGATCTTTGTAATATAGGAAATGTCAAGTGTGTCTCTGAATTGTGAATATGCCCTGATTTAATGGTTTCGCAATCAGTGAAGGAAATGCTTTGTTCTCACTTTTTCGAACTACAACTTTATCGTTATTTTCTTGTTCCCAGTTCCAACAGGAAACCTATCCAACAGGGAAAATTCTTCCCCTCTAAATCCATGAAATTTACACTACGAGATACGTCGTCTATCTGAGTACCTATGCGCTCAATGCATATCAACACTGAATGCTAATTTCATGCGCAACCCACACGATCTAGTGGCTCCCGTAAAAGATACATGCATTACTTTATGCTAAAAAATATCTAGAGCTAATTATTCTGATGACCTGAATTGATGATTATGTCGATGATGAATACGTGATGATGAATGCAGCTGGTGAACCATGGGATACCAGAGGAGCTGCTGGAGAGAGTGAAGAGAGTGTGTAATGAGTTCTACAAGTTGGAGAGGGAAGAGAACTTCAAAAAGTCGACCCCTGTGAAGCTGTTGAACGAGAGTCGTGGTGGAAAAATAGAGAACGTGGACTGGGAGGACGTTATCACTCTCCTCGATGACAATGAATGGCCTTCCAACACTCCCGGTTTCAAGTAATTTTCCATCTCTGTCTCTCTGTCTCTCTCTCTCTCTCTCTCATATATATATATATATATATATATATAAAGAGTAACTAATCCTTCCATCGCAAAACTACAGAGGTCAGAATATATTTGTAATGTGTAAAAGAGTAATGCGAATTGTCACCAACTGTTTTTACTGAGCTCACTTTATACAATATATCAGGTCTTGATATTCCTATGTTATGTACATGCATTTTAATCCAAGGATAGTAATATCTTTTTGTCTGGTGGATATTAAAAGAATTAAACGCGATCATAGTTGTAAACCGATACATTAGAAGTTTATCTTTTACAAAAAGTTCCTCGCTTTTAATGTTCTTGTTAGATTAATGTATTTTATAAAAGGATTTGCTAATAATTTGCATGAGTAACTTAATAGGGAAACCATGGCGGAGTACCGCGCAGAAGTGGAGAAGCTCGCCGAGAAGGTCATGGAAGTCATGGACGAGAATTTGTGCTTGCCAAAGGGCTATATCAAAAACGCCTTCAACAGCGGCAGCGACGAGGACAACAACAATAAGGCCTTCTTCGGGACTAAAGTGAGCCACTACCCGCCCTGCCCGCAACCTGAGCTGGTCAACGGCCTCCGAGCCCACACCGATGCGGGCGGCGTGATCCTTCTCTTCCAGGATGACGCCATCGGGGGCCTCCAGATACTCAAGGGAGGTGAGTGGGTCGATGTGCAGCCACTCCCCAATGCCATCGTCATCAACACGGGGGACCAGATCGAGGTCCTGAGCAACGGCAAGTACAAGAGCGTCTGGCACCGCGTCCTTGCCATCCCAGATGGCATCCGGCGCTCCATCGCCTCATTCTACAACCCGTCCCTCACTGCCACCATCGCCCCTGCGCCGCAGCTGGTGGAGCAGGCTCAGGCTTACCCTAAGTTTGTGTTTGGGGATTACATGTCGGTCTATGCTGAGCAGAAGTTCCTCCCCAAAGAGCCTAGGTTCGAAGCTGTGAACGCCATGTAATAATGTACGAAAATGTATTTCTTCGTGAATTATTAGAAGAGAAAAGCATAATTATCTGTCTTTTTTAGGGTTATGCACAACTATGGCCTTTTTCTTCTCTCAACTGCTGCTTGTGTGGAGGAGATGTATATGCAAGTTGTTTTTGAACTCTGAAGTCTGCGCGCTTTAGGTTTGTAATGATATGCGAGCATGAGGTGCATTTAAATGCCCCTTGGTCTTTGCTTTATCATGTAATAGTATTTGCACGTGTCTTCAGTCTCTTGTCTTTGTTTTTTTCCTTCCCCCTTAGATATGACTGCTCATTTCCCGCTGAAAGTTGTGGAACTTACCTAGTCTACTAATAAGGGAAAAATTCGAGCTTCCATCTAAGTCGAACGTTGAGGTTTTGTAGTACAACGTTTTTGAAAGTGAGGTTGGGCGACATGGAAACACTGGACTTCTCCAAGGTAGATTGTTTGTAAGTTTTCCTAAAGTTCTAGAAACAATTTGAATTTGTAATAGGAGTAGTGGCATCAAATTCCATTTAGCTTTGATCGCCGTTTGAGTTTTAATCTCAAGCTCAATGACTACTTCGTCAATCACGATTCTTGAAGAAATATAAAGGAAGAAGCATGTTTCCTAATTAAGTGAGTTCAATCATCTTGGAAATTTATGTAGCAGCATACACTTTGATTGCAGTTTGAGGTGTTTAGGCCTAGTAGAGGATGGAGGAAACGAGATGCCAGCATCACCGTCAAGCGTTTTAAGCGAAACTGTCGATGAGTTTCTGAAGGGTTGTGGCACAATGCCAGGGACCCTCTTGGTGAGTGACAAGTTGTGTGATAACCCATTTTGATTCCCCGACCCCATGAAAGTACTCTTGTTCACCGTTCAACAATCTCAAAAAGATAGTTCAAAGACACGTTATTGATATATGTACTATCATCGTGTTAGAGTCGTGTTAGCAAGTGCGCTTTAAGGGTATTTCTCAAGTGGATTAGAGATATGGAAAGGGTTTCGCTTTTCATAGAACAAGAACGCATTTCACAAAACAAGTCTAGTAAATTGAGAAATGAAGTCAAATTCTATGACCTATTTAACTAATATCTCGTGCAATTGTGAGCCTGTTTGGTTCGGCTTTGAGAAAATACCATTGGGAGAATGCAAATATTATTGAGGTAAAGAGGTTTTTTGAAATATTACACCGTTTGGTAAATTATAATCTCAAATAGCATTGAAATGTAACTTTAGCATAGATACCATTTGGCAAAACTTACATTTGTAATGGACCTTTGCTTTTATTTTTATTTTTTTTTTAAATCTAAAAATCAAATCCAATGGTCGGCTAATCGTCGACCAATTACCGGACGACCAGATTTGGCCACCTAAGGTCGTGACCTCCTACCGCCAAAGCCGCAAAGGCCAGATTTGGCCCCGGTAGCCTAAGGTGCGGAGGCCGAGGCTAGATCTAGCCACCGGATGGCCAGATTTGGCCTTCAGACCGCCAGATCTAGCAGCCTGTGGTCACGCGGAGCCAAGCGGTGGTCAATGGGGACGCGCGACAATGACTCCACCTTGCATCTATATGACAAGGTTTTGTTTGTATGTGATGGAACATAGAAATCATTTCACTGCCTAACGAGTTCCCCGTTCCATTTTCAGCACAAAATTTCCCGTTGCATTTTGACACGAAGACTGCTTCATGTTTCTACATGACATTTACCATATGTATTAGTGCTCAGAATTTTCGAGTAAGATAAATCAACTCTTGTCAGCAGGAAGAAAATGTGACTAGACATGTTGCCTAAGTTAAGACCGAGATTATAGTATCTTTTATCCCTCTTTTTTTTTTTTCTTTCAGAGAATGAATTCACTGAGTCACCTTTGTAATAAGCTGGTGCGTTCATAGCATTTTGTCTTTGAAATGCATGGATTAGAACCCCAATTGACAAAAACCTCATCGATTATTTTGCCAGGCATGGTGTTGGAAGATACGCATTAATCAAACACGAGGATGTAGAAGGAAATCTCATATCTCACAGCATCAATTAATATCGTATCTAATCAGATATGATTTGTATAATATTTAGTTGCCTTTATTACACATCTCTTGTATATAAGAATATAGTCTTTGTACATTGTAAAAGCATCATTGTGAATACAATACAGAAATTCACACAACTACACTTTCTACTTATCGATTTCTTACATGGTATCAGAGCGGTTCTGATCTTATACCGCGTCTTCATCTGAGTTGCCTTTCGTTCCAATCTTCTGTTCTTGTTATTGCACAGTAAACCTGCAAAACAGAACAGCACCCGGAAGGAACTCTCCTTGAAAGTTCTTTTTATTTGAGAGAGATATCTGCAAAACAGTAAACCTTTTATCATTTTTTTTTCTCTCCATGGCGATTCCAAATACACCAACCTTTTCTTCAGCCTCCGATGATCAGCAACCAAGAGAAGTGGATCAAGAATCCCTTGTCATTCTTTCTACACCATAGCAGCAAATCTCAACTCAGAATCAACCTCAATCGATGCAGTGGGGACCTGTTCCGACTCAGTTCAACCTGGGGTAGCCAATTTCTGGCTATCCTTACCAGTGGATGCCATTTCCATGGATCCATACATCATTGCCGGGTCAAGGGACACAGGTCAATGGAGGCCTACCGACCCATATAGGGGCAGGCTCAACCATCAACATCGCACAGACGGGCGGATCACATAATAATTCCAATATCGGAGCAGATTCAAATGCGAGGGCAACAGGGGTCACAACAGATTCAAATGCGGGAGCAACAGGGGCCACAGGGCCTTTCAATCCGAATTTTCCGACAGGCTCAGGCTACATACCTTTTCCAATTGCGGCCGCCATGGGTCGCCCAGAACCCGGCGACGCGCTGTACGTCTCCAACACCGATGGACCCGAGTTGCGGCTGCTAAGCCACCCTCTCACAGGGCCAGATGGCTACTCAAATTGGGCGCGCGACTTCCGTAGGGCCCTCGCAACCAAAGATAAAGAGGGGTTTATCGATAGAACAATACCGTTGCCAACCGAAGACAAATTAGCTCGACAATGGAAGAAGTGCAACCAATTGGTTCGCACATGGTTAGGAAATTGCATCAATCCTGAAATAGCAGCCGGCTTACCCCCAACAGAGGACGCAAAAACCCTTTGGGACAGTATCAAGGAGATGTATGGTAAACTCGACCGAGCGAGAATCTTCTCGCTGCACCAAGCCCTTGCCGAGCTGAAGCAAGGAAACACGTCTGTCACGACGTGCTTCAACAAGCTTTCGGCTCTGGGAACGAGCTGGAAGCGGCGAAAGACAAACTCGACGGGCCCGAGGCCACCCTCCATCAATACAAGGCGATTAAAGATCGAGAGAAGGCGACGCGTTTTCTGCTCATTCTAAATGAATCATACCTCCATTTCCGATCACAGATCCTTGCTATGGAGCCAGCACCATCGATTGGCCGCATTTTCCAGCTTGCGGTGCAAGAGGAGAGCCAGAGATTGGCTTCGACGGAAGGGAAAGGGGTTTCGGAAACCCTAACCCTAGCCGCAAGGAGCGACAGGGGTTCGAAAACCCTATTTCCATCGGCTGAACAGAGAGCATATAAAGGGGCTGGGATGGACGGACAGGATCGCTCGTAGCGATCCGACGGTCCACGAGGCGCGCGTATGCCTGGCGAATCGGACGGTGGAGATGGCTATTTTTTAAAAGAATCCAACGGTGGCCAGGCTTCGCGGATTACTTATGGGCCGAATGGGCCAAGTGGATCTAATGGGCCGAATTTTTTTAAGTCCAGTGGTTATGGGGCACGCGGGTATGGACCGAATGGGCCCAATGGGCCGAATCAGAAAAACAAAGCAAAATTATATTGTGATTTTTGCAAAGGCCCCATCACACTATTGAAAATTCTGGAAGTTACATGGCAGGCCCGGAGACAAAAAGAGGAAAGGAAATATCGGCTGCAACATATCAACCCACGGGGCAGATAAATCGAGGCAATTACTCAAGGAGAATATCAACCGATGCGGGCCATACAAAAATTGGATTTTCCAATAAGGGGAAGCAGTTTTATAGGTATTTCTCATTGCTTGAAAACTACTTTATCGAGAAATACTTGGATTATTGATTCGGAGCCGGTGATCATATTGCATGTGAGAGGACATTATTTACTATTATGAATGCACCGCTGGATAACCCAATTATCGTACAATTACCCAATGGAAACACTGCTCGGGTTGCAACGACGGGAACAGTCATTCTAAATCCTCAAATCACTCTCACAAATGTCCTTTATATCCCTGAGTTCCAATTCAACCTTATATCTGTGTCTAGAGCTTGTCGGGACAATTCATGCCAAGTTTTCTTCGATATTGATAGCTGTCAATTTCAGGCCCGTTCGACTGGGAAACTAATGGGCTGGGGTAGTCTATCTGAAGGATTGTTTCTCTGGAAAAGTTCAGCAATTTCCTTTTATCAGCTTTCTTGTAATAAACAATCATTGTGTAATTTGACTACCAATGATAAAGATTTCATTTTACATTCTCGATTGGGTCACAGCTCTTTCTATCCATCTCCTAATTGCCATATCTGTCCTCTTGCTAAACAATCCCGTAATCCTTTTCCACTAAGCTCGAGTAGAGCACCTGACATTTTCTCTTTACTTCATATGGATGTGTGGGGACCATATCACACTCTAAACCACGATGGATCTAGATTTTTTCTAACCATCGTAGATGATCATTCCAGAGCCACCTGGATTTTTCTTATGCAATCAAAGAGTCAAGTAGTCTCCCATTTAAAAATCTTTCTTTCACTTTCCAAGACTCAATTCGGCAAAAATGTCCAGAGAATTCGAACTGATAATGGGACTGAATTTTTCAATCATGAGTGTGCCACACTACTCTCATCATGGGGAATCTTGCATGAGAGCTCTTGCACATACACACCGCAGCAAAATGGAATAGTGGAGCGGAAACACCGTCACTTATTGGAGGTCGCCAGGGCCTTGAAATTTCAGGCATCTATTCCAGATAATTTTTGGAGAGACTGTGTTTTAACTGCAGCTTATTTAATAAATCGTATGCCGACCAGACTCCTAAATGGTCGAACCCCTTTTGAGATATTGTTTAGGAAGCGGCCTGACTTATCACATTTGAAGATTTTCGGCTGTTTATGTTATGCTTCATTAGTCGGACCCAAAGATAAGATGAGTCCACGAGCTCGCCGCGGGATATTCATGGATACCCTACCTTACAAAAGGGCTATCGAATATATGATCCTGCTACAGGGAACTTCTTTGTTAGTCGAGATGTGCATTTCCAGGAGCATTTTTTCCCTTTTGCTGCACAGACGTCGGCCATAGATAGTGAGAGATCTTCACACTCCACTCTGCGGCACCCTTCGTTCGACCCGGGATATGTTACGCTTCCATATTCCCAAAATATAGGGCTTGATCATTCTCCTACCACGGCCATGACACCATTAGAAGCACTGCGGATCAACATCCACCAGAAGAAATTGGTCAAGCACCAACATCGAGGATATTCCAAATACTGCGAGGAGATTGAAATAGATCAGCCACGTCGCTCTGGCCGAGCAACACGTCCACCAACTTGGACGAAGGATTACATATGTGGGGTACAAAATTCGTCCCCCATCCTTTTTCCCATTTCTTCTTATGTTTCTTTCGACCGTTTGTCAGAAGAGCATAAATGTTGCATTGCCCGCATCTCTGAGGAGCGTGAGCCATCAAGTTACAGTAAGGCCAGCACTGATCCACGTTGGCAGAAGGCTATGGAAGTAGAACTCCAAGCCTTAATGGATAATAATACATGGGCACTTGTCAGTCTACCACCTCACCGAAAGGCGATTGGGTGCAAATGGGTCTACAAAATCAAACATAGAGCCGATGGTTCGGTCGAGCGATATAAAGCCCGCTTGGTAGCAAAAGGCTTCACCCAGAAGGAAGGTTTTGATTACCATGAAACCTTCTCTCCTGTTGCCAAGGATGCTACAGTCCGGACTTTTCTTTGTGTCGCAGCTTTTCAGGATTGGCAGCTACATCAAATGGACGTTCATAATACCTTTCTACATGGAGATCTCGCTGAAGAGATTTATATGGACGTCCCACAAGGATTACGGAGACAGGGGGAGGATAAAGTATGTCGTCTCCGCAAATCCTTATACAGGCTCAAACAAGCTTCCAGGCAGTGGTATGCGAAATTCTCGATTCACTAATAGCTGCTGGTTTTCAACAATCTAAATTCGACTATCTTTGTTTTCACTTGGACCAAAGGTATGTCATCTATATACTTGATGATATATGTGGATGATATATTGATCATGGGAAATGATGAAGTAGCCATCGAGATTTCAAACGGTACTTGCACTCAACCTTCCATATAAAGGACTTGGGATCACCAAAGTTTTTTCTTGGAATTGAGATTGCCCAGTCAGACCAAGGAATATCCCTCAGTCAAAGGAAATTTGCTTTGGAAATCATATTAGAAGCAGGGTTATCAGGATGCAGACCAGCTGTAATTCCTATTTGAGCAAAATATCAAGCTCACAACAGCAGACTATGATGTTGGAACCCATGGAGAAGATGATCGTACAATACAAGATCCGACCAGCTATCAGAAACTTGTTGGAAAGCTCATATATCTGACTATGACCAGGCCGGATATCATTTATGCCGTACAAACTCTCAGTCAGTTTATGCATGCTCCTAAGCAGTCTCATATGAATGCCGCACTCAAAGTGGTAAAGTATTTGAAGAAGTGTCCTGGGCTTGGAATTCTTCTTTCCAGGAATTGTGATATGAAGATGACTGCTTATTGTGATTCGGATTATGCAGCCTGTCCAATGAACAGAAGGTCGATAACCGGTTTTTGTATCAAGTTAGGGGATTCTCTTCTTTCATGGCAAACAAAAAAGCAACCAACTGTTTCATTGTCCTCAGCTGAAGCTGAATATCGAGCTATGGCGAAGACAACGTGTGAAGTAGTATGGTTACGAGGTTTGCTTCAGGACCTTGGGGTGCGAATCCAAGGGCCAACCAAATTATTTTGTGATAATGACGCGGCCCTCAAGCTTGCGTCAAATCCCATCGTGCACGAAAGAACGAAGCACATAGAAGTGAATTGCCATTTCACACGAGAGAAAATTCAGCAAGGTGTAATCGAGACTCAAGGGATTCGAACAGAAGAACAACTGGCAGATATCTTTACCAAGCCTTTATGTCAGAGACAACATGCGTATCTCTTGAACAAGCTAGGTGTCTTGGATATCTACAAGCCACCAGCTTGAGGGGGAGTGTTGGAAGATATGCATTAATCAAACACAAGAGGATGTAGAAGGAAATCTCATATCTCACAGCATCAATTAATATCGTATCTAATCAGATATGATTTGTATAATATTTAGTTGCCTTTATTACACATCTCTTGTATATAAGAATATAGTCTCTGTACATTGTAAAAGCATCATTATGAATACAATACAGAAATTCACACAACTACACTTTCTACTTATCGATTTCTTACACATGGCTTTACCACTTTGGAAGATTTCACATTGCAGACGCATTCTAAGAGTTATATTAAACACCATCAAATGTATTATTCTCATGAATGACCTGCCTCAAATCCTGTCTATAATCATCAAACCGCATCAAAAGAGAATAATCAGTTAAAATGAAAAGAAAAGTCGAATTACATGAGTCAAATTTATGGTGGAAAGAATCGAAGGGCTGCCTGAAAGTTCTTCCACTGCAACAGCTACTACCTGGTATCTTGACTACAAAATGTTTGAATAAACCCAAAACCCAGGATTCTAGCAAATGCGACGTGCACGTCATGTTCAACGCAAACATTCATCGTCTCTTGGTAATAAAAGAAAGATGCAACTCGTATATCAGGTAACAAATGGCGAAAATTTGACTCTGCGCAGTAATATAACAATATGGCACTATTATGATAAGTACATATTCCCCAGATTACACTGATACCCTAACAGACCAAAAATCGCATTAGGCAGAATGACAGCAGTAACTAATGAGCCGCTTCCAATCAAATGACACAGCTTCTATGAGAGCTCTCAAGCTGTTGCGGCGTCCTAGCTCAATATCCTCTTTGGTGTCAATGGACCTGAAATCCTCATCAAGCCATAGTGATTGCGTCAGCAAATTCGTGTCTCAAGTTGCAAGCACTCGATTTATGTCCAGACAAGATCTTGCTTTTTACTTGAATCATAAAGTGCGGATGGGAAAAAAAACTAAGGCGCACACTAGATGCTCAATAGCTAGTCCCAGTTGTTACTAGATTTCTGAAAAAATATAAATCTGCTTCCCCACAAAGTTTCGTGCCTGTGAATGAAGATGATGCTCATGCAGATGCTAAGAGAACTGTTAATTAACATGCTTGTTCCTTGGTCTTTGCCCGGAAGAGTATTATCAATGCTGGCAGATCTGGCATAGCATTTCTCAAACAGTGAAGCTGTATTATTATGTCAAGAAAATATCAACCTCTTTAGCTACTTCCATGAGTTCTGGGCCCACCTTTTTCAGTAACAGAACAGTTTTTGGGGGAGTTTTTAGCCAACGAAGATTCAGTAACTCTCTCTTTGGTACAAGAGAAACCATCTGTACGAACTCAAAACATCTCCGCTTTCTTTCTTGACTGCACCAGTACAACACCAGTGGTCGAAGCACAAAAATTTTCTCTCAACTTCCGTGTCCTTATCACCATTAACTAAGTTTGATTCAGCATTTCTTTTACGGCCCTCCACAGTAGTTTCTGGTATAAGGACAATTACGTACAGGGAAAATGAGAACACAAATAGTTTGTGAAGGATTTTATGGCAGTAATCAAGGAACATGAATCTTTATACATGTTTTCATGGAACTTGAATCTTTAAGCGTATGAATCTACGAGATAGAAAATTGATTCTATCTTTCAAAAATTAGCTTTTAATAAACACATGACACTCATCACAACCAGTTTAAATATGCTAATCTCTATCTTGTGCGCCATTAATTAAGAACCCCAAGTCATCACTTGATGGGAGGAAGAGAACGGTTGAGGTAGTTTTCTAACTAAACAAGAAAAGTTGGTCTTTGCTCATTAATTATTTACTAATCATGAGCTTTGGACCATTCAAAGTTGGACACGGTCATCACATTTAATGTCTGCAAAGTGAAATGAACATGTGTTTCGATTCAGAGAAAGATTATTCAAAGGTTCCGGTCAGACAATAATAGGGAAAAAAAATACACTTAATTCGAACAAAATCTTCCCCTAAATCCTCCCGACCTATTTAATTCAAATGAACCATGAGTACCGCAGGCAGCGAAGCCGACCATGGCAATGACTTTGCTTGGCGTACTCTGCATGTCCAGCAAATTCTCTTTTATTGAAGCCATCCAAGGCTTCCTATAACAAGATGTATGATGGACTGCAATAACACATGATAAGGATTGATTAAAAAAGCTGCGTTGAGACAGAGAAACCTAAAACCAAATCTATGTACAGACACTCTAGACCGTTTCTGAGTGCTTTGCGTGAGACATAGCAGTTCAGCATCATGTGGCATTGATCCTCATGCATGAACAATCTCTTCAATCGTTTCACTTGTCTGAAGACTAAAACTTCGTTGTTTTTTATAATTTCTCCTAATCGACAGATTGTCTTGGGGGGATGAATGGAGTTCCTCTCTTGCATGCCCTCGTGCTAATTAGTGTTTCTTTGCTTTTCTATTTTGTACTCGTAACTGTGTACTCTGTACGTACAATTATCTTTCCCTTTTCTTTTTGCCTCCATAATTGGTAAAACTTCAAGTATCCAGGTTTTGAACACCTCACTTGTAAAAGGATGGATCTATATAAGATCAAGAACATTACGTGGCTGGATCAATAACCTTTGTCAGTTTTTCTTCAACAAACTAGGGTTTTACTGAAGTTGAAAGAAAGAATTCGGGTACCTAAACTTGCGCGTGTACAAGGAGTAAGAGTAGAGAGTACTGTAATCGGAGGGAAAAAAGGTATCTTGTAATGAAAAAATAACCAACCGATACTCAACAAACTTTAGAAAAGTTTAAGTCAGCCCTCACAATACATCGATACACAAGCTGATAAATAAATAACAAACAAGTTGAATAGAGTTATTGTTGGAAAACCGAAAGATGAGTTCGGGAGTGACTTCGAGATGCGTAGAGCTTCTTGAAAAATCATAGTTGCCCAAATGAAATATACAAATTCATCAGGTCATGAGAGAAACCAAACGCTTGTGATTTCCTTTTGAACGTCTCTTAATTTCCACGAAAGGTTGAAGATGAGAGAAGTTTGGAAATTGGTGAAGAGCGATCGATCAAGTGTTAAAACACTTCTTTATTTCTCACATAGTGATTCCATTTTGCATGAGATTATCGATGAGAGAAGCAGACCATTTTTTCACTTTGTTTCCGCCACAAAGTTACCAACTAAACAACCTTTCAAAACGTGGATGGATGGATAAGTGAATCGACAAAAGATATGAAAGGTCCTTTGCTCATATTGGACCAGAAAGTAAATGAAGCAAATTTAAAGGTACAAAGAGTTGAGGCAATCACGACCAATAAGGATATGCAAAAAAACCACGAACCACTCAAACCGCTTGGACTTGGACCATATTAATCTAGAATTAGCACTTCTCATGGGGATTGGGCAGATTCCCGATTTCAATTTACTAAAACGTAAGTATAGGTCATATTCTCGGTTCTATGTGTGGAACCACTAACTTAGACTGACCTGAACTGGTATATATATATATAATTTTTTTTAAATTAAGTTTTAACTTTTTTATTATAACTAGTTTTCTTTTCATATTATAACTTTTTCTCTCGTCTCACTCATCTCAAGCCTTGCCTCCCTATCTCGCTCTTGCTCTTGGTGGCCCCCGGCCTTGTCGATCCCTCTCTCACTTTCGCTCTAGATTGTCTCCGGCCTCATCACTCTTCAATCACTCTTGCTTTTAGTTGCCTCACACCTCTAGCCTCATCTCTCACTCTCAAGGTTCACACCTCTTCCGAAATGGGGAAAATTTGACTGGTTCCATAGATCCAACGAAGAAGTGGATTGAATGATCTGGTTTTGAGTGTGTCCATGGAATCGATTGGCGTATTCTGATTTCAATTTTTCCGAACAGATCATTAGTGAGTAGTTCCCGATACTAGGGGGGAAACCCCACACCTAGACACCTTGGAATTGATCACCCCTAGCAACAAAACATTAAAAATTGTGGAAAAGTAAAGAGAAAGATAAATTTGCAAACAATGATTGGCGTTTTACAAATAATACAATATGGCTATTTAGAGCCTACAATTGATTGTTATAAACGATTATTGGTTTTATAAAGATGACTTCCTAATCCTTTCCCCAAACAAATAGCTTCCTAATTATATCTACAGCCATAAAAGTTACAACAACACTTATCCACAAGAAATTACAAAAATCCTAAAATAGAGGCATTAAACATAAACCCAGTATTTACTTATTATCTAACAACACTTATTTAAAAGAAGTTACATATCTGATTGGCTGCAATATGTCAATGTTGATGACTACAATATCTCGATGTTGATGACTTCATTCCCAATGAAGGTTCTGATCGATAATTGATGATTTCTATCGATAACATCCTTGGCGAGTTGTTGATGCTTTTCAAGTTGTTGACCATTCTTTTCAATGATGACTTTTGTCTTTCACCAGACTCCATTATTATCAACTAAGTCTGTCAATTGTCAATTATAACTAAAACTTCATCATTTTGACAGTCAACACACTCTGTTAGTGATATATTTAGGTGATTTTGTATATTTCCCTTAATTGATCATGCTTGATTGTAATTAATATTTTGCAACTTTAGATTATTATCCTATTAAGCTAATGTACTCTCCATTTGGTAATGTACAAAATATTACACTCTTTGTTTCATTTAAATTTTCAACATGGTATCAAAGTCATCATTATCACTTGATGACCACATCAAGTCTATTTCATAACAACGCCAGCCAATTAGTGGTGCTTCTCCATAGTGGCTTACAACGCCAACTGCATGAGTCGTGTCCCTCCCGTTTCTATGCCAAGTCCACAACTTCAATTGTAATTCAAGACTCTCACTACTCATTTCAAAAAACAAACACTACCACCAAACTCACCTCCCTTAGACAAGCCACATCCTAAAATTTCTTTGACGATGACCTCCAACACCACAACAGCCTCCTACCATGTAGCTTACACAATGTCCAGATAAGCAGTGACATCAATGTTAGCTAGTTCACTCTCTAGCACATTAAACTGCTTTGGAGATCTACCGTAAAAACTTATGTATGATATATGCATCTAGCATCTAGCATCCTTCCAATAACGTTAGTCAATTACAACGCATATTATATGGCCTGAAATAGGCTTCTTGTGCATGCATTTCAAGTTTAGCTCAACCATGGAATCTCTTGCCTTCAAATCCAGTACCTATGACCATATTCTTGTTGTCCAACACATATTTCGCATATATATTCTGCTACCCTTATATGTAGACAGTTATTGTAATGATTATATTAGTATTCCAAAACTCAAGCAATATCTCAAACAACAATTTGAAATGAAAGATCTTGGGTGATTCAGTTACTTTCTAAGCTTGGAGGTTAATTCTAATTCCTTTTATCATTATCTTTCACAAGAAAAATGTGCAACATATCTAATTTCTCGAGTCAAACTCACTAACAACAATGTCAGTTCAACTCATATTGAGACCAAGGCCAAATAATATGTCAAAGATGGAACTCCTCTTTCAAACCCTGCACTCTATCAATGCTAGTTGACGGTCTTATATCTCACATCGATATTCGACCTAACATCGCCTATTTATTCACATTGTTAGTCAGTACATGACCATGCCCCATACGACTCTTTTTCCTATAGTCCTTCAAATTCGTCACTATCTCGAGGGTAAATTATTTCATGGCCTTCAGTTTTCTATTCATTCTACTTTAGAGTTAACAACTTATTCTAATGTTAATTAGGCTAGTGAACCTCAAGATTGTCCCTCTATTAGGGGCTACTATTTCTTGTTGGCCACTTCATTCCTCTCTTGGCCTAGTACAAAACAAATCATTGTCAATCGCTTTAATACAAAAGCAAAGTATTAAGCTCTTGTTGATATAACATCAAAGTAACTATGGTTGCAATGGCTACTAGAAGACATGGGAGTGTGTCATCATATCGAAACAAACAGTCATTGCAACAACCGAACTATCTAAATAGTATGTAATGGTGTTTTCATGATGTACAAAGTACATCGAAATAAATTGTCATTTCATCCAATATCATGTTCTTCGTCATACTGTTTGACTTGTCTCTACTTCATCTACTAAAAAATTGCTTATGTGTTTATCAAGGCATATCCACCAATAAATTTTATGGATCTTTCTCTAAACTCAAGTTGACCTCCTACAAATCACCTTGAGTTGAAGGGATGTTATAGATATATATTCTGATTGATTTGTAATTGATATTTTGCTACTTTAGATTGTCATCCTATAAAGCCTATAAATATGTCCATATACTCTTCATTTGGTAATGTACAAACTATTACACTCTCTTTTGTATGTCAATTCTCAACTCACTCAAAGAAACCTCTTTGAATGGGATTCAATGGTTTATTATCGTCGAAGTTGGATTTTGAACATCCGACTATTATTTTTTACGAGTGAAATGTGCAGTGACCACTACACACTTTGTTCATATTCGAATTCATCAGCATTAACGATCTACCTTAACAGCCATCAACGAATCCGTACATCTTATGTATTTCTTTGTATTCGGCGTGTTTTCATTAGCCAATCTGTTGATGTGGTGGCCATGCACATTTTCCTTCTCTTCCGTCGACCTGATATTACGTAAATAGGAAATTCTCCATGTTTATGTGTATATACAAGACAACGAGATCTCGTGCCTATATATTATATTTTTGTGGCCGGTTAACACTTATCCTTCGCTGGCAAGTTGCATTGACATTTGACCAATGGACCTGTATATTTAAATGAAAAGTTGGACTTTCCTTTTTTCTTTTTTTAAGTATGTGTTCCTTGTGGCTACAGCTCTTCATCTACTTGACCCTTGAATACTCCTAATGGGCGGCATTCGCTCCACGTTCAGAACACTTATTCAACTCTCAAGTTATTGATTTGAACCTTTAGCACATTTATTTCGTTCACCGCCCATGTTGAGATCTAACCGTGTGTTCATGTGAGATCTGATTAGCATATGAATGAAATCCAATCGCACGCATACTTGAATCTTGAGACCGCATATGTGAAAATCATCTTTCCCAATTCGAGATTGAATAAAAATGAATGCTGATCAGTATATTTACAATGGACTTATCTAATCGGTTGTTTTAACGCAAAATCAGCCTAATTAGGGCGCTGACCAAAATAATGATGTGGATGGTAACTAGTCAACGAATTTACTGATGGTCAACATCATCTTACCATCACTGTCATCTATTGAGTTTTCATAGAACGTCAATGGCTTGCAAGGGAGGAAAAAAAGGTGTCAGACATGGATAATGGAATTAATCCTGCCTTTAAGTTTTGACAAGAGAGAATGTGGAGAATAGTTATTAATTTTCTGAATATGATTTGTAAAAATCTTTTTGGCTCTACACGCAAAAAAAAAAAATGAAACTCTAGCTTTCAGGGCTATGCTAAAATAACTTATACGGGAAGCACTTGCATCATCACATGGATAGTCCAATTACTTTGGTTGATTGTGCCCAGAAGTTATCATAGTTGATCGGAATGTTAACTAGGGATTATAAAATTCTAAACCCGGAATAACCTGGAGAGTTGGATTAGACTTTAGTCAACGAATTGGCAATCTTGTAATTAATTTAATTTTATTTTTTCTTGTAAAATATAAACAAACATATGGGGACAATGGTGGTGGAAGTACCACAAGTACAGCAAGTCATTCCTTGGTGAGACAAGGCCATAATCCTCTGTGCCCCAAATTTCTGACAGGAATCAGAATCAAATCAAAAGCCACCTAGGAGGGCAAATGGTGTTACAGGTCATACCCATATGGGGTAACAAATCATTGTCGAATCAGCTGACATCTTGTGGAAATTGTCCAATGCCTCCTAACATCGATCTGGTTTTAATGAGAAGTGTCCTAAATCAATGACACTGTTTTGTTGATAATGGCTTCACGCAACGATATACCTTTCATTGAAGGTTAAATCTTTGATTTTTATTTTAATTGAGGTTATATGACAGTTTGAACAAAAAGTGTTAAGCATAACCAAAAATAAGAAATAGAACTAATTACTCTAAAGAAGTATATGTAGGAACTCAAAATAAATTGAAAGATACATTGTTTGTGTTGATGATCGAGGGTTCTTCTCCACAACAATTCAATATGCCTCATATAGCCTATCAAAAAAGTAATCGTTTTTGAGTGGTTAGTATTGAAATTAGAAGTTACAACCACATCAACTTCATGATCACACCCCATATAATTGCATGCTCATCTTATCGACAAGCAGTTACGACTCTTCAGTTATCATCAAGCTCAATTGCATATTTCCTTTACAAGCTCCATGGTTGCTCTCCATGATTGCACATCAATCTTCTCAATGAACCCTTTATAACGCCTCAATTGGCATCTTTATCATTTTCAGTTGTGCCTTCAAGACTTAGATAAATCTATTCTAAGTGCCGGTCATTGACCAGTTGTCACCATACGTTAATAGTAGCACTTGGTCATCGATATTCATAATTATTGACAAGCTCCTCCACCATTTATATCCTATTGATAGTCTAATAGCTCGACACCGACCTTTTATATAAGTGCCATATCCATTATTAGTATCTGTGTTAATTGACAAGCTTTTTTGCTATTCAACATCAAGCTCTATATTGGTGTCATATCAATTAAAAAATTTTGATCATTTTTGGGTGTCAATAGACACAATCCTAACGTTTTGCGAGGCCAATAGACACCAACCTCTAGAAAAGAAATAATAAACTCATAAGATTGACTTAATGATGAAGAGATGCATATGTATTAATCGATTAAACTCACGATGCGCGGTCAATTTTCATTTCATTAAGCGCTAGAAAATGCATGTTTAAACTACTCAATCGAGCTTCGACTTACATCGTACATAATATGGTTAACAACATAAAGTCAACTTCCTCACCGTAGTTTCTTTGAAAAAAAAAATGGAGAGTTGACGAAGTAAATGACAAGATTAAAATGGGTGATGTCCCTTTCTATTGAAGTCACCAACTCCGTACTCCTCTAATCATGCCTCCAGACCAGTGTATCCCGTTTCCGATACGCAACACGTACCGCGCCTTTCACGGAAAAGCCTGCCCGATTGTTCATTCTTGGTCAAAGGCTTTGGTTGGGGGTGCTACAGATGTTGGCACGTCATCTTGATGAAGGGAGTCGGCAGAGGTTTGAATTGCAAGTAATACAACACACAGTCACATCAATTTCATGCCAAAGAATAATGAAAAAGGGAAAGATGGGATTGCCAATTGGGGGTGTGCTTGACTTTAATCATAGCAAGCATAGTTTATAGAAGCAGCGGCTATTTTAACAACTTTCGCACGCATTGATTGGAATAAGTATCAGAAACCTAACTCAAAGAGGGTAGGATAAGAAAAAAATTGCAGTACTTAGCTCATCGAGGGTGTTAGATATAGAAATTTTATATGACATTTGATAAATTATGGCACATATTGCATCAGAATTGCATTGAAACACCAATTAGTTAGATGGGTGATGAGCCTCGCGGGGCCCCATTCGATCCATCACTAAAAGAGTCATGCTATAATCATTGGATCAAGGCTATTTAAGGTATTAGCTAAGGCAAGTTATGTTTCCTTTTTTATTTTTTTATCGATAAGGTACATATCGTTGAAAGTAATAAAAGTTGCATCAACTAACGGCTTTGATGTCAATCTTGATTTATTACTTAAATAACAATGTTAAAATTAGTGGGGTTTTGCTGTTCTTGAACACACTAATGTTGTTGGTTATCAAACCATTAGGGCTGTATAGACCGAAGTTTCATTGAGGGGTTCAACTAGATAAGGCGCTTGAGTTAGGAGTTTCCTCCATTGGAATACAAAAATGGTCTGCATGACAAGCATGCCCTGGGTTTAGGTTTATCTGGTGAAGACGAAGCTAAATCTAAAAGTAGAAAATGGGAATTTAAAGATAAAAATAAAACGAAAAAACTAGGGTAAAGGGTCCCCAGTGGCAGCAGGGTACAGGTAATACCGTTGAATTGAAAGATACAAAATTAGTGCTTGTGTTATGGGCCACCAGTTTCAAAGACCCCCACCTTGCAAGCATTGACTTTTGGGTGGTTAAAATAAAGGGTCACCGCCCCACACCTCACCCCTGATCCAACGGCTGCCTTCTGACAGAGAACTTTCTTACTTATAGAATAAAAAAGAATAAACAAATATTGTGTAGAGTTGACAATTCAGATCGGTCCACGACGGTAGGAGCGCAATATAAATAGAGGCGTGCACATCTCTGTTTGCTGCACCAGAAATAAGTTTAGTTTCAACATAAAGAAGCAAGTAGCTTGAGTGATCCTCTCAGAGTTGTCTGTTACTTATTTTCATTCACATATAAACTTCAAGAAGTATTTACACGTCAAATGGCGATTCCGGTGATCGATTTCTCGAAGTTCAGCGGCGAGGAGAGGGCCAAGACGATGGCTCAGATTGCCAATGGCTGTGAGGAATGGGGTTTCTTCCAGGTACAACATTCTATCCTGTATTCATCTTCTCTAGAGACTTTGGTTGAGGGAGAAAAAGTCTTGAGTTTGATCTTCTTTCCGAGTGCATGTAGGCGCGCGGCTAATCATCTTTTTGGGTTAAGCTTAGTAGTGTTCACCCAGATCTTGGTAACTTAGGAATATTTAAGTGTCTCTCTGAATAATGAAAATGCCCTGTTTTGAATGGTTTCTCAATCATTGATGGAAATAAAGAATTGATGGAAATGTTTTGTTCTCACTTTTTTCCAAATTTTTCTCAATCATTTTTTTTCTTGTCCCATTTCAAAAAAGGAGAACCATCCAATAGAGTAATCCCTCTATGTCCATGAAATTTCAACATATCTAGACTAATGGTTCTCTGTCAACTGTCCATAAACGAGGCGATAATGACATGACACGTTAGGTAAATACAAATCCTAGCGCAACAATATTATTAGAAGATACTAGGTGGGTTCATTAGAGAAAAAAATTATAAGATTCATTGTCTGAGTACGTGTGCTCAATGCATATCATCACAAAGATGTGATGGGGTAACTTCATGCACAACCCACACGATCAAGTCGCTCCCGTAAAAGATACATGCATTTGTTTACGCTAAAAAATATCTAGAGCTAATTATTCTGATCACCTGAATCGATGAATATGTGATGATGAATGCAGCTGGAGAACCATGGGATACCAGAGGAGCTGCTGGAGAGAGTGAAGAGAGTGTGTAATGAGTTCTACAAGTTGGAGAGGGAAGAGAACTTCAAAAGTCAACCCCTGTGAAGCTATTGAACGAGATTGACGGTGGAAAAATAGAGAACGTGGACTGGGAGGATGTTGTCACTCTCCTTGATGACAATGAGTGGCCTTCCAACACTCCCGGTTTCAAGTAATTTTCCATCTCTCTCTCTCTCTCTCTCTCTCTCTCTGAAGTTTGAGTGATTTCATCATATATTGCTGAGTAAAACATTATAGTTTTTTTGTATAAAACAGAAAAAATAATACCCATATTTATAAGGAGTAATCTCTCCTTTTTATTGCAAAACTTCAGCAATGAATACATTTGTAATGTCCAAAAAAGAAATGGGAGATGTGACTAATAGCTTTTGCTAAATACACACCATATGCATTTCTTTTTTTATATTGCTACTTTTTCTTCTTGTCAAGAATAACATTATATGCATGCTCTCTCTGGCAGGCCAGTTTAATACAAACATAGTGATGTTTTTTGTTTTGCGGATATTTAAACTCGATCGTACGCGCATCCATTAGAAGTTTGGTTTTGATGAATTTGTCATTTTTCTATGTCTCATTAATCTAATTAAGTGCAACCACATACAAATACTTCTCTAATTAAGTACCCAATTTTGATAGAAGGATTTGTTAACAATATGCACGCTTGACGCAACAGGGAAACCATGTCTGAATACCGCGCAGAAGTGAAGAAGCTCGCGGAGAAGGTCATGGAAGTCATGGATGAGAACTTGGGCTTGCCCAAGGGCTATATCAAAAGCGCCTTCAACAGCAGCAACAACGGCAACAACAACAAGGCCTTCTTCGGGACTAAAGTGAGCCACTACCCACCCTGCCCGCAACCCGAGCGGGTCAATGGCCTCCGGGCCCACACCGATGCAGGCGGCGTGGTCCTACTCTTCCAGGACGATGTTGTCGGGGGCCTCCAGATACTCAAGGGCGGTGAGTGGATCGATGTGCAGCCGCTCCCCAACACCATCGTTATCAACACGGGGGACCAGATCGAGGTCCTTAGCAACGGCAAGTACAAGAGTGTTTGGCACCGCGTCCTCGCCACCCCGGATGGCAACCGGCGCTCCATCGCCTCGTTCTACAACCCATCCCTCGCTGCCACCATTGCCCCCGCACCGCAGCTGGTGGAGCAAGCTGGTGCCTACCCGAAGTTTGTGTTTGGGGACTACATGTCGGTCTACGCGGAGCAGAAGTTCCACCCCAAAGAGCGAAGGTTCGAAGCTGTATTTCTGATGTGAATTACTACAAGATAATAGCATAATTATCTCTCTTCTTTAAACAACTGTGTCTTTGTCATCTCTCAACTGCTGCTTGTGTGAAAGAGATGGGAGTGCAAGTTGTTTTTGAACTCTGGATTGTGTGAACTTTAGGTTTGTGATGTTTTGTGACTGACCACGAGATGCCATGAAATGCACCCTGGTCTTTGTTTTATGTTGTAATAGCGTTTGCACTCGTATACAGTCTTTCATTTTTGTTTTCTTCTTCTTATTCTCCTTGGATGTAACCCCTCATTTCCCGCTCACAGATGTGGAACTTACCTAGTTTTACTAATAAGAGAAAACTTCGAGATTCCATCTTGGTCGAATGTTGAGGTTTTGTTTGCAGTACTACAATCTCTAAAGGGAGGTTGGGAGACATGGAACACCGGACTTCCTCCGAGGGTAGATGGTAAGTTTTCCTCCGTTTTTAGGAAACATCTGGAACGTGCAATTCGGGTGGTGGCATCAGATTTCATGTGGGTTTGATCGATGCTTGACTATCAACCTCAAGCCCATTCACGAGTAAAGAACAGCGCAAGTGCCATAACTTGGCACGGGGGGACACTTAAGTGCCATAACTTTTTTTCGATACACTTAAGTGCCACTTTTTTTTAAAATGGGACACTTAAGTGCCACCTCCGACGACCCTTGCCGGAAATCCGACGTGGCACGTTTTTAATATTTTTTAATGCTTGCGTGGCTCGCCGGAGAGCTGAGTTGGCGCTGACTCAGCAGAAACGACGTCGTCTGCGTAAGTGTACCCCCATATCTTCCAAAAACGACGGCGTTTCCGAAATGCCCCAAATTTAGAACCCTAAATCGGCCAAAATCGAAGCCTCGAACCCTAATTTTCATTTGCCCAAAATTCCTTCGTCGAATCTTGGAAATGGAGAGCAAGCACTCGCGACGGCGCCTCAATCCCCTCTCACCAAGCGAAGGAGAAGGTCAGCATTTTGTTTTTGTGGGTTACCGAGTTCAAGAAGAACATCATGGACTCGAATCAATCCTGGGAGAAGATTTTATGGATGCGCCCGATATAAAGAAGCGTCGAAGTGCAAATACTTCAGATGGGTTGATGCGAAGTTCTCTGATCGAGCCACAGAGGTGATATTGGATCTACTTCATAAAAGACAGCAGCCATCCGTGTTCGTGGACGAGTTGGACGAGGTTGACTCAATGCAAGCTCAAGCGTCTTCGTTAAACTTGTCAAGAATGAAGTCTCAATGCACGCTCAAGCATCTTCAACTAAACCTTTCAAGAATGAAGTCTCAATGATGAAAATTGAACGAAAGTGTTACCAAGCGTTTATTATGGTGTTGTTTTGTTGTTTATTGTACTTTATGATGAAATGTAAAGCACTTGAAAATGAGAAAAATTTCTCCGACTGCCATAGTTAAAAATGGTGTTGTTCTCGAATTAAACGTAGGCGTTTTTATGGTGTTGAAAGATTTGAAGAAGTTTGTGCTATTCCACAAGATCATTGTGGCTTTGTTGTTGTCTGTGCTGTCATATGGAGTTGCCAAAACCATCATCTTCTCTGTTTTGATGCAGACTAACGAACATATATACAAGACAAACTTGAGTGATTATCCGAGTGCCATAAGTTGTATTTAGCAATCGGTTAAGTGCTAATCGCGATGAAAAAGGATCGAGTTAAGTGTCAAGTTATTATTAAAGTGATCAGTTAAGTGTCAGTTATAATTAAAATGGAATAGTTAAGTGCCAAGTTTTTTAGAAAATGACCAGTTAAGTGCCAAATTTTTTTTGCGAGTTTTCTCCCAAAATTGCGGCAGCCACCACCACCGGCTACGCCACCAACCACCACCACTAGCCACACTACACATTAGGCGCTCCAGCCACCACCATGCTGGTGGTGTTGCTGCACAAGGTACTACTGCACTAGCTTGCACCAGTACACATGGTGTAAGATGTGCAAACTGCACACTTGCACCGGTGTAGGTGCGGTATTTCCCATCACAAACCCAAACCATGCCGTGAAGGGCACCAGCCACACCAGCACCCGGCCACCACATTAGCACCCCAACAACAAACTCACTAACACAAACATCACCATCCACCCCACGGCCACACCAGCACTCCAACTACCACCACGTAACACCAACGGCAACAGCGGCAAAGTAAAAGCGAGATGAATCCATGACAAACAGCAAAAATTGACAAGCAATGCAAGATCCATTTCATTGATATTGAAATTAAGTGTCACAACGTCAATGACAAACTAAAGAAAAAAGAAAAGAAAAGATGCCATCCATAGCAAGTTCCACCATCTCATCAAGACTCCTAAGTTCTTTACATAACAAGACTCCTAAGTTCCTCCACCATCTCATCTCATCAATCGATATGCACGACACCCCCTGTTCGTGCTCCTTTGGATGGGCTTTGCACTCGATTCATAATTCTTGCACTCTTTCTAATTGGACGTGCAACTTCTTCTTCAACCTTGTCAGTATCCACTGACTCAGATGGAGGAGGAGCTGCAACTGGGTTCTTTCTCTTCTTTCTTTTCGGCGCGAGTTGATGTTTTCTTTCTTGTTGTTGCAGCCGTTGATTCTTGAGTTGGGCCGAGATAAGAACCCCGAACTTCTCCCGGCTACAAAAAAAAAAACAATAAATTATCAGCAAAAGTCTACAGCATAAATTTAATTAAATGCAACCAATAAATAATAAAACTTACATTCGAATAGCTGTTCCAGTGACACGGCTCATCATGTAAAGGCCATAGCCATATTGTCCCGAACCTCTTCCCAAGTGCTCCTCTTGTTTTAATAGGGCGTCACTTTGGGAACTTGTTCCTTGTTGGCTCTTTTCTTGCTTTCTTGGGCTCTTCGATTCACATAGGGGCTTCTACGACCAATTCTTGGCCGGGCGTCTTCTAGATGGCCCTTGTGTAGCTGCCCTTCACCTAGCTTTCTTCTAGTTCTCCTTCGTAGCCCTTCAACATCAACATCGGGGACACCTCCTTCGTTGGGCCTTCTGGTGGTATTGGTGGTGGTACTTGTGGTGCCGTTGTAGTGATTGTGATTCTTGGTGGCCTGTGGTAACCCTTGAGGTGGCTCTTGGCCATCGGTTGCGCGATTGAGTTCGAACTTGCTTTCTTTGAACCGAGAAAGAGGCAAAAGACACCATAAATATAATAATGTAAAGAAAATGGAAAACCGAATACAAATGGTTGAATTGACCACTTTGGGTATTTCTTTCGCTCGAAGAACAGTCGACCGAACGGCCGTGATCTTTGCTTGGGGCAATCCTTCAGCTGGCTGTGATGCTGATTGGGCCAATCCTTGCTGGCCGTGATGTTGCTTGGGCCAATCCTTGCCCGGCCGTCTTCTAGCTTGCGTTCTTCGAACAGCTGTTCAATTTCATGACTTCGGGGTTCTTGTGACCTAATAAACACATTATATACAAGGCATTATGATAAACGACAAAGCAACATAAACATAAAATAAAATTTCATGACTTAGGGGTTCTAGTTGTCGGCGAAGAACAGTGGACTCACTTGGCCCCGTTGTTTGCATCTCTCGAACTGTCTCTTCACTAGGCCCTTCACCTTGCATCAACGATTGTTGTTGCTTCCTCGATTGACAACCCTTAATATTGTGGCTGCTACGTGACAATAAGAGCACGTTATCGTGCACCCCTGCCCGCTCATTCTCGTGGCCGACACAGGACCTCTCCCTCCGCCATTCTTCGTCTTCGTTTTGCCCTTCCAATTTTCTTCTTCGGTGGCGAGAGGTTGAGGTGCTTCATGATCCGTGGGCTCCCAAAACTTGCTGCTTCTTATTGGCTGCATCATGAACCGATAGGAAGCAAGGTATTTTGATTTATCGTACCAAACATCAATGTAATCATCCGTATTGTCGCCCTTCAATTGGATGGCACATATGGCATGTGCACATGGAATTCCACTTACTTGCCATGCTCGACAAGAACACTTCTGCTTCCTAGATTGACAACATACTTATCGGCACCCTTCATAATCTCATACCCGTCATCTCCATTCCAAATGGGATGACAATTCCGCTTGCAGCCAAATTATCATCCAGTTTCTTGGCAATCCTATGACCGCATTGTCTTGTCCACTTTGCAGCCTCATCTTTTTGTTTCTGCAGCCGAGTTATAACCGCAACTCGTATATCTTCAAGCATTGAGATGACCGGTTGGTTTGCATCGGCATCTATTATCGTCGAATTAAATACTTCACAAATGTTGTTGTCGACACTATCACACTTGAACTCCTCTCGAAGAATGCCCCCTGCACCAATGCTTCGGTTCTACTTGAAATAGGCTAGCACAACCTTCCTTTGTCAAGCTGACGAGTCCTTCTTTGGCTATCCTAAAGTCAGCCATGTTTGCACTCTTTGCTAATTGCCAAAATTGCAATTGCAGCTTATCCCCTTTGTAGGTCTTTGCCCAATTTCCGTATATGTGCCGCGCACACATTCGATGTTCGGCATGGGGCAGCAACTCGCTCTCACGCGGAACCAATCCCCTGCAATAATTAAAAGTAAGAAAGAGTATAGCAAATTACATGTTCATATTACAAAGCAAACTACTAAATTTTTCAAAAGCAAACATTACCTTTTGTTGGTCGCTCATGACCGCCCACCCTTCCCGTTTGTTATCTCCAAGTCAGCCATCAGATTTTTCAAGAACCAGGACCAATTGTCCTTGTTCTCAATCTTTACAATAGCCCAAGCTAGTGGGAACATTTGGTTATTCGCATCTCTTCCAATCGCCGCCAACAATTCTCCCTTGCACAAGCCCTTCAAGAAACAGCCGTCCAATCCTATAATCCGTCTACAACCAGCTAAAAATCCCCGTTTGCATGCATCAAAGCACACATAGAACTTATCGAACTTGGTCCCATGATCAGGAAGCGGTCTCTCAACCACCTCTACAAACACTCTACTTGTAGGGTTTTGCAGCCTACACTCCCAAGCATACTCCCACACCTGTCCATATTCCTTAGCATACTGACCAATAAGTATCTTTATCACCTTTTGTTTTGCTCTTTTGCACTGAGTCCTAGATACATCGATGCCTACACGCTCCTTCACCAGCATCTTAAAGTTAGAAATTTTCATCTCAGGCATCGCCTTGATCATGTCGAAGAAGTGCTTGGACAACCATGCACTTGTTACCCTTTTGTTTTGAAAATTAATGGAACAAGTGTGTTCCTCTTGGTGGGCTCTAAACGGAAAGACCCACTCTTCTTAACAAACGTGCCGTAAATCTTCCATGGACAATTTCGCTGCGAACACCTAGCCCTTACAAATTTACGAGTGTTTCTAGTGAATACAATATTTCTTTGTGCAGCAATGGAAGAACTCACTATAGCTTCCCTAAATTGTATCGCATCATGAAATTTCATACCCCTGACAAAGTAGGAGGAGGCATCCGTTGGATCATAGGAAGGAAACTTACTTTTCCTTCTACGCACAGCTCTTTCATCTTCAAGTTCGTCTGGGAAGTAGCGGTGTCGATGCTTTCTTCATAATCTGTCTCCGGCCAGCAACACCAACATCTGCAGGGCCTTCATTTCTGTTTGGAACTTCATCAGCTACTCGCAAAGTTGCAAATCTATCCGACAAAAAGTCCCTTTGTCTATTCCTTAACTGTGTAAGCTCCTCATCATCGTCGTCACTTAAGATTAATAAAGTTTCAGCAGCCAACCCTTCATCGTCATCATCACCATCACTAGATTCAGCTACGTCCCAATCTAATTCGGTGATGGTGACATCACCTATGTCACCATCACCATCGCTCCGGTGAACAGCATCGCACTCCTCTCCTCCCGTCCTGTCGATCATCCCCCGCTTCATCCCTAACCTCGTACTAGCTTGAATACCATCTCCTCCTTCTCCTACTCGGATGCTATCTCTGTCATCATCTTCGTCCTCACAATCACTATTGTTTTCAACAAATACTTTCGCCTCTTCGCCATGAAGATAATGATATAGGACATCCCTAAAACCATTATCATCTTCCAAAACTCTCAAACCATCTCTCAATCCTTTCCCAGGAACATAGTACAACAACTTCTGTACTCTACAAGGCAAATATGTCACTATGTCCCTAACAAATCCAATATAAGATGCCTTTTTTATATCTACAAATATAGTACTCTCATTTCCCCCCTCATACTCCCACTCATCCTCCCCAATCACAAAATCCCCACTGTAGTGAACGATGACAGCTACATAGTCCTTATCATGAGCCATTTCTACAACAAAAGAGGAAAAACAATTAACTTTTGGGACCACATTCACAAAAGACAACAAACAATTGCAAGTGGAGGTCCCCACACTCTTTATTAAAGAAAAGAAGAAAGAGGGAACATGCATAGGTGGTCTGACAGCTGCAGCTTGAAAAGAGGCCTCAGGACAAACAAATAGACGTCCCACCCGACAACTACTTTGATTATGTCGTCGCATTCCTTTAAAATATGGAGAGCAGATAAGCATGGGTCCTCATGACACCAATTTCAACAATGCAATTTATTAAAAAATACCCGAAGTCCCCATCCCCACGACAACAACATTCGATTCTCGTCCAAGGTTACTCTCCAATACTCCGAACCCGAACCCGAACCTAACAATCACCAATCACCAATCACCATCGCACATTTCACATCCGACCAATACAAATTACTTTCACACATCACAATTCAACATCAAAGCCCTAAATCACACATCACATTGGATGGGGCGACGTCGAGCCCTAATTTTCCCCCCCTGCCGAGCCCTACAATTCTCGAACCCCCAATAGGATTCTAGCACCACATCGAAGCATAAATCTCACATCAATACCATCTAACCCTAAGCCGGGAAAGCCGACCCCCAAATTTCAAGTCCGAGCCCTAATAAACGAGTCGGAGCCCTAATTTCACCACAGGGGAGAGGAAGAAGAGAAAAAACCTGAGCAAATCGACGACGGCGAGTGACGACCGCGAGCGACGACGGCGAGCGATGACGGCGAGCGATGACCTGCGAACGGCGACCTGCGAACGGCGAGCTATGAACGGCGATGAAGAGGATGTCGGCTCTGGTGTAAACCGATGGAGAGAACGGTTAAAATCCAAAATGACGAAAACGACGTCATTTTGTTTGGCCAAAGGCACAATGGATGGAGCGACGTCGTTGCCTCATCCACGTGTGCTTTTTTTGTTTTTTACTAAATTGCCACGTCGGTTAAGCATCTCGCCGGAAAATGCCAGGTCAGCCGTTTGGCCGGTTTTTGGCCGGATTGGCACTTAAGTGTCCCATTTTACTCCGATATTGGCACTTAAGTGTACCAAAAAAAAGTTATGGCACTTAAGTGTCCCCCGTGCCAAGTTATGGCACTCCAGGTGTCCCAAACTCCCCATTCACATTTGTCTAGCCCAACGACTACTTCGTGGATTGCAATCCAGATTGGAATCTGAACTTTTTCCTTTCTAGTGAGTTCGACTATCTTGGGAGTTTTTCTTGTAGGAGCTTACGCTTTGATTTACAATTTGAGGTGTTTGGGCCTAACAGGAGATGGCTAGCATCACCGTCTGGCGTGCTTAAAAAAATCCTTAAGTTTTCCAAGTGGTTGTGACAGAATGCAAGGGCCTTTCTTGTGAGCGATAAAAATTGTGTGATAGAAAACCCATTTTTCCGAACATAACTCCTGGTCACCGTTCGACAATCACAAAAATATAATTTTAAGACAGGTCATCAATCAATGTAATTTTACTTTGCTAAAGAGTCATGTTGGAGTGCGCTCTAAAGATATTTCTTAGGTGGATTAGATGCTCTAAAGATATTTCTTAGCTGGATTAGATGGATAGACAAGGCGTCGATTTCTAGAGAATAAGAACGCTATCACGACCTAATTTTTCAGTGCACCACCTAAAACTAGGTTAATGGACTACTAAGTCTCTAACTTAGCTCGGACTCTCCCAGGCCCATACCAATTCGTGACTTATGTTCGAATATTTAACATGCAGATGAATTTCATTTAGGAGTCGCCACTAATCTATTTTGGGTGGGTCGATTAGAAACCCAAGTAAAGTAATGGGAGATTTACATTACTCCTGCGAACCGGAGATTCTAGATACGGGGACTTGGTTACGCTAGATTTCTCTAACGCCCTTTCGGTACCATTCTTTATTTTGAAAAATATTTGGCATGCAGCTTAAATTGATTTTAATTATCTCCCTAACATGTGAGGTGGCCATGCGGGTGTGCAAACCATCAATTTAACACCCAATAAAGCAATGAGTAAATTATAGGACCTACCTTATAGCAACGAAAGCATCTGCATTGTTAGATCAGAAATCATATCGACAATCCTAGATATAATTTCTAATTAACATGCAATCACTCAATTTTTGGTTTTCACTTATTCAGTAAGAAACATGTGATATGCGATGCATGCTACTAATTTAATATGAAATGATATGACGTGGCAACATCACCTAGACTATATGATATGAATGAAGTAATTCCTAAAGAAATGTGATTAATTAAATGCAATCTAAATGGCCAAATGACCTAACTCTAATGACGGACAATTTCTAATTTGAATGAACCTAATTGTATATGACGTGCATTTTATGAACCTAATCGATAAATGCAATCTACCCTAAAAATTAAAACTAATTTATCTAAAGACACACTTTTGTATTTTTCATTTTTTATAAAATTCAAAATTAAGACAAATGCCAAAAACTACCTAGCTAGGCTAAAAATCTATCCAGTTCAAACTAAGGATTAAGTCAATATAAATCCTAATTTAAACTAAACCTAGCAACTTCTAATCTACGATGCAATCTATCTAAAACATGCGATTTTATTTTAATATGCATGATGATTTATTATTTTTTTTACCTCAAATAAAATCCTTAATCTAAACATGCAAGAAAAAAAAAAAACAAACCTAATCTTGATTCAACATTTTTGAGCTTTTTTCATTTCCTTTTTTATTTTGAATTCCTAAACATGCAATCTAAACAAGTTAATTTGATTGATTTTTTTATTTTTTGATTTTTATTAAAAGAGATGAAATTTCTATCCTAAGCATGCAAACCCTAAAACTACATTTTTATTTTTTATTTGATTTTTTTTTAAAAAAAAACATTAGTTCAAACAACCTCAGCAAATCAAGCAAAGTTGATTCCCCACATTGACGAACCGTATCTCGCGCATGAGATCGGGTTGGTCAATTTCGCGAAAAAATCACAAATCGAATCTCGAGTGGAGATCGGATTGGCAATTTTAAGTAATTGAGAATCGGATTTCGGGCGCGAAAATCGGATGGCAATTCCTAATTTCAATGCAATTTCATAACATGCAATTCCAATTTCACATAAAAGGATAATTAAGCTACAAGAGAACAAATAAAATAAAGCAATAAAATAATAAAATAAGGCAAATAGATGATAAAAAAAACTACCTAAAAAAGATTTTTCTTCTTTTTTGTTTTTTTTTTTTCTTCACCCACAACTACTGGTGGGCCGTCGCCGGTGAGGAAGGAGGATCTCCGGCAAGGGTTCGGCGAGGGGATCTGCGAGGACACCGGATCTGTTGGCGTTGGGACTCGGGGCGGGGACCGGCGAAGGCGAGGGGACGCGAGCGAAACACGGGGTCACGGGCGGGGAGACCTCATGCGCGGGCAGAGGCGGAGCGAGCTCAGGATCTGCGTGGGCGGCGTTCACACTTCGACGATGAGTGTCACGGACAGAGGAATCAGGTCGCAGACGGGTGACAGGACAGGGCAGGAACCGCTCCGGCATTGGGCTTCACGGGTAACAACCCAGGGACGGCGGCTGGCCACGACGCAAAAATCAGCGACTGGAGGCGTCGGCGATGAGCACGGCGATCTACCGGTCGGCGCTTGGTTCGCTGTGGGTCGGCGCGACAATGGCTGATGCAGCTGGGTCGGATGCGGCGGCGGTGGATTGCACGATGATGCGAAGGGTCCGGCGGGATCGGGGCGGTCCGGTGAAGGTAGGCGGACGGCTGAGGAGTGGCGGTCTGATCGGCGAGAGGGCTAGTGCGAGCGGACCAACGAGGAAGAAGAACAGTTGTTCTTCTCTTTTTTTAATTTTTCTCTCACCTGACACTCTCTCTCCCCTGTCCCTCTCACTCTCTGCTGAATCCCTCTCTCACGTCACTCACCAGTCGTCTCTTCCTCTGCAGGCGGGTTGCTTTTCTCTATTTTTTGACCTAGAAAACCGAGAGAAACCCCCTCTCTACTTTTTTTCCCTTTGTGTTCTTTTCTTTCGGATCCAAAAGCCCCCACCACTACATCCTCGAAGCCGTACTCCTTTTATATAAAAACAAATCAATCTATTTCGCTGATATATTAACCCAACCGTTAAAGATAACCTAGAATTTCTTATGAAGATTTTTTTGAGATAGTTCATTTAACCATTAAAGATAAAGCTCCATTGACCAACTTTAAAATCTTTTCAAAATCCCATTCTGCAACTAAAATATTTTATCTTATCAATTATTTCTTATCCCCCTTTTATTTTCATTTTTCATTTTCATCTTTTTCATTTTCTTAAGGATAAATTGAATACTAAATGAAAATGAAATGCCTTATAAAAATTTAATTTTTCTATACATCAAATCAATTCCCATGAAAAAATTGAAGAGGGAAATGAGGAAAAGAGAATGAAGAATGGCACCCCAGTTCCATGGGCAGCCCATATGGTGTGAATTAATAATAGTATGCAGCTTTGGTAAGTGGGATTTTGTATTACCTGTTGGACTTATATACTGTACGAGATATGTAGATATGTACATTAACCGGACTCGATGGGCCTTGAATGTAGCAACTTTCTCGGCTTCGAAAGCTTCATAGAGCTTTCGATCAAGCCTCTCATTCCAATTTAAGCATCTTATTAAGCTACGGAACCAGTCGCCGGTCTGGTCGCACTTGTTGACTGTTGGGAGAGGATGCTGGCTCATAGATATTCGAACGGAGTCTCCTCTCGAGAGTTGCTGCCTTCTCTTCCCATCAAAAGAAACCCATGCATTGCTTCGCGCATCTTCAGGAATCTGTTTGTTCACCAGAATGTTTTAAATACTTGAGAAAAAGCTCTATTTCGTAATACGACTATGCATGTAAAGAGCCACCCAGAAAATGCTGTAGCGCGCAAATTATGCGCAACCCAAGATCTCCATAGCCAGAACACAAACATGCAATTGTGAATTGAAGGATCAACGCACCTGTTTTAGGGTCCATCGTCTTTCTTGAAGCGGAAGCAGGAACACAATGTCCCTCGCGCAAATCCTTCTCCTCTATTACCCTCCGGATCACTGGCTCAATGAGGCGGCCTCTCACGATTAGCGTTAGAGTAACGCCCCTTAGGTGAGGATATGTGAGATTAGAGCTAGAGGAGAGACTTGAGCACTATTTATAGAGTTTCAGCCAGTCCCCTCATTACGGGCCGGGCTCAACTCGGCCCACACTAGCCGTCCCATATTAGACTAATTAAGAAACCTTCTATCTCACCTAAGACCAAACCCCGTAAAACGGTAAACATTAAACAGTAAATTACAATAACAATGTCAATTAATTTAGTCCACAAATCAGGAAAACTCTTACATTCTCCCACTTGGACTATATCAAATTGAAATTGTATTGTATGTGCGCACATTGGTTCAGAGATAATTCTTAATAGTCAATCCTATCTCATAAAGCCTCCAACACCGAATCATGGCGGTAACTGCATGTATACACACAGAGCCTTCCATGGTCACAAGTGTTTTCAACTTTATTTGATATGGATCAAATATGGTAGTGTGGCAAATGGCTAACATCTCTCATAGAGAGATCCATTTGTCAGTCACCATTCTCTTACTTAGGCGACACAAAAGTTTGTGCCACAAGAGAATGAAATTATGGTTCTAATGAACCCACATATGTCTTGTCCTTACGGTCAACCCTTCTTTATGTATCACAAGAACATATGCACAAGGCTAATAATGAATTGCCCCTTAGCCTTCACTCAAGGTAATACCTTGAGAACTATAACAATATATATATATATATATATATATATATTCAACAAAATAATAAACCATTCAAAAATATCGTATTGAATGCAAAAGTTGAAATATATATATCAAAACGTTACTAAATTGTAACAAATGCAGATAAAATATAACTCCCACTAAATGACGGCATCCCAAGATGCACCTAGGCCCATACTAATGACATGTCGATCAAATACACATGGGCGTAGGCCTTTAGTTAGTAGATCCGCAATCATATCATCCGTAGAAACATAATCCACGATAACGTCACCATTCTCGCACTGATTCCTTTATAGTCAAAAACTTGACTTCCATGTGTTTACACCCCTTGAGACTTCGTTGTTGTTAATAAACAACACTGCAGAATTATTGTCGCAATGAAGCTGTATGGGCCTATCCACAAAATCAAAACCGATAACTCCCTAATGAGGTTCCGGAGCCAAATAGCTTGAGTAGCAGCAGTAAAACATGCTATAAACTCCGCTTGCATGGTAGAAGAAGATATGGATTTCTGTTTTTCGCTCTTCCATGATACTGCACCTCCTGCCAACATAAATATGTATCCTGTTGTCAACTTCTTATCATCTTGACAACCAGCAAAATCTGCATCAGAATATCCTACTAGTTGCAAGTCAGGAACATGTCTATAAATCAGCATATAACCCCTTGTTCTCTTTAAGTACCTTAAAACCTTCTTGGCAGCAACCCGGTGATCGCGTCCCTGGATTTGACCGATCTCGCCTAGAAGTCCAACTGCAAAAGCAATGTCGGCCTAGTGCAAACTTGAGCATACATGATACTTCCAAGCACACTAGCATAAGGTACATTCTTCATTCGAGCTTTCTCAAAATCTGAATCAGGGCATTGTGAAAGACTCAATTTATCACCCTTAATAACAGGAGCAACTCCTGGTTTGCAATCTTGCATATTGAACCTTTCCAAAATGCAATTAACATATGCCCTCTGAGATAAACCCAATGACCGGCATGAGCGGTCCCTATGAATCTCAATGCCAAGAACAAAAGACGCCTCACCAAGGTCTTTCATATCAAAATTTTTCGATTACATCTGCTTTGTCTCATGCAGCAGACCAACGTCACTACTTGCAAGCAAGATATCATCCACATAAAGTATGAGAAAAATATATTTCCTCCCACTGACCTTGGTGTATATGCACTGATCAACTTTATTGTCAACAAATCCAGATGAAGTGACAGCACTATGAAATTTGAAATACCACTGTCTAGAAGCTTGTTTAAGGCCATAAATAGACTTCTTCAATCTACAAACAAGCTTACCTGAGTCATCATCTGTAAAGCCCTCAGGTTGCTCCATATAAACCTCCTCATTAAGGTCTCCATTAAGAAATGCGGTCTTAACATCCATCTGGTGTAACTCCATATCAAAATGAGCTACCACTGCCAAGATCACTCTAAAGGAATCTTTAGAAGAAACTGGAGAAAACGTTGCTTCATAATCTATTCCTTCTCTTTGAGTGAAACCCTTAGCCACCAATCTGGCCTTAAACTTTTCAATCTTTCCTTTGGAATCCTTTTTAGTCTTGAATACCCACTTGCAGCCAATAGGTTTGCAACCTTCAGGTAATTCAACAAGCTCCCAAACACTATTATGTTTCATAGATTGCATCTCATCTTTCATCGCATCTAGCCACAAATCTGATTGAGGACATGAGATAGCTTTCTTATAAGTGACTGGATCAACAACACAGCCAATATCATAATCATGCTCTCCTAGGTAGACCACATAGTCTGGTGGTATAGCAGAACGTCTTTCCCTAGCAGATCTTCTGAGTGGAGCTACTTCAACCTCATTCTAAACTTGAGGAACTTGAGGAATTGCATTAGGAACTGTCTCAACAATGGGATCTTGAGCCACAACAGGTTCATTTTGTGGCACAAGAGGTTTCAAAATTGTCTGCACAGGATGAGATGAGGATCCAGTAACTCCCACCAAACCATCATCTTCAATAGTTTGTGAGCAGCTACCCTTTTCAGCCACATCAAATTCCAGAAATTTTGCAGTCTGAGATTCCACAATTCTTGTACCTCCATTGGGGTTATAAAACCGATACCCCTTTGAATGATCTGGGTAAGACACGAAATAACATCGAGTAGTCTTGGAATCCAGCTTATTCAATGTAGGATTATATAATTTCACCTCTCGCTGGACATCCCCAAACTCTAAGATGATTCGAGACTTGGTTTACGTCCGATCCACAACTCAAAAGGAGTCAATGGAACCGCTTTACTAGGAACACGATTAAGAATGTAAAGAGCTATTTTCAAAGCTTCACCCCATAGAAAAGTAGGTAAATTGGTCCTACTAATCATACTTCTCATCATGTCCATAAGAGTTCGATTGCGCCTTTCAGCTACGCCGTTTTGTTCAGGACTTCCAGGCATAGTAAACTGACCTATTATTCCAGAATCCTCTAAGTATTTAGCAAACGGCCCTTTAAGTTGTCCAGCATCACCATGCCTACCAAAATACTCACCATCACGATCAGATCTGACAATCTTTATGACTTTTCCCAACTGTTTTTCCACTTCAGTTCGAAAAATCTTGAATTTGTCAAGAGACTTGGACTTTTCTTTAATCAAATATAAGTATCCATATCGGGAATAGTCATCAATAAATGTGATGAAATAAATGTTTCTGCATAAAGTAGCTGTGTATGGCCCACTAATATCAGTGTGAATAATCTCCAACAAGCCAGAACTTCGAACAGCTGATTTCTTCTTTGTTTTCGTCATCTTACCTCTACAACAATCAACACAAGTCTCTTGATCACCTTTAAGAGTAGGCAAGATGTCAGCCTTTATAAGCCTTTCTACTCTTTCTTTAGAGATGTGACCAAGTCATTTATGCCACAGTGCATAAGACTGTTCCTTAGGTAGAGGCCTTTTGGAAACAACTTTTTCAGCTGAATATGCAACATACATGTCGTTGGGAGATAAACTCAATCGATATAACCCATTGGATAAATTGCAACACCCTACCTTATTGGAACCATAAAATATAGCAATAGCATTACTCTTTATCTCAAAAGAGTATCCACACATGTCCAAACAAGACTTGAAATTAAATTCCGCCTAAATGAAGGTACGTAAAAAGTGTTTCTTAACATCATCCTAAAACAGAATCCAAAACCAAAACAACATCTCCCACGAACTCGACATCAACTCCAATGTTGTTTCCAATAGTGAGCTTTGATTCATCCCGATTTGGCGTCCTTCTGTTTATGAACCCCTGTATGGTAAACGCAACATGATTAGTTGCACCACTATCTAGCCACCATGAATTAGTGGGAACTTCAGACAGATTGGATTCATAAACTAATGCCAAAGAATCATTACCTTTAGACTCACTCTTCTTGTTTTTCTTAGACAACCAATCTTTAAACCTCTTGCAATCCTTCTTTACATGTCCTCTCTCCCTACAAAAATAGCAAAAAACAGCCCTTCTCCGGGAAATGCTCTCTTAGGACCCAAACTATTAGAAGGACTCGCACCTTTGTTAGAAGGACCAGCACCATCGAATTTCCTTTACTATTAGAAGGTCCATTTTGCTTCAGAATTTCTCTTCGAGTCTTCACACTTTTACCCTTATCGGTGGCGTAACTAGAAGTATAAAGAGCAATGTGCCCTTTGTCTTTCTTCAATTTCTCTTCCTCTGCCACAACCCTGGAAATCAATTCATTAACTGTCCAGGCTTCATCTTGGGAACTGTAATTAGTCTTGATAATCCCAAAATCAGGAGGAAGAGTGTTTAAAGCTTGACGCACGATGCGGGTAGTGGGAATGGCAACATTGAGAGCCCGAAGCTTGATCGCAAATCAACCATTCTCAGAATATAATCTCTTACCCCACTAGAACCATCATACTTCATGGTAAACAGTGTATGAATGTGTGTCCCTATTTCAGCATTAGACGACACACGGTACCTAGCCACCAAAGCTTCCATCATTTGCCTAGCATTACAGTCTGTAGGCAAACCACTCTTCAAGTGTTCTTGAATCGAACGCTTCATAGACAGCAAGCAAATTTTATTGCTCTTAACCTAGGCAGCAAGGTGTGCTTTCTGATCCTCTGTACTCTCAGCAGTAATGGCAGCCGGCCGATCAACAGTAAGAGCTAAATGAACATCTCGCCATCTCCATGGCAAACAGAAAATCTTCTCTCCACTTCTTAAAGTTGGAACCAAAGTGAGAACCTCAATAGTAACGGAGTTACCGTTTACAGAAAAGGTGACTGAAAGACAGCAGTATATAATAATTAGCATCATGTGAGTATTTTGTACACAAGTACACATCCAGAGAGTTACATGCAAAATCACAGAGAAAAGAACACCTGGAGTGCCATAACTTGGCACGGGGAGACACTTAAGTGCCATAACTTTTTTTCGGTACACTTAAGTGCCACTTTTTTTCAAATGGAACACTTAAGTGCCAATATCGGAGTAAAATGGAACACTTAAGTGCCACTCGGTGAAAATCCGGCCAAACGGCTGACATGGCAATTTTCCGGCGATGGAGATCCAAAACAGGCGTCGTTTTTGCATGCCGGCGTGGCAAAAAAATGCAAAAACGACGCCGTTTCGCGTCGACGTGTAAAAATAATAAAAAAAAATTAATTAAATTAAATTAAAACTTAATTTTAATTAAAAATACTCTAAAAAAACGGGGGGCTGACGAAGGGGCGGGCGGCCGAGGCCGAGCCTTCGCCGCCACCGCCTCCTCGCCGTCGCCGGGAAGGGACGGCGACGGAGGGGGAGGGTCGGCCGGGGTCGCCGACCCCGGCCGACCGGTGGCGAGGGCCGTGAGCCCTCACCGGATCGCGGCGAGGGCCCGCGAGCCCTCGCCGTGATTCGGCAAGGGCCTGCGGGCCCTCGCCGCCCCCGCCGTCGCCGGGAAGGGCCGGCGACGGCGGGAGGCGGCAGCGGTGAGGGCTCGGCCCTCGCCCGCCCGCCCCCTTCACCCCCCTTTTTTAGAGTATTTTTAATTAAAATTAAGTTTTAATTTAATTTAATTAATTTTTTATTATGTAAACGGCGTTTCGCTGAGAGTCGGGCGCCGACTCGGCTCCCGGCGAGCCACGCAAGCATTAAAAAATAATAAACGCGTGCCACGTAGGATTTCCGGCAAAGTCGGGAGGTGGCACTTAAGTGTCCCATTTGAAAAAAAAGTGGCACTTAAGTGTACCGAAAAAAAGTTATGGCACTTAAGTGTCCCTCCGTGCCAAGTTATGGCACTCCAGGTGTCCCAAACTCCAAAATCACATAATCACCTTTGGGCAGAATACATGACATGCAATTGTACACTCCCACATGACGGTCGGTCGAGAATATATTCCAATCTTCGTGGATTCATCACCTTTCGGCGTAAGAACCACTAAGACTAGACAATCCTCCACCACATCATCATGTAACCCTCCATGAGCTAATACATAATCACCTCCTTTGGGAGTATGACTACGCATTAGACCAGGAGACATCCCAAACAACATACGAGACAAAAATTTCTTAAACCCAATCAAGTGTGCCACTTTGGCGGTCACAACTCAATTGAATCCTTGAAACTCTCTCATATCAGGGATATATTTACCTCACATACATCATATACATGTGAATTTAACTTTAGTGATATGGGCACATATCACTCAAATCACATATCACGCTAATTAAGCTGCTTCATACATTAATTAAAATAGCATACCAGAGCCCAAAGCACTTGTATTTCCAAAATCACAGAAAAATACAAGAAAAATATGCAAAAATTCACTTAAAATACACGTATTTAGGGCTTTATATGCAATTTCACATCAATAAAATCATCAAACATATAAAATAAATATACCACAAGGTAGGAAATCTCCATACGAATCCAACGCCGCCAGCCACTCGCTGAAAGGAGGCTCCACGCGCCCGCACGCGCCGCCTGAGTGCGCGGCGCGTGGAGCTCACGCGCCAAACGCCTAACCGGCCTGGAGCCGGTCCGACCGGTGGCGGTTCGACCGGTTACCCGGTCCGACCGTCCGGTCCAACCACCCAGCCCGACCGGGCCGAATAGACCGGTCAACCGTTGACCGAGTCGGGTCGGTTCCGGGTCGGGTCGACCCCAGGCCGGGTCGAACCCCGGGCCGGGTCGGGTCGAACCCGGTCGGGCCGGACCGCGAGCCGGGTTAGGCCCCGGTTAATCAGTATAATTTAGGGCAAATTCGCACAGATTAGGGTAAAACGAATTGCGTTCATGTTCTTGGGTTAGGGAGGCTCTGATACCACATGTAGCGCGCAAATTATGCACAACCCAAGATCTCCATAGCCAGAACATAAACATGCAATTGCAAATTGAAGGATCAACGCACCTGTTTTAGGGTCCATCGTCTTTCTTGAAGCGGAAGCAGGAACACAATGTCCCTCGCGCAAATCCTTCTCCTCTATTACCCTCCGGATCACTGGCTCAATGAGGCGGCCCCTCACGATTAGCATTAGAGTAACGCCCCTTAGGTGAGGATATGTGAGATTAGGGCTAGAGGAGATACTTGAGCACTATTTATAGAGTTTCCAGCCAGTCCCCCTCATTACGGGCCAAGCTCAACTCGGCCCACACTAGCCAGTCCCATATTAGACTAATTAAGAAACCTTCTATCTCACCTAAGACCAAACCCCGTAAAACGGTAAACGTTAAACGGTAAATTATAATAGCAATGTCAATTAATTTAGTCCACAAATCAGGAAAACTCTTACAAATGCTCCTTGTAATATGATTATGCACGTAAAGAGCAACTTCCATGATGGACAAATCCTCAAGATGACGCCATGACAAGACATGCCCTATTGTTTTCTTGTTGACTCCTCAGAGTCATACATGAGTCCAGTCAGGCGAAAGAGACGATTCGATGTGGAAAGAATTTCACCTTTAACTCAAGCCTAGCCGAGTCAGGAAGTATGACAGGCCTGAAAGAAAGAGAGTGTGGGCAGATTGGAGTAAACAACATGCAAGGAACACTTGGATGCACCTGCAGTTAGGAGATGTCACAATTAGAAAACCGATAAAAGTAGAAAGGTAACAACCGTCTAATTCTTTTGGCGGACTCTTTTTTTTTTTTCTTTTTTTTTTGGGGGGGAGGGTTGAAATTTTGGCAGACTTCTCTTGGCATTTTTCTAATATAAATACCATATTTATACAAACCTGGGTTAACATGCACATGCATGCGTGCATGTTTGCGCACGCGCGTGTGAAGGGCGCGGGAGAGAGAGAGAGAGAGAGAGAGAGAGAGAGAGAGAGAGAGAGTAAAACGAGTGCAGATCTCCACCAGCTTCTGTGTTTGAAGCAAATATGATATCATTTTGGTCCAGTGAGTGTATGGGTGGTTTCATTTCCAGGGGGACAAACAAAGAAACAAGTAAATGTATATGCCTGCAAATGCATGTATGTCTGGCAACATCAAATCTGTAAATGAGGACCAATTATAGAGTTTTAAGCTTTATTCCTTATGCATAATACATCCACAGTTGATAAGGAAAATGTACCACACAAGCTCGAAACCAAAATTACCATAGAACCTCCCGCAGCAGTTGAATAAGCTGTACTTCCTGTGGGTGTGGCTACAATGACACCATCTCCTTGCACCTATATGACAAGGTTTTACTTGTAATTTAATGCAACAAAGAAATCAGTTCACTGCATAACAAGTTTGGAGTTTCATTTTTTTCCTGCTGAGAAGCACAAAATAGTGTTTTATTTTGATATGTAGACTGCTTCATGTATGACATGTATTAGTGCTCAAAAAGCTTTGACTAAGGAAAAATAGACTCTTGTCAGCAGGAGGAAAAAATGACTAGATATGTTGCCCCATTTAGGAGCAAAATTTCTTAAATTATTAAGCATAAAATTAAAGTGGTC
The DNA here is from genome assembly GCA_014182555.1 of Eucalyptus erythrocorys. Classification (NCBI taxonomy): domain Eukaryota; kingdom Viridiplantae; phylum Streptophyta; class Magnoliopsida; order Myrtales; family Myrtaceae; genus Eucalyptus; species Eucalyptus erythrocorys. Next base: position 43,277,248 of record CM024602.1, read on the forward strand.
CAACTTTCTCCGAAGTGCCAGTTGGAGCATATGAATATTCAACATAGCTTTCCGACATGGCTAAAGTATGGAACTAAATTTTCATACCCTAGAGCAGATTATTACTGCATCTGGCTGCTTTCCCCTTTGATTTGGTCTACATGTTGGCCCCTGAAAGGAGTTCAGAAACCTTTCTGACCTGGATTATCTTCTTCACATAAGTGATCTAAGTAGCGCCTCTCTGCAGGGAGCCTTTAACATTGTTGGTTTATGTATAACTGACGTGTGAATTCATAAGCATTTGGTTTTGAGTTTTGAATTTTCTATATGAAGGAACTGTGAAAGGCTGCATGGTTAGATATATTCTTTGTGGTGCATGGGCCTTGATGCACACCCCTAAGTTGAGCAGTCCCACTTAATGTCTAAGTTTATATTCAATGCTTACTGAAGCATCAATTTCTATCATATATAGTTAACAAATTTCTCTTAACTGTATGATACATGCCCATTTTGTGCCATTGGGTTGCTTTTCAATTAGTTACTAATCTAGATTAGTTATCTATATTTGGTCTTGCCTGTTACAGTGATGACCCCACCACTGTCATTAATCTTATATCATGTGTAATAAGATCAAATTACAACTGCTCCTTTTTGGATTAGTCACCTTGATCTCACTATTTATTCCTTGGATTTTCTTGCTCCACATCTATTTAGCAGTATTTTATTTTTTTCCTTCGATTGAGCATTCTCTTTTCAAGTCGCCTGTTTAATTTTTCCCATCAATTTGACACTGATTGTGTATTCTGTTTTTATGTTTACATTTTTCCTACTGTTGTAAATCTTGGAATGCTTTCCGTATTCAGCGTGATGAAATTATTGAATGGATAAATCAAGGAGGAGGTGTGGTGGTGGGTGATCACGAAACACAGAACGTTCATTTCATCATTGAGTGTCATGGCGTAAAGCCCAAAGACCATATCACTGGAACTATTTGTGTGTCCAGCCACTGGATTCGGTGTTGTTTAGAGGTATGCTTGACAATCTGGTTTTCGTAGCTTTTCTTCTGTTAATTTTCAGCATGGAGTTTCTTCTTTTTTTCCTATCTCTTGTGTCATTATCATATATATTCGCAATGAAAGAAGTTATATACTTTACTGGCTTATATTCATGAATTCAAATTTTTGAACCCGTAATGGTATAGCCCCTATCATTCTTCATGACATGGGTTTGATGTTGAGACAGTTGAATTAAGAGTTCTTTATATTCTCTCTTTGTTAGTTCGTCAAACAGAGGAAAGAAGAGGGCTTTCTTGTGAGCATCTTCAAATCTATCATGCATCCATTGAACATTTAACAAAGTCTGTGTTTCACTATTTTGTCTGTTTTGTTTTGGGGATGGATGAGAAGTATAAAAGTTTAACTTGAAGCAATGTTATCTAGGCCATCAGGTTTGTGACATATTGAGCACCCTAATTGGTTGTCACCAATTAGACAAGTTCATGGAAAGACGTGGAAAGACAACAGATATTGAGCACCCTAAGTGGTCGAAAGATGATCGTAAAATTAGGTGAATATGGTTCATGGCAGTAATTTTTAACTGGTGATGCACTTGAATGCAGCACTAGCTATTCTGTTCTGAGGCCATGCAATATTATTCCTCTCTTTCTCTCTCTCTCCACCCCAACCGAGGACACAAGTTCATGGATTGAGCTCAATTCTTTTGTCATAGCATAGCTTCCTCATACAGGAAACGGAAAGGAAGAGGGAAGGAATTAAAACCCAATGAAGTTCATTATTCCTCCTTTGATTTTGTTTATATGGTATCATATATTCACAATCTAGAACAGATCTTTACCCATTAAGGAAATTTCCTAATTATAACAAGTATCATGTTCTTGTCAGATTCAGTATTATTCTTTGGAGAATTTTATATTAGTTGTTGACCTGCAGTTGATTGAATATTTGGTTGTCTCTTAATTTCTTTCATTTCCAGCGCTTTGTCTAGAATCAGCCAATTTTACATAGATATACTTGTTATGATGCCTTTCGCACTGAATGCTAATGCAAGTGAATCTTGTCTTTGAAGGATGGATGTTTGCTGGATGTTGATGGTCATGTCCTCTATTCTCCACTTCCCTGTCGGGTTCCTCTTCCGGGGTTCGAGAGTCTCCGCTTTTGTGTTTCCCAGTATGAAGAGAAGGATCGACTTTTACTAAGAAATTTGTGTTTTACTTTGGGAGCTAAGTTTGTATTAAAGCTGACTAGAAAAGTCACGCATCTATTGTGCAAGTTCAGAAATGGGCCAAAATATGAGGCAGCGTGTAAATGGCACTTTGTCCATATTCAAATTCACTAGCATTAACGATCTACACGAATTCGTACATCTTATTTCTTTGTATTCAGTGTGTTTTCATTAGCCAATCTGTTGATGTGGTGGCTATACACATTTTCCTTTTCTTCCATCGACCTAACATTACATGAATAGGAAATCCTCTTTGTATTAGTGCTTGTATTGTGGGCTACCAGTTTTAAAGATCCCCACCTTGGAAGCATTGACTTTTGGGTGATTAAAATAAAGGGTCACCGTCCCACACCTCACCCCTGATCCAACGGCTGCCTCTTGACAAAGAATTTTTTTTTTTTTTTTTTTTGGTAAAAGGTAATCAATATATAGAAGAAGGGCCAAATGTACAAAAACTTGTTACCAAAAACCTACACTCTAATGAATGAACAAAAGGAGTGTAAGGGTGACAAGAAGAAAAGACCGCAAACCGCGGTACAAACACTAGGCCTACAACACCAACAGACGCACGGCATGGATAACCGGCTACCAAACACGCCAGAGGCGAGGAAGATCCACCGTCGGGTCGAAACTACCTATGGGTCTACAGTGAATATAATCGGGTCCAGGCCCCAACTTCTTTGCAACCTCCTGTTTCTGAAATTATCTTCGACGTTCCTGAATGTGATAGCCTTATCTCGTACGACTCTGAAGAGGTGGTTCTTCATGGCCGGGATCGAGAGAGGCTGGTCTCTAAAGATGATGTTGTTTCTGTTTTTCCAAATAATGTGGCAAAGTAAACAAAAGGAAAAACGGGCAATGCATTTGTAGAAATCTTTTCCCATCAAATAGGTAGCAGCCCAATGGAAGTTCTCCCTCCAAGTTCTGTTACACCAAGGCAAATTGCATTTGGAAGCCCAAAAGAAAGCCACTCCAGCCGTGACAGAGCAATCAAAAAAGAGGTGATCTATAGAGTCGGGCATAGTCTTGCAAAAAGCACAAACAGCACTTCCAATTATACCATAAGACAGAAGGAACGCCTGGGTTGGAAGTCTGCGCTTGGCAATGAGCCAAAGATTAAGTTGATAGCGAGGCACTATGGCTTTGTCCCACACAAAGGAGTGCCAATGGACCCTTGTTCTTTTCTTTCTGATGAGATTCCACACCGATGCTACTGTGAACTGGCCCGAAGAGGTCTCTCGCCAGCAACATTGATCCAGGATATCCGCAAGGACCGGGAGAGGATGTCCCCACGATTCAAGCACCATCCTGAGAGCTTGTCCCGCATCTGAGAAAAGGTCCGCAACACAGGCTTGTCTAGAGAGCCCTGAGCTGTAGATAAGAGAATCTGAGAAGATCAAGTTCAGGGAGCCTCTAGGGTGCCAATTGTCAAACCAAAGAGAGGTTGAAAGGCCATCACCAATTTTCCAAAGAGAAAGCCATCCGGAAATCCTTCTTAGGTTCAACAAGCTTTTCGGCCCAGGGAACCCAAGGTTGGCTTCCTAGCAACCCAAAAGTTCTTGTTTTTTAAAAAAGTGGAATGAACCCATCTACACCATAGCACTTCCTTGTCTGAGAACAAAAGCCGATATGCTTCAGCATGGCAACTTTATTGCAATCTCGGAGCCTCCCGATACCTAATCCTCCTTCATCCTTAGGGAGGAGACTTCATCCCATGCTACCTTAGCACCACCCCGCCAGTCCGGACCTTTCCACGGGAATTGTCTAAGGATTTTCTCTATCTCGGTCCACCACGATATAGGTAACACAAAAACACTAGCCCAATAGACTTGAATAGCATGAAGCCGGCCGATGAGCTGAATCCGACCAGCAAGAGAGAGGAATCGGTGGGTCCATGATTGAACCCTTGCGGTGATACGGCTAACTAGGGCACAAGATCCGCTTTTGCTAATCCTCGAAGTGATTATAGGAACTCCCGTGTACCGGCGGCAAACTCCCTTCTCGAAATCCCAACTCCAATAGAATATCATTTCTCAGGGAGGGTGTGCCACCCGCCAAGAAGATTTCACTCTTGTGCGGGTTAGGACAGAGACCGCTCCAAGAGGAAAAGATATGAAGACTTTCCTTGAGGAGAGCCACCGTAGGAATGTGAGCCTCGCAAAAAAGAAAGACATCATCCGCAAAAAAGAGATGAGAAAGACCCGCTGCCTTACATCTCCAGAAAAATTTGAAGTCAGGCCTCAAAGAGTGCTTAGAAATGATCCCCGAAAGGACCTCCATAACCATGGTGAATAGGTAAGGAGAGATGGGATCACCTCGGCGGAGACCTCGTCCGCTTGCAAAGAAACCGTGGAGCTCACCATTCAAAGCAATTGAAAATTTAGGTGTGCGCACGCAAGTCATGATAAGCTGAGTCACAGACTGTGGAAAGCCAAAGGCAAGCAACACACCTTCAAGAAAGTCCCAATCCACAGTATCGTAGGCTTTTCTGAAGTCCACCTTTATTGCACATTTAGGGAGATAAGGCTCAAGATGGAAGCTAGAGAAAAGCTCCTGGGCTAACAAGATGTTGTCCCTGATCCTCCTACCTTTAACAAAAGCAGTTTGAAAAGGGCCTATTGTGCTCTTCAGAGCAAGGGCCACCCTATTAGCCAGCACTTTTGTGATACACTTGTAGATATTGTTACAGTAGGCAATGGGCCTATAATCCTCCACGGAAGTGGTATTGGGCACTTTAGGAACCATCACCAATATGGTATTGTTAATCTCCCTTAAGAGTTTTCCGGAGGTGAAAAAATCCATCACTGCAGTCGTGACTAAAGGACCAACCTTGTCCCAATTTTCTTTGAAAAACTCCGCTGTGAAACCATTCGGTCCAGGGGCTTTGCCCCTAGGCAAGGAGAAGATGGTGTTCTTGATCTCCATCTCTGTAACTGGTTGAGTAAGGAGTGCAACCTGATCAACCAAGAGTGGGTGGTGGATAACCTCTCTCAAGTCCTCCAGTGAAGGTCTGACGAGCTCTCCTTGTGGAGCCAAGAGGTCTTCAAAGAACTCTACAAATCTCTGTTGCACCAGTCGCGGCTCAGTCACCATGTTCCCCGAAGAGTCATGGACGGAAAAGACTCTATTTGTCATATGTCTTTTATTGACATATCGATGGAAAAACTTGGTATTGCAATCTCCCTCCCTAAGCCTTCTGACCCTGGACTTCTGTCTGTAGAAGGACTCCTCCGAGGCACGCAACTCTGAAAAGATACGCCTATGATTCTTTTCCAACTCTACAAGGTCTGTAGAAAAGGGATTTAGCTGCAAGTCTGCCTAAGTGGCCTCCAACATCTTCCGCGCATCAAGAGTTCTGATAGAGATATTAGAGAAAGAGTCTCTATTGAGCTACTTGAGCCGACATTTGAGAGCCTTGAGCTTAGAAACAAGCCTATACATAGGTACTCCAACCCCTGGCGCATCCCAAACTTGCGAGACAATCTCATTGAAATCCGGGTGCTTCATCCAGAAGTCGAAAAACTTAAAGGGCTTTCTCTGAGGAGTAGGATTAAGTACCTTTACCACCATAGGCGAGTGATCCGAGATTCTCGGTGCCAGGAAGGAGGCTTCCGAATAAGAGAGGTCCAGACTCCACTTGGCGTTCACTAGAACCCTGTCGATCTTCCTTGCTTTCCTAGAAGGCCCCGAGGATGTAGTCCAAGTGTATCCGAAACCAACGAACCTCAAGTCTTCTAGCTCAGCCTGCTCCAAGCACTACCTAAACTCATCAAAACAAGGGAACCAAGCTTCAGAGCCACCAACACGATCAGATGGATCCTTAATAGCATTGAAATCCCCCAAGACAAGCCAGGGAGTGTCTTGTAGATGGATGCTTCTGAGAATGATATCCTCCCAGAGAGGTCTCCTTAGCGAAAAGGAGTGATCTCCATACACAAAAGATATAGAGCAAGTCAACCCCGAAACCAAACACTCAAAGTTCCCATGGACCGCTTGCTTGGTGACAGAGAAAACTTCAAACTTAGTCCTTGTGGGGTCCCATCCAACCCAGATTCTGCCCCTAGGGGAGAAGTCGTAGTTTGCAATCCAACACCAGTCCCTCAAAAGACCTTCGGAGATGGAGTTGAAGCGATCCTGAGGCACCTTAGTTTCTACCAAACCAATACAACACAAGTGGTTCGATAAAACGAGGTTACGAACCTCCACTTGCCTAGTCGGGTCAACCAGGCCTTTAATATTCCAGCAACCTATATACATATGTACAAGAAAAGGAGGGGAGAAGAGTTACCTCCTTTTCGGGGGCTTGCGACTGCTCGGCGAGGGAGCCACACGGGCCGACGAAGGAGGCGGAGCTTGGGAGAGCATCAAAAGCTTATCTTGAGTAGTCTCCTCATTCGTCCTAGATGGTGGGGCCTTTGGAGACGGACAAAGCGAGAGAAGATCGTCATCCGAGCTATCTAGTTGGTTGGCCAACCCATTTGACTCCTCTCCGCTTCCCGGGTGGCGTCGAGCCATCGGGGGTCGGCGGGATCTTTCTCCACGGTCGTTCCAGGAGTATCCATCTTGGTGAGGGCTCGAAGCCCACTTTGAGCTCTTCGGGTAGAGGTTGAGGGCAAGCTCTTAAGAGCTGTCTCTTTCTTCCTGAGAGATTGCCCCTCGTCTCCGGAGCTGTCCAGATGGGCCAAGCTCATCTCCTTGGGAGGGAGAGATTTCTTCTTCTTTCCCTTAACTTGTTTCCACCCCAAATCAGCCCCACTAAGATCCACCACCAACACTGGAGAAGTCTCAGGGGGTTGGGCCTCCGCGGGTGGGGATGGAATGGTCCAAGCCTGCTGCTGGCTTTGCACCGCCTTCGGACCAGCTGCAGAGGTTGCACAAGAATGTCCAAAGGAGCCACACTTCAAACATCTGATGGCTTCCACTCATATTCAATGGCAATAGACCGAGCCACTCCATTGAGTCTTGCCTTCACCGAAGAGACCCTCGGCTGATTAAGTTGAAGCTCCACGCAAACTCTTGCGAAGGAACTCATTCGATTTTGCTCCGTGCGTTGGTCAACAAACAGAGGCTTGCCAACCGTACTCGCGATGGCGCTAATAGACAGGGCTGTCCATAGGTCAAGAGGAAGGTTCTTCAAGCAAATCCACACCGGCACCGTGGTTTGCTTTTCCCTCTTCAAATCAAGAAGAGGCTTCCATTGTTGCAATACGAGCGGAACTCTTGCAACCATTATAGGACTCCCTTCCAAGATCTTCCTTCTAAATAGAGGGTCAGGGATGCGGAAGAAAAAGAATCCCTGATCATCAGCGAAGACCTCAAGGAGCTTCGATCCCCAACTATGCTTGAGCGATTGCTCCGTGAGTTGGAACGGCAACGTCCTTCCTATGTAATACCCAACAAGGCACTCATGCCATTTGGGATCCACTGCATCCAGCACCTCCTCAAGTAGATTCACCACAGGAACATCATCCTCAAACGAAGGAGGGACATAGGTAAGGTCATACCCTTTCGTTCCAAGCTTCGCAACATTTGCCCACGTCCGAGCCGGGGCCTCCGAATCTCTCCCTTGTTTATGCGAAGCTCGGGATGTTTGGAAGCCGACCTCCCTCGCTCCGTCCTCTTGAACGATCACGGGCCGCATCCTTGCGACGACCATGGTGTGAGGTCTCCGCTGCTGTAGGAGGTTCGACCATAAGCAAGGAGGGCTGGGCCTCCTTATCCCGAATGAGAAGGCTAGAAGCCTGCTCAACTCCGGCACTCAGCTGGGCCGTCAACCTTGGCTCACCAACCACAGAAGATGGAATAGCCATACTCACAACAGATCCAGCCAAAACCCATCCAATCCCTTTATATTACAGCCATAAAGAGAAAGGAATAGCCAAGGCAAGTGACTAAGAGACCGCCACAACCCTACTCGCAAGAAGAACGACTAACCAGCAGCCAGAGGGTATCCAAGGTTGGGCTCACCACCAGCCTTTCGCGGGACAGAGAGAGAAGGCAACCACCAGCCGCACCGCCAGCAAGGAACCGACACCAGCCACGCCTCCAGGTTCTCAGATCCGGGCTTGGGCAGGAGCGCAGCTCGATAGCCGCACCAGCAAACCGAGATGGGAAGCCAAAGCTATGCGCACCACCGGCCTTTACCGGGACAAAGAGAGGAGGTGAACACCTTGACCGGGAAGAGAAAATCAAAGCTAGGCGCACCACCAAACCAGCCAGTCGCGCTGAGGCAGGGGGGAGCTCCGAGCTCGCCCGGGTCGGAGATTCGCGCGGAGGCAGAGGAGCCCACCCACTCCCAAGGCCGGCCGCGAAACCAGAAGGGTCTGGCCACCGAAGCCCCTTCGTGGTTGGCCGGAATCGCTCCAGCAGCCCCACCACCAAGAGCTCCGAAACAGGGCACACGGACGGAGGGGAAGCTCAGCTCTCACCAAAGAGGGAAGAAAACCAGATCTGTTCGGCGAGGAGCGAGAGGCTTACCGAGAGGAGGTGAACCCCTAAGTTCCTCGCCAAACAGCGGTCTGCAGCGGCCGGATCGACTCCGAGATCAGCCGGCGAAACCAGGGCAAAATGCAGAGAGAGCTGCGATGAACAGTACTCCGAGAAAGACAAATGACCCCCCCTTGACAAAGAATTTTTATATCTCTAAAACAAAAAAAGAATAAACAAATATTGTGTAGAGTTAACAATTCGGATCGATCCAAGATGGCGGAAGTGCGGTATAAATAGAGGCGTTCACATCTCGTTTTGATGCATCGAAACAAGTTTAGTTGCAGCATAAAGAAGAAAGTAGCTTGAGTGATCCTCTCGAGTTCTCGGTTACTTATTTACATTCACATATAAACTTCAAGAAGTATTTACACATCAAATGGCGATTCCGGTGATCGATTTCTCGAAGCTCAATGGCGAGGAGAGGGCCAAGACGATGGCTCAGATTGCCAATGGCTGTGAGGAATGGGGTTTCTTCCAGGTACAACATTCTATCCTGTACTCATCTTCTCTTGAGACCTTGGTTGAGGGAGAGAGTCTTGAGTTTAATTATCTTTTTTTCGTATGTATGTGTCCGCGATGTTGCGATAGGACGAGCGATCGAACAATAATATAGTAGAAGAAGAAAATAAATCGGACAAGGATTTACGTGGTTCAGTCGTAAAGACCTACGTCCACGGGGAGAGCAGCAGCGAATTTCACACAAGATCAAGCGATACAAGAAGATTACACACTCAAGTCACTCAAACACTCTCTCGGTGTTTCCCAAGCCCCAATTACATCCAAAAACGCACACAGTGTTTAGCCCCAAAATTCCTCACAAAATAATCTTTCAATCTCACGAAGGAATTTACACGCAAATCTTACCAGAAGATTTAACTGGCTTGAACACTAAATCTTCTTGGATGTAATTCACGAACAAGAATGACAAAGAAAATCCCTCGCAAGCACTCGATGACGAGACGGCGCTTCAAGACCAATTCTTCATGATCAACGGCGGAACACCAAGCACTCACGCGGCGCTTCAATACAATTTGTGATCCACACCTACCACCCACGTCCACAGGTCTATATATATGAGTGAAACCCTTGTCCTTTTGCCAACTTCTCATAGGATTATGTTTCCTATTTTAAATGATTTTATCCAAAACATATCTCTATATATTTTGAAGAAAATCCAAATCCAAGTCAAAGTTGGACTTTCCTATTTCAGAAAATCCGTTCTAGCGAAAAACTCGAGACATAATTTTAACAATCTCCACCTTGGCTCGATGTTTGAGCCAAATTGCAATCGCTTCGCAAAAATTCAAATTCTGCCGCTACTTTCCCATAGCCCCCGATGGGCTCAACCACCACAGATATTATCCAAGTCCAAGCCTCGCTTGAACTTCGCCATAACCGAGGACCTCATCAGAATACCAACTCCACATGCACCTTTAACTGCTCCACAAGAATTTTCCGATGCAATCTCCTTTACCACAGATAAAGCAAAACCATTATTGCATCCATATCTGTTAGGAGATCGAATACATACCTTGTCAATATCAGCAGTTACAGCAACCATTGGCTCTATAGGCTCCACCTCGCTATGAGCACCATCTGTGTCGATTACTTTGCTAGTACTCATTCTCGCTACCTCAGGAGTTTCTAGTCGCAACTCCACCTCAAGCTAAACACCGTCCAGATCCGTATTAACATTGCCACAAACACTCCTAGCCAGAACTATTGGAGACTTGTCAAGGGTAACTTCTCTGCTGTCAACAGGTGAATTTATATCCAGGCACCACAACTGATCACCCCGCTCACCTTGTGCATAGCCATGGAATATGCACCTTGCCCTCCCATCGAGCTTACCATCACTCACTCGAAACTAACATGGGCAACCAAACATTCTAAAAATAGAATAATCAGCAATGTTACCTGACCACACTTCTTTAGGAGTCCACCTCTCAATAGCAGTTGATGGGGATCTATTCACCAGGTAGCTCATCGTACTTAGCACATCAACTAGGAATCTCCTAGCCATACCAGCACTAGAGATAATTTTTCGGGCCATCTCTAGTAATATTCTGCTCATCAATTCTGCAAATTGTTGTGATTTATTGGCACTAGTGCGGTGTTTCACTATGCTCTCTTTTATGCAGAATTTATTTGTCAGCTCCGAGCAGAACTCCATGCTATTGTCAGTCTGCACATGCTTGATCGACTTACCAGTCTCCGTCTCGATCAAAGCTCTTGACTGCGTGATCCTGACATCAGCATCAAACTTGTGCCTTGGTCACAAACACCCAGGTCTTCTTCAAGCAATCCATAAACCCTCGAACAGATGCATCTAACGTCTTCGGAGCGAAACTTGTCATTGTCTCACCTTGAAGTTTATACAGGTTTCCATGCTTGATTCCTTTCATTATTACCAGGGCACCTCGAACAACCTTCAAAACTCCACATTTTGAAGAATACCTGCAACCAACTGAATTTAGGGCACCCAAGGAAATTAAGTTTTTCTTTAAATTTGGAACATGCCTCACTCCAGTCAATGTCCTCACGATACCATCATGCATTCTGATTTTAACATCACCAACACCCACAACATCGCACTCAGCGTTGTTCCCTAATTGGACTTTACCACTACCCGTGCATTGATAAGTGATAAACCAGTTTCTATTTGGTGTGACATGAAAAGAACAACCAGAATCCATAATCCATCCATCAAGTGATGAATCATTAGTGACAGACAAGACATAATCGGCATTATCTCTACGCTGCAACATTATCTGCAGAATCAACCATAATTCCCTTACCTTTCTCATTCTTCAACTTAAGGCAATCCCTTCTAAGATGCCCCCTCTTGCCACAGCTCCAACAGACAACATTAGCAGTCCTAGACTGACTACGCCTGTTCATATTATTAGTACTACTATTACCCACACGTGTTCTAGATCTTCCTCTATTTTCACCCACTAAAGCAGCAGATACATGTTCGCCAGATTCTCTTCTACGAATGTCCTCGCTCAAAATCAAATCTCGAACTCCATCAATGTCAAACTTGTTGACCCAGAGGAATTACTAACAGCGATAATTGGTAGTATTACAGCTATCGGGCAATGAGGATAATAGAATCAAAGCACGTACCTCATCTTCAAAGTCAATCTCAAGCGAACTCAATTGACTAACAATCACATTGAATTCATTGATATGATCAGCAATCGACACACCTTCGCTCATCTTCAAATTAAACAAACGTCGCATCAAATAGACCTTGTTGATCGCAGAGGGCTTCTCGTACATATCCGACAAGGCTTGCATCAAATCAGCAGTAGTCTTCTCCTTCAGGATGTTAAACGCGACGTTACGAGCCAACGTCAACCGAATAACACCCATAGCTCGTCTATCCAGCAAATCCCAATCAGCTTGCTTCATCCGCTGGTTTCTCCCCAGATAAAGGCAAGTGCAAATTCATCGGTAAAGATAATCTTCAATCTGCATCTTCCAAAAACTAAAATCCTTCCCATCAAATTTTCGATTCTCACTTTTACTTCTTCGTAAGCTATCGATTCGCTTCAACTTAGCCAAGCCTGGCTCGATACCACTTGTTGCGATAGGGCGAGCGATCGAACAATAATATAGTAGAAGAAGAAAATAAATCGGACAAGGATTTACGTGGTTCGATCGTAAAGACCTACGTCCACGGGGAGAGCGGCAGCGAATTTCACACAAGATCAAGCGATACAAGAAGATTACACACTCAAGTCACTCAAACACTCTCTCGGTGTTTCCCAAGCCCCAATTACATCCAAAAACGCACACAGTGTTTAGCCCCAAAATTCCTCACAAAATAGTCTTTCAATTTCACGAAGGAATTTACACGCAAATCTTACCAGAAGATTTAATTGGCTTGAACACTAAATCTTCTTGGATTAATTCACGAACAAGAATGACAAAGAAAATCCCTCGCAAGCACTCGACGACGAGACGGCGCTTCAAGACCAATTCTTCATGATCAACGACGGAACACCAAGCACTCACGCGGCGCTTCAAGACAATTTGTGATCCACACCTACCACCCACGTCCACAGGTCTATATATATGAGTGAAACCCTTGTCCTTTTGCCAACTTCTCATAGGATTATGTTTCCTATTTTAAATGATTTTATCCAAAACATATCTCTATATATTTTGAAGAAAATCCAAATCCAAGTCGAAGTTGGACTTTCCTATTTCAGAAAATCCGTTCCAGCGAAAAACTCGAGACATAATTTTAACACGCGAGTATATCTTTTTGGCTCAAGTTCAAGAGTGTTCACCCAGATCTTTGTAATATAGGAAATGTTAAGTGTGTCTCTGAATTGTGAATATGCCCTGATTTAATGGTTTCGCAATCGGTGAAGGAAATGCTTTGTTCTCACTTTTTCGAACTACAACTTTATCGTTATTTTCTTGTTCCCAGTTCCAACAGGAAAACTATCCAACAGGGAAAATTCTTCCCCTCTAAATCCATGAAATTTACACTGCGAGATACGTCATCTATCTGAGTACCTATGCGCTCAATGCATATCAACACTGAATGCTAATTTCATGCGCAACCCACACGATCTAGCGGCTCCTGTAAAAGATACATGCATTACTTTATGCTGAAAAATATCTAGAGCTAATTATTCTGATGACCTGAATTGATGATTATGTCGATGATGAATACATGATGATGAATGCAGCTGGTGAACCATGGGATACCAGAGGAGCTGCTGGAGAGAGTGAAGAGAGTGTGTAATGAGTTCTACAAGCTGGAGAGGGAAGAGAACTTCAAAAAGTCGACCCCTGTGAAGCTGTTGAACGAGAGTCGTGGTGGAAAAATAGAGAACGTGGACTGGGAGGATGTTATCACTCTCCTTGATGACAATGAATGGCCTTCCAACACTCCCGGTTTCAAGTAATTTTCTCTCTCTCTCTCTCTCTCTCTCTCTCTCTCTCTCTCTCTCTCTCTCTCTCTCTATATATATATATATATATATATATATATATAAAGAGTAACTAATCCTTCCATCGCAAAACTACAGAGGTCAGAATATATTTGTAATGTGTAAAAGAGTAATGCGAATTGTCACCAACTGTTTTTACTAAGCTCACTTTATACAATATATCTGGTCTTGATATTCCTATGTTATGTACATGCATTTTAATCCAAAGATAGTAATATCTTTTTGTCTGGTGGATATTAAAAGAATTAAACGCGATCATAGTTGTAAACCGATACATTAGAAGTTTGTCTTTTACAAAAAGTTCCTCGCTTTTAATGTTCTTGTTAGGTTAATGTATTTTATAAAAGGATTTGTTAATAATTTGCATGAGTAACTTAATAGGGAAACCATGGTGGAGTACCGTGCAGAAGTGAAGAAGCTCGCTGAGAAGGTCATGGAAGTCATGGACGAGAATTTGTGCTTGCCAAAGGGCTATATCAAAAACGCCTTCAACAGCGGCAGCGACGAGGACAACAACAATAAGGCCTTCTATGGGACTAAAGTGAGCCACTACCCGCCCTGCCCGCAACCTGAGCTGGTCAACGGCCTCCGAGCCCACACCGATGCGGGCGGCGTGATCCTTCTCTTCCAGGATGACGCCATCAGGGGCCTCCAGATACTCAAGGGAGGTGAGTGGGTCGATGTGCAGCCACTCCCCAATGCCATCGTCATCAACACGGGGGACCAGATCGAGGTCCTGAGCAACGGCAAGTACAAGAGCGTCTGGCACCGTGTCCTTGCCATCCCAGATGGCAACCGGCGCTCCATCGCCTCATTCTACAACCCGTCCCTCACTGCCACCATCGCCCCTGCGCCGCAGCTGGTGGAGCAGGCTCGCGCTTACTTTAAGTTTGTGTTTGGGGATTACATGTCGGTCTATGCTGAGCAGAAGTTCCTCCCCAAAGAGCCTAGGTTCGAAGCTGTGAACGCCATGTAATAATGTACGAAAATATATTTCTTCGTGAATTATTAGAAGAGAAAAGCATAATTATCTGTCTTTTTTAGGGTTATGCACAACTATGGCCTTTTTCTTCTCTCAACTGCTGCTTGTGTGGAGGAGATGTATATGCAAGTTGTTTTTGAACTCTGAAGTCTGCGCGCTTTAGGTTTGTAATAATGTGCGAGCATGAGGTGCTACTAAATGCCCCTTGGTCTTTGCTTTATCATGTAATAGTATTTGCACGTGTCTTCAGTCTCTTGTCTTTGTTTTTTTTCCTTTTCCCCTTAGATATGACTGCTCATTTCCCGCTGAAAGTTGTGGAACTTACCTAGGAAAAATTCGAGCTTCCATCTAAGTCGAACGTTGAGGTTTTGTAGTACAACGTTTTTGAAAGTGAGGTTAGGCGACATGGAAACACTGGACTTCTCCAAGGTAGATTGTTTTTAAGTTTTCCTAAAGTTTTGGAAACAATTTGAATTTGTAATAGGAGTAGTGGCATCAAATTCCATTTAGCTACGATCGCCGTTTGAGTTTTAAAATCTCAAGCTCAATGACGACTTCGTCGATCACAATTCTTGAAGAAATATAAAGGAAGAAGCATGTTTCCTAATTAAGTGAGTTCAATCATCTTGGAGATTAATGTAGCAGCATACACTTTGATTGCAGTTTGAGGTGTTTAGGCCTAGTAGAGGATGGAGGAAACGAGATGGCAGCATCACCGTCAAGCGTTTTAAGCGAAACTGTCGATGAGTTTCTGAAGGGTTGTGGCGCAATGCGAGGGACCCTCTTTGCGAGTGACATGTTGTGTGATAACCCATTTTGATTCCCCGACCCCATGAAAGTACTCTTGTTCACCGTTCAACAATCTCAAAAAGATAGTTCAAAGACACGTTATTGATATATGTACTATCATCGTGTTAGAGTCGTGTTAGCAAGTGCGCTTTAAGGGTATTTCTTAAGTGGATTAGAGATATGGAAAGGGCTTCGCTTTTCATAGAACAAGAACGCATTTCACAAAACAAGTCTAGTAAATTGAGAAATGAAGTCAAATTCTATGACCTGTTTAACTAATATCTTGTGCAATTGTAAGCCTGTTTGGTCCGGCTTTGAGAAAATACCCTTGGGAGAATGCAAATATTTTTGAGGTAAATAGGTTTTTCGAAATATTACACTGTTTGATAAATTATAGTCTCAAATAGCATTGAAATGTAACTTTAGCATAGATATCATTTGGCAAAACTTACATTTGTAATAGACCTTTGCTTTTATTTATTTATTTATTTTTTAAATCTAAAAATCAAATCCAGCGGCCCGGGATGGCTAGATCTGGCTGCCTATTGCCAAATCTGGTAGCCTAAGGTTGCGGAGGCCAGATCTAGCCGTTGGATGGCCAGATCTGGCCTTCGGACCGCCAGATCTAGCGGCCTGTGGTCACACGAACCCAGGCAATGGTCATCGGGGACGCGCGACAATGACTCCACCTTGCACCTATATGACAAGGTTTTGTTTGTATGTGATGGAACATAGAAATCATTTCACTGCCTAACGAGTTCTCCGTTCCATTTTCTCCTGTTGAGAAGCACAAAATTTCCTGTTCCATTTTGACACGAAGACTGCTTCATGTTTCTACATGACATTTACCATATGTATTAGTGCTCAGAATTTTCGAGTAACATAAATCAACTCTTGTCAGCAGGAAGAAAATGTGACTAGACATGTTGCCCAAGTTAAGACCGAGATTTAGTATCTTTTATCCCTCCTTTTTTTTTCCTTTCAGAGAATGAATTCACTGAGTCACCTTTGTAATAAAGCTGGCGCGTTCATAGCATTCTGTCTTTGAAATGCATGGATTAGAACCCCGATTGACAAAAACCTCATCGATTATTTTGCCAGGCATGGCTTTACCACTTTGGAAGATTTCACATTGCAGACGCATTCTAAGAGTTATATTAAACACCATCAAATGTATTATTCTCATGAATGACCTGCCTCAAATCCTGTCTATAATCATCAAACCGCGTCAAAAGAGAATAATCAGTTAAAATGAAAAGTCGAATTACATGAGTCAAATTTATGGTGGAAAGTATCGAAGGGCTGCCTGAAAGTTCTTCCACTGCAACAGCTACTACCTGGTATCTCGACTACAAAATGTTTGAATAAACCCAAAACCCAGGATTCTAGCAAATGCGTCCTGCACGTCATGTTCAACGCAAACATTCATCGTCTCTTGGTAATAAAAGAAAGATGCAACTCGTATATCAGGTAACAAATGGTGAAAATTTGACTCTGCGCAGTAATATAACAATACGGCAGCTATTATGATAAGTACATATTCCCCAGATTACACTGATACCCTAACAGACCAAAAATTGCATTAGGCAGAATGACAGCAGTAACTAATGAGCCGCTTCCAATCAAATGACACAGCTTCTATGAGAGCTCTTAAGCTGTTGCAGCGTCCTAGCTCAATATCCTCTTTGGTGTCAATGGACCTGAAATCCTCATCAAGTGATTGCGTCAGCAAATTCGCGTCTCAAGTTGCAAGCACTCTATTTATGTCCAGACAAGATCTTGCTTTTTACTTGAATCATAAAGTGCGGATGGGAAAAAAACTAAGGCGCACACTAGATGCTAAATAGCTAGTCCCAGTTGTTACTAGATTTCTGAAAAAATATAAATCTGCTTCCCCACAAAGTTTCGTGCATGTGAATGAAGATGATGCTCATGCAGATGCTAAGAGAACTGTTAATTAACATGCTTGTTCCTTGGTCTTAGCCCGGAAGAGTATTATCAATGCTGGCAAATCTGGCATAGCATTTCTCAAACAGTGAAGCTGTATTATTGTGTCAAGAAAATATCAACCTCTTTAGCTACTTCCATGAGTTCTGGCCCCACCTTTTTCAGTAACAGAACAGTTTTGGTGGAGTTTTTAGCCGACGAAGATTCAGTAACTTTCTCTTTGGTACAAGAGAAACCATCTGTACGAACTCAAAACATCTCCGCTTTCTTTCTTGACTGCACCAGTACAACACCAGTGGCCGAAGCACAAAAATTTGCTCTCAACTTCCGTGTCCTTATCACCATTAACTAAGTTTGATTCAGCATTTCTTTTACGGCCCTCCACAGTAGTTTCTGGTTTAAGGACAATTACGTACAGGGAAAATGAGAACACAAATAGTTTGTGAAGGATTTTATGGCAGTAATCAAGGAACATGAATCTTTATACATGTTTTCATGGAACTTGAATCTTTAAGCGTATGAATCTATGAGATAGAAAATTGATTGTATCTTTCAAAAATTAGCTTTTAATAAACCCATGACACTCATCACAACCAGTTTAAATATGCTAATCTCTATCTTGTGCGCCATTAATTAAGAACCCCAAGTCATCACTTGATGGGAGGAAGAGAACGGTTGAGGTAGTTTTCTAACTAAACAAGAAAAGTTGGTCTTTGCTCATTAATTATTTACTAATCATGAGCTTTGGACCATTCAAAGTTGGACACGGTCATCACATTTAATATCTGCAAAGTGAAATGAACTTGTGTTTCGATTCAGAGAAATGATTATTCAAAGGTTCCAGTCAGACAATAATAGGGAAAAAAAAAATTACACTTAATTCGAACAAAATCTTCCCCTAAATCCTCCCGACCTATTTAATTGAAGTGAACCATGAGTACCGCAGGCAGCGAAGCCGACCATGGCAATGATTTTGCTTGGCGTACTCTGCATGTCCAGCAAATTCTCTTTTATTAAAGCCATCCAAGGCTTCCTATAACAAGATGTATGATGGACTGCAATAACACATGATAAGGATTGATTAAAAAAGCTGCGTTGAGACAGAGAAACCTAAAACCAAATCTATGTACAGACACTCTAGACCGTTTCTGAGTGCTTTGCGTGAGACATAGCAGTTCAGCATCATGTGGCATTGATCCTCATGCATGAACCATCTCTTCATTCGTTTCACTCGTCTGAAGACTAAAACTTCGTTGTTTTTTTATAATTTCTCCTACTCGACAGATTGTCTTGGGGGAATGAATGGAGTTCCTCTCTTGCATGCCCTCGTGCTAATTAGTGTTTCATTCCTTTTCTATTTTTTACTCGTAACTGTATACTCTGTACGTACAATTATCTTTCCCTTTTCTTTTTGTCTCCATAATTGGTAAAACTTCAGGTATCCAGGTTTTGAACACCTCACTTGTAAAAGGATGGATCTATATAAGATCAAGAACATAACGTGGCTGGATCAATAACCTTTGTCAGTTTTTCTTCAACAAACTAGGGTTTTACTGAAGTTGAAAGAAAGAATTCGGGTACCTAAACTTGCGCGTGTACAAGGAGTAAGAGTAGAGAGTACTGTAATCGGGGGAAAAAAAAGGTATCTTGTAATGAAACAATAACCAACCGATACTCAACAAACTTTAGAAAAGTTAAGTCAGCCCTCACAATACATCGATACACAAGCTGATAAATAAATAACAAATAAGTTGAATAGAGTTATTGTAGGGAAACCGAAAGATGAGTTCGGGAGTGACTTCGAGATGCGTAGAGCTTCTTGAAAAATCATAGTTGCCCAAATGAAATATACAAATTCATCAGGTCATGAGAGAAACCAAACGCTTGTGATTTCCTTTTGAACTTCTCTTAATTTCCATGAAAGGTTAAACATGAGAGAAATTTGGAAATGGTGAAGAGCGATCGATCAAGTGAACACTTCTTTATTTCTCACATAGTGATTCTATTTCGCATGAGATTATCGATGAGAGAAGCAGACCATTTTTTCACTTTGTTTCCGCCAGAAAGTTACCAACTAAACAACCTTTCAAAACGTGGATGGATGGATAAGTGAATCGACAAAAGATATGAAAGGTCCTTTGCTCATATTGGACCAGAAAGTAAATGAAGCAAATTTAAAGGTACAAAGAGTTGAGGCAATCACAACCAATAAGGATATGCAAAAAAACAAAGAACCACTCAAACCGCTTGGACTTGGACCATATTGGTCTAGAATTAGCACTTCTCATGGGGACTGGGCAGATTCCCGATTTCAATTTAATAAAACGTGAGTATAGGTTAGATTTCCGGTTCTATGTGTGGAACCGCTGACTTAGATTGGCCTGAACTGGTATATATATATACTTTTCATATTATAACTAGTTTCCTCTTCGTCTCTCTATCTCTCGTCTCACTCATCTCAAGCCTTGCCTCCCTATCTCGCTCTTGCTCTTGGTGGCCGCCGGCCTTGTTGATCCCTCTCTCACTTTCGCTCTAGATTGTCTCCGGCCTCGTCACTCTTCAATCACTCTTGCTCTTAGTTGCCTCACACCTCTAGCCTCATCTCTCACTCTCAAGGTTCACACCTCTTCCAAAATGGGGAAATTTTGACTGGTTCCATAGATTCGGCCAAGAAGTGGATTGAATGATCTAGTTTTGAGTGTGTCCATGGAATCAATTGGCGGTTTCTGATTCCAATTTTTCCGAACAGATCATTAGTGAGTAGTTCCCGATCCTAGGGCGGAAACCCCACACCTAGACACCTTGTAATCGATCACCCCTAGCAACAAAACATTAAAAATTGTGGAAAAGTAAAGAGAGATAAATTTGCAAACAATGATTGGCATTTTACAAATAATACGATATGGCTATTTAGAGCCTACAATCGATTGTTATAAACGATTATTGATTTTATAAAGATGACTTCCTAATCCTTTCTCCAAACAAATAGCTTCCTAATTATACCTACAGCCATAAAAAGTTACAACAACACTTATCCACAAGAAATTACAAAAATCCTAAGATAGAGGCATTAAACATAAACCTAGTAGTTACTTAGTATCTAACAACACTTATTTAAAAGAAGTTACATATCTGATCGGCTGCAATATGTCAATGTTGATGACTACAGTATCTCGATGTTGATGACTTCATTCCCAATGAAGGTTCTGATCGATAATTGATGATTTCTATCGATAACATCCTTGGCGAGTTGTTGATGCTTTTCAAGTTGTTGACCATTCTTTTCAACGATGACTTTTGTCTTTCACCGGACTCCATTATTATCAACTAAGTCTGTCAATTGTCAATTATAACTAAAACTTCATCATTTTGACAATCGACACACTCTGTTAGTGATATATTTAGGAGATTTTGTATATTTCCCTTAATTGATCATGCTTGATTGTAATTAATATGTTGCAACTTTAGATTATTATCCTATTAAGCTAATGTACTCTCCATTTGGTAATGTACAAAATATTACACTCTGTTTCATTTAAATTTTCAACATGATATCAAAGTCATCATTATCACTTGATGACCGCATCAAGTCTATTTCATAACAACGCCATGACCAATTAGTGGTGCTTCTCCATAGTGGCTTACAACACCAAGCTTGCATAAGCCGCGTCCCTCCCGTTTCTATGCCAAGTCCACAACTTCAATTGTAATTCGAGACTCTCTCACTAATCATTTCAAAAAACAAACACTACCACCAAACTCACCTCCCTTAGACAAGCCACATCCTAAAATTTCTTTGACGATGACCTCCAACACCACAACAGCCTCCTACCATGTAGCTTACACAATGTCCACATAAGCAGTGACATCAATGTTAGCTAGTTCGCTCTCTAGCACATTAAACTGCTTCGGAAATCTACCGTGAAACTTATGTATGATATACACATCGGGCATCTAGCGTCCTTCCAATAACGTTAGTTTATTACAACGCATATTATATGGCCTGAAATAGGCTTCTTGTGCATGCATTTCAAGTTTAGCTCAACCATGGAATCTCTTGCCTTCAAATCCAGTACCTATGACCATGTTCTTGTTGTCCAACACATATTTCGCGTATATATTCTGCTACCCTTATATGTAGACAGTTACTGTAATGATTATATTAGCATTCCAAGACTCAAGCAATATCTCAGTCAACAATTTGAAATGAAATATCTTGGGTGATTTAGTTACTTTCTAAGCTTGGAGGTTAATTCTAATTCCTTTTATCATTATCTTTCACAAGAAAAATGTGCAACATATCTAATTTCTTGAGTCAAACTCACTAACAACAATGTCAGTTCAACTCATATTGAGACCAAGGCCAAATAATATGTCAAAGATGGAACTCCTCTTTCAAACCCTGCACTCTATCAATGCTAGTTGACGGTCTTATATCTCACATCGATATTCGACCGACATCGCCTATTTATTCACATTGTTAGTCGGTACATGACCATGCCCCATACGACTCTTTTTCCTATCGTCCTTCAAATTCGTCACTATCTCGGGTACATTATTTCATGGCCTTCAGTTTTCTATTCATTCTACTTTAGAGTTAACAACTTATTCTAATGTTAATTAGGCTGGTGAACCTCAAGATTGTCCCTCTATTAGGGGCTACTATTTCTTGTTGGCCACTTCATTCCTCTCATGGCCTAGTACAAAACAAATCATTGTCAATTGCTTTAATACAAAAGCAAAGTATTGAGCTCTTGTTGATATAACATCAAAGTAACTACGGTTGCAATGGCTACTAGAAGACATGGGAGTGTGTCATCATATCGAAACAAACATTCATTGCAACAACCGAACTATCTAAATAGTATGTAATGGTGTTTTCCATGATGTACGAAGTACATTGAAATAAATTGTCATATCATGTTCTTCATCATACTGTTTGACTTGTCTCTACTTCATCTACTAAATAAACTGCTAATGTCTTTATCAAGGCATATCCACCAATAAATTTTATGGATCTTTCTCTAAGCTCAAGTTGACCTCCTACGAATCACCTTGAGTTGAAGGGATGTTAAAGATATATATTCTAATTGATTTGTAATTGATATTTTGCTACTTTAGATTGTCATCCTATAAAGCCTATAAATATGTCCATATACTCTTCATTTGGTAATGTACAAACTATTACACTCTCTTTTGTATGTCAATTCTCGACTCACTCAAAGAAACCTCTTTGAATGGGATTCAATGGTTTATTATCGTCGAAGTTGGATTTTGAACATCCGACTATTATTTTTACGTGTGAAATGTGCGGTGACCACTACACACTTTGTTCATATTCGAATTCATCAGCATTAACGATCTACCTTAACAGCCATCGACGAATCCGTACATCTTATGTATTTCTTTGTATTCGGCGTGTTTTCATTAACCAATCTGTTGATGTGGTGACCATGCACATTTTCCTTCTCTTCCGTCGACTGATATTACGTAAATAGGAAATTCTCCATGTTTATGTGTATATACAAGACAACGAGATCTCGTGCCTATATATTATATTCTTGTGGCCGGTTAACACTTATCCTTGGCAAGTTGCATTGACATTTGACCAATGGACTGTATATTTAAATGAAAAGTTGGACTTTCCTTTTTCTTTTTTAAGTATGTGTTCCTTGTGGCTACAGCTCTTCATCTACTTGACCCTTGAATACACCTAATGGGCGGCATTCGCTCCACGTTGAGAACACTTATTCAAGCTTTGTCAAGTTATTGATTTGAACCTTTAGCACATTTATTTCGTCCACCGCCCATGTTGAGATCTAACCGTGTGTTCATGTGAGATCTGATTTGTCACGCCCCAAACCCCGAGACACGTGAACAACCCGCCATGGTCGTGGAATTTGCGACATTCCCAGGCAGTGTCGCTGACCCAATTAATTTTTATCATGCGCATACGGAACGTATTAAGAAACCCCTGACAATTTAAAAGCGGAATAGAACAGCAGGAACAAAATCAATTTAATACAAGCCAACATACAACCATAAAATCACCCAAGGATTACACACAGCTGAAATGGGTCGAAGTCTACACACTAGGGGTCGGTCCACCAAAAAGAGGGAACAGTCTTAAGGCTACTAGTCAGATTCGATCGTCGACCCTTCATCTTCTTGGCTCTGCGGCTCATTGCCCAACTGCACCGGCAGTCCACCTTACTCCGCTGGAATCGTCATCTACGGCCCTGAAATATTTTTCCCACAACGGGGTGAGACATTGTCTCAGCAAGTTCACCCCTCCTAAGCCCCTATTAGAAAGAAAATACACCCTAGCATGACCTAGCCACACATCAAGAAAACTTACCTCGTAATAGTCCACGCCTGCAGGTTAGTACAGTTCATATCATTCAATCATGTGCAAATATGACAATTAACTAATCAAATCACAATCACATCATCAACCAATCAACCACTTGGATCGTCTCGGCGATCAATCGCTCGACGATTACATGTCATTCAAACAAATCAGTGCTCCCAACCACGACCCTAAGGGTAAACTCAACCATCGGTGGTAATCACGGTCCCACGTGGCACGACCTTCAAAAAGGTGGTTAAACAACTAGTGGCATCACGGCCCCACTCGGCACGGCCTCTCATAGGCGGTTCAACAACTAGTGGCATCACGGCCCCACTCGGCACGGCCTCTCGGAGGCAATTCAACAACTAGTGGCATCACGGCCCCACTCGGCACGACCTCTAATAGGCGGTTCAACAACTAGTGGCATCACGGCTCCACTCGGCACGACCTTCGAAAAGGTGGTCAATCACGGCCTCAATAGGCACGGCCTCTAATAGGCGGTCAATCACGGCCAAATCCCCATCAATTTCCACACTTAACATTTCCACACATAACCCCTAATTAATGCAATCACACTCAATTCGCCACCAATCAAGTATCAAATTTAAATTCTAACATCACAGCGGCGATTAGCACGAAATTCGAGCAACTAGGGGCTAAAAATAAATTTTTCCGTTTTTTATAAATAATAATATTTAATTAATTTCGGAATATTTTAATATTATTTTAAATCAGCCGAATTTCCAATAATTAAATAAATCTAAATTAAATTCCAATTATGTCACATCACCACTTAACTTTAAACAAATCACTTTTAACCTTAATTAAACCCAATTAAAGTTAAATCAATTCCTTAATCCAACTTATAATAAAATAATCTAATCTATCCACCTAAACATGCTTAATTTAAACTAAATATATTTAGGGCATAATTAATCGTCTAATCAAGGATTAGTGAGATAAACTCACGGATTTGGACGCCGCTTAACTCAAATCGAAAAGGGCGACGCCGGGATCGACTTTCCCCAAAGGAGATCTCGCATCCGGGGCCGGGAAGGGGGCTAAAACGGGCTCGGAAGGGGCTGCCATACTCATTTCCGTTGGCTGCTAAACAGGCCGGAGGAGGGCGCGATGGTGGCTCACGGCGGCGGCTCGGGCGCGGAGGGAGCCGGAGGAGGGACGGCGGCGACGGCTCGGGGCTCCAGCGGTGCTGGCGGCAACGGATGAGGACGGAGGCAGCTCGGCTGGACGTGCGGCGAGCTAGGTGCGAGGGGGGCTGCGGGGACGGTGAGGCGGCGGCGGAGCGCGGCCTAGCGACGGCGAGCGGTGCGGGCTGGGCGGCGCGGCACGGCACGGCGGCGGAGGCGGACGGCGTCAACGGGGCGGGGGCTGCTGGCGGTCTTCTCTCCTCTCCTCTTTTCCCTTTCCTCTCTCTCTCTTGATCAAGGTTAGAGATGACACAATGGGGCCCACCTCCTTCTCTCTCTCCCCTTTTCTTTTCCTTTTCCTTTTTCTTTCTTTAGTCAAATAAAGTGGCCCACCATGACATCACCGATGATGTCATGGTCCACTATCCCCACCACTTCCTCAATGGTTGCAATTGATTTTCCGCCGGGATCCAAATCTTATACATCTCAATTTCTTCAATTTATCTTTCAATTGGGTCCAATTGAAGTCCATAAAAATAATCCAATGCCTCTACACTTTAATTCACATCCTCACTTGTCCATAGAACCTTCTTGAGTCTCAATTGCGCGATCAAAGACGGACCTTAATTCTTCTTGAATTAAATCAAATTGACCCCCACTAATTCATTCAACACCTCATAAGTCAAATTGGTATTTTTCCTCACTAATTTAGCCCACTTGCATCCCAATTTCGCAATAAAATAATCCTTTACAACACCTTGATTAGAAACGGCCCTATTTATCCGGTCGAAATTAGGGCCCGAAAATCTGGATGTCACAACTCTTCCCCTTTTATAAAAATTTCGTTCTCGAAATTTAAACCTTTACCAATCCTTATACAAAAGGTGGGGGTATTTTCGTTCCACTGAGTTTCACTACTTCAAGCTAATCATTCGGTCTCATGGTGTTGTCCGACCATTTTAACTAAGGAGACCATCTTGGTATACACAATCTGCTATTTCTGAACCGACAACTAAATTGAACTTCTCATATATGACTTTTTTGTCGTTCACATCGATCTCTCTTTCTCGACTCCCTAACGAACCTCTGAAGCTCAATGACTGAAATTTCGACAGCTCGTCTAACCTTCACTCGACACGTCGACCCTTTTGCAAACATTGATTTCTAAGCTGACTACAGTGCGAGTCATTCTCCACTTTCTTTTTAACACTTAATTCTGTACCCTCGGTTAAGCCTTTGCTTAAAGAACCCCTGAAAGAATCTCTCTGAAAACTCTGCCAAACCTGTAATCTCTGATCTGGAATCGAAATATAAATCACCCCCGGCACTCCATGCCGGTGAATTATCTGATGCCCACACACTTCGGTATACCCAGTCCATAACATAACAAAATCTTCAAATTTCTGAAATCGAACTTAGATTAGCGGTTAATTTCACTCCGACGCACTTTTAGTGTGACTCAGGCTACTAGGTAGTTCTCAGAACTTTTTAGGACAAATGACCCGTGGTCGATTTCCTTCGAGCCACAATGAACCCACTCAACACAGTGTCGATTCTCGATTGTCGTGAAAATCTCGAGGATTCAAATACGGACACAGGGTATCAAAACGACAGAAAAATCAAAGTAGTGCCAGTCGATGAGAGTTTTCCAATTCAGTGGGGTCACCCACGATTGGTCATTCATCTCAGTCGAACTAACCTATCTCTAATCTTAATTCGATTTTATACTGTGCCGCAATGATCTCTAAAGATAAACATGGTCGAGACGTCGATTCCTGGTCGAATCGTCAAGTCAATTTGTCTTAAAGCCCTTAATGACTCACCTAGCTAGTCTAGTTATCTCGTGAGTGGCCAACTCAGAGAAAAGCACTAAAGTCGCGCCGATGAAACGCTCAACTTATCCAATCAAAGTTAGAATCCATAAACCTGGATGTCACACACCCAAAACAAGATCCATTCATGTCGTACCGAAGCGGACCAACTCCATCTACCGATTGACTACTATCCTCAAATGGTATCAGTAATCTCATGAATCCTTAATAAGCTCATCACAATTTCCCATTGTGATACATTTTCATCTCCACTCCGGACTCTCGCGTGATGGTAAAATCCTCTGAGTCTGCATTACTGAACTTCCACTTACTAACAACTCTGGCACTTGCAACCTGCTTGGCGATATTCATCTTCACATCAGCTTACCAATTTAGCGACGCGATTCGACTTACTCGCACCATCTGGTCAAAACCGCAATACTATAGTGAACTTCTAATAAAATCTTTTCCCTGAGTGCTACACTGTCAAGTGTATTCAATCACTCATGGAACCCAAATTTTCTATCCTCAGAAATCTTAAAGTCAATCTCTTTTCTTACTGGTATCCTCTTATCAGACTTTCTGAACATCTCTATCTGTCAACTAGGCATCGATTAAAACTTGAGCATCTGATTCCAATTTTGAGGGCGGCTATAAAATTCAAATGGTAGCCTACCTCAAATTTGAAAACCAAATTTTGAACCCTTTCTAAGTAAAATCCATACTTTAGCCAATCTATGCACCATTGAAGACTCTCGACTCAAAGCATCAGTGACTTCTTTCATCCTTCCGGGTGATACTAGATTCCACTATCCGAGTCCTTCAAAAGATCTGGTTCACAGTGCTATCTCATTCACTTCCTCCTAGAAGAATAAATACTTTGAGGCTTTGACAATCGATAAAGATCTGGAGTCCCCCTTTACACCAATGACATCTCTAGATCTTCAGAGCGGAAATTGTTGCTATGAATTCCAAGTCGTCTGTTGGGTAATTCAGTTCAGAAGGTCTCAACTAATGGGACACACATGCAATAACCCTATCATGCTGCATCATTAAGCCACTCAATTCTTTAAATGATGTATCACTGAAGATCTCACACCCTCCAGAACTAGACGGAATGGCCCACACAGGTGCAGTAGTCAGCCTCTTCTTAGGCTCTTGGAAACTACACCGGCACTCATCTATCCACACAAACTTTTCTTCCTTCCTCAATAGTCTTGTCAACAGCGATGCTAACACTGAAAGAAAACCCATATACGTACTGTCTGTAGCACTTTACTAAACTCAGAAACTTCTTATCTCTGTCACTGTAGTCAATCTCGGCCAACTGTTCACTGCTTTAATCTTTACGGGGTCCATGAAAATTTCTTCGCCTGAAATCACGTGACTTACAAGCGATACACAAGTCATCCAAAACTTGCACTAACTAAACTTAGCATGAAATTCAAGAGCTCTCAAGGTCTGAAGCATCCTCTTTAACTATCCCTCGTGCCCCTTGATATTCTTTGAACACACCAGGATAACTCCACTGAACACGATCACAACTGATTTAAGTACCCTTACACCTTCTGCTCATAAGACCCAAGCAATTAGCTAAGGTATCCGTCAGGCCACACAGCGTTACAGTGAACTCATGACTGCGATATTGAATGCACAATGCCAACTTCGGTATGTCTTTCTTCCTGATCCTCAACTGATGACACTTTGACCTCCAGTTGGTCTTAAGAAATATCAATATACAACCACAACGAACCAACTTTCTCCTTCACGAATAGAACAGGTGCTTCCCAAGGTGATGCACTAGAGCGGACGAATCCCCTATCCAAAAATTCCTGCATCAGCACCTTCAGTCCTTCTAACTCAGATAACACCGTCTGGTAAGGAGCCTTAGGGACTGGCTCTGTTCCGGGTACTAATTCAATCACGACTCTATTTCTCTTCCCGACGACAAACCTAACAACAAACTTGACAATTCTCCATAACATACTTTTAGAAAACTTTCTGTACCACAATCGTGTTCTCCATATTCGATCCCTCAATTGACGCATCCCTTACAGTTGCCACGTAGATTCGATAAGTAACGAACTGAACCAGGTCATCTTCCATGACGAATAACAATGATTGAAGTTCCTCTGCGACTTTTAGTGACCCAAAACTTTCGCACGCTAACTAAACAAGTTGAATTACGTCACTGCCACGATTCAAAACAACAGAAAGCCCCTTGAGCCAAATCTTTTTATAAATGGCTTTCAAGTCATACTTAAGCAAACCCTTCAAGTACAACTATCTTCAGAGATTCATCTTTCCATCACTTTATTACCACAAGCAAATCCTACCACTTTCCTTTGGAAATTCATTTGCATTACTACGACGAAATGTCTCAAAAACATTCTTCCCTTGATCGATGCATGATCCATCCCTTTGTGCTCCTCTAGCCATCCTAGTGGCGTCATACTTGCAATAACGGCACTTACGCTCTCCTGGGCTTACACAGACAATTCCCAACCTGATGGCCATGCCGGCCACGTTCAAACCGTGTTTCTTTTTCACTCTGACCCTGGGCTAACTCATGCCTCCCTTTCACAAACTCGGCACACAAATAGTGCGTCATCTACTTCCCATCAAGGAACATCATACACCCTTCCTTTCAGTGAAATCTGTTCCAAGCACCCCACTAAATATCCCGAAGCATATTTCCTCTGCTATATCTTATCAACGGCGGTGACGGAAACAACTGTGATTTCGTCTACCTATACGGACCATCTTTGATCAAACGGCCTTACTGGTGACATCTGTAACAAGTCTTCTCCCTCTTACAGCACGGAACAGACCCATGTCTTTTCTTACGAACACGACACACAACTATCGAGTTGAGCACTGACTTTCCAGTTCTGCTTTTCCCAGCTGGGTGAAACATGTCACTTTTCTTCTGACATCGGCTTTTTCCCCAATCGATTCTCATTTCTGTCTAAACTGAACCTCGACTCAAACACGATGGCTTGATCCTCGATCACAACTCCATATTGGGCCTCAACGGGCATGGCAACAACAACGGTCACAACAGGCAAAGGTAGGAACAACGGCAACAACGACGGTCACGGCCTTGGCGACGGCGGCAACGCGGCAAGCGGCAGCCTGCGGCCATTCGTCTCCCAACCTCTCAAGCATCCTCAAAAACCGAGCAAACTTTGAACCTTCGAGGCTACTACCCCAGCATTGACTAGAGACAATGCTTCACCACTCGCACTGGCCCTAACTTGCGCTCTACTCGGGGCACCACGGGCACCAACTTTCAACAGCGGCCTGCCCCGAAACACAGGGCCTACAACCCTCACTAAGCGGCCCACGACACTCGGTCACTCACGCAATAGGCTCAACACAGACGCCTGCTTCCAAAACCAACATTAAGCGACTACACAAGCAAGCTACCAAGCAACTATCAATCACATGCATTAGAATAAGTAAAGTCATTCCTACTAACTATCCCATGACTCATCGCCCTTATCACTCCATACACAGACCATGCTCTGATACCACTTAAACGGGGTTGCCACGCCCCAAACCCCGAGACACGTGAACAACCCACCATGGTCGTGGAATTTGCGACATTCCCAAGCAGTGTCGCCGACCCAATTAATTTTTATTATGCGCATGCGGAACGTATTAAGAAACCCCTGACAATTTAAAAGCGGGATAGAACAGCAAGAACAAAATCAATTTAATACAAGCCAACATACAACCATAAAATCACCCAAGGATTACACACAGCCGAAATGGGTCGAAGTCTACACACTAGGGGTCGGTCCACCAAAAAGAGGGAACAGTCTTAAGGCTACTAGTCAGATTCGATCGTCGACCCTTCATCTTCTTGGCTCTGCGGCTCCTTGCCCAACTGCACCGGCAGTCCACCTTTTTTGGAATCGTCATCTACGGCCCCGAAATATTTTTCCCACAACGGGGTGAGACATTGTCTCGGCAAGTTCACCCCTCCTAAGCCCCTATTAGAAAGAAAATACACCCTAGCATGACCTAGCCACACATCAAGAAGACTTACCTCGCAATAGTCCGCGCCGAGTTAGTACAGTTCATATCATTCAATCATGTGCAAATATGACAATTAACTAATCAAAGCACAATCACATCATCAACCAATCAACCACTTGGATCGTCTCAGCGATCAATCGGCTCGGCCGATTACATGTCATTCAAACAAATCAATCACTGCTCCCAACCACGACCCTAAGGGTAAACTCAACCATCGGTGGTAATCACGGCCCCACGTGGCACGACCTTCAAAAAGGTGGTTAAACAACTAGTGGCATCACGGCCCCACTCGGCACGGCTTCTCATAGGCGGTTCAACAACTAGTGGCATCACGGCCCCACTCGGCACGGGCTCTAATAGGCGGTTCAACAACTAGTGGCATTACGGCCCCACTTAGCACGACCTTCGAAAAGGTGGTCAATCATGGCCTCAATAGGCACGGCCTCTAATAGGCGGTCAATCATGGCCAAATCCCCATCAATTTCCACACTTAACATTTCTACACATAACTCCTAATTAACGCAATCACACTCAATTCGCCACCAATCAAGCATTAAATTTAAATTCTAACATCACAGCAGCGATCAGTACGAAATTCTGAGTAACCGGGGCTAAAAATAAATTTTTCCGTTTTTTTATAAATAATAATATTTAATTAATTTCGGAATATTTAATATTATTTTAAATCAGCCGAATTTCCAATAATTAAATAAATCTAAATTAAATTCCAATTATGTCACATCACCACTTAACTTTAAACAAATCACTTTTAACCTTAATTAAACCCAATTAAACTTAAATCAATTCCTTAATCCAACTTATAATAAAATAATCTAATCTATCCACCTAAACATGCTTAATTTAAACTAAACATATTTAGGGCATAATTAACCGTCTAATCAAGGATTAGTGAGATAAACTCACGGATTTGGACGCCGCTAACTCAAATCGAAGAGGGCGGACGCCGGATCGACTTTCCCAGAGGAGATCTCGCATCCGGGGGGGAAGGGGGCTAAACGGGCTCGGAAGGGGCTGCCATACCCATTTCCGTTGGCTGGCCGAAGCAGGCGGAGGAGGGCGCGATGATGGCTCACGGTGGCGGCTCGGGCGCGGAGGGAGCCGGAGGAGGGAGCGGCGACGGCTCGGGGCTCCGGCAGTCCGGGCGGCGACGAATGGGGGACGGCGGCTCTGGCCGGACGTGCGGCGAGCCGGGCGTGAGGGGGCTGCGGGACGGTGAGGCGGCGAGCTGGAGCGGCGGCGATGGCGATGGAAGGTGCGGCCCGGGGGCGCGACGACGGTGCGGCCAGCGTAGGCAGACGGCGTCGACGGGGAGGCGGGGGCTGCTGGCCGGTATTCTCTCCTCTCCTCTTTTTCCCTTTCCTCTCTCTCTTGCTCAAGGTTAGGGATGACACAATGGGGCCCACCTCCTTCTCTCTCTCCCCTTTCTTTTCCTTTTCCTTTTTCTTTCTTTAGTCAAATAAAGTGGCCCACCATGACATCACCGATGATGTCATGGTCCACTATCCCCCACCACTTCTTCAATGGTTGCAATTGATTTTCCGCCGGGGTCCAAATCTTGTACATCTCAATTTCTTCAATTTATCTTTCAATTGGGTCCAATTGAAGTCCATAAAAATAATCCAATGCCTCTACACTTTAATTCACATCATCACTTGTCCATAGAACCTTCTTGAGTCTCAATTGCGCAATCAAAGATGGACCTTAATTCCTCTTGAATTAAATCAAATTGACCCCCACTAATTCATTCAACACCTCATAAGTCAAATTGGTATTTTTCCTCACTAATTTAGGCCACTTGCATCCCAATTTCACAATAAAATAATCCTCTACAACACCCTGATTAGAAACGACCCTATTTATTCAGTCGAAATTAGGGCCTGAAAATCTGGATGTCACATGATTAGCATATGAATGAAATCCAATCGCACGCATACTTGAATCTTGAGACCGCATATGTGAAAATCATCTTCCCCAATTCGAGAGTGAATAAAAATGAATGCTGATCAGTATATTTACAATGGAGTTATCTAATCGGTTGCTTTAACGCAAAATCGGCCTAATTAGGGCGCTGACCAAAATAATGATGTGGATGGTAACTAGTCAACGAATTTAATGATGGTCAACATCATCTTACGATCACTGTCATCTATTGAGTTTTCATAGAACGTCAATGGCTTGCAAGGGAGGAAAAAAAAGATGTCAGACAGGGATAATGGAATTAATCCTGCCTTTAAGTTTTGACAAGAGAGAATGTGGAGAATAGTTATTAATTTTCTGAATATGATTTGTAAAAATCTTTTTGGCTCTACATGCAAAAAAAAAAAAAAAAAAACTCTAGCTTTCAAGGTTATGCTAAAATAACTTATACGGGAAGCACTTGCATCATCACATTGATAGTCCAATTACTTTGGTTGATTGTGCCCAGAAGTTATCACAGTTGATCGGAATGTTAACTAGGGATTATAAAATTCTAAACCCGGAATAACCTGGAGAGTTGGATTAGACTTTAGTCGACGAATTGGCAATCTTGTAATTAATTTTATTTTATTTTTCTTGTAAAATATAAACAAAATTATGGGGACAATGGTGATGGAAGTACCACAAGTACAGCAAGTCATTCCTTGGTGAGACAAGGCCATAATCCTCTGTGCCCCAAATTTCGGACAGGAATCAGAATCAAATCAAAAGCCACCTAGGAGGGCAAATGGTGTTACAGTTCATACCCATATGGGGTAACAAATCATTGTCGAATCAGCTGACATCTTATGGAAATTGTCCAATGCCTCCTAACATCGATCTGGTTTTAATGAGAAGTGTCCTAAATCAATGACACTGTTTTGTTGATAATGGCTTCACGCAACGATATACCTTTCATCGAAGGTTAAATCTCTGATTTTCATTTTAATTGAGGTTATATGACAGTTTGAACAAAAAGTGTCAAGCATAACCAAAAATAAGAAATAGAACTAATTACTCTAAAGAAGTATAGGTAGGAACTCAAAATAAATTGAAAAATACATCGTTTGTGTTGATGATCGAGGGTTGTTCTCCACAACAATTCAACATGGCTCATATAGCCTATCTAAAAGGTAATCATTTTTTAGTGGTTAATATTCAAATTAGAAGTTACAACCACATCAGCTTCATGATCACACCCGATATAATTGCATGTTCATCTTATCAACAAGCTGTTACAACTCTTCAATTATCAATGAGCTCAACTGCATATTCCCTTTACAAGTCCCATGGTTGCTCTCCATGATTGCACATCAATCTTCTCAACGAACCAATTATAATGCCTAAATTGGCATTTTTATCATTTTCAGTTGTGCCTTCAACACTTAGATAAATCTATTCTAAGTGTCAAGCATTGACCAGTCGTCACCATACATTAATAATAGCACTTAGGTCATCGATATTCATAATTATTGACAAGCTCCTCCACTATTTATATCCTATCGATAGTCTAATAGCTCGACACTGAACTTTTATATAAGTGCCATGGTATCCATGTTCATTGACGAGCTTTTTTACAATTCAACATCAGGCTCTATGTTGGCGCAATTAAAATTTTGATCATTTTTGGGTGTCAATAGACACAATCCTAACGTTTTGCGAGGTCAATAGACACCAACCTCTAGAAAAGAAATAATAAACTCATAAGATTGACTTAATGATGAAGAGATACATATGTATTAATTGATTAAACTCACGATGCACAGTCAATTTTCATGTTATTAAGCGCTAGAAAATGCACGTTTTAACCTACTCAATTGAGCTTCGACTTACATCGTACATAATATGGTTAACAACATAAAGTCAACTTCCTCATCGTAGTTTCTTTGAAAAAAAAAAAATGGGGAGTTGACGAAGTAAATGACAAGATTAAAATGGGTGATGTCCCTTTCTATTGAAGTCACCAACTCCGGCCTTGCTCCTCGAATCATGCCTCCAGACCAATGTATCCCGTTTCTGATACGCAACACGTACCGCGCCTTTCACGGAAAAGCCTGCCCGATTGTTCATTCTTGGTCAAAGGCTTTGGTTGGGGGGGCTACAGATGTTGGCACGTCATCTTGATGAAGGGAGTCGGCAGACGTTTGAATTGCAAGTAATACAACACACAATCATATCAATTTCATGCCAAAGAATAATGAAAAAGGGAAAGATGGGATTACCAATTGGGGTTGTGCTTGACTTTAATCATAGCAAGCATAGTTTATAGAAGCAGCAGCTATTTTAACAACTTTCGCACGCATTGATTGGATTAAATATCAGAAACCTAACTCAAAGAGGGGGTAGGATAAGAAAAAATTGCAATACTTAGCTCATCGAGGGTGTTAGATATAGAAATTTTATATGACATTTGATAAATTATGGCACATATTGCATCAGAATTGCACTAAAACACCAATTAGTTAGATGGGTGATGAGCCTCGCTGGGCCCCATTTGATCCATCACTAAGAGAGTCATGCTATAACCATTGGATCAAGGCTATTTAACGTATTAGCTAAGGCAAGTTTTGTTTCCTTTTTATTTTTTTATCAATAAGGTACATACCATTGAAAGTAATAAAAGTTCCATCAAATGACGGCTTTGATGTTAATCTTGATTTATTACTTAAATAACAATGTTAAAATTAGTGGGTTTTGTTGTTTTTGAACACACTAATGTTGTTGGTCATCAAACCATTAGAGCTGTATAGATCGAAGTTTCATTGAGGGGTTTAACTAGATAAGGCGCTTGAGTTAGGAGTTTCCTCCATTGGAATACAAAAATGGTCTGCATGACAAGCATGCCCTGGGTTTAGGTTTATCTGGTGAAGACAAAGCTAAATCTAAAAGTAGAAAATGGGAATTTAAAATAAAAATAAAACGAAAAAACTAGGGTAAAGGGTCCCCAGTGGCAGCAGGGTACAGGCAGTACCGTTGAATTGAAAGATACAAAATTAGTGCTTGTGTTATGGGCTACCAGTTTCAAAGACCCCCACCTTGCAAGCATTGACTTTGGGTGGTTAAAATAAAGGGTCACCGCCCCACACCTCACCCCTGATCCAACGGCTGCCTTTTGACAGAGAACTTTCTTACTTATAGAATAAAAAAGAATAAACAAATATTGTGTAGAGTTGACAATTCAGATCGGTCCACGACGGCAGGAGCGCAATATAAATAGAGGCGTGCACATCTCTGTTTGCTGCATCAGAAACAAGTTTAGTTTCAACATAAAGAAGCAAGTAGCTTGAGTGATCCTCTCAGAGTTGTCTGTTACTTATTTTCATTCACATATAAACTTCAAGAAGTATTTACACGTCAAATGGCGATTCCGGTGATCGATTTCTCGAAGCTCAGCGGCGAGGAGAGGGCCAAGACGATGGCTCAGATTGCCAATGGCTGTGAGGAATGGGGTTTCTTCCAGGTACAACACTCTATCCTGTATTCATCTTCTCTTGAGACTTTGGTTGAGGGAGAGAAAGTCTTGAGTTTGATCTTCTTTCCGAGTGCATGTAGGCGCGCGGCTAATCATCTTTTTGGGTTAAGCTTAGTAGTGTTCACCCAGATCTTGGTAACTTAGGAATATTTAATGTGTCTCTGAATAATGAAAATGCCCTGATTTGAATGGTTTCTCAATCATTGATGGAAATGTTTTGTTCTCACTTTTTTCCAAATTTTTCTCAATCATTTTTTTCTTGTCCCATTTCAAAAAAAGGAGAACCATCCAATAGAGTAATCCCTCTATATCCATGAAATTTAAACGTATCCAGACTAATGGTCCTCTGTCAACTGTCCAAAAACGAGGCGATAATGACACGACACGTTAGGTAAATACAAATCCTAGCGCAACAATATTATTAGAAGATACTAGGCGGGTTCATTAGAGAAAAAAATTATAAGATTCATTGTCTGAGTACGTGTGCTCAATCCATATCATCACAAAGATGTGATGGGGTAACTTCATGCACCACCCGCACGATCAAGTGGCTCCCGTAAAAGATACATGCATCACTTTACGCTAAAAAAAATCTAGAGCTAATTATTCTGATCACCTGAATCGATGAATATGTGATGATGAATGCAGCTGGAGAACCATGGGATACCAGAGGAGCTGCTGGAGAGAGTGAAGAGAGTGTGTAATGAGTTCTACAAGTTGGAGAGGGAAGAAAACTTCAAAAAGTCAACCCCTGTGAAGCTGTTGAACGAGATTGACGGTGGAAAAATAGAGAACGTGGACTGGGAGGATGTTATCACTCTCCTTGATGACAATGAGTGGCCTTCCAACACTCCCGGTTTCAAGTAATTTTCCATCTCTCTCTCTCTCTCTCTCTCTCTCTCTCTCTCTCTCTCTCTCTG
This sequence comes from Eucalyptus erythrocorys, assembly GCA_014182555.1. Lineage (NCBI taxonomy): Eukaryota > Viridiplantae > Streptophyta > Magnoliopsida > Myrtales > Myrtaceae > Eucalyptus > Eucalyptus erythrocorys. The sequence continues at coordinate 43,314,372 of CM024602.1, forward strand.
AAGTTTGAGTGATTTCATCATATATTGCTGAGTAAAACATTGTAGTTTTTTTTGTATAGAACAGAAAAAATAACACCCATATTTATAAGGAGTAATCTCTCCTTTTTATTGCAAAACTTCAGCAATGAATACATTTGTAATGTCCAAAAAAGAAATGGGAGATGTGACTAATAGCTTTTGCTAAATACACACCATATGCATTTCTTTTTTTATATTGCTACTTTTTCTTCTTGTCAAGAATAACATTATATGCATGCGCTCTATGGTAGGCCAGTTTAATACAAACGTATTGATGCTTTTTGTTTTGCGGATATTTAAACTCGATCATACGTGCATCCACTAGAAGTTTGGTTTTGATAAATTTGTCATTTTTCTATGTCTCATTAATCTAATTAAGTGCAACCACATACAAATACTTCTCTAATTAAGTACCCAATTTTGATAGAAGGATTTGTTAACAATATGCACGCTTGACGCGACAGGGAAACCATGGCTGAATACCGCGCAGAAGTGAAGAAGCTTGCGGAGAAGGTCATGGAAGTCATGGATGAGAACTTGGGCTTGCCCAAGGGCTATATCAAAAGCGCCTTCAACAGCAGCAACAACGGCAACAACAACAAGGCCTTCTTCGGGACTAAAGTGAGCCACTACCCACCCTGCCCGCAACCCGAGCGGGTCAATGGCCTCCGGGCCCACACCGATGCAGGTGGCGTCGTCCTACTCTTCCAGGACGATGTCGTCGGGGGCCTCCAGATACTCAAGGGCGGTGAGTGGATCGATGTGCAGCCGCTCCCCAACACCATCGTTATCAACACGGGGGACCAGATCGAGGTCCTTAGCAACGGCAAGTACAAGAGTGTTTGGCACCGCGTCCTCGCCACCCCAGATGGCAACCGGCGCTCCATCGCCTCGTTCTACAACCCATCCCTCGCTGCCACCATTGCCCCCGCACCACAGCTGGTGGAGCAAGCTGATGCTTACCCCAAGTTTGTGTTTGGGGACTACATGTCGGTCTACGCGGAGCAGAAGTTCCGCCCCAAAGAGCCAAGGTTCCAAGCGGTGAAGACCATGTAATAATGCATGAAAAGAAATTTCCGATGTGAATTACTACAAGAGAATAGCATAATTATCTCTCTTCTTTAAACAACTGTGTCTTTGTCATCTCTCAACTGCTGCTTGTGTGGAAGAGATGGGAGTGCAAGTTGTTTTTGAACTCTGGATTGTGTGAACTTTAGGTTTGTGATGTTTTGTGACTGACCACGAGATGCCATGAAATGCACCCTGGTCTTTGTTTTATGTTGTAATAGCGTTTGCACTCGTATACAGTCTTTCGTTTTAGTTTTTTTCTTCTTATTCTCCTTGGATGTAACCCCTCATTTCCCGCTCACAGATGTGGAACTTACCTAGTTTTACTAATAAGAGAAAACTTCGAGATTCCATCTTGGTCGAATGTTGAGGTTTTGTTTGCAGTACTACAATCTCTAAAGGGAGGTTGGGAGACATGGAACACCAGACTTCCTCCGAGGGTAGATGGTGAGTTTTCCTCCGTTTTTAGGAAACATCTGGAACGTGCAATTCGGGTGGTGGCATCAGATTTCATGTGGGTTTGATCGATGCTTGACTATCAACCTCAATCCCATTCACATTTGTCTAGCCCAACGACTACTTCGTGGATTGCAATCCAGATTGGAATCTGTAACTTTTTCCTTTCTAGTGAGTTCGACTGTCTTGGGAGTTTTTCTTGTAGGAGCTTACACTTTGATTTGCAATTTGAGGTGTTTGGGCCTAACAGGAGATGGCTAGCATCACCGTCTAGCGTGCTTAGAAAAATCCTTAAGTTTTCCAAGTGGTTGTGACAGAATGCAAGGGCCTTTCTTGTGAGCGATAAATATTGTGTGATGGAAAACCCATTTTTCCGAACATAACTCCTGGTCACCGTTCGACAATCACAAAAATATAATTTTAAGACAGGTCATCAATCAATGTAATTTTACTTTGCTAAAGAGTCATGTTGGAGTGCGCTCAAAAGATATTTCTTAGGTGGATTAGATGCTCTAAAGATACTTCTTAGCTGGATTAGATGGATAGACAAGGCGTCGATTTCTAGAGAATAAGAACGCGTTTCACAAAATGCCTGGTGAATTAAGCAATGAAATCTAATTGGAATGACGACCCCAACAGCCGTCCAAGGACTCCTGAAGTTAGGAGAGTCTGAGAAAATGAAATGAAAAATATCCGATATCCCGGCTAGAAGAAGCCAACGGGTTAGACCTTCATTCACTCAAAAATAATTTTTCTATACACCAAATCAATTCCCATGAAAAAATTGAAGAGGGAAATGAGGAAAAGAGAATGAAGATGGCACCCCAGTTCCATGGGCAGCCCTTATGGTGTGAATTAATAATAGTATGCAGCTTTGGTAAGTGGGTTTTTGTATTACCTGTTGGACTTATATACTGTACAGATATGTAGATATGTACATTAACCAGACTCGATGGGCCTTGAATGTAGCAACTTTCTCCTGGCTTTCGAAAGCTTCATAGAGCTTTCTGATCAAGCCTCTCATTCCAATTCAAGCATCTTATTAAGCTACGGAACCAGTCGCCAGTCTGGTCGCACTTGTTGACTGTCGGGAGCGGATGCTGGCTCATAGATATTCGAACGGAGTCTCCTCTCGAGAGTTGCTGCCTTCTCTTCCCATCAAAGGAAACCCATGCATTGCTTCGCGCATCTTCAGGAATCTGTTTGTTTACCAGAATGTTTTAAATACTCGAGAAAAAGCTCTATTTCGTAATACGACTATGCATGTAAAGAGCTACCCAGAAAATGCTCCTTGTAATATGATTATGCACATAAAGAGCAACTTCTATGATGGACAAATCCTCAAGATGACACCATGACAAGACATGCCCTATTGTTTTCTTGTTGACTCCTCAGAGTCATACATGAGTCCAGTCAGGCAAAAGAGACAGTTCGATATGGAAAGAATTTCACCTTCAACTCAAGCCTAGCAGAGTCAGGAAGTATGACAGGCCTGAAAGAAAGAGAGTGTGGGCAGATTGGAGTAAACAACATGCAAGGAACACTTGGATGCACCTGCAGTTAGGAAATCTCACAATTAGAAAACCGGTAAAAGTAGAAAGGTAACAACGTCTTATTCTTTTGGTGGACTCTTTTTTTTTTTTTTTTTTTTTTTTTGGTTGAAATTTTGGCAGACTTCTCTTGGCATTTTTCTAATTAAAATACCATATTTATAGAAAACCTGGGTTAACATGCACATGCATGCGTGCATGTTTGTGCATGCACGCAGGGGAGAGGGGGGAGAGAGAGAGGGAGAGAGAGAGAGAGAGAGAGAGAGTAAAACAAGTGCAGATCTTCACCAGCTTCTGTGTTTGAAGCAAATATGATATCATTTTGGTCCAGTGAGTGTATGGGTGGTTTTATTTCCAGGGGGGCAAACAAAGAAACAAGTAAATGTATATGCCTGCAAATGCATGTATGTCTGGCAACATCAAATCTGTAAATGAGGACCGATTATAGAGTTTTAAGCTTTCTTCCTTATGCATAATACATCCACAATTGATAAGGAAAATGTACCACACAAGCTCAAAACCAAAATTACCATAGAACCTCCCGCAGCAGTTGAATAAGCTGTACTTCCTGTGGGTGTGGCTACAATGACACCATCTCCTTGCACCTATATGACAAGGTTTTACTTGTAATTTAATGCAACAAAGAAATCAGTTCACTGCATAACAAGTTCGGAGTTTCATTTTTTTCCTGCTGAGAAGCACAAAATAGTGTTCCATTTTGATATGAAGACTGCTTCATGTATGACATGTATTAGTGCTCAAAAAGCTTTGACTAAGAAAAATAGACTCTTGTCAGCAGGAAAAAATGACTAGATATGTTGCCCCATTTAAGAGCAAAATTTTAATATCTTTTCTCCAACCTTTTTTCTTTTGGAGAATCAGTTCACTGACTCACCTTTGTAATAAGCCGATCATGTTCATAACATTCAATCTTTGAAAGGTATGGATTAGAACCCCGATCAACAACAACCTCATTTAGAACATCAAATACTTTGCCAGGCATGGCTTTGCCGTTTCGGAAGATTTCACAACGCAGACGCATTCTAAGAGTTATATAAACACCATCAACTGTATTATTCCCATGTATGAGCTGCCTCATATCCTGTCTATAATCATCAAACTGCACCAAAAGAGAAGTGATGAGTTAAAATTAAAAGAAAAATCCTACTGAAACAATGAGAGGAAAATCGAAATGCAGAGCCTACCTTGTGGGACGTGAGAAATCCAAGAGACCCAAGATTGAAGGATACGACAGGGGGGACAGCATCCCTGAATAAGTTTGATGCATGTAATATTACTCCATCTCCTCCCAAGCAAGCCACAAAATCAACCCTCTCATGCAGATCACTTGATAAAAACACCACAGGGTGATCAAATTGCAGTCAAATTACAGTGGAATATATTGAAATTCTGCCTGAAAGTTCTTTCAATGCAACTGCGACTACCTGGTATCTTGACTATAAAATGTCTGAACAAACCCAAAACCCGGGATTCTAGCAAATACATCGTGCACATCAGGTTCAACGAGGACATTCATCTTCTCTTGGTAATACAAGAAGGATGCCACCTGTATATGAGGTAACAAATCCTGAGAACTTGACTATGCACCGCACCATAACAATACAGCAGCTATTATGACGATTACATATTCCCTAGATTACACCAGTACCCTAACATATCAAAAATGGCATTACGCAGAAAAACAGAAGCAACTAATGAGTTGCTTCCAATCAACTGATACAGATTCTATTAAAGCTCTTAAGTAGCAGTCGCATAGTTGCTCAATATCCTTCTTTGGTGTCAATGGACTTGGAAAATCCTTCATATAATGGTTCACATCAAGCCATTGTGCTTGCATCAGCAATTTGCGTCTCAAGTTGCAGGCACTTTCAAGATCTTGCTTTTTTACTTCATGAAAAAGTGCAGGTGGGAAAATTAAAGGCGCACTAAATAGCTAGTTCCAACTGATACTAGATTTCTAAATAAAAATATAAATCTATTTCCACACAGTTATGTGCATGTGAACAAAGATGATGCCCATGCTGAGGCTAAGAGAAATGTTAATTAACATGCCCTTTCCTTGGTCCTAGCCCAACAGAGTAGAATCAATGCTGGCAGATGTGACATATAATTTCTCAAACAGCGAAGCTCTATTATTATTTGTAGGAAATATCTACCTCTTTAGCTTCTTCCATGAGCTCTGGCCCCAGCTTTTTCAGTAACAGAACAGTTTTTGGGGTAGTTTTCCACATGAGCATCTGTTGCTGCGTACTAGGGTGAGTAAATGCCAACGAAGATTCAGTAACTTTCTCTCTGGCACAAGAGAAACCATCTGTACGAACTAAAAACATCTCCGCTTTCTTTCTTGACTGCACCCGTACAACACCAGTGGTCGAAGCACACATATTTCCCTCAACTTCCGTGCCATTACCACCATTAATTGAGGATGATTCAGCATTTCTTTTACGATCCTTCACAACAGTTTCATTCATAAGATTCTCGTCTACATTATTTTTCACACCAACAGTGGTATACACAAAAGACGGACCAGTAGAATCTAAATCATCATCTATGGCACTTATCCTGTCATAAGCCGGTGCTTTCTGGGGCTTTTGGGAGGGGCTCTTGCCATTGAGGGAACCATTGGGACTTCCTGAATTTGCAAAACTCGACACTGGACTTTCCCTAGCATATTGGTCTTTCTGGGCTCTCTGATCAAGTGCTTCACTCAAAGCTGGGGTTGTTATCAACTTCTTCGGCTGATTAATGAAATAAGTAGGAGGTGAGATCCTTTTGCTATTGAGGAACCTCGACATCTCTGGTTTAGAGAATATGTTGGAAGGAGGGAATTGAGACTTAAGAGGATTGATGTTAATGAATGAGTTGTTAGAAGATTCTGCCCGTTTAGTGTCTGTGTCTAATGATTTCACAGTGTCGCTAGAACAGAGGGGACCATATGTTCCATTGATGTCCCCTTTGCTATTATCCTCATTTGGAGAGAGTTTTCCATGAGAAGCTCCATTGGAACTGTATGCCATTTCCAAGCTTTTCCTCAATGATTTATCTTCATTTCCAACGAATATCCCCTCTTCACCCACGAGAGATTCATGATAATCTGCAATGCCATTCATTGCTTCTGAAGCCACATCCTTAGCAGAGGCGGAATTGGCCTCAAATCGGCTCATGTACTGTCTCCATCTAGAAATCATAGCAGAAGTTCTCCGAGCCCCTTCTTTACTGTGGAGATAAATAGGCCTTTTGCTGCAATCTGATAGCACCGATGCAAATTTTTCCACCTGATCCATCGTAGGTGCAGTGCCTACTTCAACTGGAATTTTGATCAGTTCAATGTTCCCAGACAAAATAGCCTCATCTAAGGCCAATTGATAAAGGTTATCCTTTATAGTCTCTGCCCTTAGATCAACAATAGTTTTAAATCCATTCTCAATCAACCATTTTAGACCCTCATCAGTCACCTGACCGCCCTTCCAAAATGCAACCTCAGAATCTAGGTCCTCTCTGGAAGGGGACAAATAAACAGGATTCCAGTTAGCAAACAGCAGATGAGAAGGATCGCCATCCCCACGAGGAAAGCCCGAGTCATAACAGACATTTTTCAGCCTTTGTAATTTCCTCCAGACATCCAGGCTTCTGTCATCATCCGGTGTCACAAAATTTTCAAGAGCAACATGGAGACTCTCGCAACATCGCTTCATCTCACTTCTGAACATGGCGAGGGGAGGAAGCTGATCATCCTCCATCGTGCTTACATCCTGAAATGAGTTCATGATCGAAGACCTTCCGGAAAGAACATCCTCTCTCCCCTTGTTCAAGAGAGATAACACACAACCTAGGACAGAGACAATTTTATCTTCCAAAAGCGGTTTTTCCTCCACCGCGAAATCATAAGGAACAACACATTCACCGGTCAACGGATTGCACAGCGTGTCCATCAGCGCAGCATGGAGGCCCTCGGCAGCTCTGAAGATTCTGCAGTACGCTTCGATTTCTGCAATATCCCCAGGAACAGGACCTACCCATGCCAACTGCGACGCGTCCGGAGAGTAGCCAATCTTCTGCCAAAGAAACAAAATCTCAGTCTATTGTGCACCCAGACACCGACTCAGCATCATCGATTTAGTACTACTTCCAATCACGTTCAAAAAAGGCGGCACTTTGCTAGCAGCCGAGCACAAGCAAACCTTTCTACTCTCCAACACAAGGGTGATAAGAACTTTAGAAGCTAAAGCACTACATAACACAAAGCCAGAACCATCCTTCAGATGCCCTCTATGAGTACTCACAGAGATAACTCATTCACTAGGATTCAAAGCAATCACCGCGATTTCTCATGCCACGAAATGCGAATTGAAACCTCCAAAAAGGAAAGGAAGAAAAAAATCGCAACTTTCTCGGACATATCGACTAGCGCCGAACTCGTCCTCCCCAAGGAATCGCCACTCACCTGCGAGTCGAACCCCACGCCGGGCGAGAAGGCGCTCCGAATCTCGGCGCAGACGCAGAACCCAAACCGCCGCCGGAGCCCGGCCTTCCCCCGCTGCGGCGGCAGCGGCGAGAACCCGCCCCCCAACATCCCGGAGCTCCGATTGCCGAGCGCCGCCCGGCAGGGGCTCAGCTGCAGCTTCAGGGGCCAGAGGTGGAGCAGCAGGAGGGGGGAGGGGGGAGCTCCGGCGCCGGCGGCTGCGGCGGCCGCGGCCAGGTGGGACGCGTCGGGGCAACGCGCCATGGAGGGGACGGTTGGAGGGAGGTCCAGGGTGGGATGCCCCGGACGAATCGCGGGGGAAATGAGGAGACGAGATCGGTGGCGTTGAGGTGGCGATGTCGATTGTGGATAATATCGTTGGCCGGTGGCAGGGGGAATTTGGGTGGCTTCCGTTGCTCCTCGTTAGTTGTCGCTTCTCGTTTTTCTCTTCCTATTTTGCTTTTTGGCTCTTGCCTTGGAACAGTGCACAGTTCGATTCGGACAGGTAGTTTTCGTTTGATCTTCCGATGTGATGTCTCCCTTTTTAGTATATGTTTTTTTTTTTTTTTTTTTTTTTTTTTGGTGGGATGGGTCGTGGAACATGTTTTACTACACCCCCCCCGCCCGCCGCCATCGCATTTATTTATGTATTTTCCCCTTCTTTTTTTTCCATTATTTTCCTTTTTTCTATTTTTGTAACGGAAAGTGCTGGAAAAACACTCGCCTCAGGCTTGATTCACCTTTGGACTCGAGTCGCGGTGGGTCCCACATGGGGACCGACGCTACGAACGTCTAGCGAAACAACAATTTCGAGCTAGAGGAAGGCAACGCATTAAATCCATTTTCCGATGGTTTCGCAGCTAGTTAGTGAACTTTCCAACACTCATCAATTAATAAATTTGTTGAACATAATATTCATATAGATTTTTCGTACATAGCATCTGTCTCCTCCTTCCAAGGGCTCTCTCCTTGCCCTTTCATCTCCGCATAACTTTCTTCTTCAACATCAACGAAGTAGAAGGTTTTGAGCCACATCTCTCCATCCTCTCCTTCTCTCTCTTTTTTTTTTTTTTTTTTTTTTTTTGTTTTATTTGGTTCTTTATTTTCCTTTTTTTATTTTTTTCCGTTTTGAGAATTTTTCTCTTATGATCTAATTTAAATGTAGAAGTTTCTATCTCTCATTTCGGAGAGGTTTCTATCTCAATCTAGTCTAGATTTAGGATTTTTTGCATATATGATTTTGGGGGTTTCACTTTTCTTGAGTTTCCTTAGTATACAATTCAGTTTCAAATAAATTAAGAGGAGTTTCATGAAAGTTTTACACTCAAATATATTAGATATTTACGCGCTCAATCTTGTTACTATAAACACTAAAGGTGAAACTGTAGCAACAGATATAAATCTCAATGTGTGCTAATTAATGAAAATGAATTCAATAATTGACTGTTAGTTCTAATTTGAAGAAGTCACGGATTTGCTTTTTGAGTGTATAATGCCAAATATTGTTCTAATTATTCATTTTTTTTTTTATCTCAAGCTTGCATTATTGCGTTTCTCTATTGTATAATGAAATGTTTCTTTGACACCAAAAAAGAAAAAAACTTTTATCATTTTTTATTTAAAAAGCGACTGAATTTTTTATGCTTATAAAAGTACTCTTCACTATGAATAACTACTAAACCTTTGGTCGAGTCACTTTCTTTTGACTTTAGAAAGTTACCAACCTCCTTTCTATTCGGAGGTAATGGAGAGGGACAATTTTTTTCCAACAAAATTAAGTTGTTTAGTATGAGTAATGAAGATTGAATATAGATGGAAATAAGAAAATATTTAGCTTAAAATTCATGTTGGCAAAACAAAAAATACAGAGACAACAACAACAAATTAGAGAAGAGTATGTAAACAAACAATTCATGTCTTTATCGAAGAGACTGCCATATCTTGTTTTTTTTTAATCTCCTCGAACTCGTGCTAATTCTCAAGAATTTAAAGGGGTTTGAATTTATTATGACAGCTGCAAAAACATCGCCATCTTTCTCTCGTTTATGCCCCTTAGTTTGCCTATAAAATAAGAATTACATTCCTCTTCATTATTTTCTCTTCCCTAACCAAACTTGAAAGAACCAAAATCCCTTTTTTCCTTTTTATCTTCTCTTTATGTCATTCATCAGAATCCTTATCATTCCCCTACAGTCAATTGATGCAAACGCACTTGTGAATGTCATGATTGGCTGTACATTTCATCCACAGGTGACTAAGCCTTGGCCTGAAAATCATTATTTTAGTAACGCAATATCTTACTGAGGATGTCCTGAAATTAAGGTTACAAGATCCAGGGAACAAAACTTTGAACGACCCACAACACCTAATTTGCCTGCCTGGCAAGATTGTAGCAAAAGTATTCCACAGAAAACACACACAAGTTTCTCGCAAATCAGACAGTCTTTCAATGGTTGTACCGAAATGCTGGTCTTCATCTACGCCATAGCCTAAAATGGTTACATGATGTGGCGTAATATACAGTTGATCTCTGTTAGAAAAAAAGGCTTCCGTGTCTAGTGCATACAGATCGTTTATTTTACAAATATATTAGGCACTAATAGATTATTACAAAAGCATCTACGTGTGAAAGTTAGACATCTCATTTCTATATAGGAGCAGCCCGCCATCCACATCTCATGATCTGCTCATCTCTCCAGGACAATCACCGTGCATAAGAGTATCCTGACCTCGCCATGTATGGCCTCGATTTAGTATAGCCTTGTCCTTTCACCATATCAACTATCACCTCTTAAATTGATCTATTACACAAATTCAGCCAGGCTTAGCTCATGCTGCTTTGTGTTCGAACTCGATCTATAATCATTTGCCGACCTGACAAATCTTCCTCATAACCAACTACCTGCATTTCATCATCAAGCTCGAATATAATCACCATAAAGCTAATGATGCTGAAATAGATTTGGCAATGATGACCAATGGCTTTCAATAAAAAGTAAAAAAAACGTTGCTAAAGAGAAATAACCACATCAGAATGAGTTGAGAGGAAACCTGAGAATCAGTTTGTGTCTCACTAAAACCATCAAGGGTTTGCATTAACAGAAGGGTTGCAGATATTCTCATTCTTCTGGCTCCTGAAAAGATCACAAGCTCACAGCTAAAGCGAAGACAAGACACAAGATGCCCATGTACATTTGCTCTCATTCTGGAACTCTCTTTCCATTTATAGACGAAAATAAAGTTGGCCTTTTAATGGCCTCTGCACATTCTAGTAGGCTTGAAACATTCCAGGATAAAGGAAAAATAATTATGGCTCTAGTTAATGATGATCCAAGACAATCCTTTTGTAACTACCAAAATCTTGCTGTTCTCATGGTAATGTGAAAACACATGAAGATGAACTGAAAACTGGACCGCATCACCTTGTTATTCATGCATAAGCACTTCCAATTAGAAAAGAAAAAGAAAGGGTCATACTAATAGTCATTATTTGAGCATCAAAACCAAGAGTGACAAGTTTTAACATAAGGTCCTTGCGTCATGTTCATTTACCTGTCACTAGCCAACCTTAAATTTATTAAACTTCATTTTTGATGTTAATATGCCGATCTACAATTTGCAGAATTCAGCCTTGAAATTAGAGGATGCAATGGAAAATTGAAGCCTATAAACCAAGTGAGAAACGCAGTAGTCCACCACTGTCTAACCAATAGACTGCATTTATACCCTAAACTTTCTTCTCGACTCAACTCAAAAGAGAAGAGAAAACTACTTTTCTTCAAAACGTTAATAACAATATTAACTCAAAAATAATATGGATACATAATTTGAGCATATGATTCAGTCATTCTTGCAGGCATATATTTCAACAAAATATATATGTATGTATGTATGAAAAATGCAGGAAAAACAAAATCTCAGTGCAGATGCATTACAAAGTTCACCTGTTTATCCATTGCTTGGACAATCCAACTACTGTAGGAGGCCCTGAATGCTCTTGGCCTAGCAATGGACAATGAGATAAGAAAAGTTGTTCCATTGTCAAGGATCCATACTAACAGAAAAGTTTCCTATGTAGAGCTATAGAAAGACCTGACAGAAAGGAGACACTTCTATCACACGCAATCCTCACTGGAGACTTCAGATCATGAATCTTGCAAAAAAAAAAGGTGATTAGTTCAACAAATGAACAGTCATGTGCAAATGATCTTAAGAATGAATATACTCTCTTACCTTGCTTGTCTGCTCCAGCAAATCCTCAATAGCTGCAGCAACATCAGGAACAGCACCTGCAACTTCCCCAGAATTATTCAATTTCTCTCCTTTACTGCAATCACTATTGCTGGTTGGGTAACTAAGATGTTCTCTAAATGAGCACAAATCTTTGGGGGCATTGTCTGGACTGACTCTTGCCTTTTTACTAAAACTTGAGTTGTCAATTTCTTCCCAAGAGAACTTGTGTATGTTCTGATTCCGGGTAATTCTCATGTCTTGAGATTGACTTGGAAACTGTGATGGATGATCTCCAGATACTGTTTGGACAATCTGTGAAGGAAACTGGGTCATAGCACATAATCCTGCTTCTTGTTCAGAAACTTCTTTTGGGCAAAATTGCTCAGAAGGTACAAGCTTGTTCTGCTAAGAAACAGATTTTATTAGGACCTTTCATAATTTATCATAGTTTGCATTTACACAAGCATGAGACAGTACCAGACATACCTGCCTGACACACTCATTTATCCAATCACATGTAACTGACTTTATACCCCATTTACATGCTGCCTCATACTTTGGCCCATTTCTGAACTTGCACAATAGATGCGTGACTTTTCTAGTCAGCTTTAATACAAACTTAGCTCCCAAAGTAAAACACAAATTTCTTAGTAAAAGTCGATCCTTCTCTTCATACTGGGAAACACAAAAGCGGAGACTCTCGAACCCCGGAAGAGGAACCCGACAGGGAAGTGGAGAATAGAGGACATGACTATCAACATCCAGCAAACATCCATCCTTCAAAGACAAGATTCACTTGCATTAGCATTTAGTGCGAAAGGCATCATAACAAGTATATCTATGTAAAATTGGCCGATTCTAGACAAAGTGCTGGAAATGAAATAAATTAAGAGAGAACCAAATATTCAATCAACTGCAGGTCAACAACTAATATAAAATTCTCCAAAGAACAATACTGAATCTGACAAGAACATGATACTTGTTATAATTAGGAAATTTCCTTAATGGGTAAAGATCTGTTCTAGATTGAGAATATAGGATACCATATAAACAAAATCAAAGGAGGAATAATGAACTTCATTGGGTTTTAATTCCTTCCCTCTTCCTTTCCGTTTCCCATACGAGGAAGCTATGCTATGACAAAAGAATTGAGCTCGATGCATGAACTTGTGTCCTTGGTTGGGGTGGAGAGAGAGAGAAAGAGAGGAATAATATTGCATGGCCCCAGAACAGAATAGCTAGTGCTGCATTCAAGTGCATCACCATTTAAAAATTACTGCCATGAACCATATTCACCTAATTTTACGATCATCTTTCGACCAATTAGGGTGCTCAATATCTGTTGTCTTTCCATGTCTGCTTGAGCCATGGTTATATGTCACAAACCTGATGGCCTAGATAACATTGCTCCAAGTTAAACTTTTATACTTCTCATCCATCCCCAAAACAAAACAGACAAAATAGTGAAACACAGACTTTATTAAATGTTCAATGGATGCATGATAGATTTGAAGATGCTCACAAGAAAGCCCTCTTCTTTCCTCTGTTTGATGAACTAACAAAGAGAGAATATAAAGAACTCTTAATTCAACTGTCTCAACATCAAACCCATGTCATGAAGAATGATAGGGGCTATACCATTACGGGTTCAAAAATTTGAATTCATGAATATAAGCCAGTAAAGTATATAACTTCTTTCATTGCGAATATATGATAATGACACAAGAGATAGGAAAAAAAAAAGAAACCCCATGCTGAAAATTAACAGAAGAAAAGCTACAAAAACCAAATTGTCAAGCATACCTCTAAACAACACCGAATCCAGTGGCTGGACACACAAATAGTTCCAGTGATAGAGTCTTTGGGCTTTACGCCATGACACTCAATGATGAAATGAACATTCTGTGCTTCGTGATCACCCACCACCACACCTCCTCCTTGATTTATCCATTCAATAATTTCATCACGCTGAATACAGAAAGCATTCCAAGATTTACAACAGTAGTAAAAATGTAAACAAAAAAACAGAATCTACAATCAGTGTCAAATTGATGGGAAAAATTAAACAGGTGACTTGAAAAGAGAATGCTCAATCAAAGGAACAAAATAAAATACTGCTAAATAGATGTGGAGCAAGAAAATCCAAGGAATAAATAGTTAGATCAAGGTGACTAATCCAAAAAGGAGCAGTTGTAATTTGATCTTATTACACATGATATAAGATTAATCACAGTGGTGGGGTCATCTCTGTAACAGGCAAGACCAAATATAGATAACTAATCTAGATTAGTAACTAATTGAAAAGCAACCCAATGGAATAAAATGGGCATGTATCGTACAGTTAGAGAAATTTGTTAACTATATATGATAGAAATTGATGCTTCAGTAAGCATTGAATATAAACTTAGACATTAAGTGGGACTGCTCAACTTAGGGGTGTGCATCAAGGCCCATGCACCACAAAGAATATATCTAACCATGCAGCCTTTCACAGTTCCTTCATATAGAAAATTCAAAACTCAAAACCAAATGCTTATGAATTCACGCGTCAGTTATACATAAATCAACAATGTTAAAGGCTCCCTGCAGAGAGGCGCTACTTAAATCACTTATATGAAGAAGATAATCCAGGTCAGAAAGGTTTCTGAACTCCTTTCAGGGGCCAACATGTATACCAAATCAAAGGGGAAAGCAGCCAGATGCAGTAATAATCTGCTCTAGGGTATGAGAATTTAGTTCCATACTTTAGCCATGTCGGAAAACTATGTTGAATATTCATATGCTCCATCTGGCACTTCGGAGAAAGTTGGACCACTTTAATTTTATGCTTAATAATTTAAGAAAGGTCCAGCTCTGTAACTTACCCTATCTTCAGGAAAGGTGTTGGAGAAATGAAAAGTTCTCCCCTTAAACACACCAGATGCCTTCCCATCCTGAGTAATACAGTTACTCCACGTCTTCTTAAGGACTTTATCCCCGTTACTTACGGGAAGAGAAACGTTTAGCCCTGATGGTTTTGCTACTCCTTCAAGACTGGTTCTGCCATTGGTAATTCGCTCCTGCTCGAGTTTATCAAGTGATACTCTAATTTCCCCATTAGAATTACTCAACAGCTGATCAGCAGGAATTTTAGGCAGAGCACAGTTACTGCTTCCCTGGTTCATGCTAATTGCATTGATGGCAGGTCCCTTGCTGAAGCATATGGATCCTGTGAATTGAGGTGTGTTGGAAATAAGTTATCGAGTGCAAATCAACACTCCTTTACAGTTCTCAGAACTAGCAGAAAATATAACACCAACATAAAATTAAAAACAATCAGCAAACCTTTTGGGACGAGTAAATCAAGGGCAATGTGCTTCCGCAGGACAGGGACTTCCTTCTTTTCACGGTCACAATCTTCAAGCCAGCCTCTTCGCACCACCTTTATAAGACCCATTGAGGCAATGCTTCTTACCTCCTTTTTCTCGCTAGAGAAATCATATGAGCAAAATACAAAAAGCTTTAGTACAAAAAGCAATTAAGAAATCACAAGTAAGAGGCCCAGCAAAGGTGCATCAAGTACTAGTGACCTCAAGCTGACATAGCCAGACATTTTGTGCTCTTAACATGCAAAGCACATTAGAAAGCCAACTCAAACTGAGTGTCGAAAAATCCAGAGTTTGTTTTCTCAATGGATACTACAAAATTCCAAAACTCACCTTTCTGAAGGTAATCCAACTACAATGTGCGTCAATCTTTCATTTAGAGTTGTATACCGAGAGGCTCCTCCTTTCCGCACCATATTGACTAGATTACGCAATTCAGAAGACTCAAAACCAACTAGTGTTAACCTACATTCTGACAAATACAGGTCATTGTCTTCATTTTCAGAGTCTTCAGCAACGCAACCATTATGATTCACTTCAACATTGGATTGCACAGCTGGCACTTCACCACTATCCTCTTTTCCAAGGACATGGGAATCCACAAACATTGAAGACACATTCTGTGAGAGAGTAGTTTCTAAATCTGGATCGGCATGGTCAGTAGTTGAAATGGAATGGAAGTCCCAATCTCCAACTGTTGAAGAGGGGAGAGACTGTGAACTTCCAATAACTCTGTCCTGATTTTGCTGACTACTTGCAGTTTTCACTGATGACATGGAACTACCCTGAACAGGATAGGACTCCTCATTAAGACATGCTAGTCAGCAAAAGCAGACAAAATTAGAGTCAGACAACTAGATGGCCCAAAAAGAACATAATGTTCCTACAGTTGACAGCAACAAGGTATTTTAGTAACTGAAATATCACCTTTCCTGGAAGTTGATTGATCAAACCATTTGCGATTCACAATATGAATGTGACCCCATCTTTTAGCAACCTTGTACTTATCACCTTCTGGAGCTTACAGCCAGTCAAGGGCACAACACAATCTAAAGAATTAAAAAGCACCATAGTGGGACCCACGGTGCTCAAGGCATCATATATGAGGCCAATAAAATGATTCGATGGTAATAACATTGCTGAGCAATGTGCTTTGAGCAGCCAACGGGCAGTCCTAACTCACACTGGAAAAGCAAGAACTTGTAACAGAAACTGAAGAAATTGATGATCTTTTAACAATTGGCGGTTCAAATTGTACGTTGTTTAACACCTGGATCCTTGAAACACAGAACACAACTCTTTAAGAATGACTTAGAAGTCAAAGTCCATGACAATCTCATGCCAGGAAGGTTTAGTGTTTCTCATCTGAGTAATCAAATTCCCAAGTTAAAGGATATTACCAAAACCAGGATAAAATCAATTACAGCTATTTCCCATTTCAAACTTCGATTGTCACTAAACCTTGAAATGATACAGATTTTCATTTCAAACTCTTAAATAGTGTTTTCATAAGCGAAGACAAGATAAAGATATGTGCATTTCACATGCCAATCAGATATCAAAGGGAAAATATGCAAGCAAATCACTGGACCTTAATCTTGAAGAAGAAAAGGATATTTCTGCAATTAAATGAGTGCACTTCCTGGTCAATTCTGCAGAATATTTCCCACCATTTTGTGTGATAGACTTCTGAATCTCCTTCCGCACATCTGAGATAATGAAGGACATAAAATTTGAAGAACTGTAGACAACCAACAGCAGCAGCTATATCAAATGATCAATACCTGCAGGAATTCCAGTGACAGATATTGTCAATCCAGAAAATGGAAGAACTCTGTAAGACTCCTGAGGTACCACACGGTGCTCATTACGGCATTGGTATAACCAATTAATGGTGACGACAGGTTTCTTCAGAACATTTAAAGCCCACTGCACAATGACAACATTAATTGATAAATACAATTCATCTCTCAAGGATGGGATTCTTAAAAAAATTCCACAGAGGATATTCAAAAAAATATGGAGGAAACCCTTCCTTTATTCAGCCAACTCAAGCAGAGTTCTACCCACGATGCTTCCCATACTTAGTGAAAAAGCATAATGAATCTCATTTAAAGAGATTTAAACTTATATGACAAATTCAATACTCTTAAATTAAATTAATAAAAAAAAGGACTAAATTCAAAGTAATAACTCCAAGACTTAAACCTTGTATTTTGCAGCCAAAACATTCTTCGCAATTACGAAGCTAACATCAACCGAAGTTTTACTCTGTAGAACTCCCCCCATTGAAGTTACCAATTTCTCAATCTCAGCCTGCAGATTCACGGAAATGGTGAAACAATTAGAGAGACGACCGGCTGCCGCCATATTTGTTCGGACAAAAGCATGCCTGAAGCCGAAAGAATCAAAGGGTCACCTAAGGGGATACATGAATAAGGATAACCAACGCACCGCACTGAATTTGAGAGACGAGCAACAACAAAACTTACACCCTAAAGGATCATACAAGGCCAGGCTTATCTACGGACAGCTATACCTTCTCATCCACCTCAAAACCAGAAGCAAGGACTTTGACACCATCCATCGCAAGACAACAAGTATACCCCTTTGGAGGTAGAGGTCTCCGTTCTTTCGCACACGAAACCACGCACTGCGGACCTGCCAAGAAGCCGAAACATCCTCCATAAAAATCGGATATTTTTCCCCAAAGCCAGAAGAACTCCGACTCTCAACTTGCTTATCCAGCATATTGACCCCCAATGCTCCCGTTCTCATTTCTCGACCACAAGTCGCGGCTTAGCATTGAGCAGCCTCCACTGAAAACCAGAAACTAAATAAAAACAAGGACGAGAACGAGAACGAGAACTCTACCGACTAGCTTACACCCCTTCGCCTGAAGATCCTCGAACTTCTCCTGCGAAAAAAACAACAAACCACCTTCAGACACCCCGATTCCTCGAAACGAAATCCGAACGGCCGTAGCGCCCGACCCCGATGCCCGAACTCACGTGATCGGAGGAGGCGATGACGTGGAAATCGGAGGGCCCGTTCCTGGACGGATCGCAGCAGAGGAAGACCTCGGCTCCGTTGAGCTTGAGAGCGTCGTGGAGGGTGTCGAACAGCTCGGGCGGCACCAGGTTCCTCGACATGAACACGCTCGCCCCCTGGAACGGCTTCGTCTTCATCATTTCTTCCCTCTCCTCTTCTTCTTTTGCCTTCCTTCCCTTCCTTCCTTCTCGGGCGGCGGCGGCGGCGGATTTCCTTCAGCGGACGAGCGGGCTCACCGCTGAGGATTCTGCGGAATCCGAATGCGTGCGCAAAGACGAATCTGAACTTGGAAGAGGATGGAGCATGGAGGATGGAGGAAGGAATTGTGGGGGAGAAAATTGAGTGGGAGTGAGCTTGTTCTGAATTGTTCTTGTTCCCCCAAATTGGGATGAATTAGGGCGTGAGAAAAGCGCGGGAAGGGCTCTTCTTGGGGTCCTTTTTTGGATTTTTCCTTATTAGTTCCCCTCTTTCGCTGTTGATTTTGTGGATAATTTGTCCCAAAAAACTCCCCCGACTTTCACACCGTTACCTGCTTGCTCTCGAACTTGGAAAAGTTATATACTGTGCCGCCGTGAAAAAGGAAAGAAACTCTGACCAAAAAAAAAAAAAAAAAAAAAAAGGAAAGAAACTCTGACCAAAAAAAAAAAAAAAAAAAAGGAAAGAAACTAAAAATAAAAGAAAAATTTCAGAATAATCTTTTGAAAAATTATAAAATTTGTCTATGTCAACACCAATTAGGATGTCCGACATTCACGTCAACGAATTTTAGTCGAAATTGATTGAAATGATTATATGGGCAATTTGTTAAATTATTTATGAGTGAATTTATCAAATTAAAAGTTTATAATTAAATTGACATTCATATAATAAATTTAGGATTAATACCTAAACGGATATATTTATGAAAAATTTACCCTAAACTATTTTTTTATCACAAAAAACCCTAAATTAGTACATTTGTAACAAATTTACTCTAATTAACTATAAAAAAATCCCAAACTTGTATGCTTGTAACAAATTTACTCTAGACTAATTTATTTGACTACCAAAAATCCTAAACTAGTATTTTTGTGACAAATATACCTTTTATTAAATTGAATTTATATCACAAAAAATTACAAAAATTTTATAATTATGATAAATGGAAAGTAAAATCCCAAATCGGTACACTATTCAACTTGTCACATGTTATTTAATTTAATAATTTGATGATAAAATTTAACAGAAATTAACAAAGGATAAATTTGTTACAATTATATCGTTTATGGTAAATTTGTCAAAGTGTACAAATTTGGAGTTTTTGGTAATCAAAAAATTAATTTTAAATAAATTTGTCATAGGTGTACTAATTTGAGGTTTTTCAAGGTATTAACCTATAAAATTTGTGACCACGCCCTCGCCAAGACACGGTGGCTTGGACTCTCTCCTCCTACGGCAAGGAGGAGTTCAAATCAGAGGCGTCGTTAGGGATTCTTACCCGGAGATCTTGTGGTGGTGGGTCCTGCGGTCGCTCCTCCAGGGTTTATTCCCTCGTACCCCGGCCTTTGTTGGGGGTCCGCGTTGGTCGAGTGCGGGGTTCCTGGGTTACAAAAAAAAAAAAAAAAAAAAAAAAAAAAAAAAAACCTATAAATTTGTGATTGTTTATAATTGTTTTATTAATTTTTCCTAAGAAGACAATTAAATCTCTTGATCGAATGTTCACATGAAGTTTTTACTCTGGCTCAATAATGTAGAAAAATTATTTGGGTTGTGGATAACATTTTGGATCATGTTTTGAGAGCAACCAAATATTAGGGCTTCTTAGTGATAAATCTATTTATAGAGTTCATCAGTAGACTATATAACCAACCAAAAAATCTTTATGGATATCAATACAAGTCCTAATGTTAATCATGCTAATAAACATGAGTCAAAACATTAATTTCGTGCATTTAGATCTCAAAAGTTATAATTCCGACATATTTGAGTTATTTTGTTAATTTCATCAATCAATGCATACTACTAGCCACTTGGCGATGAAAAGACTAACATGGACAAATACGATAAATTAAGGGATTATCACAACAATTTTTAGGTTGACTTACAAATTTGGAGAAACACATATCCCGCACCAGCAAACCATACGACTGATCCTATGAACTCAACTTTGGAAATACACTTGCTATGTTTGCACATATCTTGGGACAAATGCAACAACTGTGAAAATCAAATAAATCAGTACATGGCATCTCGGATCACACATGAGTGTCGCGAAATAGTAAGGGTAGTGGTAAAAGTAGACATACAATTAGGTCCACTATGTACTTCGGGACTTCCGAACCTATAAAGGAGTACTTGGAACCCCTGAATAAAGACAATTAGGAATTTTCTAAATGTAATTGAGTTTCCATACTTTACATTAATATTGGGGAAAAGTCCTCTTTGCCTCACAATTCAATTCCAGAGTCTTTACGTCACATCCCTAAGGGTCTTCCAGAGTCTTTACGTCACATCCCTAAGGGTTAAAAAAAAAAAAATCTAAACTAATACATTTATAACAAATTTACCTTAAATTATTTTTTATCATAAAAATCACAAATAATATATTTGCGACCAATTTACCTTTCATTAGTTTTCATTAAATTGGGTTAATATCACGAAAAAACACAAATTAGTACATTTACAACAAACTAAGGGTAAAACTTTAAATCGGTATATCCGTCAACTATCATTACCTTCTAACTTAGCAATTTAACAATAAAATTTATACATAGAGTAAATTTATCATAAGTGTATAAATTTGGAGTTTTTTATGATAAAAAAATTAGTTTGACGAAATTTGTCGCAGATATACCAACTTGAATTTTTCATGATATTAGCCTTTTAAACTACCCTTAGTTAATGATATCATCTTCACAGATCCTCATTTGATTTTCTAGTTTTTCTAGTCTTTCACAATATATTAGACAATCTCATAATCTTTTATTTTAGCATTCTCAAATTTCCTTAAAGTCTAAAAATGTGTACCTTAGTTTTGCCCTGGGACTCTTCTTACAGTATATCCCATGCCCTTTCTGCAGCTTTCTTTCCAATGATTCTTCTCGAGAATACCGTTCCGGAGAGTGCTTTCTGGACAACACACGAAGTCCTTGCATCCTTCCGTAGCATCTCTTTTGAAACGCTCGCACCTTCTTTCATAGCTGCATATCCTTTTTCCATGATGTCCACAAATCTTGAGTCATTAAGAAATTAGTCCTTTTGACGTTATAGTAGTTATAGTTATTTCCATCGACAGTAGGAACTGGTCAGTGAATGCGAGGGAGAGTTGGCCACAATTTTAGTGTTGGATGTTCAGGTGATGATTTTAGGCGGGTAGACAGGACAAACTCCTAATACCAATTTAATGAGGCTCTGATAGCACCGGTAGTTTTTAAATATGAAACAAGATGCAAGGGAAAGAATGTGAATGTTTGAGTAGGACACCGGCTGGAATGAAGAGAAAACAAGTTTTAATTATAGTTACTTGGATTTTATACGGGTACAAAAAAAAGGGGATGGCTGTGGTTTATTTTCTGTTGGCTTCTTACATGAACATGAGCGATAATTGTCCAAGACTATTTAGGCTGTATTTGATTGAATTTTTAGGGAAAGTTTTTGGGAAAATACAAATCGTTTTAAGTTAAAGTAGCCTTTTGAAATGCAAATTTTATTTGTTAAATTGTAATTTAAAAGTCTATTGTAAAGTAATTTTAGATAAAATAGTGTTTAAAAAAATTATTCTTGTAAAGGACTTTTCTTTTCTTTTTTTATCAAACAAAAGAAAAGAAAACAATTCAAATCTTTCCTCGGCTCCAGCGAAAGGCTCAACCACTGACAATCCAAATCTGGCATCGGCAACAGTTGCGCGACCTCCATGACAAGTTACGCAACCCCGGACGCTCACTCATGGAGGTCACACAACCTCAAGCAATTGTCGCTCGAGTCGCACGACCTCACTAGCCCCTTGCAACCAGATATGGCCTCACCGCCCCTTGCACCTTGGCCTTTCAGCTTTGGCCAGGTCAACGGCCCAAGGGGTTGGAATAAAATATGTCAAACGCCTCATATTTTCTCCTAGGTTGGAAGCCCAAGGCTCATTGAGAAAGTGGTTCCCAAATGGAGCCCTATAGGCCTTTTTGGACCAGCATTCCGCAGTCAATATCTCTAAACATTGCATGCTAGCCATTTTATTGGGCCAAAAACTTATTATGGCACCTCGAAGACCTAGGTCAAAATTCAAATCAAAGCAGAAAAATTGAAGAGCCACATTGATTTTGGCCTTTTCCGTAGTAGAATGCACACGAGATTTCATCCTCGGATGCCAAGGGAAAGCATTAAGCAAAGACCTTTTTTGGTCCAACACGTCTTGGAAGTGGCTAAAAGAAATCATTACACAAAGACTTCAATTGGTCAAGTCGTTGGAGCCGGTCATTCCCAACTTTAGTACCAATTCTGCAATATGCTTTTCTTCTTTCTTTCCGATGATAGGAAGATAAGAGCCATGCTCAAAATTGGTCAAGTCGTTGGAGCCGGTCAAGTCTTCAGCATTGCGATGCTAGGATGATAAGAACCATGTTATAAATTTCTAGTTGTGTTCATACTGAATGTACTGCATCAAACCTACCTAATTTTCTCCTTGTCTGGACCAACTCCAAAGATTCATTTCCTTCTTTTCCGACTATATTAAAATTTATTTACTTAGAAAGTAGAACTCCCGATGACTTGTTGTTATTCATGATGTGGAATTGTAGATTATCATGTTATGTGTGTTGTCCTTTCTTAGTCTATCATTTTTCTAAAGAAAGCACGTCATAGCAAAAAAACTAGAGGGACTACTTAAGGACGCGCACCTAACATTTCGTGATTAAAAGATTGAACAATAATTTTGGCATATAAATTGACCCGTGTATATGGGTGCAAGCAAAACTGCAAACTAATCGAACTGGTTTAAGATGATAGCTTGTCATGCAGTGAAAAAACGGAATTTTACAATTAAAATAGAGTATTTATAGCAGGCCTAATACCCTAACAACCCTCCTCCCATTTTTAGCTTAGTTACAATCTACCTTAAACTTTTTTTTCCTCTCATAAAAAACCTTAAACTTTTGATATTGTCCCAATTCTACTATAATTTGTTTTCTTGGGGTCTTATTAAAAACCAAAAGTTTTAGATCAAGTCTCAACTCTAATTTCAACTTTTTTTTTCTAACTTTTACTTGAGTTCTTTATTAGTCCCCGTTAACCCCGCATTCAAAATCGCTTTTAGTTATGTGGCATTTCCATATCATTACTCTAGGTTTTTCCAAGCAAATGTCTGTTGGAGATGTATTTCTATGTAAGCCCAAATGACATCTTATTGGATCTAAAATTTGAGTTAAAATCAGAGCAATTAGGGTTTGCTTTTTTAAAAGCTCTTACTTTTAAGAGAGTCTTCCTTCTATCTTGCTTAGGGACTTTTAATTTTGCGATCAATTTTCAATCTGTTGTGGTTGAAGAGCTTGCGCTCGAGACACTCCTACAGCTTGCTTGGGAGTTTTCCATCTCTCGATTGTCAAGAGAAATTTTGAACGGAGAATCAACGGGGGTAG
The DNA here is from genome assembly GCA_014182555.1 of Eucalyptus erythrocorys. Lineage (NCBI taxonomy): Eukaryota > Viridiplantae > Streptophyta > Magnoliopsida > Myrtales > Myrtaceae > Eucalyptus > Eucalyptus erythrocorys. The sequence continues at coordinate 43,338,202 of CM024602.1, forward strand.
CTGTGGGACTTAAGTGAAAATTGGTGGTTTTATGAGACCAAAAAAAAAAAAATTGCGGTAGAATTGAGACAAAACCTAAAGTTTGTGATTTTTTTTGACAAAAAAGAATTTAGGTTGAAATTGAGACTACCCCTAAAGTTGGAGTTTTTTTATGAGATTAAACAAAAAAAGCTTAGAATTGAAATTGGACCTAAAGTTAAAGGTTTTATAGGGTATTAGGCCATTTATAGCATAAATTCTAAACGTAGTAAGACATCTTCTTAAACAACTTTCTTACCCTTGATTTGATGGTTGGTAAGAGATTAAGAAGTTGAACCCTTTGAACTAATAATAGATAAGATTGCTAGTTAAACAACTTTCTTACCCTTGATTTAAAGGTTGGTGCCGTAAGGCGTACCCAACCAAGGGTACTATGTTAGTCGGTGATGGGGTACTGTGCCGTAAGGCGTATTAACATAGTAGTGGGCATTTCACCTACCCTCACTCACTTCAAGCGCGGAAGGCTACTATACCTATCTACTCGACGGTAGCTAGGACCGAAATCCTAACATGATGTCTACCTTCACCACCGTGAGGTTCCCAAATTCCTTATCTATCTTCGTCTTCCTGTCAAAGAGGGAATGCAGAAGACAGCGCGGGATCTCTCACCCAAGGCGATTCTCCCACCTATTTCATCTTTGAGCCTTTTAAGGACCTGCTCAGGTCCATCCCTTTGAACTAATAATAGATAAGATTGCTAGTGTAATTTTTTTTTTCACTAATTACGTATTCTATAATTATCTTTCAAATGTTATTAGGATAGTCAATATTACCCAAAAAGAAAAATATATGGGATCTAATAATGGATGACGGACCATTAAAGAACCTTATATTAGGGTTCCATCAAAACGCCATTAGCAATTCATATAGGTTTACGCTTTTTCCATCAATTTTTTGGCTTTTGACATCCATACCACCTTGAATTAATCTAATTATCTTAATCTAATTATCCATTGTGGCTTCCACTATTCATTTAAGATCATTTACCTTTTCTCTTTCATTTCTTTTCCATCAAATTTACTAAAAGACAAATCTGCTATGTTCAACTCAAACGATAAAGATTAAGGTTGAATGTAGGGTTTACTTTTGATTTAAGATTATTTTTTACCTTTTTTTTCCCTTCTTTTTTGGTCTTCTCTTTTTTCTTTTGCTCCCATCTGGGACAAAATTAGTGTCTTTCTTTTCCAAAAAAATAGTTTATTTGGCAGATAACTAGCAAGTTATTGTGTTAATGAGCTGTATAGTTATTTTCTTTTGCTTGGAAACCATTAGTTTAAAGGGTTAATACAACGAAAAATCCCAAGCTGATCCACTTATGATCAATTTATCCTAAATTAATTTTTAGACCATCAAAAATTCCAAACTGATACACTTGTGACAAATTCACCATCTATTATTTTATGTTAAATTTTACTATCAAATTACTGAGTTAGATGATACATGACAATTGACTAGTATACTAGTTTTGGATCATAATCTTCATTTGTCACAATTGTATAAGTTTTGTGGTTTTTTATGGTATTAACCAAATTTAACGAATGGTATATCTATCACAAATATACCAGTTTTGAGTTTTTTTGCAGTAAAAATAATTAGTTTTGGATAAATTTATCACAAGTGTATCAGTTTAGAGTTGTTATGGTCATTTGGAATAAATTTATCACATATATACCTATTTGGGACTTTTCGTGATCAAAAAATTAATTTAGGGTAAATTTATTACAAATATAAATGTTTATGAATTTTCATAATATTAACCCATGTTCACAAAAAAAAAAAAACAAAAAGTACAAGTAAAAGTGAAAAGAATCATCCACTCATTTAATTAATGCATTCGCTTTAATTATAGCTTTAACATGTACGATTATGTTATAATTTGTGTTCTTTAAGTACTCGAATTTTGTTTTATTCGGTGAATCTAAATTTCAACTTTTTTTTTTCTAAAGTTTTTCAAACAAATTTCAGAATATGACAAAATTAACTACACTCAAAATTTCTATTTTCGTTCCCTTTTTCTTGGCACCATTCCACTCGTTTTGACATGTCTGTCCTTATGAATGTAAGTTTTTGGTGCCGACCCCCCTATATCTACATAGTTTGTGATTTAAAGTTGATATAAGTTGATATATTACTTACTTTTCCAAAAAAAGAAAATTACTCTCAAAATTCTAAACATCCCTTATTATCATGCAAATTTAAAAGTTAATGCTCCTTAAAACATTATAAGGAATAATATATTTGCCTCAATTAAATGGAATAATTAGCTGTTGACAAGAAAATTATGATAATTGTAATTGCATCGTAAGACGCTCCATTCAAAGCATTTGCTGATACATAGCCCTTGTCGATCCTAAATGCATCAAAATTTCCAAAGGGAAGAGAAAAATGATAAGAAATACTCTTAAATCTGGAACCTGCAAGGTATATTATGGTCAATTTGAGGTAACAGATGGTGTCAAAAGTCACAAAAGAGTCACAAAAGAAGTGGAAAAAACATGAGTCCGTCTCATATTCTGAACCCGAAGTCAAAGTAGCGTGCTGGTGAAGTAGTTGCGCGGCGTTCTGGAAGTCATATATGTTTTGAAAGTCTTCCCAACTCAGATTTATTATTATTTCATTTCTCTATCAAAAACAGAAAAAGAAGACAAAAACTATAGGATTTACTATGCCATGCCTTGTCTTACATCATACATAGGGATAATTATTTAAAAAAGTCTTAAATGTATTATATGGATGCCAATTCAATCATAAACATTGATTAATCTAATCTTAAATCTTCGATATGCCAATGTAGTCATTTTAGTTGATTTTGACCGAAAATAGCTAACATGGATGCTTGCGGTCTCACGTGGTATGGTTAGTATACCAACATTGACGTGAACAAATATATATATAACAACTTTTTTGATTATTTTTCTTTTTTGTTTTATTACCTTTTTTTATTGTGGACCCATGACTCTCATGGGTCCTCACTGTAGCCGATGAGGACTGTGATACCCCAACTAAATCTAAATCAGGTGAGGGCGCTGCAACCTTTGCATGTGCCACCGCCAAGGCTATGGACGGGCATAAGGAAATAAGATAAAAAGAAAAGAAAAAAAAAGGGAAAAAAAGGGAAAAAATCTCAATTATTTCAAATACACTTTCAAAATACATAACATGGATGTGCATCCTGTTTAATAAATCTTACTAGTTCGGCCTTTCAACATTTGGAACGAGCAAGATGCTCAAGAGATTCACTTTAAAGATTCCATATCCTTGCATTGAAAAAATTTCGATGCGAATATGCTGGTTAGGTGTATAATTAGGTGCACCTAAAGTTATATAACCTAAAGTTAGTAAAATATATATTAGAATAAAGAACGACTAGCAGCCTAGCACAATTATACTCTAATTTTCTTGGGGAATTTCGTGGCAAATGGTACGACATATATAGCGCGAGCATGTGTGCATGTGTAACTGGACATTCGGTGATTGAGGTCTTGATACTCCTATGAATTAATATCATAGTAGATATTATGCCATTGGTTTTTATGTGAGGACCATATATAAACATCCTACATTAACATTTTATTAATTTTTTGTCAAACGTAAATATTGAAAGAAGACACTGGGACCGTTTGCGAAATTTCGAGAAGTATCGAATTGCATAGAAGCTATAGTGAAATCAACAATTTTCGTGCTCTTCTAAATTTTCAAAATCATCTTGGTGATATTTATATCCACAAATGATAAACATATTTCCACTAATATGTTCACAACATGTCGAATTGCATCCTGTTGGGCTGTTTACACCTTTCCGCCAATACGGTAGGCTATCTAACCGCCTTATTTATTTTAACGTGCTCATACCACATACCCTATCCCTCTTCATTGGCACGATATCTTTCTTGAGTCCCATACCAGACTCAAACTTCTAATTGCTCTACCCATGAGAGATCTCGAGGTCCGAATGAAACCTTGGATGTAGTATTTTAGGTGCGCATGACAAAATTTCTGAAACAGAAATTGATTTCTGATCATAAATTGAGAAGTTAAAAATTTTAGTTTATGATTTATTCTTTAAAATTATTATTTCAGAGATAGAAAAATCAAATTGTGTTACTAAATGGATTTTTATTTCAAAATTATTTCGAAGAGTAAAGAAATAGAGAAATAGAAAAGCTAAAATTTTATCGCGCGCTCTTAGGCTCTGTTTGGCAACCATCCGATTCTGATTCTTTGTTCCCAAAATCAGTTTGGGACGAGAATCGTGTTTGGTAAAATTTTTGTTCCGGCACAAATACGGGACAAATACGTTCCCGAAATCGTTTGGGATGGGATTTAAGAATAAAAAAAAAAAAGTTACTTCAAGCGTCCGAGAATCAAAAAAGAATCAACACGTTAAAATTCTCTTCATCCCTTCCGCATCCCGCGACCACCGCTCGCCGCCGCCCGCCACCTCTCGCCGCCCCGCCGGGTCCGGCGAGATCGCCGCCGCCGCCGCCGGCGCGGTCCGGCGATCTCGCCGGAGGCTCGCCGAGCCGGGCGAGGTCCGGCGAGCTCGCGGAGGTGGCCACCGGCGAGCTCGCCGGTGGCCGGGCGGGCCTCGCTAGGGCCGGGCGAGCCTCGCCCGGCCACCGGCGGGGCTCGCCTAGCCCGTCGGTGGCCGGGCGAGCCTCGCCCGGCCCGGCGAGGCCCTCCGTCCACCGGCGAGGCTCGACCGAGCTAGGCGAGCCCCGCCGGTGGCCGGGCGAGGCTCGCCCGCCCCCGGCGAGGCCCGGCCACCGGCGGCTTGGCCTCGCCAGATCCGGTGAGCCTCGTCGCCCGGCCCGGCGAGGCTCGGCCGACGAGGGGCCGGCGACGCTCCGTGAGGTCGCCGACCCTCGTCGGAAGAAGAAGGTTAATAGGAGAAAGGGGAAAAAAAAAAAAAAAAAAAAAAAGAAAAGGAAAAAAAGAAAAAGAAAAGAAAAAAAGTAAAAAAAGTAAAAAAATTTATTTAAAAATTAAAAGAAATTAATTTAGAAAGAATCAATCTACACATTATCAAACGCAATTTTATTCCGTAATCGAAATTTTGAACGAGTTACCAAACACGTTTTTTTTACTCGAATCGGTTACGGGAGCGAGAATAAAAAATAATCAATTCTTCTCGAATCGGTTTCGAATGAGAATCGTTGCCAAACGCGCCCTTAACGTGCTAAAGGACAACGTTCAGTTTACTTCAATATCTAGCTGGCAACGACTTAAATTGGCTCGTCATCCACGTTTAGTCAACTCGGGACAGGTTGATTTCTAGGAACAGAGTAGGTCCAATGGTTGGGTTGATTTTCGAGAACTGACAGGGTAGTTTAAGTGTCAATCTGTCTAGTCAAGTGGAGTGGGTTCGGGTTAGCTTTCAGGACTAGAGCAGTTCCTTTGACTGCAAATTTGTCATCTTCAATCTTTAATTAAAGTTGCACGAAATATCTTGTGATTTTCTTGGTTTTTACCAAACGTCCTTCTTCTTTGAAAAATGAGAAATTTTTGTTCCAAATGAGTTAGTCTAGTCAAGATAAAAATATTGAAAATTAAGGATAAAAAATAAATCATTTAGAAAATATTTTTCTAAAAACAGTCACTTTCATCGCTGGTAAACATCAATGAGTTGAAAATATATTCATAGTCTACAAAGATATTCAGATATAAATTGCATTGGTGATAAATGTGATTTTTTTATTAACTAATTATTTTAAATGATATAAACGATTATTCTTAGAAAAATAATTTTTAAATTATTTATTTTTTGTGAAATAATTAAAACCTAAGTTGTTTGATGTTTTCTTATGCACCATTGTTGTTGCATATTCAGCTCTGTTGTAATTATTGTTGTTGTTTTTTTTTTTCCTATTTGAAAAATTATCTAATCTCCAAGAAAAAATGGCAAGAGGTAACACCCACGTATGCGAGGATTTTGTTAACCAGCCATTATTATATTTGTTAAGTAACTAACTTGAAAATTGTAGGATCTGTATGTTTAGGATTAAGTAGAAACAAAAAGTTTTTTTTTTTTGCTTTTCCCGAAAACATCCTTATCTAGTATTTTGACACTCCTTAATATAACCCGAATTGTAATAATGCCATATTCATTATAATTGAGATTTACAATATGAAAATAATCAGTAATGTGATATTTTTTTTATTAGTATTATATATAAGGGAAAAAATCACGAAAAACCCCAAAGTTTGCTCCGTGTGACACATTTACCCCAAACTTTTTTTTGCGCCGTGAAAAACCCCAAACTTTCTAAACCGTGACACATTTACCCCATAAGGGCATTTTTGTCTTTTTAGTTTCTTTTTTTTTCTTCTTCTTCCCTCCGCCGGCTCCGGGAAGCCGGCGTCCGGCGAGGGTCGCCCCGACGCCGGCGGGGAACCCCCCGGCGAGGGAACCCCCGGCGAGGGCGGGCTGCGTCGGGGAGGGGTTCCCTCGCCGATCCGGCGAGGGCGGCCCTCGCTCGCCCTCGTCGGCGTCGGGCGACCCTCGCCGGACGCCGGCGGGCCGGCGGAGGGAAGAAGAAAAAAAAAGAAAAATTTTTAAAAATGAAAAGACCAAAATACCCTTCAATTTTGGGGTAAATGTGTCACACTTGAAAGTTCGGGGTTTTGGTTTCAAAAAAGTTTGGGGTAAATGTGTCGGTTTAAAAAGTTTGGGGTTTTTCACGTCGCAAAAAGTTTGGGGTAAATGTGTCACATGGAGCAAACTTTGGGGTTTTTCATGATTTTTTCCTTATATATAACTCACACAGTTTACTTCTCTTACCATTTATCATGCCTCTAAATTTTCAAAGGGTCGATATGGATAGAGTATTGTTTCTTACTTTCTTTTCAGCGAATTACTTTATAGATCACACGCTTCAATTGTTTTTTTTATGAATCTGAGATCCACATATAATTTTCTACAATTTTTTTTAAATTTGAATATTATTGTAAATGTTAAATGGAATATATAAATAAATTTTTACCTCCAATTAACGTAAAACAAATAGTTCCTAAGTCAACGCAGATCAAGCAGAAGAATCTTCTCCCTTTTTCTTGGACGGAAAAAGAATATTCTCTTTGGGAGGAAAGAACGGGGATGCTTCTGCAAGGCGTCAAATGCACAGTTCATATAAGGGGGGAGCATTAAGGTTTATTAGTATTTATCACGTTTCTAGACTTTTTAAGGGTCAATATGGATAGATTACTTTTTTTAAGAAATACTTAGCAATTCTCACACTTTAATTATTTTTTATGAGTTCAAAATACTTGAAACTTTCACAAAATGAAAACATTGATACTTAAATTCACACATAATTTTCTACAATTTTTTTTTTAAATTCAATATTATTGTAACTGTTGGAATTTAAATTAATTTTTTTATCTTTAATTAAGCTAAAACAAATAGCTCCTAAGTCAACGCTAATTGACCAAAAGAATCTTCCCTTAGGGAGGGAAAGAACGTGGATTCCTCCGCAAAACATCTAATCTACAATCAATGATTTATGAGTGTCACGACCTACAAATTTAGGTGTCAACAAAGAGTTTCTAGGAAAAACTCCAAACCACCTCGTAAAAAATGAATTATATGAAAAAAAAAATAATTGTTTATATTACTTGAAATAATTAGTTAATGAAAAATATTTTCATTATTAATAACAATTTATATTTAAACACTTAATTGAATAATGAAAATATTTTTTGTTTATTCATTTTTGTAAAAGATACAAGCGATTGTTTTTAGAAAAAAATTCAAATCATTCATTTTCCATGAAACAAAAAAAAAAAAAAAAAAACCCTCAATTGATAAACAAACATCAATGTCAAAAAAATTTCAGTTGAGTTAATTTGTCACGGCATCATAAAACAAATAACTGCATCTAACAAAAGCAACATAAGTAATTTGGTCTATGCGTGCCCACTGACCTCTAGTCGATGCACCTCACGGCATTTTTTTTTTTGGTCAGTCGTACTCTATACCTACTCTACACTCCTTCGCAATTCATACCAACAATGGTTCCTACTTAAGCATGAAATGCGGAATAGAGTTTACAGAGTGCGAATCCTATGGATCTAAGTGCAACACAAAATGAAGTCTGCTGGGAATAAATTACAAGGAATTGAGTGCAAGCAATCAAAAGATCCAAGGAAATGAAAGGTACAAGTATCATATACTTGCTGGCCATGAAGATTTGAGGACCTGCTTTGTGACGTGGATAATTATCCAAAAAGTTTTAAATTCAATTTGGCCAACTGAGACGTAAATATTTTGACAATTTGTCAATAAGGTTAATCCAGGACATTCTGACCGGCAATTGCTAAGGTCTAGGCTCGCCTTGGCCAACTATGTACTACAAATGCTTTTCTACCTCAAATGCACAGAAGCAGCGGAGAACCACAAGACGTCCTTCGGGTGGAGGCCCACTTAGACTAATCATCGTCAACATCATTTTGTTGACTCATACTTTAATGACCCATCTCCCTATTGGCTGAAATTTGGGGGCCCTGCCCCTTATGAGGCCCGAGAAAGAAGAAATAAGGGGAGAAAACCCCCTTCTCATTTAGAATCCTCCTCATCGTCAACGTCCTTTTGTTGACGCATACCTTTTTTTCTCATCCCGTTTGTAGAATTACCTTCGGTACTCTGTGGCCTGTTGGATCATCTCTTCTTGCGATTTTGTGATATTATGGACAAATGCCAGGTCGCATTTCACACTCGAGAATCTCGATGGTGATATAATTTTGACTCATGAGAGAATCACTTGCTCGGAATGAGCATGTTATGTGTGTAGAAGAGAAAACAGTTGATAGAATCATAGGTGGTTGTAGAAAATTAGGAAGGACTTTCCTAGTTTATGGGGTCCAGTGCCTCAAATAATAATGTAAAATCTTAAACAAAGACCTGGTAGTCCATGAATAATCTCTAAAATTTCGTTGACCGTGCTTTCGTTTTTTGTCATAGTTGACGCATGTGTTAACCACCCAAAAGTTGGATTTATGTGCTGAGTCTGTGGTCTAGTCAGGCGTCATTTCGCATGCGTTCGAGTGGCTCTGAGACGTGAGGACAACAACGAAAGCATTTGTGGAACCCCAAGTCATTAAATAAAAGCCTAGTTCCGGCCAATATAAAAAATAAGTAAATTAATAAAGCCCTCGTTGCTAGCAACTCGCAACAACGAAAGCATTTATGGACAGATGCCAGGTCGCATTTCATGCTTGAAGATCCCGATGGTGGTATAATTTTGGCTTATGGACGAAGAATCGCATGCTCGGAATGAGCATGTTTCATGTGTACAAGAGTAAACGGCTGATAGAGGGTAGATGTCAGTCTCTCCAAGATGGTAGGTAGTTGTGGAAAATTGCAGAGAAATTTCCTAGTTTATGGGGTCCAATGCCTCAAGAAATAACGTGAAATCTTAAACAAAGACCTGGTATTTCATGAATAATCTTTAAAATGTTAATGGGCCGCTTTCCACAATAGTAACCAACACATCTATATAAGCCAACTCTGCCAAATGTTGATATCACGGCCAACTATTGTAGTTACTCTCTACATAAAAAATGGATCGCTTGATAGGATATTGTCTGATTATCTTGTTTCTATTCTCATTCCTTATTGGAATACAAGCCCTTAGCTCATCATTTTCCTCTCCTCCCTCTCTAGCAGCGCCCTGTCGTCTTGATCAGAAGTCTGACCTGCTTCAGTTCAAAAAAGCGATGAAGCCCAATTCGACATCCTTCTTCTGTCAAATGGACGGCTTTTGGCCCACGACACCAAAGATGCTTTCCTGGAATGCTGACAAGGATTGTTGCTCATGGGACGGAGTGATGTGCGATCGGATGACAGGTCATGTGATTCGCCTTGAACTTGGCTGCTACCCCCCAAGCCCGACCTGCTATTCTTCTTTAGCGTCTTCAACCAGCACTAAACTATCTTCATTGGGTTCCCTCAATCTTTCTTCTCCTCACAAAGCAGAAAGGCCATCAGGGTCAAATTCTGATATGCTACTTCAAAACCTGACCATGTTAAGAATCCTCATTCTCGATGGGTTAAACATGTCTGGTATTGACGTGAGTCGCTTAATGAATCTCCCTCCATCTCTAGAAGTCCTCAGCCTCAGTTCTTGTCAATTGCATGGCACGATAGCAGCAAACATTTTCCTTTTGCCAAAGCTGACATGTCTCAATTTATCAGGCAACAAGGACCTTTCGGGTTACTTACCTGAATCAACTTGGAACAGCTCTTTGAAGGTTTTGGACTTGTCCTCCACAGGCTTCTCTGGAGTATTACCAGAGTCAATCGGTGACCTGCATTCTCTGGAGACACTCTTGTTACAGCAGTGTAATTTCATTGGCTCTATTCCGTTGTCACTTGGTAACCTAACACGACTCACCAGATTGGAATTCTCATTAAATAAGCTTAGTGGTCAGGTTCCTCCAACTCTGTCAAACCTTGATCGGCTCACTCTGCTCGATCTTTCCTCCAACAATTTCATAGGTCCAATACCCAATGTCTTCGACAACAAGACACAGCTTCAAACATTGCTTTTCTCACATAACCACTTCGCGGGCCCTATTCCTCCGAGCATAAAAAATCTTTCCAATGTAGCCCGACTTGAGATTTCAAATAACCTCATTTGGGGGTCTATACCATCATCACTGTTCTCTCTTCCATCCTTGACGAGGCTAGACCTCAGTAACAATGGGCTCAGTGGTCACGTTGACGAGTTCCTTGCTGCACCCTCGTTAGATCATGTTGACCTGAGTGGGAATCAGTTGAGTGGCTCAATCCCGAACTCGATTTTTCAGCTTGGGAACCTCACCTACTTGAGTATCTCAGGAAATAACCTTACCAGTGTTTTAGACCAACGATTGCTCTCGAGACTCATAAATCTAAAAGATCTCGATCTTTCGGACAACATTTTGTCACTGAGCAATAGCATAACTATCGATCATGTCTTGCCGAAACTTTCAAAAGTCAGTCTTTCTGGGTGCAGCATCACTGTAATGCCTGCATTCTTGAGAAATTCATCCAGCGTGGGGTATATAGACCTGTCGCGCAACAAAATCCACGGTGATATCCCGCCATGGATGTGGGATGTTGGGACTGGGACATTGTCTTATCTCAATATATCTCACAACTTCCTCACTAGCTTCGAACAAGTTCCATGGGAAAATCTCATAGTCCTTGACTTGTATTCGAACTTGATCCAAGGGCCGTTTCTACCTCTATCACTCCCGAATTCGGTTCTCGTCTTCTCACTAGCTAGAAATCAAGTGACGGGCTATATCCCTGGCTCTATTTGTGAAATGAAGGGCCTACAAATTCTTGACCTCTCTCATAACAATTTCACTGGAACAATTCCTCACTGTCTAGGGAACATCAGCGACAGCCTTGTAGTGTTGGATCTGCAAGAAAATGGACTTTTCGGCACTATCTCCCTCACATTCGGTGAAAATGTTGTCCTGAGAAGTCTTCACCTCAATGGAAACAAATTTGAAGGCCTGTTGCCACGCTCTGTAATCAATTGCAAGCAACTTGAAGCGCTGGATCTCAGTGGTAACAAGTTGAACGATACTTTCCCAAGATGGTTGGAAATCCTTCCTAACCTGCGAGTCTTGCTCTTGCGATCAAATAGACTTCGCGGCTCCATAGCCAACCCCAGAACTAAATTTCCCTTTCCGCAGTTGCGCATTCTTGACCTTTCCTCCAATGAGTTCACTGGTCCTTTGCCCAGCACCTACTTTGCAAAGCTGAAAGCAATGATGTCGACTAATTTGGATGGATCCGAGTTGCGATACATGGACCAAGGTTACTACCAGGATTCCGTGACTGAGACGATTAAAGGAATTGAATTGCATCTCCCTAAAATCCTAGTGACCAGGATGACCGTTGATCTATCAAGCAACAAGTTCCGGGGAATAATTCCGGATGTAATAGGAGAGCTAGGATTACTCAAGGGGCTCAACCTTTCTCATAATAATCTCGATGGCCGTATACCATCATCTTTGGGGGACCTTTCCAATCTTGAGTGGTTGGATCTTTCTTCAAATGAGCTTAGCGGGATGTTACCAACCGAATTGACTAATCTCACGTTTCTGGAGGTCCTAAATGTCTCTTCCAATCAACTAACAGGACCAATTCCTCGAGGGAACCAATTCAACACATTTCAAGCCGAATCCTATCGTGGGAACCTAGGATTGTGCGGGTTTCCCTTGTCCAAATCTTGTGTTGATTCCGAGGCACCGGGGAAGCTTCCTGTCCCGCCTGAAGGCGGGGTTCACTTGGTCTTTGCAGATTTTGTCGAACCAGAGGCCGTGGAAATAGGATTATTATGTGGCATAGTGCTCGGACTAGTCATGAGTAACTTGCGATATCTTAGATCCTTTCGGCGAGCAAAGAGACAAGTTGGAAAGAGTGCTAGGAAACATATTTCTCCAATGGGGCCTTGAAACTGATAAGATTAATAACATTATTGGTGAACCATCGGAAGATTAGATTAGAATAGAAGATATGATTTGATTCTGCCATAGGAAGATTATATTAGAGTAAGAGATACGATTTGCTTTTGATTAAATTGTGGGTTATTTGATCCAATCAATCCGTAGGATTAGATATTTGAAATATAGAATAGGAAATCTGGTTGTCTTCTTAATATAAATAGTAATATGTACTATAGAAGCAAAATGTGTATTATGGCTTTCGGCAAAGAACATTCTTCTCTTTACCTTTGAATCATTGCTTTCTTAAGAGCCAATTTTATCATATCTGTTTTCATCCTTTTCCTTGAGCTCGTCTCTTCTTCATCTACACAATCATGACGGAAAACCCAAATCCAAGATACCCATATCCTATACGCACAAACCTTTCAAACTTTGTGGCTATCAAATTTTTCGAAAGAAATTTCAATCTATGGCAGACACAATTGCTTCACTTCATTAGAAGCTAGGATCTGATGGGTCTCATCAATGGTCAAATTCAAACTCCATCACTCAGAATCTCATGCAAAAAAAGGGAAAATTCTGAAGATGTCCTTAATCCAAAGTATCAGCAAATACAAGGGTCACTGCTTAGAAACTCTAATTATTGGTAAGGTGTTAATCATTCTCCCTTTTTTTCTTGTCTAAAATCATTCTCCTTTCTTTTCTTTTCTTTTTCTTGATCGAAAGAAAGATTCCATTCATTTCTTAAAATGACGATCGAGAGTTACATGCAAGTCTTTCGAACTTAGTAAATCCTTTTAAAAAGTGCCTTTTTTTATGCTCTATATTCATTTTGCCTCATTCGATACCAAGAGTTTTTGCTAAATAACAGAAAACACAAGTTAATGTGCTCTATCACTGCAAATTAACAATTATTGAAAATTCCTGCATATTTTGTAACTCTTCTTATCGAAACATTTATTAAGCATAATTTCATCATTTTTATTAGTGTTATAGTAATGCTGTTGATCACAGATAAAGTTTCTCAATGTTGAATAATCCGAGGCACCCTCATACAAAGAAGATTTTGAATAAGTCATCAAGACGCATATAAACAATTTCCATGGAGGTACAATGGGTTATATGATATGCATTCATTTAACTAACCCTGCTGCTAAATCTACGTTGAGGTTATGACACCATTCTTCTTGAAGTACCTTATGGTAAGTTTACTGTCTATCAGAAAAATGTCTCGAGCTCAGTTGCTAAGCAACTTCCTATTGAGGATTCTTGAGCAAGACTGCTAGACTAATTCATCGGTATTGCCCACAGTCAACCTTAATACAGGAGCTGGACCAAACTCATCTCTAATCCAATGCAATCAATTGGATTCTGCACGATCAGACAACCAAAAACCGAAAAGTTCTGGGAAATCTGGATCTGTTTGCCTAGATGCTTCATTACATAATGACGAAGACTACCTCATCCATCAAGAGAAAAACCAATTGATAACTGCCGCTCTATATTGATGACATAGAAGATGAGCTTTGATATACACTTACAAAAAGGCAACTAATTTTGAGGCTAATAGGAATTTACAGCTCTTGCCCAGGAGAAATCACTGCTACAGATATGAGGCATCCCGCACTGCCAGTTAACTACAAAGGCAGTGACGACCAATCAATCAAATGAATTCAAATTGCGATAGAAAAGATCAACAATAGGAAATGAACTTATGTTGCAAGGGACATCTTAAAAGGTGTATGCTTTATAATTATCGCTATATAGCATTAACTCGACTGTTCAAAACTCAACGTTGCAGTTGGTTGAAGATTTATTTTAGGGGAAAGAACAGGATTATGTTTGGCAGATATGAGTCTTTCCTCTTCGAACTTCTCTGAATGAAAAGGCATTTCATTCAGATCCACCTCTAATTTTCTCTTAACCTTTCTCTCGCGCAACATGGCCTCTCCTTGTCCCACATCTTCCAAGAAGTTGCTCGAACTTACCTGGGTTTTCTTTTGCTTAATTCTATCTGTTAATTCTATCCGAGAAGACATTTGCTCAAGGACCGGAAACCCTACTAGTTGCTGCCGTTGGGCAGTGTATAGCCCTGCTAGCAGAAGTTGAACCATGAATGCCTAAATCAATAGACAAGCTATCTGGCGGTTGTCATGGCTGAGCAACCGAAAGACCATCCACTCAAACAGCCTCCCCTGTTCTTGGCGCCAACATCTTTTTCCGCTTCATTATCTCTGGATCGTCCTATAAACAAATGATAAGGACGGCATAAGCTACCATTTAGTGGCTCACATCCGCTTATGCACCACACTCAGGAAATTATTCACATATAGCGGTGTTGACACCTAAATTTTACCATTTTATTTAGGATTTAATCGTATACAAAATTACGAATTAGTTGCTAAAAAAAGAAAAGAAAAAGAAAAGAGTAAAGAGTAAAATAAATCATTTTCATTAAAAATACATTGCGTATGTTTTCATTAAAATCCGTTACGCGTAGGCATTAGGAGCATCTACATTACTATCAATAATGATTAAATATTAAAAAATAATTAAATTAAAAAAAAAAAAGAGCGGATCGGGCTAGGCCCAGTCCTTTCCAATTCTCCTCTCCTCTGCATCTTTTGCCGCCTGGGCCCAAGCCCAGCCTCTCTTTTCTTTCCTCCCCTCATTCCAACCGCGCTCCTGCCAAAAAGAAGGAAGAAAGAAGCAAAGTACGAGCAGAAGGAGACAGAGGATCGCCACGGAGCAGATGGCGGCATGATCCGCGGGTCGGATCAGTCCGGCCGGCATGCTGGCGGTGGCAGGGGCCATGCGCGCCTGCCGGTCGCCCTTAAAAGAGAGGGGCTCACTCATTTGTGAAGGAGGGAGTTCTTCGGTGAGAATCCAGGAGAGAGAGAGATAAAGAGAGAGCGAGGAGAGCGTGAGCCCGAGAGAGCGATCTGCCGTCGTCAGTGGCCTGTCCGTTAGCTGCCGTCTGCCGCAGCACCCCACCCGAACCAGCTAAGTCCCCTCGGCCTTTGTGTGTGCTCTCTTTCTCGGGTACACCAGGCCGGAGCTCGTGGCCGTCCGGTTCGCGCGAGCTCCGGCCTGCATCGCCTTACTTTTTGTTTCCGACGTCTTGTTTGTCGTGTGTCGAAGATCCCGTTATGGTTCGAGCTTCGGTTGAGCCAAAAACACCTCGTTATAGTAGCGCACCTTATGTATTTGACAAAATGCCCCAGAGAGAACGGAGATGCAACCCGGGTTGAAGCTCGGTTTGGTTCGTGCTTGCTCTTCTATACGTCGGACCGTGCCGGTCTTTTATGTTTCCATTGCGATTTCATGCGATTTTCGTGGAGCAATCGTGTATTCTTGAGCCGGGGGGATTTTTGTGCCCGAAAATGGTTTGGCCGCCGGAGTTCGTGGCCGACGTTGGTCGGAGTGGACAACCGGTAGAAAGTGGTGGTTCGACGGTGGAGGGGTCGCTGGTTGCTATGCCGGTGTTGCTGTCTGGGTGAAGTTTCGGGGGAAGACGTGCAAGGAGGCGTCGGGGAGAAGAATAAAAGAAAAAAGAAAAAGAAAAATACAGAAAAAGTTAAAAAGTAAAACAAAATATGGAAAAAGAAGTAAAAGTTTGTTTCGGGAAGGAGGAGTGCAGAGAAAAGGTACACTGGAAAAGACAAAATAGGGAAGAAAACAAAATGGTGGATAATAAAAGAAATTACAAAAATCATTAAAAAATTTAGAAAAATTCAATTCAATTTTTTTAAAAAAGTTTTCCTTTTGTTGATCCAATTGGGTTGGGTCCAGGCCCAGCTCGTCGTTGGGTCAACGGGGCGGACTGCGTTTACCCGGTCGGGACCCTTTTTCCGAATATAATATTAAATATATATTAAAAATTTTCAAAAATTAAAAATTTTCCAAAAAAATATGTAAAAAGATTTCCGAAAATTCAAGAACTTTCAGAGAAAATAAAAAATTCAAAAGCGTTTAGAAAATATTTGAAATTTGACTTTTTAAATAATAATTAACAAAATAGAAAATTAGAAAATGCAAAAAAAAAGTCAGAAAATTTAAATTTTCATTTGAATTTTTT
Organism: Eucalyptus erythrocorys; assembly: GCA_014182555.1. NCBI lineage: Eukaryota > Viridiplantae > Streptophyta > Magnoliopsida > Myrtales > Myrtaceae > Eucalyptus > Eucalyptus erythrocorys. The sequence continues at coordinate 43,354,760 of CM024602.1, forward strand.
TAAAACAAACTTTCCGAGCTATTTCTTTTTAAAAAAGGAAGTTTCTTAACTCTAAAGTATGCTAAAAATATTGAGTAAACTAGGGCTCCACTTTAGGATTTCAATCGTCTTTAAAGACAACTACCCTTGTTTGCATGCTTTTGCTATTTTGATCCATTTAATCTAGTTAATATTAGTATTTATCTTTTCCTTAATATTAAATATTTGCTCTCCTACAATTTATTTAAACGGTTTCCTTAACTACTAACTGTTATTTTAATTATTACGTACAATCATCTCGTGAATTAGTTAATTAGTATAATCAAGTCCCTAGTCCTGAATTCTCTAATTGCGTAAGTAGATGCACTCTTATACCTTCCTTAATTTCTAGCTGATCCTAATAGACTAGTTAGTGGCCTCCTTATTACAAATCTTTTTAAACATCTCCATATCATGCGAGGTATATGTTTGAGAAAGCTCATGCCTGATCAAGAATCATAGACCCGTCTTTTACACAATATAACTAAACCTACTCCCTTCCCTAGGAGTAGGTCGCCATACATAGCAAAGAAGAAAGATGCTCCTCTAAATTCTCATGAAAAGAGAAATTGCAGATACTCTAACCACCGCGAGGTCACCAAATTCATCAATCGACATGAACACGATACAAAGAGGTCAAAATAATTACAAGACGAGCAAAATTGAAAACGTTCCTATATACTAAAATTGAAATTGCTCCTCAGAAATCTCGCCTATAAAATCCCGTTATGAAATTACAAAAGTTCACCGACCCAAAAAAAAAAAAAAATTTACAACAGTTCACTTCGGTGGTGAACTCACCGTGATCTTCATAATTGCACCATCGAAGCAACTGGTGCCTGCTGGAGGAGGAGAATAAAAACTAGGTGCAGTGGTGTCGTCTTGGCAAGAGGGTACGCCGACACCCATCCTGCATGCCACGGGCAATCCCGACTCTTCCAATATGGTCGAAGACGGACATTTGTTGAGGGGAATAATACAGGAAATGGGGGTGCACTTACAATAATTACACTGGAAAACTCCATGGAGGCCGAAGTTGTAGCCAAGCGCCGTGCTGGTGGTCAAACTGCCGTCCTTATAATAAATCATGGTGGCAGCATCTGGGGGATGCTCTGCAGTGCAAAGACTCCCTGGGCAATTTCCGCTGTGACAATCCTTTAGATGACCATCCTTGCCCTCGAAGCAGCCGCTGGCAAAAAATAGAGCATAATCCTTGCCTTGTTCAAAGGAAATGTCCTGGATGCCGTTCGGTGGGACTGCATAGTCAATGCTTCCAGAGCTGGAACTTTTCTCAACCACCCTTGCGTAAATCTTTCTTTTTGTGGAGTTATAGACTACGACAGTTCCATTGCCAGACAAAGCAGCGGCAGTTCCAACATCTGCATCACAAGCAGCACTTTAATTACTTCAGGTAAAAGTTCAAATTCTAATGACAAAAAGCTTATAATTCTTGACAAGTACAAAAATATATTTCCTTTTTTGTCTAGAAGAGGTCTCCATTTAAAAAAAGATTCGGGTTGAACTGGACTGGCTGCTCAACCCAAATGGCCATCTTAGGTACCCTTCCCCTTTTACTAACACTAAAGTTGAGTTCAAAGCCAGTTAATTGTGCAGTAAAGCCAACACGCAACAACCAGCAGCATAATTCGAAGAACTTTTTCAGTAATTTCAACTGACAATCTGAGTCATAGGCAGCTTCAGGTGTGCAGAAGAACCAAAAACCACCCGGACCTCCCTGCCCAAAACTAGGACCAATTGGGTTACCCATTCCACACCCACCCCAACCAGACCTGCATACACTTCTCAGATCGAAAGCCAAGTTTCCCCTTCATCTCTCCTCATTCATCTCGCAGCCTTGCCCCTGTCTCTCACCTTTGCTCCTGCTCCCTCTCACTTTGGCTGTTCCCAGCTCCAAATTTTTCAGAACCGTTCCTTCCCAGTTCCCAGGCATGACTGATCCGATCACCCTTATCTAATTGACGACAGAAAAGAAGAACTAAGAAGTATAACAAAATGGACTTACACCATATTGTGACAATGCCTAGTAGTAGTAGCCAAGCACGTCCCTTCGTCATCTTTGGTCGGCGTTAGCTGCCTCGTGATCTGCCCGAACGGGTGTACACTGTACAGGGAAGAAGCCAAAAGAAACTTCAGGTTATGCAGAGAAGAACAAATTCTGTCATAAAGTGTCCCACCTAAGAGGACTGCATTGACAAATAGACTGAAGTTCTAGGACCTCGAATGCACGAATTAAGAGTTACAGCACTTGGATTACACAACCCACCTAAGCCATAGGACCATAAATGGAATTACCCCAAAACAATAACTTTGGCTGTATAATGCTCATTAACGTCTCATGGGTCCTGAATCAGAAAATTTAAACTTTACACAATGGTAAAAACATGGTCAAGGGATGAAATTTTGATCTTGGAAGTGGCTCAATACAAACAAGGAATGGTTCTATGGAGGCCTCCTATAGCAGCATGAAAAATAACACCAAATTTTCAAAGAGAAAGCTAATAGATGATGCAAGCTGTGGCTCAATAAAAACGAGAAATGGTTCTATGGAGGCCTACCTAGCAGCATGAAAAGTAACACCAATTTTTCAAAGAGACGTCTAATTGATGTCACAAAGGAGGGAGGGATAATACATCCACAGTATATAACTTTAGAGGACGATTAAGGGAAACCATAGCTAGAGGATGCATTCGCGAGTTTCACCCAAACGAAAAGAGAAGAAGCAAAAAGAAACTTCAAGTTATGCAGAGAAAAAGCAGTTCTGTCATAAAGTGTCCCACCTAAGAGGACTGCATTGAAAAATGGACTGAAGTTCCAGGACCTCGATTGCACGAATTAAGAGTTACAGGACTTGGATTTCACAATCCACCTAAGACATAGGACCATAAATGGAATTACCCCAAAACAATAACTTTGGATGTATAATGCTCATGAACGTCTCATGGATCATAACCTTCCTGAATCAGAAAATTTAAACTTTACGCAATGGTAAAAACATGGTCACAGGATGAAATTTTGATCTCGGAAGTGGCTCAATACAAACAAGGAATGGTTCTATGGAGGCCTCCTATAGCAGCATGAAAAATAACACCAAATCTTCAAAAAGAAAGCTAATAGATGATGCAAGCTGTGGCTCAATACAAACAAGAAATGGTTCTATGGAGGCCTACCATAGCAGCATGAAAAGTAACACCAATTCTTCAAAGAGACAGCTAATATATGTCACAAAGGAGGGAGTAATGATACATCCACAGTATATAACTTTAGAGGACGATTAAGGGAAACCATAGCTAGATGATGCATTTGCGAGTTTCACCCAAACGAAAAGAGAAGAAGCAAAAAGAATCTTCAGGTTATGCATAGAAGAAGCAATTTTGTCATAAAGTGTCCCACCTAAGAGGACTGCATTGAAAAAAATGGACTGAAGTTCCAGGACCTCGATTGCACGAATCAAGAGTTACAGGACTTGGATTACACAATCCACCTAAGCCATAGGACCAGAAATGGAATTACCCCTAAACAATAACTTTGGATGTATAATGCTCATGAACGTCTGTTGGATCATAACCTTCCTAAATCAGAAAATTTAAACTTTACATAATGGTTAAAACATGGTCACAGGATGAAATTTGAAGTGGCTCAATACAACCAAGGAATGGTTCCATGGAAGCCTCCTATAGCAGCATGAAAAATAACACCAAATCTTCAAAGATAAAGCTAATAGATGATGCAAGCTGTGGCTCAATACAAACAAGAAATGGTTCTATGGAGGCCTACCATAGCAGCATGAAAAGTAACACCAATTCTTCAAAGAGACAGCTAATAGATGTCACCAAGGAGCGAGGGATAATACATCCACAGTATATAACTTTAGAGGACGATTAAGGGAAACCATAGCTAGAGGATGCATTCGCGAGTTTCCCCCAAACGAAAGGAGAAGAAGCAAAAAGAAACTTCAGGTTATGCAGAGAAGAAGCAATTTTGTCATAAAAAGTCCCACCTAAGAGCACTGCATTGAAAAATGGACTGAAGTTCCAGGACCTCGATTGCACGAATTAAGAGTTACAGGACTTGGATTACACAATCCACCCAAGCCATAGGACCAGAAATGGAATTACCCCTAAACAATAACTTTTGATGTACAATGCTCATGAACGTCTTATGGATAATAACCTTCCTAAATAAGAAAATTTAAACTCTACATAACGGTGAAAACATGGTCACAGGATGAAATTTTGACCTTGAAAGTGGGCTCAATACAAACAAGGAATGGTTCTATGGAGGCCTCCTATAGCAGCGTGAAAAGTAACGCCAAATCTTCAACGAGAAAGCTAATAGATGATGCAAGCTGTGGCTCAATACAAACAAGGAATGGTTCTATAGTGGTAGCAGCATGAGAAGTAACACCAATACTTCAAAGAGACAGCTAATAGATGTCACAAAGGAGGGAGGGATAATACATCCACAGTATATAACTTTAGAGGACGATTAAGGGAAACCATAGCTAGAGGATGCATTCGCGAGTTTCACCCAAACGAAAAGAGAAGAAGCAAAAAGAAACTCAAGGTTATGCAGAGAAGAAGCAATTCTATCATAAAGTGTCCCACCTAAGAGGACTGCATTGAAAAATGAACTGAAGTTCCAGGACCTCGATTGCACGAATTAAGAGTTACAAGACTTGGATTACAAATCCACCTAAGCCATAGGACCAGAAATGGAATTACCCCTAAACAATAACTTTGGCTGTATAATGCTCATGAACGTCTCATGGATCCTGAATCAGAAAATTTAATTACCCAACGGTAAAAACATGGTCACAGGATGAAATTTTGATCTTGGAAGTGGCCCAATACAAACAAGGAATGGTTCTATGGAGGCCTCCTATAGCAGCATGAAAAATGACACCAAATTTTGCACAAATTAAGAGTTACAGGACTTGGATTACACAATCCACCTAAGCCATAGGACCAGAAATGGAATTACCCCTAAACAATAACTTTGGATGTATAATGCTCAATACAAACAAGAAGTGGTTCTATGGAGGCCTACCATAGCAGCATGAAAAGTAACACCAATTCTTCAAAGAGACAGTTAATAGATGTCACATGAACGTCCCATGGATCATAACCTTCCTAAATCAGAAAATTTAAACTTTACGCAACAGTAAAAACATGGTCACAGGATGAAATTTGAAGTGGCTCAATACAAACAAGGAATGGTTCTATGGAGGCCTCCTATAGCAGCGTGAAAAGTAATGCCAAATCTTCAAAGAGAAAGCTAATAGATGATGCAAGCTGTGGCTCAATACAAACAAGAAATGGTTCTATAGAGGCCTACCATAGCAGCATAAAATGTAACACCAATACTTCAAAGAGACAGCTAATAGATGTGTCACAAAGGAGGGAAGGATCATACATCCACAGTATATAACTTTAGAGGACGATTAAGGGAAACCATAGCTAGAGGATGCATTTGCAAATTTCATCCAAACGAAAAGAGAAGAAGCAAAAAGAAACTCGAGGTTATGCAGAGAAGAAGCAATTCTATCATAAAGTGTCCCACCTAATAGGACTGCATTGAAAAATGGACTGAAGTTCCAGGACCTCGACTGCACGAATTAAGAGTTACAGGACTTGGATTACAGAATCCCCCTAAGCCATAGGACCAGAAATGGAATTACCCCCAAACAATAACTTTGGATGTATAATGCTCATGAATGTCTCACGGACCATAACCTTCCTGAATCAGAAAATTCAAACTTTACATAATGCTAAAAACATGGCCACGGGATGAAATTTTGACCTTGGAAGTGGCTCAATACAAACAAGGAATGGTTCTATGGAGGCCTCCTATAGCAGCATGAAAAGTAACGCCAAAACTTCAAAGGGAAAGCTAATAGATGATGCAAGCTGTGGCTCAATACAAACAAGAAATGGTTCTATGGTGGCCTACCATAGCAGCATGAAAAGTAACACCAATTTTTCAAAGAGACAGATAATAGATGTCACAAAGGAGGGAGGAATAATACATCCACAGAATACAAATTTAGAGGACAATTAAGGGAAACCATAGCTAGAGAATGCATTTGTCCCCTTCTATGGAAGCCACCACATCTGTACATATAACTTACCCCTTAACTTCTTCAACTGGAGCACCTTTGGCACCTCTTCAACTGGAGCACCTTTGGCACCTACTCTAAAACCAGCAGCTTTGCCAGGGAAGCTAAACAATTGAACAAAAGTAGGAGACATTAGGAAGCATTTGACTCTAAAATCAAAATAAAATGGTATATCAAGATGAGATGCGACAATGCCGAAACTTTCTCAACTTCAACAAATTCAACAAATTCAAAGTACACGATGCAGGCATGCACCGATCTCGTCCCCAAACCATACCAAGAAAATCAGGCGATGGATATTGTTGACCTTAAATTGAAGATAAAGGCCTCCGAATATGCTTTCATGCAAGTCTATATAAATATCAAGCATTCGTAAACACAGAAAAATCCTCCCTTTTGAGGACCCTTTTGGGTACTGGTACCAAGATGCTAAATTACGAAACATGGCACCAGGAACGAGCATCTGAAACTCAATCATCGAACCAATCACTACACAAACTACTGATCCTATCTCCAAAAAGGAAGTTCCGAATCAAGCAAAACCGAGCAACCGAGCAACATAAGAGCCAAATTGAGGGGAGAAACGAACCTCGAGGCAAGATGTGACGACACACACTCGTACCACTTGCCGGCGTTCGGGAACGAGCCTCTGGGCTTCTCGAGAACAGCGGCGTACACCTTGATGTCGTCCTTCGGGAGCTGATCTCTGCCATCGAAAACGACGCCAATAAACATCCCAAACAAAGATACCAAATGGACCGATCGATCCCCGCGCGAAGAACCGAGAGAGAAAGAACGACGCCGACAAACATCCCAAACAAGAAGGGGGCCCGAGACACCGATTCGACCGATCGAATCCCCGCGCGAAGAACCGAGAGAGAGAAAGAAAGAACGACGCCGATAAACATCCCAAACAAGCAAGGGGGCCCAAGATACCGAATCGACCAATCGATCCCCGCGCAAAGAACCGAGAAAGAGAAAGAACGACGCCGATACACATCCCAAACAAGAAGGAGGCCCAAGACACCGAATCGACCGATTGATTCCCCGCGCGAAGAACCAAGAGAGAGAAAGAAAGAACGACGCCGATAAGCATCCCAAAAAAGCAAGGGGGCCCAAGATACCAAATCGACCGATCGATCCCCTGCGCGAAGAACGGAGAGAGAGAAAGATTGAAGCGTTACCGGAGATGTAGGCCCAACTCCGTGTGGAGATCTGAGAAGCTGATCACCCGATTCGCTGAGGGCGAGCTGCGTCGGCGACGGCGCAGAGGATACGGCTTTCTGGATGTGAATATGATGTCCATACGTATGGATCTTATATATATATCTCGCATGACTAAGTATTTCATGAGTGGATATAGGATCCAAATTCGCCGAATCTTCCTTGCTCCTCAGTAGCTCAGTGGTAGAGCGATACACTGTTAACTGACCGGTCATAGGTTCGAATCGTACCTGGGAAGACTTGATTCATTTGCAATTAAAATCATTTCTGGTGGGTTGGGCCAGATAGATGATCGGCCGTGGCCGTGGCCGTGGCCTGTGGCGGAAGTCGAAGGGGACTGGGACCAATTGGGCCTTTGGAAGAGCAAAGCTCAGTGTGGACTCGGGCCCACAGAGATAGAAGATCAGCCGTGAACCGTGGCGGGAGATGACGGGAAATGAGACCAATTGGGCCTCCCGGAAGAGCAAAGTTTGTTGTGGGCTCTCGAGCCCACAAAAATAAAAGATCGGCCACGGCCGGTGCTGGGACCAATTTGGGGCCTTTGGAAGAGCAAAGTTGGCTGTGGGCTCGAGGCCACAAAGACAGAACATGGCCGTACTTCAGGCTCCGGTGCCTGTGGTTTTATCCAAAAAAAAAAAAAAAAAAAAAAGAGTAAATTCTATGAATTTTTTTTTTTTTTTGGGTCTGAACGTAAATTCTATGAAGTTAAAAGAGAGGATGCATGGAAAAATGGAGTTACCGGATTATAGTTCCTCAAAACGTCCATCATAGAGCCGGCGTTGAAGCGTGGATGTTCCCAGCTATGCCGTTGGCCTTTCTAGTTTGGCTCTCGAACCTGTAAGAGAAAACGCAAAGATCGATGAATCCACCGTGTCACCGGGAACATAAAAAATATAGCCTTTCTCCGAAGGTGGTATAACTGATGCCCACTTGTATTACTGTAGATCCTTTTTCTTTTTGAAAACTCGGCAAAATAACCACGTAATCTCGGAAGAAGGGATGCCTCCTCATGAAGGCGGGTTACAGTGACAGTTTCTGTCGGGACTTCTCTGAATTTAATCAGATCTCAATGACCGCTCTCATAAAACCTTATTTAAACCAAAAGCAAAAACAAATAAAAGTACCGCCGATGATCCGAAATGATCTATCGCGCCATATTTAATTTTTGGCGATATTAACCGAAGGAAAGGAAAAATAAAACAAGAACAAAAAAACGGTGAGATGCAAGCACACGAGACACTCAGCTGATTAAACTTGAAACGAATCACATGGTCCAGTTCTCTCTCTCTCTCTCTTTCTTTTTAATCTTAACATGCTCCTTTCCTCTTACCTTCACCGGCAGGATTTGCATGGATGGCGAGTGGTGGCGCTGGGTCTTCCCGCCATCCATATCTCGAGCCTCCGCTTGGGTTTGCTGCTCCTTCGCACGGAGGGGAGACGCTAGAAACGAAGATGCAGCAGGAAGAGGAGACGAACATGATGCTTCCTCCCCCCTGAAGGCTCTGCGAAAGTGCACAAATGCGATGTGCCATGGAACAAAAAGTCTGATGCGGAAACAGGACGTTTAGGTAGCGAAGCACGCAACTGCGAAGGTAAGCAACCATTTACAGAGCGCTCCGTGGTCCCGACAATGAGAAGCATCATTGAAAGTGACGTTGGAACCTCTTGCGAAAGTCAGATAAAAAAGAAAAAAAAACTCTAGCAAAAGGAGAGGTCTATTTAGATAGACGTTGGGAACGTTGAGCAATTTAACAGAGAACATGGGGCTTTCTTTTTTTCGCTTTTTTAAAGTCGGAACCCATTTCAAAATTTCTAGGAGCGTACGAGGCGTCCTTTAATTCGTTAACTTTTTAGGAAGTGGGAACTCCACCCATGCCTTGTGACTTGGGTTTACCCGTGTTGCTTTTTATTTTTATTTTTTCCTCTTTCCTCCTTAGCCTTTCGAGACTTGTCCGGAGAAAGCTCGCATGGGGTCTGAAATCAGGAGTTAGCTGTTACGGACACTATAGCACATCTAACTAATAGAAGGCAAACTTTGAATGGAAGCATCCGGCGGTGATCAGTAACTTGATGCTTAGCCTGAATATATTTATTATTTTAACATATCGATGCTGGCATATTCTGTCTTCTCTCATTGGAGAGAGTTTTTCTTCCCTCATTCATGATAATATTTACAATTTTACGTCTTAGAATTCAAATGAAAATGTTTTAGAAGCATCCGGCGGTAATTTAATAATTCAACGCTCAGCTTGAATATACTCATTATTTTAACGTGTCAATGCCCACATACTCCATTTTCTCTCATTGGAGAGACAGTTTTTCTTCCCTTACACATGAGAATATTTCCAATTTTATATCCTAGAGAGAGAAGAAAAAAAGAAACAATTAAATTGGGTGCCTAATTTTGATTGGTTATCAAAATGGAAAAGTAGTTCTGGCATATTATGTATTGACCCGTGTGTCGTGGGGGCAAACTGGCGAAACTGCGAGACAGTATGAATCGATTTATGGTGCTGGCCTGCCGTGAAATAGAGGGCAAAACTCGAATTGATTTTAGGGTGGACGAGGTGAGTCGCGTGGAAGTTCCTTCTGAATCGATGGCATATTAACCCTTGACGTTTCTCCCAATTTATTTGCTGGAAACGTGTTGCCCTATGACGAGGGGCCACCAAACTTGCATCATTGAAGTTGGAATTGTACAATGTTATCACTGCATGCGCTATGAATGATTTGGCCGAAGGAGTCGTACGATATTATTATGCGTGCTAGAATCCAGACGAAGCAAGTGGAATCGTACATTGTTATTACATCCACAGGTAACGTCATCGAGAGGGGTTGTTGCAGACGAACCTCCAAGGAAGGGCCCGCCGGTCTTGGCACTGTCAGGGGCTGCCAGTCGGCCTTTCTTATTTAGATGTTTCTTTATTCTTCCTCACAATAGGGGAATACCTCCAAATCCTTTGCATCCTTAGAATCCCGAAGTTCGGGATGGAATCAGGGACCAAAACTTTTTAAGGACTTGTATAAGAAGCCAAGGGGCTTGACGGATGACCCGTCTCCGTCCGATAAAAAAAGAAAAAAAAAAAAAAAAAAAAAAGAAAGAAAGAAAAAGCAAAGATGCCCATGTCTAGAAAAATCATAGTGGGGTGGGGACGGCGTAGCATTTAAGGGGACCTAATGCAGTTGTCCTAATCAATAACGCCTTTCACGAGCCACGCCACCTGTCTCGTATCCGCTTTTACCGATGAGGTGTTTCGTCCTTTTGCGCGTGACTTGCGAGAGAGAGAGAGAGAGAGTCAAGTCAGATGTTTTTAAGGAGCGTGTCCTTTTCTTTTCTTTTTTTCCCCTACTTTATTAATGTCCACTAAGTGATGGAAACGTGTTTGAAGTTGGATTTCAAAAATAAAGTGAAAATCTGATTTTTTTTCTTTTTCTTTTTTCTTTTCCTTGTTCTTCTTCCTTCTCCACCTACCTTTTTATTTTTCCCTCTCTCTCCCTCTCAAGACCTAGCCGTCGACCATAGCCATCAGCGCCGCGTTCTGGCCGTCCATGGCCGCCGGCGTCGAGCTGGCAAAGAACAGAGAAAAGGAAAAGGTTCGGCCATGAGTTCCAATCGTGGAGCTTTTATCTGTTTTCGTTTTCTCCGAGCACGGGAGAGAGGAAACTTCCCTCCAGAGTTGGCCATACCGGTCCGTCCCATGGCTGCGAGCGACGGCGGTCGACTTTCAGATCTGCTACTCCGGCTCCCATCCCCATGAGCGCCGATCACAAGTACGACGGAGAGGGTTGGACGCTCGGCGGTGGTCGCTTTGGACGCCGCGCTGGCGTAGATCGAAGAGGAGGAAGCGCCGGCGACTCCACCGACGCTGGAAACCCTAGGAGATGATGGAGGGAGGAAAGGTGAGGCAGATGGATATTTTCTTTCTTTTTTTTTTTTCTGTTTTGTTACTTTAAATTCACATCGGTGGTCAGTAAGGGTGCGCATGGTAACGTTTTTACTTCTCCCAATTTCTTTTTTTTTTGTTTCCCGGAATAAAAAAAGAACAGAAATTGTTTAGTAACGTCGAGTTATTTTTTTATTCCTTTAACAAAAAGTTATTTTTAATAGTTTTGAAACAAAAATCGAAGTAAAAAAGTTCTTTCTAGTTCCTGGGAACAAGTTTAAGAAATAAGTGAAATTTTTTTTTTTTATTCTTCTCTAGCACACGGCCCATTGACCGCCGTTGACCGCCACTCGCCGCCGCACGCCGCCGTCGCCGCCGGCCGACCGCTGACCGACTGCCGCCGCCGCCGCCGGCCGACCGCCGGCCGCCGGAGGTCGATCGACCGCCGCCACCGCCGGACGCCGCCGCCGCCGCCGCCGCCGCCGGCCGACCGCTGCCCGCCGCCGCATGTCGCCGCCGACCGACCGCCGGCCGCCGACTGACCGCCGAGACCGCTGCCGCTGGCCGCACCACCCATCGGCAGCCGATGGGCGGTGCGGCCAGCGGCGGCGGCGGTCGATCGGCGGCCGGCGGTCGGCCGGCGGCGACATGCGGTGGCGGGCGGCGGTCGGCCGGTGGCGGCGGCGGCGTCCGGCGGCGATCGGCCAACAAAAATAAAAATAAATAAATATAAAAAAGAAATTATTTTTTACCAAACGCATTTCTATTCTTTTTCTATTTCTAAAGTAGAAATTTTGTGTAGCTACTAAACGGGGTTTTTTTACTCAGAAATTGTCCCCAGAATAGAAATAGAAAAGAAGTATTTCTCAAAAAAAACTATTCCCCAGCCCAGAAGCGTTGCCATGCGCACCCTAACTTGACCCCACTCCTCCCCCTTACAAAAGGACTAGCAAATTATTTTCCTAATGTAATAATAAATCAAAGTCATCAGAGCCGTTCGAATTATTTGAAAAGCCATCTTTGAGCCACCTAACGATGGCGACATCCCACCAACCCAAAATCAAAACGTCTCGGACGTCCCGTTTCTTTGGACAATAAAAAAAAAAAGAAAACGTATGACTGGACCAAGACTTAAATTTGGTCTAAGTCGTTGCGCCGGTCTTTACTTATTAGAAGGTGGAATACACAAAGATTCCTCGTACGCGATGCAAAATTGTAGATTATTATGTGTTTGGATTAATATCACAAAATTTTTTAATTAATATAATTATGATAAATTTATTTTAAATTAAATTTTTTTATTATCAAAAATCTCAAATTAGTATACATTTAACAAATTTACTTCAAACTAATACACTTAAAATAAATTTACCTTCTGTTAATTTTATTAATTTTTTCTATTAAATTACCAAATTTGATGACAAATGATAGTTTGAGATTTGCTCTTCATTTGTCATTATTATAACAATTTTATGATATTTTTTGTAACACTAATCCAATTTAATGTTTAGGGTTTTTTTGTGATTATTCGAGATAAATTTGTCATGAGTGTATCGCTTTGCGATTTTTTGAATTTGGGGTAAATAATCATAAGTGTATTAATTTTGGGTTTTGATGATCTTTACCATACTTGTTTTTATGTCTTAGCTTTTATTTTTAACGTTTCATTTATTTTGCGAAGAATAAATGGCTTGAAAATATTATCCTAAAAATAATTTATTCACATAAGTAGTTAATAAATAATATTTTTATTATGGATGACAATTTCTATCTAAACATTTTTGTGGATTGTGAATATATGCTAATTCGATCATTCTCGTAAATGATACGGATAACTATTTAAAAAAATATCTTATAAATCATTCATTTATCACAAAATAGAAACGGAGTCTAAATATTATTGGGTTTGTAAATGGTGCTTCAAAAATCCATGCGGGATCAAGTAATAATATTTTTCAATAATCATCTCGCGGTTGTAATTATCTCAACACGATCATATAATGAAGATAATCACCATTGTTGAGATAATAACTTTTATTAACTTAAGACTACATTTGATAGTCTAGATTTAAATCAAAATGGGATAACAAATTGTCAATGTGTATGTTTTGCAATGTCCTCTGAACCGGATAAACTCAAATATACCCGAATAAAATATTGATAAAAAAGCTGCACAAGGGTGGAATAAACCTTAATTGGGCACAAAAATTAAAAATAAAATATCAGCCTTTGTTATCTTCCAATAATGAAGTGATGGAATGTTGGATCTAATGAATATTAGCGACAATCCACATTCTTGACATTCTATGTCTCTCTACTCTCCAATTGATTTACCGAGGAATCGTCAATTGTTCTCAACTCGTTTGTGTTCATAACAGAAGATTGCAATTCATGACCTCCACACAATTCGATTACCTGAATGGAGAATCGATTGAAACCGACCTTCTCACGAGCCCCTCCTACTCCTCCGCTATACCCAATTGACTATTATGACCATTCATATCGGCCATCTCCCTTGACAATTCATTGCTATTAGTTTCTCCTTATTCAACCCCATCATTTTCTCCTTGTCATCTACTCCTCCTTCGCTAGTTCCGCTACCACCGATGACAGCGGCCATCACGATGGTGTCGTCGCTGTCTAAATGCTAAGAGAACACGACCAAGAGGAGGGAGGGGGAACGGATGGAACCAATGATCAATGCGCAACAAAGGGGGCGATTGATGTGCGGGAGGATGTCAATGGATCGGGAGTCGTTGGAGGCTGGCAGGGCGAAGTGAGCGGCTATCGTTCTTAGAGGAATAATGAAGGGTCTAAGAGTGGAGGTACAATTAGAGAGAGAATGACTCTCAATCTCATCTTCAAGTGGCACTAAATATATGATAGCAATTTTTTACAATATGGAGGATTTGTAATCCCACTTTATCTTATCATATTTTAATTCGAATCTGCACAACCAAATGTAGGTTAATAGCATGGATAGTCAACCATTAAAATTGCGAGAGGTCAATGAAACCTCAATGTCATCCTATTAATTTATTTAATTTTCTAGTGTAAGAGTTTAAATTCACCCTCTAAAATAATGATATGGTAATGTTTGACATGACCCTTTACTTCAAGGTAAAACATAGTTGCAGAGATAAAATAAGAATATTATGTGACACGATATGCTTAATCAACATATTATCACACATTAACATGCTTTCATAAAAATAAAAATAAAAATTATTATTGTCACAAAAGAAAAGGCAAATATTTACCTCGTGGAATAAAAATTATGATTTTTTAATTAATACAAAATGTGAATTATGGTAATGATCATGGTAAGTTAACAAGAATTGTCAACCTAAATATTGGAACATCTCACATCATTTGACAATGAGATTTATATGCTTCTCATACACATGATATATCACTCCATTTATAATTTTAAATTTTTGAGTTAGACTTTATAAACTCAAAAATCAAAGTACACTTTCCAAATATATAACATGGGGCGCCTGCTGTTCACTAAATTTCGCTTGGTGGTATATATAGCGGTTGAGGTAATTGATTCTCTTATATCATATATTGAATATTACTCCGCTGTATTTGTCTGTCTTTCTCAAACTACATTTCGGACTTACGTGAGGACCATACATAAAATTTTCATATCAGCTTTCTCTACTTGTGCTCTTATTCTATATGTTTACTTTATGAAAAATAAATGATTTGAAAAATATTTTCCAAAGAATAATTGCATATATCACTCACGAAAATGAAGAAACGAAAAATTATTTCAATGTTCACGAAAATATTTAAACTTAAATTGATGGCATTAATAAACATTTTCATCGAGTAATTATTTCAAGCAATACATATCATCATGTTTAGAAAAACATTTTGCAAATAATTTATTTTTCACTTAACAAACAGAACCTAAATATTTCGAAATCAATTGGGCAATGCTCATTTGAACAAATGAAATGCATGCTCCACTTTTCAGTTTGCAGCATGGTGAGTTGCATCCAGTGTGATTTACTTGAATATCAAGCCAACAACCTCCTCAATACAGTGAGTGGGGCAGGTTTTGGTGATTACATAATATTTGGATTTTGTTAGGTGTCGGTTGCTTCGGTTTTAAATTGAATTGGTCGATGTCATCCACGTTCGATCAGCTCAAGTCGATTCAGGTTGATTTTCAGGGACAAAGCGGTTTCTTTGATTATGGGTTTGCCGCCTTTGATCTTAAAATAGAATTACACACCACATCATGTGACTTACTTGGCTCTTGCAATGTCTTTTCTCTTTGATTGAATTATCAATTGTAAATTATTTTTTAATGAGAAAATTTTGTTTCAAGCAAGTTAGTTGAGTCAAAGAGGAAACATTGAGAATTAAGTTATCGATTTTTTTCGTCGAAATTTCTTTTCATCTTCATTCTGAATTGACTCATCTCCTGTTGTTCCTTTTAACGACAGAGGGATGAGATGAGTTTCGCACAAAAGTAAAGATATATTCGAAAAGAATATGCATAACGATCGGAATAAATATATTTCATTTCCTTTTTTCTTTAACTATAATTAATACCATCATTTTGCAATAATAACAGAAGAAAGATTTTAACGAATTTCAAAAGATCGGGCGGCACACTGCAAAAACATCAGGGGAGAATTTGTTACATATGGAAAATTTAGGAGTCATACTTATCGAAATTTTGGTAATTTCCTTTAGCTTTTCCAGGTGCAACTTTTCCTAATTGAGGTGCACTTTTATTCCCCAATAGACCGCTAGCTACTGAGCATACGTGTCTTCCATTTTATTTGAAGAATTTTTCCTCTTTTGATCAACAGTGGGTCCCGAATTTTTTTTATAACTTTACTTAGCCGAAATATTGCCAGCCTTTACTTATTTCACCATTTTTCCTGAAAAAAAGAAAAACTCTTTGTGGAACTGTTCCCGTTTTGTGTGTGACACGTGCTTAAAAAGAAAAGCGTGTAAGCATTTGACCTATTACTTTAGGCCCACCAGTATTCGTATTAACTGGAACTTGTCGATAATAATTTTACTATTTCATGAACATGCCAATCATGATCATTTATGCATGTTTTTCCACTGTAATGGTGCTTATAGTCATTTCATATCTTTCATTGCTCTTTATGTCTATTCAATCATAGCTCTCAGTCATGGAATTTTTTTATTATTATATTTTTTTATGGCACAAAGACACAAAAAGCAAACAGAAATGCGGGGAGCGCATGCGTGAGGACCAAAAGCTAATGAAGTTAAAAAATATAGATGATTCAAGGTTGATGAAGTTCAGAAAATTTAGGAGAAACTTTGGTCAAGAAACAATAGTTAATCCACTCATGTGAAGTTTAATGAGGATACATACCAAAATGCCAAGGGAAATTTGTCCAAAAATCCTAAATTTATTGCTCCTTTACCAATTCGATTCTAAACTTTCTAATTTTGTCAATTCAGTTCTAAACATTTTCATATTTTACCGATTGAGTTAATCCCATCAATTTTGATATGAATTTACTAACATGGACGTTGATTATCCTACATAGCATGGTTGGTACTAATGTTGACAATTTTTAATAATATTTTAATATTTTTTTGAATTTGTTTATTTATTTTCTTTCTTCTTCTTTTGTCGGTGGCTAACCACTAGCTAAGCAAGGGTAAGCCCTGGCAATGGGAGCTTGCCCAAGTCAAGGCGACCTCACCAAATCAAAGGAGGGGAGTGACTTCTCACTTAACTTAAGTGAGACCCGGCGAGAGTCGGCCTCACCCGTGTTGGCTTGGCCCAACTAATACTTGGCTAGGTTGCCTTAGCTTGGGCAAGGGCGATCTTGTCGAGTCTCACTTGGGTGAAGGCAACTCCAGCAAGGGCCATTAGCCATGGCTAGGCAAGTGGGCTTGCCTCGCTAACCACAAGCAAGGTCTAGCAACAATGTCAAAGCTCAGAAGGAATTCCAGCAATTGAACCTTCTTTCTCCAGAATAATTTGTAAAAACAGTTTTGAAGTCGGCCCTTTCTACTTTGTAAATTTTTAATGTTTGCTTCATTTGTATTTTTGAACTTAGAAAATCTTAGCGTGCCCGTGCCGTGCCATCATAACGAGCCTGAATCAGTCGGATCCATTTGTGTGCTAAATCACGTTGAGGTTATGACACTTCCCTTCTTGAAGAACCTCATAATAAGTTTAGTATTCATCAGAAATATGTCTTGACCTCAGCTCCTTGCCACCGAAGCCCAAGAACACACGCCGTAGGTCCTGGTCATATGCTTTTCCAGCGAGTGCTCCTTCTGTTGTTCTGGACAAAACTTGTATGAACGAGTCTTTCCGTCATAATGAATCGGGTTTCCTTGAGAAGATGACCGTGCGGAGGGGGCAGCCTCGAGCAATTTCCTTCAGGATGTACATCGCGTGAAACGTACAACTAAAGAAAAATTGGCTGGCAGCCTAGCGAACCCACCATTCCCTTTCTTTTCGTAAAGAGAAAGAAAAAGCACAGACGACAAATGATTCTTCTTTAACTTAACGCAATGAACAAACAGCTTTTGTCTCGGGGAAGATTCGTCGCGTCTTCCGAACACCATGCGCTGAGCAACGTTCTGGTGAAGCAGGCGAACGGGCGAGCGAATGATGCTTTTGCCATCTTCCGATGGACCATTTCAAAGAATAATTCGAGAGATCCTCGGCGGTGGCGATGCCTCAGATGCCTCCGCGGGCGTCGCGACGAACCTTGGGCAACGATGTTAACTCGTCTTCAGTACCATGCGGAGCAGTTGTCGGTTTCCAGGACCTATAGGACGTTCCGTTCTGGTCGAGTTAGTCAAAAAAAACGTCGCGTTCTAGCCACCAAACTTTCGTAGCTTTTGAACGGCGGACCCAACTAAAAATAAGCAGGTGGACCGAGACTTGTAAAGTGGTCTAGTCGTTGCACCGAGTCAAGATATAATAAACGCAACGGCGAGACTTCTTTGGCCCAAATTCAATGCCCGTTGGAAAGGGGAACCATCGACGACTCGTGGGGGGCGGGCTTCATCTTCCGTCTGTTGCGCAATATTTTTTTGAAAATAAATATATCATTTAAAATTATTAGTCAATGAATAGTGTTCTCGTTTTTTACCATAAGCCATGTCTAAATGTTTCGGTGGGTGATAAAAATATTTCTCATCCAGAGTTGAGGGCCACATATTCTAAAGAGAACTTCGTAAAATTTTGGTTCCTTTTGGATAGAATCAATGACATGTTTGATAACCACCATTTTTTATATTTTATTTTATGTTATTTTGTTTACTAGAGAAAGAAAAAGAACAGATATTCACTTAATGTCATCAGCTAATTTTTCTATTCTATTCACCACAGTAAATGAATAGTCAGATAATAGATTTGAAATGGAAACAAGATATAATATATATGTATACTTCTTTTTGTTCATCGAAAAAGAAATGGAAAAAATCATTTCTAGCCAAAAATGTTAATAAACACACCATGACCAATCAAAATGCCAATTCTTTACGCAAAACTGGCTGGACAGAAATATTATTTTGCTCATAGAAGGAGAGAGAGGGAGAGAGAGGGAGAGAGACGGCGGCCACGAAGAGAGCCGTGTCTGTGGAGATGGAGAAGATCAGCGTGGTGCAGCTTGAGGCAACCGAGAAGCATGCAGATCTGGAGATCAACCTCCTCCAGGATGGCCTCGCCGGCGTCGGCACCGGTTGTTTCTCCTCTGGGGCTACTGGCTACGTAGATGGAGAAGGAGAGCGTGGTCCGCACGGACGAATCTAGAGATGGAGGAGCAATGGGTTGACTTCTTTTGAGATGAGCGTGATCAAAGGTATGGAAAGTGACCTGAGATAGAGGAAATTAAAACCCTCCCCTCGCACTTGCCTAGAGAAATGTTATTTTTATGTTAATAATGGATGAAGATTAAAAAGGAAGTAGGGTGTGTAGGTTCCCAGCCTTTCTTAATAAATTAAAAGAAAATTTAAATTAGAAATGGAAAACGTCACCCTGGTTTTAGGCCGAGGACCGGCTTACTCGGAAATCGATTATCCTTATTCTTGGAATTTCCAAATTGTTTAATTTTCTTATATTGTATTCATTTGGAGACAAATCTTTCTCATTATCACAGCGGATTCTAAAAAAAAGAAGAGTTTATATCGAGTAAAATATATATTTCGACTTTCTTATGTTAGAACTTTGGTTTGTAAACACAAAAAGACTATACACACTTTTTAAAAAAGATTAGGTTCGGAATTCTTGGAAAAATTCCTTACGGACTTTATCCGGTATCAAATGAGAGCTACGAGCAAATCAAACACCTTTCAGGAGTATCAATACTATTACATGAATCATAAATGCATGAATGTGATGTACCGAAAAATCTAAGATTCCTAATGGAATAGGTAATAAAGCAACCTTGCCAACTACTGCTACTAAATCACCACCTCCCCAAGTCAAACTGGTGCTTGCTATTGCACCAAGGGCGGTTGCAGTAATTAGACAACATCTTACTTCGAACATAAGAGTTGCTAAGAGTAAAATTTGGAAAAAGGAGCCCATTATATGGGAAATACAGCAAGAAATTATGCAAGGGCATCCCGTATTGCTGAATAGAGTGCCTGCTCTATATAGATTAGGCATACACACATTTCAATCCATTTTAGTGGAATGACGTGCTATTTGTTTACACCCATTAGTTCGTAAGGAATTCAATCCAAACTTTGATGGGGATCAAATGGCTGTTCATGTACCTTGGCAAGTCACATATTGCACACTTATTTTACCATTTGTTTTTTATTTTAGAAATCTTACTTAAGCTATACTTAGGTTTTATTGAGTCATTTCATATCATGGTTCAAAATTTTAAATAAAATGGTGGGTTTTCTTATTTTATTTCTTTTCAAAATCCAAAGAAATTTCTAGAGAACTTATTGAATAATGTCCTCATTAATAATAATAATTCAGGTTTAAATATTTTCGTGAATGATAGAAATATTTTATATTTATTCATTTTTTTTTAAAATGTAAATGATCATTTTTATGAAAATATTTTTTGAAGTTTTTTTTTTTTCATGAAACAATGGAGCCTTAAAATATTTTTGAACTGTGATTGGTGCCGAAAAAAATAAACCATATGGTATCAAACAATAATTTTCTTCAATGACTATCTCACGTCAAGAACTATCTTGACATGATAATATATCAAATATAACCCCTATTGTTGAGATGATGACTTTTATTCATTTAATAGTATGGAAGGCCGGCCATTAAAATTGCGAGAGGTCAATTTAACCTCAACGTCATCCTATTAATTTATTTCATTTTTTAGATTCAAATAAGTCTATTTTCCTATAAGAATTAAATTCATCCACTAAAATATCGATATAGTAAAATTTGACATGTCCCTTCACACAATTCAAGATAAGAATACGAATTGACCAGAGAAAACAAGGCACTGTTCGGTAACCATCCCCAAAATAGTTATTTCTATTCATTTGTCCCCTAGAACAAAAAAATAACAAAAATCCATTTGGTAAAATTTTTATTTCCGAGAACAAAAATCTATTTTTTCTTTCGAGAATAGATTTAGAACAAAATCAAGAAGTAGAAAAAAGTCTGCCGCCACCAGCTGTGGCGGATGACCAATGGAGTGAGATCCGACAAGCTCGCCGGAAGCTCGTTTGACCACAACAATCCTCAATCTTCCCCGGCCATCGACAAGGCCAAGCCTCGTGTCGGCCGGGGCAAGGCCAAGCTTGTGCTGCCTAGGCGAGGTTGAGGGTCACCATGGTCGGGCAAGCCTCCAACAAGCTCACGCAACCTCGCCTAGGCGGTCACCAACTAAGGAGGAAGAAGAAGAAAAAAAGGAAAAGAAAAAATATACAAAAGTAAAAGTATTAAAAATTAAAGGAAATTAAAAAAATTAAAAATCCAACACATTTCTATCCCGAGAATAAAAATTTTGTACAATTACCAAATGCATTATTTTATTCAGAAATTATTCTCGAGAACAAAATTAGAAAAAACCATATTTGATCACAAATTATTCCAAGGAACAGAATGGTTATTAAACACGCCCTGAGGCCCTGTTCGGTAATCATCTACAGAACAACTATTTCTATTTTTTTGTTCTTCGAAACGAAAATAGAACAGAAATCTGTTTGGTAAAATTTTTGTTCCCAGGAATAGATTTAGAATAAAATCAAGAAGAAGGAAAAGATACTTCGTATTCTTGAGAATAATTTCAAGAATCAAGCCTAACTTTTATTTTTTCTTTCTTTTTCTCCTTCTCTCTTCTTTTTCTTCCTTCTAGTCCCAACCGGTCACCGGCCATTGCCGACTGCCTCCGCTGCCATTGGTTGTGGCCGGCGATCGACGGAACGAGGTTCAACGAGCTCGCCGGAAGCTTGTCTTGCTACGGCGAGGCTAAGGCGAGTCTTTGGAGAGCTCGCTAGTTCTTGCCCAATCAACTGCTGGCCAAAAAGATGGAGGAAGAAGAAGAAAAAAGAGAAAAGAAAAAAGAGAAAAATATATTTAGAGTATTAAAAATTAAAAGAAATAAAAAAAACATTTAAGAATCCTATGAAACACATTCTATTCCAAAAATATAAATTTTATATAATTATCAAACGCGTTCTTTTCTTCATAAATTGTTCCCGAAAGAATCATTTCGATAAAAAATTATTCCCGAAAAAGAATGATTACCAAACATGTCCTAAGTTAGCTGAAAATTCAAACAAGTTAGTTGAGTCAAAGAGGAAATATTGAGAATTAACTCATCGATTTTCTTTGTTGAAATTTCTGTTCATCTTCCTTCTGAGTTGACTCATTTCCTATCGCTCCTTTTGAAAATAGTGGGGATGAGATGAGTTTCATATAAAAGTAAAGATACAATCAAAAAGGATTTGCATTGCATGACCTTTGATCGCAATAAAAATATATTTCATTTCTTTTATTTTTCCTTAACTGTAATTAATACTTTCATTTTACGAAATCACAGTGGAAAGATTTTAACAAAATTTTAGAAATCAGGCGGCAGATTGCAAAAAATTCGACATATCAGGGGACAGTTTGTTACATATGGAAAATCTAGGGGTTATAGTTATGGAAATTTTGGCAATTTGCTTTCCCTTTTCCAGGTGCAAGTTTTCCTAATTGAGGTGCACTTTTATCTTGCCAATAGACAATTGCCATTACCAGGCATATGTGCCTTCCATTTTGATTGGAGAATTTTTCCTCTTTTTGATCAACAGTGCCAGTAGGTCCTAAATCTTTTGTTTCACTTTACTTAGCCGAAATATTGTCCATGCCTTTATTCATTTCACTATTTTTCTGAAAAAAAAAAAAAAATCCTTTCATTGTGGAATACTTTCCCATTGTGTGTGTGTGTGCATATATGTGCTTAAGAAGAAAAGCAAATGAGCATTTGATCTCTTACTTTTGGTTCACCAGGATTCTTATTAATTGGAACTTCTCGGTAAGAATTTTACTTGTTCATGAACTTTAACTTCATGTTAATCATAATCATTTATGCATGTTTTTCTACTGTAGTGGTGCTTATCATCATTTCATAGCTTTCATTGCACTGTTATGTCTATTCAATCGTAGCTCAGTCATCATATTTTTTCAATCGCACAAAGACACAGAAAGCAATCAAAAACTCGAGCAGCGCATGCGTGAGGACCAGTAGTTAATGAAGTTAAAAAAGAGAGAGGATGTAAGGTCGACGAAGTTAAAAAAATTTAGTAAGAAAAACTTTGGTCAAGAAATAGAAGTTAATCCATTTTCAAGTAAAGCTTAACGACGATACATACCGAAATTCTAGGAGAAAATTGTCCAAAAATCTTAAATATATTGTACTTTTGTCGATTCAATCCTAAACTTTTATATTATACCAATTTCGATTTTTCCTTTTTTAAATTCCCTATTTTGCAATTGATTTTGTGGATAATTTCTCAAAAATAAAAAAACCCTAACTTTCACCCCGTTACATGCTTGCCCTCCAACTTTGAAAAGTCATATACTATGCCGGCCACATCATGAAAAATAAAATAAAAGAAAAAATAAAGAAAAAAATTCATAATAATTTTTAAAAATTTTCTATATCAAGACCGGTCATACTATGTAGGACGGCGGGTATTCATGACTATGATTTTCGACTATAATTCACTAAAAAAGACTATATTGATAAATCGTCAAAATGTTTTAAATTAAATTTAACCAAATAAAAAAGTTTATGATTAAATTGGTATTTGTTTAAGACTATTTTGTTAATTTTCCCTAAGAAGTCAACCATATGTCTAGATCAAGTTTGATGTCTTAAAATTCACATTGGATCATAGATAACACTTTGGATCATGTTTCAAGAGCAACCGAGGCTTAGAAATTCTTTGTAATAAATCTTTTAATAGAGTTCAGCAATAGATTATATGACCAACCAAAAAATTTTTAGAGACAATGACAGAACACGCCTTAATATTAATTATGATATTATCACGAGTCAAAACTTCCATTTCATACGTAAAGTTGTAACTCTGATGTATTTAAGTCCTTTTGTTAATTTCATGAATGGATGAATAATATAAAGTGGCTTTTTTCTAGCCACATAACATTTTCCATCTAACGGGACTAATGGAAAGACTAACAAGGACGAATACGACAAATTTCAAGACAAAAATGCATTACTGCAACATCTTTTAGGTTGACTTACGGATTCATCATTGGAGATACTCATGTCGAGCACTGACAAAGCTTATGATTTATGACTCCATAAACTCAACTTCGGAAATACACTTGCTATGTTTGCACATATAATTTTGGGACAAATACGTTAACTGCGAAAATCCAGTGAATCGGTACACGGCATCTCGGGAGTATTTGCACTATCACAAGACAAAATAATAAGTCTAGTAGTAAGTGTAAAGGTATAATCGGTCATATGATATGCATTTACTTAACTAACCCTGCACCTAAATCCATGTCGAGTTTATGACACTACTCTTCTTGAAAAAACTTAAGCTCACTATAAATCAGAAATAAGTCTTGACCTCAGTTACTCAACAAGCTTAAATTAAGGATTCTCGAGCAAGACTGCTAGACTAATTCATCGGTATGCCTCCAGTCGGCCTTAATACAAGGGCTGGACCAAACTCATCTCTAATCCGATGCAATCAACAGGACTCCGCACGATCAGACAATGGAATGTCAAAAAGTCAAAGAAAATCTCGATTTGTTTGCCTTGCCACTCCCAACTTATTTACCTAGTAAGGTACTTCTTTACAGAAAGACCATGAGTACCTCGTCCATCAAGAGAAGAACTAATCGTTTAACTGCCGCTCTGTATTGATGATGACAAAGAAGACGATCTCTGAAATAAACTCAAAAAAAGGCAACTAATTTTAAGGCAAATAGGAATTTACAGCTCTTGCCCCGCAGAAATCACTGCTAGAGATATGAGGCATCCCACAATGCCAGTTAACTACAAAGGAGGTGACAACCAGTCTGTCAAATGAATTCAAATAGCTATTGAAAAGATCAGCAAAAGGAAATGAACTAATGTTGCAAGGGACATCTCAAAGGTGTATGCTTTCTAATTCTCACTATGTAGCGTTAACTCGTCTGTTCAAAACTCGGTGCTGCAGTTGGTTGAAGGTTTATTTTAGGGGGAAGAGAGGGATTGGGTTTGGAAGATACGAGTCTTTCCTCTCCCAACTTCTCTGAATGGAAAGGCATTTCATTCAAATCCACCTCCAATTTTCTCTTAACCTTTTTCTTAGGCACTATGGCCTCTCCGTGTCTCGCATCTTCAGAGAAGTTGCTTGAAGTTACCTTGGTTTTCTCTTGCTTAATTCTCTTTGAGGAGACATTTGCTGAAGGGCTAGGAATCCTAGCGGTCGCTGCTGTTGGGCTGTGAATAGGCCTGCTAGCAGAAGTTGAACCATGAATGCCTGAATCAATAGACAATCTCTCAGGCGGGGATTGTGGCTGAGCAACTGAAAGACCCTCAACTCGAACCAACTCCTCTGTTTTAGGCGCCAACATCTTTTTCTACCTCATTTTCTCCTGATCCTCCTATAAACAGATGATAAGAACAGCATAAGCTAGCATTTAGTGGCATATATCCGCTTATGCCTCACACATGGAAGATATTCACATACAGGAATAAAGAAGAAAGATGCTACTCTACATTCTCATGGAAAGCAAAACTGCAGATACTTCTACCACTATGACGTCTCTAAATTCATAAATTACACCGCTCAAGGCACAAATATTAATTATACTATCATTGTCTAATCTATTCTATGCAGACCACCAATTTAATTTTTTTGTGACTCGGGAATCACCGTTTCTTCCATCCACATGAAGAAACATAAAAGCCATATTATGTACAATTACCCATAAAACATGTCAAAGCAATCGGTGGAATAAGCAAGGACAATATAATAATCACTTTGAAGGAAAACTATGTTAAGTCATGTGGCGGGCAGGAAATACACAAAAAATTGGCGTTCTCCCTTTTCACCAAGCACTACATATTCTCTTTCAGTCCATGTAAAAGAAAGTCGGTGGAAGAATGTAGAAATAATCATACCTTGTGTCTGCTGTAAAGTGCCCTTCGCCTCTCTTTGGCCCTACAAATTGCACGCTTAATACCATGGTTGTCCATAAAACCATTTGGCCACAACTCTGCAAGCTGTACCCAGTCTCCAAAAAGTCAAGACATTACTCTGACAAAAGCCTCAGAAACAGTGGATGCAGGTAAAAACCAACTGAGGTGATAAATAAACAGAGACCATATAAAATAACAAGTCAAGCCAACCAATTTAGTGGGTTCCCGTGTTTCATTATCCATGCTATCACAATCATCTTAAAAATGTTTACTTGAAACGACTTCATAGATGCCCAAAGTTAAGAACTGCAGCCATTTCAAAAAGCAGGTAGCACTGTCCACTCTTTGCATTAGTTATTAATTCACAACAAGGGCAAAGGCAGGTTTGGTGCTTGCATAATTTCATATAAACGCAAAAATAAATCATAAACCAACATTGCATGTGAAATCCACGTCAGGAAAATCATCATCATGTTTGACAACTATATGAACATGCTTGCAACTGTGACCATAATATATCTTAAATATAAGCACTGTAAATGCAGTGGATCCCGCATCCAGCTATTATTTCCTGCAAACTATGGCAATATACACAATCATGATGGTTTTGTTAACACTTCACAGAGATGAACCGTCAAAACAAGATTGCAACAAGTCTGTAACAGCTAGACAGCAATACAAATAGTAATTTTTTGTTTTTTGGGGCCAATGGTACCTCAGCATATAATTGTCTTACTTGTGGACCGATGTCCTCATCAAGACCCTGAAAGTATGAAATCAAATAGACAACCACGTTTAAAAGTAGCTTTCTAAAGCATGTTTCAACTCAAAAAAATGCAGTATAAAAAATGCAGACGAATTATGTACATCAACAAAAAGGTCATAGAGATTGCAAATCTTTTCCTTCATTGCAGCATCCATATCATATTGTTTTTTAGGGATTTTTTTTTCTTCTGATTCCTAAAAATCATCCGATGCTCCAGATTGATGCTGTAGAGCCTGAATATTTGACGGAGAATGATAACCTTGGTAAGCCATGCAATAACATAAATTAAAGGAACCAACAAAAAGCAAATTCTTCTGAATCCTTGGCATCACAGTCACATTGCACAAAGAAACCGTTAAAGATGACAAATCATTCAATTTTGCCTAGTCAAGTGCACCAGCAGTGAAAGCCATGAAAGGCATGAAAAGAAGAGGGCAGTGAAATACTCTGAGCTTCATAGCTGATAAGATTCAAAGAAATCATATGATACGGTGTCACTCTCCTCCCATCAACGAAAGAAAAAAAAAAGACAATAAAACGGAAGGAATTGGAGAGAAAAGAAGCAAGAAAACAAAGGGAAGTGCTCAGATTAATGCTTCATAAGAGACCCTGGCAACAAGATAGAATACAGCATATCATGTTGAAACAAAGTATATATGAAATTCAAGTCCAAGATCTAAATGTGACTTTTAGAAAAAAACGATTGCTGAAATAGCTATGTGTTAGGGAAAAGTCTAAGATGCGACACGACCGATGAGGCCCTTCAAATATGCCAAGTTATGAAGAAAATTATGTGACACGACCGATGAGGCCCTTCAATTGTCGAAGACTAAACACATTAAGTTCCATTTTCTTTTGTCTGGCGCATGTGTCTGATTATATGGTGGTGGAGTGGGTGGGCGTGCATGGGGGTTTAGTGGAGGAAACATGAAGCAAAAAGTTTCAAAACAATGTGAACCCTAAGGTTAGCTATATTTGGTCGTTCGGATTTCTAACCAGGGTAGGATTTGATAGAATAAAATATGAAATCCTGGGATTTTTTTATATATTATCCACTATTTGGTGAATCACAATATTAAAGTCGGATATATTTATAGCATATCATGTACATTTTTTAATATAAATGACATATTCTTGTAAATGAACCTAAGTGTTCATAAACGAAAATGGTGAAAATCTCCCATGACATTATTCCTAAATTTCTTTTTATTTTATTTTTCCTCTTTTTTAAATTATTTTCTTTATTATTTATTTTTTTCCCTTTCATCATTCTTTAATAAAATTTTATCAAATAGTAAATTGTACTAACATACCTAAAATACAAAAATACCTCAAATATATATAATAAACATAAATATATAATTTATAGATTGAATGTTTATTATAAGATAGAATTAAAGCTGAATATATAAATTAAAATAAGATTACATTAAAAAATAATTTTTTATCTTTAATTTTTAATTTCTTAAATTAGAATTCAAATATTATTTATATTGAAATATAATGTTAATTTTGTTAATTTAATAAGTTTGTTATTAGATAAAAATAACTTTCCTATTATGGATATTATATAAATCCTATCTACCTTTATCCCATCTCCCCATAAGATAATTTTATCCGGCCTATGTTCCCCTTACATTCGACTTTATCCTACCCTGAACAAATATAAAATGCAGGATAGAATGAATCATATTTTATCATAAATTTTATCCTGACTGTCAAACCCAGCCTAAAAGCCTAACTCCTATAACTCAGGGGTATCAACAAGAAAAATTCTGCAACCTAACCCCCCCTTGAGTCTATCCCAAGCAAAGGTGGCATAATGGGTCAAAGACCCGCTTTTTAATTCATACTTAGCTGGCTGGGTATTATCTGTGTTGGTTCGAATTTAAAGAACTTATTGTTATGGCTTTAGAGCAGCAAAGCCCAACCAGATATGGGTTTTAACGGGTCTAACAAACCCATTTTCAACCCATACTCCACACTTGGGTGGTTGCTCCGCGTCAAACGAGCCATCCACGCTCTTCATCATGGCCCAATCTCCTGCTTCCTTGCGATGACTGATGAGAGAGACATATAATTGTTGACAAGTTTTTCATTCCATGCTAAAATTTATTAATCCGTTTTACGTTCATTAATTGGGTTTTAATATGGTGCTGTGATCCTTACTAAATCTGCTTGAAAATTAATTAACTCGATATATAAAATTCCCCCACACTACTGCATTAATCCTTGTTTGAAAAAATTACAAACACGTTGGGATTATTATCACCTCTAATAAAAATAGGACAAGCCCCCGACCCAGCAATTTGGGCCAATCCTATATGCAACTAATGCAACATCCTTCCCTTGTGATGCTCAAGATTTCGTAATTGACGAGTTCCATCATTTCCACGATTGTAGTTCTTTTTTTACAGACTATTGCACAATCATTCCTCAATTGGAAAGTTTTCTTTTTTCTATATAATTGATTTAAGGTATGTTTAGATTTTCCAAAATACAAAACTTTAAAATACCCGCATTAATATAAAAGATTAAATAAAGGTTTAGTTTCAAACTTCTATCACTAGGAAAAATAAAAAGAGAGGTGTTTTAGCATCTTGATTTTTCAATTAATTCAGTAATTTCTCATTTGTTAATTCTTTTCACATGTAATTTGTTTTTAATTGGTTAGTTTCTTTTACTATGCTCGGTAGAAATTTGCTAGAAATTGGAGCCAGGATTGGGTTGTGAATGGGCACGGTCCAGTGATTTCGTGTACAAAGTTGCTAAAATTATATTTCATAGAATATTCAGTATGGGTCGGACCCATTTTTGACTCACTGAAACCCATCAAATTGACGTGTATAACATGGACTAATCACAGGAGAATCACAACTCTTTAAAGGTAAAACCCCAAAAAGTTTTTTTTTTTTTTTTTTTTCAAATATTACTTGAACTCAAAGTCCATTTACAAAGAGTTTTTACCAAACATAGTATGTGTTCCCTAGAGGGTGTTGGCTTTCAGCATTTGCATTACACCCGAAATTCATTCGTAAAGCTAAACCAAACCCATCCTAAGATAACGAACACCATTAATAGAAAATAAGCCAACAAAATTTTCATGGGCCTATACCGCCCGATGCCAGCTACCCACATGAACATGCCTGGTGATCATGGATTGCCAAGCTAATGGCTATACAAGTTGGAGGCGCAGAAATGA
Organism: Eucalyptus erythrocorys; assembly: GCA_014182555.1. Lineage (NCBI taxonomy): Eukaryota > Viridiplantae > Streptophyta > Magnoliopsida > Myrtales > Myrtaceae > Eucalyptus > Eucalyptus erythrocorys. Next base: position 43,384,599 of record CM024602.1, read on the forward strand.
TTGGGGACCTACTCAGTGATGGAGCCGGTCTAGGTTGGGGAAGGGAGATATTCATCAATGGAACATGAAGTCAAAAATATATTTGCACCAAAAATTTGAATAAGCTCACGCATGATCAAGTGAATTGTAGCCCTTAATGAGTTAAAAAACTGCAATATCTCAAATTTTGTTCTGACTTTTCTCTGAGAACTTAAATGACTATTTGAGCAAGGATTTTTTTTGTCTTGATGACTACAGATGATAGTCACGTGTAACTTTGATATTCAACTAATGATGGCTTTATCAGTATACAAATAATCCATTTTCAAGAACGGAAAAGTTCACGTGAAAGAAATAAGGTCTCTGTGTGTCCGAAGGCGTACATATAACAAGGAGACAGCAACGTAAGGTACTGGACAACATATTCTGATCACATCAAACAATGGTTTTCTAGGCCAAAATAGACAGTTGAGAAAGAGAAAAACGGAGTAGTTTTGCTCATTTTTCATGGCCCCCTATCTCTTAGTCCCATCAAAACAATAACCATCGAATTCTTAGAAAGTGGGATTCGTTTCATGATGTTATTCTATTGATATTGTCAACTTCATGAAATCTAGGATTTTGTTAAGTTACTGTCAATTGTTTAACAAATAGTATCGATCTTGAGTTCAAATCTTTCCGGACCTCTATCTGCCTTCCCAATTAATTATTTTCATGCTTGGTGCTAAACCAAAAAGGACTAGATTAAATGTAAAAGGGTGATGGAATTAATTATTTTCATGCTTGGTGCTAAACAAAAAAAGACTAGATTAAATATAAAAGGGTGATGGAATATTTAAATATTAAACCGTGCATCTATTTAATAGCTTAAATTTTCAAAACAGTTGGTAATATTCTTACAAAATCCCACATGAGAAAGTATATATTTACAAGAATATACATTGTGTTACCAATCATATTATTTAAGATTTCTTTTTAAAAAAGAATAGTAAGGAACTAATTGGTTTCACCGTATTGGCAACAGAGTCTTTGTATATTAAGATGTTTTCTCACAATTTATGAATCCGTATTTCCTTGTCGCTACATTGAGAAATATTCTTGGAGGGCTATGATTATACGCATTATATGTGAGTTCCAAACTTTCAAAGTATTTATAAGATAGACTCATAATCTACATTAATCACATTCCCTTAACGCTTAAAATATGGGAAACAAAATGTTGGACACATCAATTGTGCAAGACTAGTCATTACCAATGTAGGACTAATTCCTATGGCAACGGACAGAGGATTATTTGTCACAAGTTAAACTTGTCCTTGAAAATTTGGGAAGTTGGCGAAAAACTCATGCGGACTTGGGCAGTAGATATTGTAGGAAGAAGTAAAAATCTCCAGCTTCGTCAGTGGTTAAAGCAAGATCAGATCGCCTAGACGCCAAAAAAAAAAAAAAAAAAAAAAAAAAAAAAAAAAAAATCGCCTTGACTTGAGTGTTGTACCTGTGGCAATTGATGATCTTTATATCTTTTTTCATCTTTATCTAGTCATAGAGGCTATTCATTATCTCGAAATTATAACAAAAAAAAAAAAGCTTATTTTTGCATTAGAGTCTAATTTATATATTCGCAAATAACACCATGTGATGTTGTCTTCTATGCATCATATTGATTACTATCTTTCTCCTTTTTTAGGGGAAAAAGGAATTCTCAACAGATGCATTGAGATTCATTGTTACTCGTTGGTTTATACCTGAATGAGGCTATCTTATATGTAAATGAATGAAAGCGATGATTTCTAGATCGAGAACATTTATTGGAAATTAATTAAACGTATAATCGATTGACAGTACAAAATAAACTATAAATGAAAAAAATCATTTAAAGAACACACGAATTGATGCATTAGCATATGGTCCACGAGAAATAGGAGTGCATTTGCTAATCATGGGTTGTTCTTTTTGTTTTTTATATTTTTTTCTCCTTTCACGTGCATGCGTACAATTAAGAGACCGAATTGATTATAGTTACAATTAGTAGGTATGCATCTTCTGGAACCAAAAGAGGGGGAAAATCTCTTTTTCAGATAAATGCTCATCTATGGAAGTTTTGCCAGGCCAACGTTTCTGTGCAAATAAAGGCTCTTCATGAATAATGGCGGATATGAATGAGACGTCTCCTCATAAAAGGAACGAAATGATAGATTAAAATAGATCTAACAACACTTAGCTCCAAACACTTTATTAGTTCGCCATTGTTTAACCCAAGATCAAAGTAAAGACAACGGTAAAAAAGGAGAGGATGATTTGTCCCTAATTGACATCTCTTTGATGTTCGCACAAAATGGAAAATCCACCTCCACCTTGTATAAGTATACATGATTCCATTAATAGGAACCTTTTAGCTTCAAATTTTTATCACATGATACTCGTATTACAAAAGCGTAAGTATTCCCTATATATTATTCCATATGTATCTGTAAATAAAAAGGACACATGGGCTAAGAACAGTTTACAATCATTTCCATACTTACTGAATTATTGGTTTCAAGTTTACGCGACGGCTAAAGCCTGTAGTCTTCCGTGCATTCACACGGCCTTAGAGAATTACCAAGAGAGGAAGTTTGGCGGAGCAAGCTCACGTGAGTGATTTGCAAGCGGTTAGAAAATTATCCATTTTCAAGAATTTGATGGTAAGAAAAAGGTCACGTGTAGATTTGAGCAGCACTCGTCACACGAAGAAGGAAAAATCTCCAGTTTCGTCAGCAGTCAAAGCAACATCGCCACGACTATTGTACATTTGTACTCGTGGCAATTGACCTTTATGTCCATTTTCATCTTTATGGGATAGCACAGGCCATTAATTGTGTGGCAATTATAACAAACTTATCCTTGCTGTGGAGTTCGATTTATATATGCACAAATCTACCGCGTGATATTGACTTTTTACGCATTAGTTCATTTACTTTCTTTTTCCCATTTTAAGGTCAAAAAATTTCTTATAAAAGCAATGAGATTCATTTTAACTTGTTAGTATCACGAGTAGGATGCCCAGCAGACGTGCGTCATATTCCTCCATACGCCGTGAAAACCACATAAAAAAAGGCCAACCCGAATTAATTAATTTGAGAATGCAAGTGTCTACAAATTCAGCATAGGCAAGGAATGGAATGAAAAAAGCTAGAATCAATTTCAAAGATCCACTTAGCATTAGAAGAACATACCAACATAACCACCATCTACAGCTATGTACCTCTTCAATTGTTCTATATTGAAACAGAGTATGCATAACATGCAACAACTCCTGATTAATTTGAGAATGCAAGCATCTACAAATTCAGCATCGGCAAGGAACAGAATGAAAAAAGCTAGCATCAATTCCAAGATCCACCATTAGAAGAACATACCGACATAACCACCATCTACAGCTATATACCTCTTCAATTGTTCTATATTGGAACAGAGTATGCATAACATGAAACAAGACCCCCAATTAATTTGAGAATGCAAGTGTCTACAAATTCAGCATCGGCAAGGAATGGAATGAAAAAAGCCAGCATCAATTTCAAAGATCTACCTAACATTAGAACATACCAACATAACCACCATCTACAGCTATGTACCTCTTGAATTGTTCTATATTGAAACAGAGTATGCATAACATGAGACAAGACCCCTGATTAATTTGAGAATGCAAGTGTTACAAATCCAGCATCGGCAAGGAATGGAATGAAAAAAAATAGCATCAATTTCAAAGATCCACTTAGCATTAGAAGAATATACCAACATAACCACCATCTACAGCTATGTACCTCCTCTTCAATCGTTATATATTGAAACAGAGTATGCATAACATGAAACAAGACTCCTGATTAATATGAGAATGCAAGTGTCTACAAATTCATGATCAGCAAGGAATGGAATCAAAAAAGCTAGCATCAATTTCAAAAATCCACCTAGCATCAGAAGAACGTACCAATATAACCACCATCTACAGCTATGTACCTCTTCAATTATTCTATGTTGAAACAGAGTATGCTTAACATGAAACAAGACCCCTGATTAATTTGTGCCAGGCGCACTTGCACTGCCATTGATAAACTGTACTGTATTTACAAGCATGAATGGTAGATGACCCAACAGAATGAGTAACTAGCATTACAAATTTTACACAACGCACATGTAGTTCAACTTGCTATCAGGAGTCTTCCTGTAGATCTCTTTTTTTTCTTTTTCTTTTTTCTCCCTATATATCAACAGAGCACTTTTGACCCAGCCCAAATCCGAGACAACCCATCCTCAACAAGAACAGACAGAAAAAAGTGAATGACAAAGCGTGGAGTTCAGATCTCCAAAGAAGAAACAGGGTACAAACATAGCATAAGAAATGGAAGATGATACAAAAAAAAGACACAAGCAAAACATAAAAACCTTTACCCCCCTTCTCATGTACACTATTTACGGGGCCCCTCTCATGAACTAAACTGTCACCATCGCAACTAAGTTTTCCAACAGTGGTCAACTGACTGTCACTTGCCAAATCCCATTCTTGAATTCACAACGAGTCCCTGCTGTTGGAGGATAATCATAAGAGCCAGGCATGGCGCAATTTTGGCTAGGCGGAAGTGAAAGACCAGTCACATTCTTGCATGCCATGAGCATTTGCTGCTGTCCCCTCTCTTCAGGTCCTCGCCAAATCTTATGAGGCTCCAGACATTCGTCCAGGGGTAAAACGCAACTGATGGATGAGCAATTACATCTGGAACCCTGGAAAACCAATTTTACACCAGCATTATAGCCATGAAGCGCACTAATGGCCAGAGTGCCTTTGTTATATTCAATCGCAGTGATGTCCACTGGAAGTTCCTTCACACAATCATCTCGAGGACAGTCTCCACTGATGCACTTAACTTGACCATTGATCTGGGAACACCCGGTGCGAAAAAACAGAACCAAATGACTGTCATGTTCCAAGGAAATGTCGATCGTGCCGTTCGATGGAACCGTTGGATAATCAATTCTTTGAAGGCTAGAACTCCCAACAACCACCACCCTCGGGATAATCTCATCGCTTCTGGAGTTTTTGATAGCAAAAGTGACGTTCTCAGCTGAAGCCATGCCTAGATTTGCAAAAATAAAGCTTTGATTACTTTTGTCAAAAGAAAGATACCATTCATATATCAGAACAATGCTTGAGAGGTACATAGAGGGCTTCCAAGCCTAACAAATCCCAAATAACTGCAGAACAAAGTAAAAGCCACAAAGCATATAACAAAGCACAATCTGCAACTAGACTCACATCCCTAAAGAACATAGTGATAAGCACACACCAAGATCCCTCGCTCCGCTCCATTTGCAACAGTTTGCAGTGCACGTATAGGTTAAACGTCCTCATGCCGTGCAAAAACACCAACAGATTAAATATCTGTAAGGAGTTCCCAAATCTATATCCAGATCTAGTTCGAGAGGGCAAAACCCCAAAACTTTACCTAAATCTAACTAGGGAGAAAACAGCGGCCTAATCTCGGAGAGATTGCGGAGCCACGTTATGGACATCCTCTTCGGTGGCTGTCGATTGGACGAATGGCAAAACTGATCTCCTCGTTCACTCAAGACCAGCCGTAGAAACTTAATCACACACAACTCCCAGAACAGATAAGGAGAGAAAGGAAACACAGATCATCTCTTCTTCAGTAATTTCATTTTCGTGATGCCCCGCCCAGGCGAAAATCCGTCGCCGGGCGGCGGCGGCGGCGGCGGCGACACACGATCAAATCGACAACGGGGAAGAAAAGAGTTACGGAGCATAAGAAAAGTATACTAACAGCTGCAGAGGGCCAGCACTGGCAGCAACAGAAGCATCGCCTTCTTCAGTGGCGCCATGTCCCCGCGCAAGATTGGGGCTTTAGGTTTCGGACGAAGGGAAGGGAATTAGGGTTTTTGTTGCAGTGAGGTTTCGAGAGAGAGAGAGAGAGAGAGAGAGAGAGAGAGATTATAAACAGATGGAAAATGGTGATGAATGGAGTCTCTCGTCAATGAGATTTTCCGATACCGAGGAAGACGAAGGGGAGGAGGAAGAAGAAGAGGAGGAGGGTACGGAGAATTAAATAAAGCAGCGTTGTTAATGGACGCTGGGCCTATTCTGACTAAAATAGTTGAAGCGTAGAGATAGATGTCCCCAAGTGATGCCGAGGGCCTTCTATTAATCCCATTCCCAAAACTTATAAAGTCGTGTTTGACAAACAAGATAAAATTCATAATAAGATAAAATTTATCTCATTCTAAATTTGGTGTCTCCTTAAGATGGGATAAACTTGAATATAATAATAATAGAGACAAATAAAATTATCGAGGAAAAATTCTAAAAAGGGACCCAAACTGTTCTTATTTTCTCAAATAAAGATCCGAAATGAACCTTATTTCAAATAAGGATCTGAAGTGACATCATTTTCTCAAATAAGGGCTAAAGTGAATGTTATTTCAAATGATAACCCGAAGTGACTATGTTTGTTTTAGATAAAGAACCTGAATTTCCGACGATCAAGCGTATTTTCGTCTTTTGCCATCCCCCCTTTTTCTTTTCCGGTTCTTCTTCTTCCTCTTCCTTGATGGCTGGCCGACCACTAGCAATCCCCACAAAGGGCTAGGCAAGGGCCGCCTACACCGACCACAAGTGAGGGACGGCCTTGCCTGGGGGAGGCAACCCTTGCCCAGGGGCCATCCGTGAGGTTGACCCTCGCCAGACTAGCCGCTGGTAAGGGCTGGCGAGGGTCAATGCCTGTTGGCGAGGATGGTTGAGCCCTCACCTATGGTTGACCCTCGCCAGATCTGGAGAAGGTGGCCTTGCCTACAATCAACGAGAGCTAGGTGACCTCGCCAGTCATTAGCAAGGGTAGTGGAGCCCTCATTTGGGGCAAGCAAGGCCACCCTCGCTAGATCTTGCGAGGGTTGGCCTCGCCTAGGGCTGACAAGGGCCAACCTCTTGAATGGCCTTAGGCGCTCGCCTATGGCCAGTGTGGATGGCCCTCACCTAACCTCTCGTAGGCATCGCCAGGTGGAAGAAGAACTAGAAAAAAAAATGAAAGAAAAAAGAAAATAAGGAAAAAAAGGGAAAATAGCAAATAACGAAAATACCTTTGATAAGTCAGAACCAATAAGGCCAGGTTCTTATTTAAAACAACAAAAGCCACTTCATTCCCTTATTTGAAATAATCAAGGCCACTAGAGGTCCTTATTTGAAACAAAATCCATTTCGATCCTTATTTGAGAAAATAAAAACACTTTGAGTCCTTTTTTGAAATTTTCCCAATTATCCATAGAGAGATCGAATAAAAGTAAATAGGATTTCTAGCATCCATAATAGGAAAATTATTTTTCACGAATAACAAATTTCTTAAATTAACAAAATTAAAATTATATCCTAATATAAATAATACTTGAATTCTAATATAATAAATTGAAAATAACAAGTAACAATATAATTATTTTAATTTAATCTTATTTTTATTTATATATTAGAATTTAATTATATTTTATTATATAAATTCAATACAAAAATATATTTATATTTATTACATAATTTATGTATTTTCAGGTGTATTTGTACAGTTTACTACTTGATAAAATTTTATTATAGAATGATCGAAGGAGAAGAATGAAATAAAAAAGAGATTAATTAAAAAAGGGGGAAATAAAATAAAATATGCAAATAAAAAAATAGTTAATAGTATCGTGATAAATTTTTATCATCTTCATTTGTAAAATTTTTGATTCATTGATACTAATATATCGTTTATATCAAATAATGTATATAATATGATCCGAATATATTCGATTTTTGCAATAACTAAATAGTAGATAGAATATAGCACAATTCTCGAATTTTATATCATATCATATCCAAACTTATCTTGATTAGAAATCCCAACAATCGAACGCAATTTAAGAGAAAACGCGACTATCTCGAATCCACTACCATCCAACCTAGGAACGTAAAGTAGCCTTTGTCCGAAGGACACAAGCAATGCCGTCTTCTATTAATATGACCGAATATATAGCTATATACAAAATGACTAGTGTAGAAATTAGGATGTTTTATAATATCACGAATAAAGTCATATATAATTATGAAACTTTTAATAATGATAATGATGTTCAGCAATTACTGCAATGCTAATTATTATTTTGCAGACCTTTTATTTAAACAAAAACATGGGGGCAATACCACTAATAATCCCAAACCGATAAACACAAACCCAAAATTAATATCCATATCATAAAAAATCACAAATTGATATACCTATAATTTTCTCATCACAAATTCTAAATTAGTACACTTTTAACATATTTACAATTCGTTAGTTTCCGTCTAATATTCCTAATGGATTGACAATGTAGAAACACATGAAGCATACTGCCAAAATGACCAACATACAATGTGCATCCGACTTGAAAATTCAACATAAATGGATTTCCTAGACCGCGTTGTTTTGAAGAAGTCTAGAAAAAATGAATTGAAATTGGAATATATCCTAATTTTGCCTTAAGGGGGGCCTTGCATTTCCAAAATCTGTAAAATGTTGCCTCAATTTTGCGCTAAGATTTTGGTAGATTTATCATGATGTAACCGATTAAATTTTTTGTTATACGAAAATTAATTAAATATAAATGCGACATAGATACATAGTGGTGTTAACCTCGAATCGGAAGAAAATGAACTAAGATTGGAAAGTTTGCTAAGATCGGCTTTGGAGCAAATTGGCTTTGGTGATATTAACCAAAAGATACAAGGTGAGACGCACCTATGGAGAATTAAACCCATGACATCTAGGATTCCAAACTTATCTAAAAGTCGTTAGTTTTCGTCTAGGGGCAAAAAAAAAAAAAGGAGGAGGATTGAAATTGGAAAATCTTCTTATTTTGCCGTAAAAGGGCCCTTAAGTTTCAAAAATCTGTCAAAATGCCTAATTTTGCCTTAATTTTGCACTAAAATTTTGGTAGATTTGTCACAAACATAACCATTTAGATTTTTGATGACACAAAAATTAATTGAGGATAAGTGCCACACAAATAAATAGTCGTATTAACCTTGGATCCGAAGAAAATTTGCTAAAATCAGCTTTGGAGAAAATTGGCTTTGACGATATTTACCCAAAAATACACTGTGAGGCGCGCCTATGGAGAATCGAACCCACGATCTTTAACATAAAGCGAGCACTGAGAAAGCTCGGGGCACAAGAACCTGGATAGTTGGGCAGGACCATGCGCCCTAGGCTCTCCATGCTTTTTGTCCTCTGAAAGATCTCTAGAAGGCACCAATTCGATCGAACCGTGTATTCCGAGATAGAACTGGGGTTGAGATCTTGCTGTTCCTAATGGCCCGGAGAAGGTCGATGCCGATCTTCTCACCATCGTCTCTGTACACACGGATTCCAGCATCGTGGAGACGATCCGTCACGGTTTTTTGCGAGCATCCTTCCCGCCGAAACTCAAGAACACACGCTATAGTTGCTGATCGTATGCTTTTTCGACGATTGCTCCTTCTGTTGTTCTGGACAAACTTGGATGAACGATGCCATTGGAAGATGACCCGCGCAGAGGGGGAGCCCTCGGCAATTCCCTTCAGGATGTACATCGCGTGTGAAACGGACGGCTGAACAAAAATCGACACGCAGCCCTGCGTACCAACCGGGCCCTCTCTTTTGTAAAGAGGGCAAATGATTCTTCTTTTCTTAAAGTTAACGCAAGCTTCCGAACGCCATGCGCCGAGCGGCGTGCTGGTGGTGACTCTTAGCCATCTTCTGAGGCACGATTTCAAAAGATAACTCGAGAGATCCTCCGCGTGCGATACCTTCGACGCCTCCGCTAGCTCCTGGACAAACCTTGGAGACGATGTTGTCTCCGTCTTCCTGAAAAACTCTAGAGCTGTTGCTAGTCAGGACTCCAAAAGTTCTAGGAAACTTCGAGCCATTAAACTGGCTCGAACGTAATTGGAGGGAAATTCAAAAAAAAACGGGACGTTTTCTTCGGTCGAGTAGGTCAACAGCACGTTCGACTTTTACCCACTTTAGTGGGCCCCAACAAAAAGTAATAAAAGTAGACCAAGACTTTTATGATGCCCCGAGTCAAGATTACTCGAGGAAATATTAGATGGGCCTCTAGAACGCGACACGTGTCGCGATGGGTTCAAATTGTCAGGTAAACTCTTCTCTCTCTTCTTTCCACTCTCTCTCCTCTCTGCACGCGCTTTCTACGTCCTGCACGTTCTCTCGAGGAGAGAGAACGTGCAGGAGGTAGAAACTTGAAAGGAGGAAGCACGTGCAGAGAGGAGAGAGAGTGGAAAGCAGAGAGAGAAGAGCTCACCTGACAATTTGAGCCCACGCGACACGTGTCGTGTTCTAGAGGCCCTTCTTATTTGTCACGTTGACAAATAAGACCTAGCTAATATTTTCTCTGACTTGTGTGGGCAGTCTTCCGTTTGTTGCGCAATGAATGAATAATTTAAGAAATTTTTTCCTGAAAATGATTTGCTAACCAATGAATAGTGTTCTCCTTCTCTACAATAGTCCATATATAAATATTTAAGTGCGCGATGAGAATATATCTGATTTAAAGTTAGAATGTCACAAACTTATGCTAAAGAGAGAACTTCATAAAATTTTGGCTCTTTTTGGATCAGATTAATTGGTCCGATTTCCGATTCCCTGTGCAAAACCAGGCCAGATTGAAATATTATTTTGCTCATAGATCATAGAAGGAGACAAGAGGGGAGAGAGAGATAGAGAGAGAGAGAGAGACAGTGGCCATAAAGAGAGCCGTGGATGTGGAGATGGAGAAGATGAGCGTGGTGCAACTCAAGGCGATCAAGGAGCATGTAGCCTCCTCCAGGGCAGCCTCCCCGACGCCGGCACCGGCCGTTTCTCCTCCGTGGCTGCAGAGATGGAGAAGGAGAGCGTGATCCGCACAGACAAATCTGGGATCGAGGAGCAATGGGTTGACTTCTTTTGAGTTAAGCGTGATCAAGGGATGGAAGGTGACTGAGATAAGGAAATTAAACCCTCCCCGCACACTTGCCAGGAGGAATGTTATTTTTATGTTAGTAATAGATGAAGATTTAAAAGGAAGTAGGGTGCGTCAGTCCCCGGCTTTTTTCAATAAATTAATAGAACATTTAAAGAAGAAATGGAAAAGGTTGCCCCGGTTTTAGGCCGAGGACCGGTTCACTTGAAAATCGATTATCCTAATTCTTGGAATTCCCAAATCATTTAATTTTCTCATACTATATTCATTTAGGGGATGTTTGGTAACATTTCGGGAAACACCCGTTTTTGTTCTTTTGTTTCCGGAACATAAACGCGTTTGGTAATTTTTTTTTTATTCCAAGTAATAGATTTAGAACATAAAAAAAAAAAAAAAGTCATTTATTGTTCGAGAACAACTCAAGAAACAAGCTTTTTTCCTTTTCTTTTCTTTCCTTTTCTTTTCCTCTCTTCTTCCTAGCCGGTCACTAACCTTGATGATGGCTAGCGATTGGCCGACGAGGGTCGGCAACCTCGCCGGAGCCTTGCCGATGGCCGAGTGAGGCTCAACCTAGCCGATCCTCGCCGGATCGAGCCATGACGAGGCTCGAGGGACAAGAAAAAGAAAAATAAAAAAGTAATAAAATTATTAAATATTAAAAGAAATTCTAAGTCATAATAATATTTGGAGTTGTAACAAATGTATTTCTATTCACGGAATAAATTTTTTTATAATTATCAAAGCCTTAAAATGCTCAAAAACTGTTCTAGATAATAGAAATAGAAAAAAGTGTTTTTGAAAAGAAACTATTCCCAAAAACGTAAACGTTATCATACGCATTACGAGATGTTATTAGTACTTAAAGAAAGTTTAGAGTACAAGTTGAGAGCCACAACCTCATTTTATTCTAATTAGAATATTTAGTCAATGAACAATATTCTTGTTATTGATAACAATTTATGTTTAAATATTTTTGTGAATGATGGAAATATTTTTCAATTATTCATTTTTATAAGCGACCATTTTTACGATAGTATTTTTCAAATTATTTATTTTTCATGAAACAATGGAGCCTTAAAATATTTGTGAATTGTGAATGGTGTTGAAAAAATAAACCATATCAAACAATAATTTTCTTCAATGACTATCTTGCAACAATAACTTTCTCAACATGATAATATATCAAAGATAACCCCTGTTGTTGAGATAATAACTTTTATTAACTTAATAGTATGGAAGGCCGGCCATTAAAATTGCGATAGGTCAATTTAACCTCAACGTCATCCTATTAATTTATTTCATTTTTTAGATTCAAATTAGTCTTTTTCTTGTAAGAATAAAATTCATCCTCTAAAATATCGATATGGTAAAATTTGACATGGCCCTTTACACAATTCGAGATAAAAATACGAATTGCCCAGAGACAACACGCTTCAAACAAGTTCGTTGAGTCAAAGAGAAAACAAAAATGGAAGTTATACAGCCAAGAGCGGCTCCAACAACCAGCGATCCAAGTCTCTCAAGGCAGCTACAAACACGGCATCAACCTCCTTGACGAAAGTATGGAATATCGGAGCTCCCCCCAAAATACAAAATCTTCCTATGGACCATACGTCAAGACGCCGTACCAACACATGAAAAGCTTTACAAGAGAAGAGTCTTACCAGACCCAATATGCCCGCTCTGTTCCCAGTACCCTGAAACGATCGAGCACTTGCTCTTCTCATGCGGCTAGACAGGAGGAATATGGTCGGACCAAGCTTTGAAGAAGACTCAACAGCTTGCAAAACGTCCCCAAAACAGATAAGTGGTTAATGGATCTCTTCGAGGACAACAGCCGAAATTAGAGGATAGCAGCCGAAAACTCAACTGAAGTAGAGGAAGTCGCAACAATCCTTTAGTTCATGTGGAAGGCGAGAAACAACGCGCTATTCCGAGGACAGCAACCGAACCCCACAGCCATACTTGAAGAGGTGAGAGCTCAAGCCATCACCTACCTCAGATGGAACCCAAAGAACACTAGATCGAAAACCAATCTAGAAAGGAAGAAATAAAGTGGACGCCCCCAACAAACTCAAACCTCAAGCTGAACGTGGACGCGTCTTGGGCAGGGAGCGAAATCCCGAGCTCGATCGCCGGGATCTTGAGAAACTCGTCTGGAATGGTGAAGGGAGGCTTTGCGTGCGAGATCCGAGTTGAAACCCCTCTTCAAGCTGAAAGCCTAGCTTTTGTGAAAGGAAGCAAATCCAAGAGAATCATGTGTGGGTAAGTCAAAGAAAGGAATAGATTTTGTTTGGGAAAGAGATAACTTGACAGTAATGGAGAGCATAATGGGCCGGGAAGAAGTACTTTGGGCCGTGAGAAACATATAGTCAATGAAGGAAAAATAGTTCTAGCCCAATTTAATCCAGCAAAGACGAATCATTGCCCCTTGGAAGGAAACCAACTCACCGATTGGATAGCAAAAGCCCGTTGAATCAAACAACTCCCTCTTAATTGGACATCTTCCCATCCTCAGCCTCTTAGGGATATTTTATGTTCAGAGCTATGTTTACCTTTATCCTGTAATTATCGTATGAAGGAATGAAATAAATTACCCGTTTTCCACTCAAAAAAAAAAAAATCATCGATTTTCTTCGCTGAAATTTCTTTTCATTTCCTCCTGAGTTGACCCATTTCCTATTACTCCTTTTGAAAATAGAGGGGATGAGCTGAGTTTCATATAAAAGTAAAGATATAATCGAAAAGGATTTGCATGACCTCTGATCGCAATAGACATATATTTCATTACTTTTTTTTTCCTTAACTGTAATTAATACTTTCAATTTACAATAATTACAGGGGAAATATTTTAACAAAATTTAAAAAATCAGGCGGCAGCTTGCAAAAATTCGACACATCAGGGAACAGTTTGTTACATATGGAAAATCTAGGGGCATAGTTATGGAAATTTTGGCAATTTCCTTTCCCTTTTCCAGGTGCAAGTTTTCCTAATTGAGGTGCACTTTTATCCTGCCAATAGACGGTTACCATTTCCAGGCATATGTGCCTTCCATTTTGATTGAAGAATTTTTCCTCTTTTTGATCAACAGTGCCAGTAGGTCCTGAACCTTTTGTTTCACTTTACTTAGCCGAAATATTGTCCATACCTTTATTCATTTCACTATTTTTCTGAAAAAAAAAAAAAAATCCTTTCATTGTGGAACACTTTCCCATAGTGTGTGTGCGCACGCGCGCATATATGTGCTTAAAAAGAAAAGCAAATGAGCATTTGAAATCTTACTTTTGGTTCACCAGGATTCTTATTAATTAAACTTCTCGGTAAGAATTTTACTTGTTCATGAACTTTAACTTACATGTTAATCATAATCATTTATGCATGTTTTTCTACCGTAGTGGTGCTTATCATCATCTCATATCTTTCATTGCACTGTTATGTCTATTCAATCGTAGCTCAGTCATCATATTTTTTCAATCACACAAAGACACAGAAAGCAATCAAAAACTCGAGCAGCGCATGCATGAGGACCAGTAGTTAATGAAGTTAAAAAAGAAAGAGGATGTAAGGTCGACGAAGTTCAAAAATTTAGTAAGAAAACTTTGGTGAAGAAACAGTAGTTAATCCATTTTCAAGTAAAGCTTAATGATGGTACATACTGAAATGCTAGGATAAAATTGTCCAAAAAGTCTTAAATATATTGTACTTTTGTCAATTCAGTCCTAAACTTTTCTATTATACCAATTTCAATTTTTCCTTTTTTAAATTCCCTATTTTGCTATTGATTTAGTGGATAATTTCTCAAAAATAAAAACCCTAACTTTCACCCCATTACATGCTTGCTCTCCAACTTTGAAAAGTCATATACTATGCCGGCCACACCATGAAAAATAAAATAAAAGAGAAAATAAAAGAAAAAAATTCATAATAATTTTTAAAAATTTTCTATGTCAAATTGGTCGTACCATATAGGACGGTGGGTATTCATGACTATGATTTTCGACTATAATTCACTAAAAAAGACTAGGTTGATAAATCATCAAAATGTTTTAGATTAAATTGACCAAATAAAAAAGTTTATGATTAAATTGGTATTTATTTAAGACTAATTTGTTAATTTTCCCTAAGAAGTCAACCATATGTCTGGATCAAGTTTTCCATTTGGACCAATGTCTTAAAAATTACATTGGATCATAGATAACACTTTGGATCATGTTTCAAGAGCAACCGAGGCTTAGAAATTCTTGGTAATAAATCTTTTAATAGAGTTCAACAATAGATTATATGACCAACCAAAGATTTTTTTAGAGACAATTACAGAGCACGCCTTAATATTAATTATGATATTATCACATGAGTCAAAACTTTCATTTCATACGTAAAGTTGTAACTCTGATGTATTTAAGTCCTTTTGTTAATTTCATGAATGGATGAATAATATCAAGTGGCTTTTTTTCTAGCCACATAACAATTTCCATCTAGCGGGACTAATGGAAAGACTAACAAGGACGAATACGACAAATTTCAAGACCCAAATGCATTACTGCAACATCTTTTAGGTTGACTTACGGATTCATCATTGGAGATACTCATGTCACGCACTGACAAAGCTTATGATTTATGACTCCATAAACTCAACTTCGGGAATACACTTGCTATGTTTGCACATATAATTTTGGGACAAAAACGTCAACTGCGAAAATCCAGTGAATTGGTACACGGCATCTCGGGTCGCACATGAGTATCATGAAATTGGACAGAACATTCAGAGCCCCGTGAAATTTACACTACCACAAGACAAAATAATAAGTCTAGTAGTAAGTGTAAAGGTATAATCGGTCATATGATATGCATTTACTTAACTAACCCTGCAGCTAAATCCATGTCGAGTTTATGACACTACTCTTCTTGAAAAAACTTAAGCTCACTATAAATCAGAAATAAGTCTTGACCCCAGTTACTCAACAAGCTTAAATTAAGGATTCTCGAGCAAGACCGCTAGACTAATTCATCGCTATGCCTACAGTCGGCCTTAATACAAGAGCTGGACCAAACTCATCTCTAATCCGATGCAATCAACAGGACTCCGCAGGATAAGACAATGAAATGCCAAAAAGTTGAAGGAAATCTCGATTTGTTTGCCTTGCCACTCCTAACTTATTTACCTAGTAAGGTACTTCTTTACAGAAAGACCAAGAGTACCTCGTCCATCAAGAGAAGAACTAATTGTTTAACTGCCGCTCTGTATTGATGATGACAAAGAAGACGATCTCTGAAATAAACTCAAAAAGAGGCAACTAATTTTAAGGCAAATAGGAATTTACAGCTCTTGCCCTGGAGAAATCACTGCTAGAGATGAGGCATCCCACAATGCCAGTTAACTACAAAGGCGGTGACAACCAGTCAGTCAAATGAATTCAAATAGCTATTGAAAAGATCAGCAAAAGGAAATGAACCTATGTTGCAAGGGACATCTCAAGGGGAATAATACAGGAAATGGGGGTGCACTTACAATAATTACACTGGAAAACTCCATGGAGGCCGAAGTTGTAACCAAGCGCCGTGCTGGTGGTCAAACTGCCGTCCTTATAATAAATCATGGTGGCAGCATCTGGGGGATGCTCTGCAGTACAAACACTCTCTGGGCAAATTCCGCAGTGACAATCCTTTAGATGACCATCCTTGTCCTCGGAGCAGCCACTGGCAAAAAATAGAGCATAATCCTTGCCTTGTTCAAAGGAAATGTCCTGGATGCTGTTCGGTGGGACTGCATAGTCAATGCTTCCAGAGCTTGAAGTTACGTTGGTTTTCTCTTGCTTAATTCTATCTGAGGAGACATTTTCTGAAGGACTGGGAATCCTAGCGGTTGCTGCTATTGGGCTGTGAATAGGCCTGCTAGCACAAGTTGAACCATGAATGCCTGAATCAATAGACAATCTCTCTGGTGAGGGTTGTGGCTGAGCAACTGAAAGACCCTCAACTCGAATCTGTTTCAGGTGCCAACATCTTTTTCCACCTCATTTTCTCCAGATCCTCCTATAAACAGATGATAAGAACGGCATAAGCTGCCATTTAGTGGCATATATCGGCTTACGTGTTGCACTTGGAAGAAGAAATTCACATACAGGAGTAAAGGAGAAAGATGCTACTCTACATTCTCATGGAAAGCGAAACTGCAGATACTTCTGCCACTATGAGGTCTCCAAATTCAAAAAATTACACCGCTCAAGGCACATCCATTAATTATATCAATGTCTAATCTATTCTATAAAGTAGACAACCAATTTAATTTACTTTGGGACTCGGAAATCACCGTTCCTTCCATTCACATGAAGAAACATAAAAGCCATATTACGTAAAATTGCCCATAAAACATGTCAAAGCAATCAGGTGGAATAAGCAAGGACAATATAATAATCACTTCGAAGGAAAACCATGTTAAGTCCGAGCACAAAAAATTGGCGTTCTCCCTTTTCACCAAGCACTACATATTCTCTTTGAGTCCATGGAAAAAAAGTCGGTGGAAGAATGTCGAAATAATCATACCTTGTGTCTGCTGTAAAGCGCCCTTCACCTCTCTTTGGCCCTACAAATTGCACGCTTAATACCATGGTTGTCCATAAAACCATTTGGCCACAACTCTGCAAGCTGTAGCCAGTCTCCAAAAAGTCAAGACATTACTCTGACAAAAGCCTCAGAACCAGTGGATGCAGGTAAAAACCAACTGAGGTGATAAATAAACAGAGACCATGTAAAATAACAAGTCAAGCCAACCAATTTAGTGGGTTCCCTATGTTTCATTATGCATGCTATCACGATTATCATAAAAATGTCTACTTGCAGATGCCCAGAGTTGAGAACTGCAGCCATTTCAAAAGCAGGTAGCACTGTCCATTCTTTGCATTAGTTATTAATTCAGAACGAGGGCAAAGGCAGGTTTGGTGCTTGCATAATTTCATATAAATGCATAAATAAATCATAAACCAACACTGCATGTGAAACCCACATCAGGAAAATCATCACCATGTTTGACAACTATATGAACATGCTTGCAACTGTGACCATATTATATCTTAAATATCAGCACTGTCAATGCAGTGGATCCCGCATCCAGCTATTATTCCCTGCAAACTATGGCAATATACACACTCATGATGGTTTTGTGAACACTTCACAAAGATGAACCGTCAAAACAAGATTGCAACAAGTCTGTAACAGCTAGACAGCAATACAAATAGTAATTTTTAGTTTTTTGGGGCTAGTGGTACCTCAGCATATAATTTTCTGACTTGTGGACCGGTGTCCTCATCAAGACCCCGAAAGCATGAAATCAAATAGACAACCACGTTTAAAAGGAGCTTTCTAAAGCATGTTTCAACTCAAAAAATGCAGTATAAAAAATGTAGACGAATTATGTACATCAACAAAAAGGTCATAGAGATTGAATACTTAATGAAAAAGCATAATGAATCTCATTTAAAGTGATTTAACCTTATATGACAAATTCGATACTCTTAAACTAAATTTAAAAAAAAAAAAAAAAAAAGGACTAAATCCAAAGTAATAACTCCAAGACTTAAACCTTGTATTTTGCAGCCAAAACATTCTTCTCAATTACGAAGCTAACATCGGCCGAAGTTTTAGTGTAGAACTCCCCCCATTGAAGTTACCAATTTCTCAATCTCAGCCTGCAGATTCACGGAAATGGCAAAACAATTAGAGAGATGACAGGCTGCCACCATATTTGTTTGGACAAAAGCATGCCTGAAGCCAAAAGAATCAAAGGGTCACCTAGAAGGATACATGAATAAGGATAACCGACGCACCGCACTGAATTTGACAGACGAGCAACAACAAAGATTACACCCTAAAGGATCATACAAGGCCAGGCTTATCTACGAACAGCTGTACCTTCTCATCCACCTCAAAACCAGAAGCAAGGACTTTGACACCATCCATCGCAAGACAGCAAGTATACCCCTTTTGAGGCAGAGGTCTCCGTTCTTTCGCACACGAAACCACGCACTGCGGACCTGCCAAGAAGCAGAAACATCCTCCATAAAAATCGGATATTTTTCCCCAAAACCAGAAGAACTCCGACTCTCAACTTGCTTATCCAGCACATTGACCCCCAATGCTCCCGTTCTCATTTCTCGACCACAAGTTGCGGTTCAGCATTGAGCAGCCTCAAATGAAAACCAGAAACTAAATAAAAACAAGGACGAGAACGAGAACTTTACCGACTAGCTTACACCCCTTCGCCCAAAGATCCTCGAACTTCTGCGGAAAAAAAAAAAAACAACAAACCAACCTTCAGACACCCCGATACCTCGAAACGAAACCCGAACGGCCGTAGCGCCCGACCTCGATGCCCGAACTCACGTGATCGGAGGAGGAGATGACGTGGAAATCGGAGGCCCCGTTCCTGGAAGGATCGAAGCAGAGGAAGACGTCGGCCCCGTTGAGCTTGAGGGCGTCGTGGAGGGTGTCGAACAGCTCGGGCGGCACCAGGTTCCTCGACATGAACACGCTCGCCCCCTGGAACGGCTTCGTCTTCATCATCTTTCCTCTCCTCTTCTTCCCTTCCTTCCCTGCGGCGGCGGATTTCCTTCAGCGGACGATCGGTCTCATCGCTGAGGACTTTGCGAAATCCAGATTCGAATCGGAACTTGGAAGATGATGGAGGAGGAAGAGCAAATTGGGCGGAGAAAATTGAGTGGGAGTGAGCTTGTTCCGAATTCTTTACCCCCGAATTGGGGATGAATTAGGGCGTGAGAAAGCGCGGGAAGGGTTTTTCTTGGGTTCTTTTTTGGATTTTCCTTTTAATTCCCTTTTTAGTGCTATTGTTTTTGTGGCTAATTTCTTCAAAATATAAAAACCCCTAACTTTCACACCGTTACATGACTGAAAAGTTAGGTTGAAAAGGAAAAGAAAATAAAAAAATAAAAAAGTGAAAGAAATAAATTCAGAAAATTTTTAAAGATATTATCCAAGTCCTCTCAACCATGCAAGACGCCCTGTATCAATTAAAACTAAAAAGCCAAGCATGTACACATCACGTTGAACTATAAAGATAAACTAAATAAATGGAATCAATAAAACATGCCCTCCTGAGGACGAAATGGTATTATTATTCGGTCATCAAGGACATAAACAATCTTTTATGTCTGACAAGGGGAAACTGGGAAGAGAAGAGAGTGCCTATTTAGCAGTCATCACTGTAAGGTGGATGCCTCCTAATCTTCTGAAAACTTTCAGCTCAGCAAGTGAAATGTGTGGTTAGCCTGCTAGCCCTCCGTTCCATCGCTAGGTACGTTTTTCCCCCCTTGATTTGTACCTAGTGTCTCCGAGCCAAACAAAGTGATCCTGTTTCTTCTTCGGAGTTCTGAACTCCACGCTTTGTCATTCACTTTGTTCTTGTTGAGGATGGGTTGTCTCGGATTTGGGTCGGTTCAGAAGCGCTCTATTGATATATAGGGAGCATCGACCCAAAAAAACAAGAACAAGATTTACAGGGAGACTCCAGATAAAAAGTTGAACTAAATGTTAGTTCATCTGCCATTCATGCTTGCCTATACACTACAAAAATCAATGGCAGCGCAACTTGCCATCCACCTAGTCAACTAATTGTTACTTGCCAAATCCCATTCTTGAAGTCGCAACTGGCTCCTGCTGATGGGGGTTGATCATAAGAGTCAGGCATGACACAATCTTGGCCAGCAGGAAATGCAAGCCCAGACACAGACTTGCATGCCACGAGCACCCGT
The DNA here is from genome assembly GCA_014182555.1 of Eucalyptus erythrocorys. Classification (NCBI taxonomy): domain Eukaryota; kingdom Viridiplantae; phylum Streptophyta; class Magnoliopsida; order Myrtales; family Myrtaceae; genus Eucalyptus; species Eucalyptus erythrocorys. The sequence goes on from CM024602.1 coordinate 43,405,353, forward strand.
GTCTGTCCCTTCTCTTCAGGTTCCTGCCACATCTTCTCAGACTCCGGACATTCGTCCCGGGGTAAAACGCAACTGATGGATGAGTGATCACATCCAAGACCCTGGAAAACCACTTTTGCGCCGACATTATAGCCAAGACCCACACTAATGGTCAGAGTGCCATTGTTATAGTCAATCATGGTGGTGGCTACCGGAACTTCATTCACACAATCATCTTGAGGACAATCTCCAGTAATGCACCTAACTTGATGATTGATCCAGGAACACCCAGTGGCGAAAAACAAAACCGAATGACTGTCGTGTTCAAAGGAAATGCTTCTTGTGCTGTTCGATTGAACCACAGGATAATCAATTCTTTGAGGGCTGGGACTCACAACAACCACCCTCGGGATAATCTCATCACTTCGGGAGTTTTTGACAACCAAAGTGACATTGTCAGCTGAAGTCTGGCCCAGATCTGCCAAAGTAAAGCTTCAATTACTCGACAAGTGCAAATACACATACTCTTTTTATTACAAAAGGTCACAAAAACGATTTAAAATAGATTCAACCCTAACCGCCATCTTCAGTACTAACACAATGGAATGATTTTCTAAATTGCCAATACCAGATGATTTCAAACCCAGATAATTGTGCGGTAAAGCCAAACAGGCAACAGCAAAGTAGCATAATTCGAAAAGCCAACATTCGATACAAAGATCATCCATTTTTCAGTAATTTCGTTTTCATGTTGCTTCGTGCCCAGCAGCAACACACAATCTAATCAAAAACAGACAAGAACAATCAAAAGTAGACCAAAAGTTGCAGCAAACGAAATATCGCCTTCTTCAATAAACGCAACCAGATGATTTCAAACCCAGTTAATAGTGGGTAGAGCCAAACGGGCAAGAGCAAAGCAGCATAATTCGAAAAGCAAACGTATGATACCCACACGATCTCTTTTTCACTAATTTCTTGTTCTGCCCTCGGCAGCAACATATGTTCTAATCAAAAACAAAGATGGACAATCAAAAGTAGACCAACAGTACCAACAGTTGCAGCAAACGAAATATTGCCTTCTTCAATAATCACAACCACATGATTTCAAACCCGGCTAGTAGTGCAGTAGAGCCAAACAGGCAATAGCAAAGCAGCATAATTCGAAAAGCCAACATACAATACCCACACGATCTCTTTTTCACTAATTTCTTGTTCTGCCCCTGGCGGCAACACACATTCTAATCAAAAACAGAGAAGGACAATCAAAAGTAGACCAACAGTTGCAGCAGACGAAATATCGCCTTCTTCAATAATCACAACCAGATGATTTCAAATCCGCTTAATAGTGCAGTAGAGCCAAATGGGCAACAGCAAAGCAGCATAATTCGAAAAGCCAACATACGATACAAACATGATCTCTTTTTGCACTAATTTCTTGTTCTGCCCCCAGCAGCAACACACAATCTAATCAGATATAGGGAAGAACAACCAAAAGTAATTGCAGCAAACGAAACATCGCCTTCTTCAATAGTTGTGATCACCCCCATAAACCATGAGAAAGATTTACGATAGCAAAGATATGGCTAGGGTTTTTACATGAAGGGAGGGGAATGCGGCTCTCGCAAAGGGAGAGGGATTATAAGTAGGAACCACATAAGCAAATCGTATCGTTTGTGAAGTTTTCGACTGCTACAATCACATCACCTGCCAAAGCGGCAGGCTTTCCTCTATCCGTCTCATAAGCCGCTCATCATTTTATTTCAGGTCAAAATTCAAATTCTAATAATAAAATCGATTCGACCTGAGAACCACGGTAGAAAGGCAGCTCCATCCAATTCTCGGGTTGAACCGGACCCGCGGCACAAAACCCTAATCCCCTTTCACTAACACCACAGAAATGATCTCGTGAATTACCAACGCCATGACGATCTCAAAGCCAGCTAATCATGCGGCGAAGCCGAGGCGCAACAACAAGCATCGCAGTTCGAGGAAGCTCTTCGGTAATTTCGACCGACGATCCGCGTCGCCGGTAGCGACACACAGATCCAATCAACGCCGGCAAAGATGAATTCAAGAAGGATAAGAAGGACTCACCGCATATAACGAGAAGTGCTGCTAGTGCCAGAGCAAGCATCTCCGGCGCCGTCAGCCGCCGTGGCCCCATTCCGATCAGCCGAAAGATTCGCAGGAGACGAGGAATCGCAAACTCTTTTCGCTGGCGTTTCGGAGCAAAAAGGCGTAGTCGATCGCGTGCAGAACAAGCAGGAGGCCGACGCCCTTTTAAAGCAGGCAGCTCGAAACTCAACTGAGAATTTTCTTTTTTTGTTTTTTCTGTTGAAGGACGCGGGAGCCACCGGGGGCTGCGATGGCCGTGGCCGGCGGTGGGAATCGAGATGGTGACGGGCCGTCCGAGTGAATATTTGACATGGATAGAAGACGGCCATGGGCCCGTGGGGGGAGTCGAAAGGCACTGCACCCATTGGGCCTCTATGAGAGCCGAGGTTGGTGTGGGCTTGGGCCACCGAGGTCGAAGATGGCCTTGGCCCGTGGTGGGAGTTGAAGGACACTGGATCCGTTGGACCTTTGATAGAGGAATGTTTAGTGTGGACCCCGGCCCAAACATTTGGAATATGGCCATGGCCCGTGGTGGGAGTTGCAGGACGCTGGGCCCAAAATGGGTTCGTCGATACCCATCTGGTTTCCGAATTTCTGTTTTTAGGTCTTCGTAAATTCTGTAGAAAGAAAATAATAGGTCACGTTAGCCTTACAGTTCAAGCACCAATATTGCGGAATTCGTTAAAAAAAAAAAAGAGAGTAAATTCTTAGAGAGGATCATCCTAGTGACTACCCTTCTCTAGGAGAACGGGATCAAGCACCAATACTTACAAGAGTGGATTTCGTTAAAAAAAAAAAAAAAAAAGTGAGTGTTAAGTATGAATGAAGTTGAAAGACAAAAAAAAATCATGGGAAAATGGAGTTACCTAGTTATATTATTCCTCAAAACGTCCATCAAACAGCCGCCGTTGAAGTGTGTCCTAGAGATGTTCCCAAGCAATGCTGTTGGCCCTTTCTAAATTCGGTTCTCAAACCTACAAGAGAAAGCACGACCATCGATGAATCTACTACATGCAACCAGGAACGCAAAATAGCCTTTGTCCGAAGGACACAAGCGATGCTATCTTGTATCAATATGATCGAATACATAGCTATATACAAAATGACTAGGATAAGTTATATATAATTCAAAAATCTATTGAAATCCCTAAATTTCCTTCAATTTTGCATTAAAATTTTGATAGATTTGTCATTAGTGTAGTCCTTTAAATTTTTTCTAACATGAAAATTATTTGAGAATAAATGTGTCATAGATACATAGTGGTATTAACCCTGATCTGAAGAAAATGAATTAAGATTGGAAAATTTACTAAAATCGGCTTTGGAGCAAATTGGCTTTGATGATATTAACCGAAAGATGCAAGGTGACACGAACCTATGGAGAATTGAACCCACAACCTCTAACATAATTTCCACATATTGCTAACACAAAAACACCCAAGGCAAACTACAAGAATGACCAACATGCGATGTGCGTCTGACCCGAAAATTCAATACAAATAAATTTCTTAAATGACGTCGTTTTGTAGTCAAGGGTGGGAAAAAAAAAATGAATTGAAACTGGAAAATATGCTAATTTTTCCCTAAAAGGGCCTTGGGTTTCAAAAATCTGTCAAAATCCCTAACTTTTCCTCAAAATTTTGGATTAAGATTAGGGTTGATTTCTCATAAGTGCAACCATTTAAATTTGTTGCCACACGAAAATTAATTGAGGATAAGCGCAACACAGATACATAGTGGTATTAACCTAGGATCTGAAGAAAATGAATTAAGATTGAAAATTTGCTAAAATCAGCTTTGGAGCAAATTGGCTGTGGTGATATTAACTGAAAAATACAAGGCGAGATGCGCCTAAGGATAACGGAACCCGCGACCTCTGACATAAAGCGAGCGCACAGGACGCTCGGCCGATAAAGACTTGCTATTCTCTTATCTTCACCAGCATGGCGGAGGCGCTGGTGCTCGGCCTCGCGTCGCCGTTGTCGGTCTTCGGCGTCTCGTTTCCGGGGGTGCTGGAATCTGCTGCCGCTTGCTCTTCCTCCATCTACGGTATTTCCTTCCATCCCTATCTCGAAATCTCCGACTCGCTGTTTCCTTCCCGATTTCGTGACGGAGGAGAGATGTTAAGCATGAAAGATGGAGAGGTGCGTTTACCTGGGCTTTAGGGAGACAAGAAGCTGGATAGCTGGGCAGGACCATGTGCCTCAAGCTCTCCATGCCCTCCGTCGTCTGAACGAGCTCTTGAAGGCACCGATTCGCTCGAACCGTGTTTTCCGATACGGAACCAGGATCGAGATCTTGCCGTTCCTAGAGGCCCGGAGAAGGTCGGTGCCGATCTTCTCACCGTCATCTCTGAACACACGGATTCCAGCATCGTGGAGGCGATCTGTCACGGTTTTTGTGAGTATCCTTGCCGCCGAAGCCCCAAAAAAACACACGCCGTAGTTGCTGGTCATATGCTTTTCCAACGATTGCTCCTTCTGTTTTTTTTGGACAAAACTTGTATGAACGAGACTTTCCGTCGTAATGAATCGGGTTGCCTTATGAGGGGGGGGACCTTGAGCAATTTCCTTCGGCATGTACATCGCGTGAAACGTACAACTAAAGAGAAATTCGCTGGCAGCCTAGCGAACCCACCATTCCTTTTCCTTTTGTAAAGAGAAAGAAAAAGCACGGACGGCAGATGATTCTCCTTTTCTTTAACGTAACGCAATGAACAAACAGCTTTTGTCTCGGGGAAGCTTTGTCGCGTCTTCCGAACACCATGCGCCGAGCGGCGTTCTGGTGAAGCACGCGAACGGGCGAGCGGATGATGCTTTTGCCATCTCCCGATACACGATTTCAAGGAATGATTCGAGAGATCCTCCGCGGGGGCGATGCCTCGGAATCTCCGATGCCTCCGCGTGCTGCACGACGAACCTTGGCCAACGATATTATATTCACCTTCCTGGAAAGTATCGTCCGGAGCAGTCGCTGCTCTTCCAGGGCGTCTGGGACGTCCCGACCCGTTCGTTTGGTCGAACGTAATTGGAGGGAAAAGCTATCAAGTTATGGGGCTAGAATTTAGGTGACTAGACAGGACGACTAACTCCACGAAAGGTACTTTTTTTTGAAATTTCCCGTCAATTACGTTCGACCAAACGAACGGGACGTCCCGTTGTAGCCACCTAACCCAACTTTATAGCTTTGCGACGGTGGACCAAACGAAAAATAAAACAAGTCGACCAAGACTTTGCAATTGATGTAGGCGATGCACTGAGTCAAGATATAGGGTGCGTTTGGTTAGACTTTTGAGAAAAGCCTTTAAAAAAACACAAATGATTTTAAGTAGAAGAGGTTTTTTAAAATGTAAATGGCGTTTGGAAAATTATAATATGAAAGTCCATTTCGAAGTATCTTTAGATAAGGGAAAAAACCACTAAAAACCCTAAACTATGCACAAAGTGACAAAAATACCCCAAACTTTTTTTGCACCATCAAAAACTCCCAAGTTTGCCATCTCGTGACACATTTACCCCATCGAGGGTATTTTCGTCTTTTTTATTTATTTTTCTTTTTTTTTTTTTCTCTTCCCTCCGGAGTCGGGGGAGGGAAGAGAAAATTAAAAAAGAAAAAGCAAAAAAAAAAAAAAGAAAAATGTTTTTAAAAGCAAAATGACCAAAATGCCCCTAAGATTTAGGGTAAATGTGTCACGCGAAATGAAAGTTCGGGTTTTTGTGTCACACAAAAAATAGTTTGAGGTAAATGTGTCGCGAGATGGCAAAGTTTGGAGTTTTTGGTAGTGCAAAAAAAAAAAAAGTTTGGGGTATTTTGTCACTTTGTGCATAATTTAGGGTTTTTGGTGGTTTTTTCCCTTTAGATAAAATGGTGTTTGGAAGACTTATGTTTGCAAAGCACATTTATTAATAAAAAAAAAAAAAAAAAATATTAAATTTGGTAAGGGCAGTGGCTGCCAACGATATGGGATCACCGGCCACAGCCTTCAAGCGGCCCGTTGGAAACCACCCGGCGAGGGCTGCCCGAGGTCGGGTGACCTCCGACGTGGGTCGCGCGACCCCCGATGAGACCTCGCCTGAGGTCGGGGGACCTCGGCGAGGGCCACGCCTGGGTTGCGCGACCTCGCCGATGGTCACACGACCACGAGCAGCTGTCGTCGAGGCCACGCGACCCTCGCTTAAGGTCGCGCGACCTCGCCATGGTCGCGTGACCCCGAGCAGCTTTCGTCGGGGCCACGCGACGCTCGCCTAAGGTTGCGGCGACTCGGATCCGAGCCATGAGGACCTAGATCTGGGCCACGCCTAAGACACGCGACCTCGGCGAGGGTCGCACGGGTCGTGCGACCTCGCCGGTGGTCGTGCGACCCCAAGCGGCCGTGGCCAGGGGCCACGCGACCCTTGCCTGAGGTTGCGCGACCTCGGCGAAGGCCACGCCTAGGTCGCGCGACCTCAAGCAGCTGTCGCCAGGGCCACTCGACGGAGAAGATGAACAGTGTCTCCTCAAGGCAAAAAAAACGAAAAAACAAAAAGTTCGTAAGGACAATTTTGGGGAGAAAAAAAAAAAGAATAAACAGTATCTGTGGGCATGCTGAAAAAGCCGAAAGCCCAAGACAGGTCCTCACCTGCCTTAGGCTCTTCGCCTTTACAAGGCTGGCATTCTCCAAATGGGGCTTTAAATTTTTTTGCCAAACACCCCCACATTAGCCCAAACATCTTTTGGGGCTCAAAAACCCTTGGCAAAGTGGTTGTCAAACGTAGCCATAGGCCATTTGGTTTGGCATTTGAAATGAGCCTTGGAGCTCTAAATAATCAAATATAAACGCGTTTGGTTTATGTTTTTACTAAACTTTAAGAAAATACAATTGCATTTTCAAAAGACTCTAAACACCTTTAGTCCAAAGTAGGTTTCAAGATACTTTGGAAAGTTACATTTTCGAAATGTAAGTCTTAGCATCGGTTACTGTTCATATTCTCCAAAGACCGCTACACGAAAAAACTAATCTAAAGCCAACAACTACCGGCCAAGGGGTCTCACACTAACGACCACCATCTGAGGGTCGCCCGACCCCAGCGATCGTTACCAAACCTTAGGCAACTAATGTCCTGAATCGCGCGACCTAAGTGACTACCTAGGTTCAGCCATCGCACGACCCCAGGTAGTGGCGCGAATCTAGGCTGCCAATGCCTGGGGTCAGGAAACCTCAAGCGAGGGCATCTAGGGGCCAGATTTGGCCATCCAGCTATCTGACGGCCAAATCTGGCCAATCGGTGGCTAGACTTCAAAAAAAGAAATACAAAAATCTTTTTTTTTTTAATTTAGTAAAAGTCCTCTACAAATGCAATTTTTACCAAATAGCATTTTTGCCAAAATTGTTTCCAAATACATTTTAAAATTACAATTCACCTTGCGCTATTTACATTTCGAAAAATTCCCTTAACCTAAAAGTATTTGCATTTTCCCAAAAACATTCCCCTAAAGCCGAACCAAACAAGTTTGCGCAATGATAAGACATCTTTGGCCCATAGTCAGTGGCCGCTAGATAAGGATGACTCGTGGTGGGGGTTCTAATCTTTCGTCTATTACGAGAACAACTTAAGGAATCTTTTCTAAAAATGATTATTTGTATCGTTTAAAATCGTTAGTCAATGAATAATATTTTCGTTTTCTACTATAATCCGTGTGTAAATGTTTCGGTGGGCGATGAAAATGTTTCCCGTTTAGAGTCGAGGGCCACATACTCATTCCAAAGAGAATTTCATAAAATTCGCCTCCTTTTGGGTCAAATCAAGGACAAGTTTGATAATCATCATTTTTTTTTTTGGTTATTTTGTTCCTCGAAAAAGAAAAATAACATAAATTCACTTGGTATCGTTTTTTCTGTTTCCTATAATAGAAAAATAGTTAGATAATTTCTTAACTTTTACCCCAAAAAATAGTTAGATAATAGATTTAAAACGGAAACAATAAATAAAAATTTACACTTCTTTTTGTTTGTGTGAATAGAAATACAAAAAACTATTTCTAAACAAAAATGTTACCAAACGTATCATAATGGATGAAAATCCCGATTACAAAACTGCGCCAGACGGAAATACTATTTGCTCGTAGAAGGAGAGAAAGGGAGAGAGACGGTGGCCACGGAGAAAGCGGCGGCTGTGGAGATGGAGAAGATCAGCGTGGTGCAGCTTGAGGCAACCAAGGAGCATACAGGTCTGGAGATCAACCTCCTCCAGGACGGCCTCGCCGACGTAGGCACCGGTTGTTTCTCCTTCGTTCGTGGCTACTGGCTACGGAGATGGAGAAGGAGAGCGTGGTCCGCACGGACGAATCTGGACATCGAGGAGCAATGGGTTGACTTCTTTTCATATGAGCGTGATCAAAGGGATGGAAATTGGAAAGTGACTTGAGATAAAGGAAATTAAACCCTCCCCGCGCACTTGCCTAGAGAGATGTTATTTTTATGTTAATAATAGATGAAGATTAAAAAGGAAGTCGGGTGTGTAAGTTCCCAGCCTTTCTTAATAAATTAATAGAAAATTTAAAGTAGAAATGGAAAACGTCGCCCCGGGTTTAGCCCCATTTGGTTCAGCTTTGGGAGTGGGCTTTGAGACTCTAAAGTCCCTTGACCAAATGCAAACGTGTTTGGTTCAATTTTTTGGCAAACTTTGACAAGATAAATTGCATCTCCAAAGGACTATAAAGGCTCTGAGTCCAAAGCAAGTCCGGAGGTCCTTTGGGAACTTGCATTTTCGGAATACAAGTTTCGATTACTGTTCATCTTTGAGGAAAATCACCGCACGAAGGTCGACAATCGCTAGCCAAGGGTTGCGTGCACTGGCGATGCACCAGTGACCACCGCCTGGGGGTCGCCCGACCCTGGTGACCGTCGCCAGACCTCAGGCGACACGATGGGTCACGCAACCTAGGCGATTAATGGCCTAAATCGTGCGACCCAGGCGGCCACCAGAGATCGGGTGACCTCAAGCAATGGCCGCCTGGTCCTCGAACCCCGGTGACCGTCCGGGGGTCGATCGGCCATTCGATCACGAGATCCAACGGTCCAATGGCCAAACTTCAAAAAAAAAAAAAAAAAGAATACATATATATATGTATATTTTTAATTTAGTAAAAGTCATTTGCAAATGTAAATTTTATCAAACGGTATTTTGACCAAAGTTATATCTCAATGCAAATTTTACCAAACATATTTGCATTTCGGAAAACCCCATTCACCCAAAGGTATTTACATTTTTGCAAATGCATTCCCCGAAAGCCGAACTAAACGAGGCCTTAGGCCAAGGACCGGCTCACTCGGAAACCAATCATCCTTGTTTAATTTTCTTATATTGTATTCATTTAGATGTTATTGGTACTTAAGAAAGTTTAGAGCATAAGTTGAGAACCACAACCTCATTTTATTTGAATTGAAATTATTAGTCAATGAATAATGCCGTCATTAATAATAATAATTCATGTTTAAATATTTTCGTAAATGATGGAAATATTTTTCATTCATTCTTTTTTTTTTAAAATGATGTAAATGATCATTTTTACGGAAATATTTTTTGAAGTATTTATTTTTCATGAAACAATGGAGCCTTAAAATATTTTTGAATTGTGAATGGTGCTGAAAAAATAGACCATATGGTATCAAATAATAATTTTCTTCAATGACTATCTGACGACAGTATATCTCGACATGATAATATATCAAATATAACCGCTATTGTTGAGATAATGACTTTTATTAACTTAATAGTATGGAAGGCCGGCCATTAAAATTGCGAGAGGTCAATTTAACCTCAACGTCATCCTATTTATTTATTTCATTTTTTAGGTTCAAATTAGTCTATTTTCCTGTAAGAATTAAATCCATCCTCTAAAATATCAATATGGTAAAATTTGGCATGTCCATTTACACAATTTGAGATAAGAATACGAATTGCCTAGAGAAAATAAGGCTCTCTTAGGTAACCATCCTCAAAATAGTTATTTTTATTCATTTGTTCACCAAATCAAAAAAATAATATAAATCTATTTGATAAAATTTTGTATTCCTAAGAGCAAAAATCTATTCTTTTATTCCTGGCAATAGATTTAGAACAGAATCAATAAGTAGAAAAAAAGTTACTTCTTACTCCCGTGAACAATTTCAAGAATCAAGACTAGTTATATTTTTTTCTTTCTTTCTTTTCTCATTCTCTTTTTTCTTCTTCTTCTTCCTTCTAGTCCTAGCTGGTCACTAGCCACCGCCGACCACCACTGCCACCATTGGCTATGGCTAACGACTGATGGGGTGAGGTACGGCAAACTCACCGGAAGCTCGTCTGACCACAGCAAGCCTCGACCTCACCTGGCCACCAATGAGCCCAAGCCTCGCGTTGGCTAGTAAGGCCAAGCTTGCACTGCCTAGGCGAGGTTGAGGCTTGCCTGGGCGAGCCTCTAATGAGCTCGTCGAATCTCGCCCAGTTAGTTGCCAACCAAGAAGGAAGAAGAAGAAAAAAAGGAAAATAAAAAAATAAAAAGAAAAATATAGTAAAAGTATAAAAATTAAAAATCCTATCGGACACATTTCTATCCCGAAAATAGAAATTTTTTGTAATTACTAAACACATTATTTTATTTAGAAATTGGTTTTGAGAACAAAATTAAAAAGAAAAATCATTTATGATCAAAAATTGTTCCCGAAAATAGAATGGTTACCAAACAGGAGGCCCTATTTGGTAACCATCCTTAGAGTAACTATTTCTATTCTTTGTTTTTGGAACGAAAAAGGAACAAAAATCCATTTAGCAAAATTTTTATTTATGGGAATAGATTTGAAGTAGGAAAAAGTTACTTCTTATTCCTAGAAATAATTTCAAGAATCAAGCCTAACTTTTTTTTCTTTCTTTTCTCCTTCTCTTCTTCTTCTTCTTCTTCCTTCCAGTCAGCCACTGCCAACTGCCGCCGTTGCCATTGGCTGTGGTTGGCGACCAATGGGACGAGGTCCAGTGAGCTCGCCGAAAGCTCGTCTGACCACAGGCGAGGTCGAGGCGCGAGCTTGCTGGACCTTACCCAACAAATTGTTGGCCACGAAGAAGGAGGAAGAAGAAGAAAAAGGAAAAAAAAAAAAGAGAAAAATATAGTAAAAGTATTAAAAATTAAAAGGAAAAAAATTCTATAAAACACATTTCTATCCCAATAATAGAAATTTTGTGCATTTCTATCTCGAGAATAGAAATTTTGTGCAATTTACCTAAGCCTTAGGGGGACAAGAAGCTAGATAGCTGGGTGGGACCATGTGCCTCAAACTCTCCATGACCTCCATTGTCTGATCAAGCTCTTGAAGGCACCGATTCGCTCGAACCGTGTTTTTCGACATGGAACCAGGATCGAGATCTTGCCGTTCCTAATGGCCCAGAGAAAGTCGGTGCCGATCTTCTCACAGTCATCTCTGAACACACGGATTCCAGCATCGTGGAGGCGATCTGTCACGGTTTTTGTGAGTATCCTTGCCACCGAAGCCCAAGAACACACGCCGTAGTTGCTGGTCATATGCTTTTCCAATAATTGCTCCTTCTGTTGTTCTGGACAAAACTTGTATGAACGAGTCTTTCCGTCATAATGAATCGGGTTGCCTTAGGAAGATGACCGTGCGGAGGGGAGAACCTTGAGCAATTCAGTACCATGCGGAGCAGTTGTCGCTTTCCCAGGACCTATAGGACGTCCCGTTCTGGTCGAGTTAGTCAAAAAAACGTCCCGTTCTAGCCACTTAACTTTTGTAGCTTTTGAACGGCGGACCCAACTAAAAATAAGCAAGGTGGACCAAGACTTGTAAGTGATCTAGTCGTTGCAACGAGTCAAGATATAATAAACGCAACGGCGAGACTCCTTTGGCCCAAATTCAATGCCCGTTGGAAAGGGGAACGACCGACGATTCGTTTGTTTTGGGGGGGCGGCGGGGGCGTGGGGCGTTGGTGGTGGGCTTCATCTTCCGTCTGTTGCGCAATATTTTTTTGAAAATAAATATATTATTTGAAATTATTAGTCAATGAATAGTGTTCTCGTTTTTTTGGGCAATAAAAATATTTCTCATCCAGAGTTGAGGGCCACATACTCATTCTAAATAGAACTTCGTAAAATTTTGGCTTCTTTTGAATAGAATCAATGACATGTTTGATAACCATCATGTTTTTTTTTTTTTTTTTTTAATGTTATTTTGTTTACTAGAGGAAGAAAAAGAACAGATATTCACTTAATGTCATCAGCTAATTTTTCTATTCATCACAGTAAATGAATAGTCAAATAATAGATTCGAAACGGAAACAAGATATAATATATATATATATATATATATATTTCTTTTTGTTCATCGGAAAAGAAATGGAAAAAATTATTTCTAGACAAAATTGTTAATAAACACACCATAACCAATCAAAATGCCAATTCTTTACGCAAAACTGGCTGGACAGAAATATTATTTTGCTCATAGAAGGAGAGAGAGGGAGAGAGATGGCGGCCACGAAGGCCCCGTTTGGTAACCTTCAGCAAGCATCTCGCATTCTAATTTTTGTTAGAATCGGTTTGGGACGAGAATCGTGTTTGGTAAAATTTTTGTTCCCGAGAACAAATACATTCCCGGAATCAGTTTGGGATGAGATTTGAGAATAAAAAAAAAAAAGTTGATTCTGCGTCCGAGAATCAAAAAAAGAATAAACACGTTAAAACTCCCTTCTTCCCTTCCGCCATCCCGCGGCCACCGCCTGCCGCCGCCCGCCCCCGCCGCCGCCCGCCGCCGCCGGCGGTCGTGGTCACCGGGCCGCCGGTCCGGCTAGCTCGCCGGAGGCTTGCTAGGCCGGGGTGAGGTCCGGCGAGCTCGCCGAAGGCGAGCCCAACCACCGGCGAGCTCGCCGAAGGTGAGCGCAGCCCACCACCGGCGAGGCCGAGCCTCGGCGGGGCCGGGCGAGGCTCGCCGCCCCCGGTCGGCGAGGCTCGGCCGACGAGGGCCGGCCTCGCTGAGGGCCGGCGACGCTCCGGTGAGGTCGCCGGCCGGAAGAAGAAAAAGGATAATAGGAGAAAAGGGGAAAAAAGAAAAGGAAAAAAAGAAAAGAAAAAAAGTAAAAAGTAAAAAAAAAATTATTTAAAAATTAAAAGAAATTAATTTGGAACGGAATCAATCTACACGTTATCAAACGCAATTCTATTTCAGAATCGAAATTTTGAACAATTACCAAACACGTTTTTTACTCGAATCGCCCGAGAACAAAATAAAAAATAATCAATTCTTGTCGAATCGTTCGGGAATAGAATCGTTACCAAACGTGCCCGAAGAGAGCCGTGTCTGTGGAGATGGAGAAGATCAGCGTGGCGCAGCTTGCGGCAATCGAGGAGCATACAGGTCTGGAGATCAACCTCCTCCAAGACGGCCTCGCCGGCGTCGGCACCGGTTGTTTCTCCTCCGTGGCTACGGAGATGGAGAAGGAGAGCGTGGTCCGCACGGACGAATCTAGAGATGGAGGAGCAATGGGTTGACTTCTTTAGAGATGAGCGTGATCAAAGGGATGGAAAGTGACTTGAGATAGAGGAAATCAAAACCCTCCCCGCGCACTTGCCTAGAGAAATGTTATTTTTATGTTAATAATGGATGAAGATTAAGAAGGAAGTCGGGTGTGTAAGGGCGCGCATGATTCTATTTCTGTTCCAGAAATAGTTTCTAGAAAAGAAATAGATTTTTCTATTTCTAGTTAAGATGAGTTTCTAAACAAAAATAACCGTTTGATAACGACAAAAATTTCTACTCTAAAAATAGAAATTCGTTTGATAACGACACAAAATTTCTTTATTTCGAACGGCGGCGGCGGCGCGTCCGGAGACCGGGCGGCGGCGGCGACCGGCGGCGCGCGGAGTGGCCGGCGGCGTCCGGCGGCGGCGTCCGGCGTCCGGCGGGAGACCGGGCGGCGGCGGCGGCGGGCTACGGGGGCGGCGGGCGGGCGGCGGCGGCGGCGGGCTACGGGCGGCGGGCGGCAATCGGCGGGCGGGGGCGGCGGCGATGAACGATGAAAATTTTTTTATTTCTCATTTCTTGTTCAGATCTATTTCGGAACCAAAATCTATTTCAGAAATAGAAAAGTGGAATAATTTTACCAAACGGATTTCTATTCCGAAATAGCGCGCGTCATGCACCCCCTAAGTTCCCAGCCTTTCTTAATAAATTAATAGAAAATTTAAAGTAGAAATGGAAAACGTCGCCCGGTTTTAGGCCGAGGACCGGCTTACTTGGAAATTGATTATCCTTATTCTTGGAATTTCCAAATTGTTTGATTTTCTTATATTATATTCATTTGGAGACGAATCTTTCTCATTATCATAGTGGATTCTAAAAAATAAGAGTTTATATCGAGTAAAATATATACTTCGACTTTCTTGTGTTAAAACTTTGGCTTGTAAACACAGAGATTGGACGCACTTTTTTAAAGAGATTAGGTTTGAAAGTATCAAACGAGAGCTACAAGCAAATAGAACATCTTTCAGGAGTATCAATACTGTTACGTGAGTCATAAACGCATGAATGCGATGTACCAAAAAATTTGCGGTTCCTAATGGAATAGGTAATAAAGCAACCTTGCCACCTACTACCACTAAATCACCACCTCCCCAAGTCAAACTGGTGCAACATGAATGTGATGTACCAAAAAATCTGCAGTTCCTAATGGAATAGGTAATAAAGCAACCTTGCCACCTACTGCCACTAAATCACCACCTCCCCAAGTCAAATTGGTGCTTGCTGTTGCACCAAGGGCGGTTGTAGCAATTAGATAACATCTTGCTTCGAATATAGGAGTTGCTAAGAGTAAAATTTGGAAAAAGGAGCCCATCGTATAAGAAATACAGCAAGAAGTTATGCAAGGGCATCCCCTATTGCTAAATAGAGCGCCTACTCTGTATAGATTAGACATACACGCATTTCAACCCATTTTAGTGGAAGGACGTGCTATTTGTTTATATCCATTAGTTCGTAAGGAATTCAATGCAAACTTTGATGAGGATCAAATGGCTGTTCATGTACCTTGGCAAGTCACATATTGCGCACTTATTTTACCACTTGTTTTTTATTTTAGAAATCTTATTTATGCTATACTTAGGCTTTATTGACTCATTTCATATCATGGTTCAAGAGTTTAAATAAAATGGTGGGTTTTCTTATTTTATTTCTTTTCGAAATCCAAAGAAATTTCTAGAGAACTTCTTAGATCATCTGTTAACTGCTCAATCAATTACTTCTTCTAATTGAAATAATTAGTCGATGAATAATGTCCTCATTAATAATAGTAATTCATATTTAAATATTTTCGTGAATGATAGAAATATTTTTCATTCATTCATTTTTTTTAAACGATGCAAATGATCATTTTTACAAAAATATTTTTTGAAGTATTTTTTTTCATGAGACAATGGAACCTTAAAATATTTTTGAATTGTGAATGGTGCTGAAAAAATAAACCATATGGTATCAAACAATAATTTTCTTCAATGACTATCTCACGTCAGTAACTATCTTGACATGATAATATATCAAATATGACCCCTATTGTTGAGATGATGACTTTTATTAATTTAATAGTATGGAAGGCCGGCCACTAAAATTGCGAGAGGTCAATTTAACCTCAACGTCATCCTGTTAATTTCTTTCATTTTTTAGATTCAAATTAGTCTATTTTCCTGTAAGAATTAAATTCATCCACTAAAATATTGATATGTAAAAATTTGACACGTCCCTTCACACAATTCAAGATAAGAATACGAATTGCCCAGAGAAAACAAGGCATTGTTCGGTGACCATCCCCAAAATAGCTATTTCTATTCATTTGTCTCTTGAAACAAAAAAATAACATAAATCCATTTGGTAAAATTTTTATTCTCAAAAACAAAAATCTATTTTTTCTTCTCGAGAATAGATTTAGAACAGAATCAAGAAGTAAAAAAAAGTCTGCCGCCACTAGCCATGGCAGATGACCAATGCGGCGAGATTCGATGAGCTTGCCGGGAGCTCATCTGACCACAACAATCCTCAACTTCCCTTGACCACCGGCAAAGCTAAGCCTCGTGTCCACTGGCGAGGCCAAGCTTGTGCTGCATGGGCAAGGTTGAGGCTCACCATGGCTAGGTGAGCCTCTAGCGAGCTGACGGAACCTCACCCAGGCGATCGCCAACCAAGGAGGAAGAAGAAGAAAAAGGAAAGAAAAAATATATAGTAAAAGTATTAAAAATTAAAGGAAATAAAAAAATTAAAAATGCTACCAAACACATTTCTATCCCAAGAATAAAAATTTTGTACAATTACCAAACGCATTTTTTTATTAAGAAATTGTTCTCGAAAACAAAATTAGAAAAAAACCATATTTGATCACAAATTATTCCTAGGAACAGAATGGTTACTAAATGCGCCTTAAGGCCCTATTTGATAATCATCCCCAGAACAGCTATTTCTATTTTTTTGTTCTCCGGAAAAAAAAAAAAAAAAAAAACAGAAATCCGTTTGGTAAAATTTTGTTCCCGGGAATAGATTTGGAATAAAATCAAGAAGAAGGAAAAAGTTATTTCGTATTCTCGAGAACAATTTCAAGAATGAAGCCTAACTTTATTTTTTTCTTTCTTTTCTCTTTCTCTCTTCTTCTTCTTCTTCTTCCTTCTTGTCCCAACTGGTCACCGGCCACTGCCGACTACCTCCGCTGCCACCGGTTGTGGCCAACGATCGAGGGAACGAGGTTTGATGAGCTCACTGAAAGCTTGTCTAGCCACGGCAAGGCTGAGGCTTGCCATGGTTGGGCGAGCCTTTGGAGAGCTCGCTAGATCTCGCCAATTAGCTGTTGGCCACAAAGAAGGAGGAAGAAGAAGAAAAAGAGAAAAATATATTTAGAGTATCAAAAATTAAAAGAAATAAAAAAAATTTAAGAATCCTACAAAACACATTTCTATCCCGAAAATAAAAATTTTATATAGTTGTCAAATGTGTTCTTTTGTTCAGAAATTGTTTCCGAAAATAGAATGGTTACCAAACGTGTCCTAAATTAGCTATAAATTCAAACAAGTTAGTTGAGTCAAAGAGGAAACATTGAGAATTAACTTATCGATTTTCTTTGTCGAAATTTCTGTTCATCTTCCTTCTGGGTTGACTCATTTCCTATCGCTCCTTTTGAATATAGTGGGGATGAGAAGAGTTTCATATAAAAGTACAGATACAATCGAAAAGAATTTGCATGACCTTTGATCGCAATAAAAATATATTTCATTTCTTTTATTTTTCCTTAAATGTAATTAATACTTTCATTTTACAAAATCACAGGGGAAAGATTTTAACAAAATTTTAAAAATCAGGCGGCAGATTGCAAAAAATTCGACACATCAGGGGACAGTTTGTTACATATGGAAAATCTAGGGGCATAGTTATGGACATTTTGGCAATTTCCTTTCCCTTTTGCAGGTGCAAGTTTTCCTAATTGAGGTGCACTTTTATCTTGCCAGTAGACGGTTACTATTACCAGGCATATGTGCCTTCCATTTTGATTGAAGAATTTTTCCTCTTTTTGATCAACAGTGCCAGTAGGTCCTGAATCTTTCGTTTCACTTTACTCAGCCGAAATATTGTCCATGCCTCTATTCATTTCGCTATTTTTCCGGGGAAAAAAAAAATCCTTTCATCGTGGAACACTTTCCCATTGTGCGCGCGCGCGCATATATATGTGCTTAGAAAGAAAAGCAAATGAGCATTTGATCTCTTACTTTCGGTTCACCAGGATTCTTATTAATTGGAACTTCTTGGTAAGAATTTTACTTGTTCATGAACTTTAACTTCATGTTAATCATAATCATTTATGCATGTTTTTCTACTGTAGTGGTGCATATCATCATTTCATATCTTTCTTTGCACTGTTATGTCTTTCAATCATAGCTCAGTCATCATATTTTTTTAATCGCACAAAGACACAGAAAGCAATCAAAAACTTGAGCAGCGCATGCGTGAGGACCAGTATTTTTTTTTTTTTTTTGGTCGGTTGAGGACCAGTAGTTAATGAAGTTAAAAAAGAGAGAGGATGTAAGGTCGACGAAGTTGAAAAAATTTAGTAAGAAAAACTTTGGTCAAGAAACAGTAGCTAATCCATTTTCAAGTAAAGCTTAATGACGGTACATATCGAAATGCTAGGAAAAATTATCCAAAAAGTCTTAAATATATTATACTTTTCTCGATTCAGTCCTAAACTTTTCTATTATACCAATTTCGATTTTTCCTTTTTTAAATTCCCTATTTTGCTATTGATTTAGTGGATAATTTCTCAAAAATAAAAAACCCTAACTTTCACCCCGTTAGATGCTTGCTCTCCAACTTTGAAAAGTCATATACTATGCCGGCCACACCATGAAAAATAAAATAAAAGAGAAAATAAAAGAAAAAAATTCATAATAATATTTAAAAATTTCTATGTCAAGACTGGTCGTACCATGTAAAATGGTGGGTATTCATGACTATGATTTTCGACTATAATTCACTAAAAAAGATTATATTAATAAATCATCAAAATGTTTTAGATTAAATTGATCAAATAAAAAAGTTTATGATTAAATTGGTATTTGTTTAAGACTATTTTGTTAATTTTCCCTAAGAAGTCAACCATAGACAACCATATGTCTAGATCAAGTTTTCCATTTGGACCAATGTCTTAAAAATTACATTGGATCATAGACGACACTTTGGATCATGTTTCAAGAGCAACCGAGGCTTAGAAATTCTTGGTAATAAATCTTTTAATAGAGTTCAACAATAGATTATATGACCAACCAAAGATTTTTTTAGAGACAATTACAGAGCACGCCTTAATATTAATTATGATATCATCACATGAGTCAAAACTTTCATTTCATACGTAAAGTTGTAACTCTGATGTATTTAAGTCCTTTTGTTAATTTCATGAATGGATGAATAATATCAAGTGGCTTTTTTTCTAGCCACATAACAATTTCCATCTAGCGGGACTAATGGAAAGACTAACAAGGACGAATACGACAAATTTCAAGACCCAAATGCATTACTGCAACATCTTTTAGGTTTACTTACGGATTCATCATTGGAGATACTCATGTCACGCACTGACAAAGCTTATGATTTATGACTCCATAAACTCAACTTCGGGAATACACTTGCTATGTTTGCACATATAATTTTGGGACAAAAACGTCAACTGCGAAAATCCAGTGAATTGGTACACGGCATCTCGGGTCGCACATGAGTATCATGAAATTGGACAGAACATTCAGAGCCCCGTGAAATTTACACTACCACAAGACAAAATAATAAGTCTAGTAGTAAGTGTAAAGGTATAATCGGTCATATGATATGCATTTACTTAACTAACCCTGCAGCTAAATCCATGTCGAGTTTATGACACTACTCTTCTTGAAAAACTTAAGCTCACTATAAATCAGAAATAAGTCTTGACCCCAGTTACTCAACAAGCTTAAATTAAGGATTCTCGAGCAAGACCGCTAGACTAATTCATCGCTATGCCTACAGTCGGCCTTAATACAAGAGCTGGACCAAACTCATCTCTAATCCGATGCAATCAACAGGACTCCGCAGGATAAGACAATGAAATGCCAAAAAGTTGAAGGAAATCTCGATTTGTTTGCCTTGCCACTCCCAACTTATTTACCTAGTAAGGTACTTCTTTACAGAAAGACCAAGAGTACCTCGTCCATCAAGAGAAGAACTAATTGTTTAACTGCCGCTCTGTATTGATGATGACAAAGAAGACGATCTCTGAAATAAACTCAAAAAAAGGCAACTAATTTTAAGGCAAATAGGAATTTACAGCTCTTGCCCCGGAGAAATCACTGCTAGAGATATGAGGCATCCCACAATGCCAGTTAACTACAAAGGCGGTGACAACCAGTCAGTCAAATGAATTCAAATAGCTATTGAAAAGATCAGCAAAAGGAAATGAACTTATGTTGCAAGGGACATCTCAAAGGTGTATGCTTTCTAACTCTCGCTATGTAGCGTTAACTCGACTGTTCAAAACTCGGTGCTGCAGTTGGTTGAAGGTTTATTTTAGGGGGAAGAGAGGCATTGGGTTTGGAAGATACGAGTCTTTCCTCTCCAAACTTCTCTGAATGGAAAGGCATCTCATTCAAATCCACCTCCGGTTTTCTCTTAACCTTTTTCTTAGGCACTGTGGCCTCTCCCTGTCTCGCATCTTCTGAGAAGTTGCTTGAAGTTACCTTGGTTTTCTCTTGCTTAATTCTATCTGAGGAGACATTTGCTGAAGGACTGGGAATCCTAGCGGTTGCTGCTGTTGGGCTGGGAATAGGCCTGCTAGCAGAAGTTGAACCATGAATGCCTGAATCAATAGACAATCTCTCAGGCGGGGGTTGTGGCTGAGCAACTGAAAGACCCTCAACTCGAACCGACTCCTCTGTTTTAGGTGCCAACATCTTTTTCCGCCTCATTTTCTCCTGATCCTCCTATAAACAGATCATAAGAACGGCATAAGCTAGCATTTAGTGGCATATATCTGCCTATGCGTCACACATGGAAGAGATTCACATACAGTAGTAAAGAAGAAAGATGCTACTCTACATTCTCGTGGAAAGCGAAACTGCAGATACTTCTACCACTATGACATCTCCAAATTCATAAATTACGCCGCTCAAGGCACAAATATTAATTATACTATCAATGTCTTATCCATTCTATAAAGCAGACAACCAATTTTATTTCTTTGCGACTCAGGAATCACCGTTCCTTCCATCCACATGAAGAAACATAAAAGCTATATTATGTACAATCACCATAAAACATGTCAAAGCAATCAGTGGAATAAGCAAGGACAATATGATAATCACTTTGAAGGAAAACTATGTTAAGTCATGTGGCAGGCAGGAAAAACACAAAATTGGCGTTCTCCCTTTTCACCAAGCACTACATATTCTCTTTCAGTCCATGGAAAAGAAAGTAGGCGGAAGAATGTAGAAATAATCATACCTTGTGTCTGCTATAAAGTGCCCTTCGCCTCTCTTTGGCCCTACAAATTGCACGCTTAATACCATGGTTGTCCATAAAACCATTTGGCCACAACTCTGCAAGCTGTACCCAATCTCCAAAAAGTCAAGACATTACTCTGACAAAAGCCTCAGAACCAGTGGATGCAGGTAAAAACCAACCGTGGTGATAAATAAACATAGACCATATAAAATAACAAGTCAAGCCAACCAATTTAGTGGGTTCCCCATGTTTCATTATGCATGCTATCGCAATTATCATAAAAATGTTTACTTGAAACGACTTCACAGATGCCCAAAGTTAAGAACTGCAGCCATTTCAAAAAGCAGGTAGCACTGTCCACTCTTTGCATTAGTTATTAATTCAGAACAAGGGCAAAGGCAGGTTTGGTGCTTGCATAATTTCATATAAACGCATAAATAAATCATAAACCAACACTGCATGTGAAACCCACATCAGGAAAATTATCACCATGTTTGACAAATATAACAACATGCTCGCAACTGTGACCATATTATATCTTAAATATCAGCACTGTCAATGCAGTGGATCCCGCATCCAGCTATTATTTCCTGCAAACTATGGCAATATACACAATCATGATGGTTTTGTGAACACTTCACAAAGATGAACCATCAAAACAAGATTGCAACAAGTCTGTAACAGCTAGGCAGCAATACAAATAGTAATTTTTAGTTTTTTGGGGCTAGTGGTACCTCAGCATATAATTTTCTAACTTGTGGACCGGTGTCCTCATCAAGACCCTGAAAGCATGAAATCAAATAGACAACCACGTTTAAAAGTAGCTTTCTAAAGCATGTTTCAACTCAAAAAATGCAGTATAAAAAATGCAGACGAATTATGTACATCAACAAAAAGGTCATAGAGATCACAAATCCTGTCCTCCATTGCAGCATCCATATCATATTGTTTTTTAGGGATTGTTTTTTCTTCTGATTCCTGAAAATCATCCGATGCTCCAGATTGATGCTGTAGAGCCTGAATATTTGGCACAGAATGATAACCTTGGTAAGCAATGCAATAACATAAATTAAAGGAACCAACAAAAAGCAAATTCTTGTGAACCCTTGGCATCGCAGTCACGTTGCACAAAGAAACCATTAAAGATGACAAATCATTCAATTTTGCCTAGTCATGTGCACCAGCAGTGAAAGCCATGAAAGCCATGAAAAGAAGAGGGCAGTGAAATACTCTTGAGCTTCATAGCTGATAAGATTCAAAGAAATCATATGATAACAGTGTCACTCTCCTCCCATCAATAAACCCAATGAAAAGAAAAAAAAGACAATAAATTGGAAGGAATTGGAGAGAAAAGAAGCAAGAAAACAAAGCGAAGTGCTCAGATTAATGCTTCATAAGAGACCCTGGCAACATGATAGAATACAGCATATCATGTTGAAACAAAGTATATCTGAAATTCAAATCCAAGATCTAAATGTGACTTTTAGAAAATATGATTGCTGAAATAGCTATGTGTTAGGGAAAAGTCTAAGATGTGACACGACCGATGAGGCCCTTCAATTGTCGAAGGCTAAAACACATAAAGTTCCATTTTCTTTTGCCTGGTGCATGTGTCTGATTATATGGTAAAGGAGTGGGTGGGCGTGCATGGGGGGTTTAGTGGAGGAAACATGAAGCAAAAAGGTTCAAAACAATGTGAACCTTAAAAGCCTCGCCCCTATAACCCAGTGGTATCAGCAAGAAAAATTCCACAACCTTAACACCCCTTGAGTCTATCCCAAGCAAAGGTGGCATAATGGGTCAAAGACCCGCTTTTTAATTCATACTTAGCTGGCTGGGTATTATCTGTGTTGGTTTGAATTTAAAGAACAGGTTCTTATGGCTTTAGAGTAGCAAAGCCCAACCAGATATGGGTTTTAATGGGTCTAACAAACCCATTTTCAACCCGTACTCCACACTTTGGCAGTTGCCCCACATCAAGCCATCCATGCTCTTCATTATGGCCCAATCTCCTACTTCCTGTTAATGACTGATGAGAGAGACATATAATTGTTGACAAGTTTTTCATTCCATGTTAAAATTTATTGATCCATTTTGCATTCACTAATTGGGTATTAATATGGTCCTTTGATCCTTACTAAATATGCTTGAAAAGTTATTAACTCAACATATAAAATTCCCCCACACTACTTTATGAATCCTTGTTTGAAAAAATTACGAACACATTGGGATTATTATCAAGTCTTAATAAAAATAGGACTTTCGATGAACATAAAAAGCGCCGACCCCAGCAATTTGGGCCAATTCTATATGCAAATGATGGAACATCTGTTCCTTGTGATGCTCAAGAGTTCGTAATTGACGAGTTTCATCATTTCCACAATTGTAGTTCTTTTTTTACAGACTATTGCACAATCATTCCTCAATTAGAAAGTTTTCTTTTTCTATACAAGTGATGCACATTGATTTCAGCTATGTTTAGATTTTCCAAAATACAAATCTTCAAAATACTCACATTACTATAAAAGATAAAAAAAAGGTTAGTTTCAAACTTCTAGCACCAGAAGAAATAAAAAGAGTTGTGTTTTAGCAGCTGGAATTTTCAATTAATTCAGTAATTTCTCATTTATTAATTCTTTTCATAAGTAATTTGTTTTTAATTGGTTAGTTTCTTTTAGTATGCTCTTTTCCATATTTGAGGGGGGATATTTGCCAAGAATTGGAGCCAGGATTGAATGAAAGATGTTTACATGTTCAACCTTTACATTCACTGAAGCATTCAAAGTCAATGGCACTCCTCTAAGGCATGCACCTTGTGCATGCAAGCACATTACAGAGAGAGAGAGAGAGACTCGACGAAAACATACCTTAGTTTCCAAAGATGGAATACGCATGCGAACCATATCAGCAACTTCCTTCTTAATCTGCTGGAACCTGTTCTCTTTATCCTGCTTTGCTGACAAACCCATACTGACCATGACTTTCAAGTTTCTCTGAACCAACAAAATGTATCAGCAGCAGAGAACATAATATACATATATCTAGGAAACAGTAAATGCACCAAAAAAATCGAAATATTGAAGCAATGAGATGACAATTTAAGCATTCACTGACAGCTGGCAACAAAATATATGATAGAATATGAAGCCAATCACCTCCTTTTGAAGTAAATTCCAGCAGAATATTATCAAATTAATGGACATAATATTAATAATGGCAACAGCAGTATAATGTTCCTTAGATGAAAGAGATGATACTCAATATAGAGAAATACGATGTCAGAAGTGGTGAACAAACCAGTCAAGGGACAGTTGGCAATTTAAGCAGCTCAACCAATTTAATTGCCAAATCTTCCATGGTTGGTAAATGAAAACGATCTTGACCTGAGCAGTGCGACTGATAATTATCTTCTTTAACCAGTGGTTTTCAGCTTGGACTTATTTGATTCTGAATAACATGTACAACCAAAACAAGTTTCCCATTCCCATGAAATTATCACACAACAGGTTTCCCTTTCCATTTCTCTCTGATCAAAGCTTCAAAGTCCCAGGAATCCTCTCTGTGAGTGTGTGCCGTGCATGCTCGCGGGAATATCTCCCTTTTCTCTTCTTGTCTTTCCTTCTCTACCATCTCTCTCCTCTTTCCTTTCCTTCTCTACCGTCTCTCTACCGAAAATCATACCGACAAAACCAACTGCCTCTCAATATTTTCTCTTTCATTCAATTAACTAATTTTGAAGGTTTGGTATTGGATTTGATTAATTCTAGTCACTGCTGAACTGAAGATGGAGATGAAGAACGCAACTAGGGATGCTCACATTGCAAGATTATTTTGGGTTGTCCCAGAATAGGCCATTTGGAGTGGTTGAGAAAAGGTGCAGGACACTTCCCATCCAGTTGTTGATCAGCTAGGTTAGGACCGATACGGTGCAGACATCAAAAACATCCATTTAAACCAACCAATATTGGATTTCCAAAATGGTAGAGACCCATACATGGTCAAGGACATGACACCAAACAATTTGCATCTTCAATTGAAATTCTTCCCATATCAAGAATCAGGGCCAATTAAACAATAAGATTCATTGAGTAGAAGCAATGAAATATTGTAAATCAAACTACTGGACAGCAAAAAGTTCGTCCTAAAAGGAACTTGAGAGAGTTTCATGTGATTATATAAATGACATAGTATTTAATATGATATTCTCTTTGAACTATGACTACAATTAAAGAGCTAAACCCATGCCTTATTGTCCTGTCACATATAATAGCACTGTGAAACAGACAACCATACATTGGTATACTTCCTGATAATTCATGCATCATGGATTGACAAAATTGATTTTTAAATTATAATTACTACTACGATTTCTATTTTGTCCTGCAATGGTGCTGTTATGTGATGCAAGGGTCTCATTCCAAAGACTGGACAATATTACAGAATCAATAAAGCTTTCTCAAAGGGTAAGAGTCAAGAATTTCAACTAATAATTGCAAAGAATATGAGAAAGCACCCATGTCAATAACTCGAATGTTACATGAGACAGAGACCAGTTTCTCCCAAAAGGTTCAAACTTTGCAGCAAACAGATGTCTGAATTACCAAGAAGGAGCGAAAAATGGATCATACAATGCTCAAGTCAAAATATTCAGTATTCCCTGCTGCTTTAGTGAGAGTCACAAACATTCTCATAATACTGGAAACATGAGATTATGTACCTTTAGTGTTCTAAGCTGTACCAAATGACCAAGAATGCTCATTAGGCGATTTATTAGCTCCTTGGATATTTTTCCATGACTTGACTGCTGCCATAATGAAAATTGATGGCATTATTTCATCATCAAATAAAAAAGTCAACAAGAAGTCTATGCAACTTCGCTTGTCAGCAGGGTGCAGAAAGGAAATAGAAAAGGATCCAAGTCATGAAGGTTTTTTGTTTGTACCGCCAGCCTAGCAACTTTAGCAAGTTTCAGCTTTACGTCAGATGGTAATCTCCTCTTCACAGCCTGGGATGACATATCAGCATCCTGATTCTCTGCAGCAGGTGGCCTAGCTGTATTGTTAAAACAAAGGAGGTGCTTAATTGAGCAAATAAAATGAAATCTTCAAAATAGAGAAATCAATTCAAGTTTTCAATGCTTACATTCTGCAACCATCTTCTCCAAATCCCTAATGGCTTTCTCAAGCATTGTGCTTTTTGGCCTAAAACTGGAACCATCCTTCCTGTGTGAGTGTGAAGGCTTCTGCCCAATAGGACATACAGAATCAGGCAACTTAAAAATAGTATATCAAGCACCTTGACTGTGTTTAAGAAATGCAAAAGCCGTTTGGTAAACTGCGCTTTGAGAATCAACTTCAAGAAAAATGCCGTTTGATAGAAAATACATTTAAAAAGCTCTTTGGGTGATTAATATTAGTTTTTTAAATTTTTATTTGTTTACAATTGAAAAAAATCAAATATATACTTTATAAAAGAATTTAAAAAAAAAAAAAAAAATTAAGACCAAACCCAATACCAGTCTAGCGAAGGGCTACGGCCACTAGCAAGCCAGATTTGGTGCTAGTGGCCGTCGGGCGATCTCTGGCGAGGGTCGGGTGACCCAAGTGACCATAGCCTAGGTCTCACGGCCTCAAGCGGCCCTCGCCTAGGTCTTGCGACCCTCATGAGACCCCCTCACGAGACCCGAGCAAGGACTGCCTAAGGCCACGAGACCCAAGCGACAGCTGCCTAGGTCACACACCGCCTTGCAACCTCCGACGGCCCTAGCCAGAGTCACGCAACCCTCGCTGGAGGTTGCCCGACCTCGAGCAACCTCAAGCGACCTCGACCGACAGCCGTGGGCGCTAGATTTGGCTTGCCGGTAGCCATGCCCTTCGCCGAACAGGCGAAAGGTTTGGTCCTTTTTTAATTAAAAATAATAACGATAGACAACTTTGAAAATTTGAAGAATTGGTAAGGATCGTTTTAGAAGGAAAAAAATGAATTTCAGCATTTGGCCAAATGCTTAAGCTTAATGCTAGTCCCTACTAGCAATAGGATTTCAGCCTTCCCAATGCTAGCTTTCACTAGAAAGCTCTTTCAAAAATAGTTGCAAAATGGTCCAACATTTCCTCAAGGGGCTTTGGAGGCCGAAAGCCCCTTGGAAATGCTGAACCAAATGCACCCTAAGATATATTTACGTATCCATTTTGAATAAAATATAATCCACAATTTTCGTACTTTGAACACTCAAAGAAATCAACGAAAAGAGTAAAGAACTTACTGATATTTCAATAGCATGTCTGCCATCAGGCATATTTAAGTCGGGCACTTCACAAACATTGCTCTTTTCCTTAGGCCTATTTGATGCTTCTGGGTCATCAACATTTTTCAATTGTCTTCCAGATTGCTGCAAAAATCCACTTTTGTCATGGTGTCTATGATGCAAAACATCTGATGGTCTGCTGGGGTCTTTCAACTTGTCACTATGGTTCTTAGACTGGAGGTTTACCATATTGTGCTTGTCAATATCCTTGGTATCTGTTAGAGAAGCTACGGCATCACCATTCACAACTTTTGCAGATGGAGCCGGATCTACTATCACCTTAGAGTCAACCGATTTCTTCCTTGAACTGCTTCCTGATAAATACTGGTTTTGTGATTTCAGATTCTCATTAGGCTCAGTGGCCAAACTTTGGGAAGGATTGGAAGAATGCTTCCCACCCAATGTAGCAGCTTTTGCAGAACCAGGCTTGTCTGCTTTAACATGTTTATTTGGTACAAAACCATCACCTTTCTCTCCATTACTCTTTGCAAAATCTCTTCTTCGCCTTTTCTTTGGTTGCTGATTAGGTGGTACGGTGGGTTTGTTTCTGGTAAAACAGAAGACCAAAAGGAAGTGAAGCAAGTTTTTTCAAGCACTTTATGTGGGGTTCAGCAATAGCATAGGTACATTTGATATTCAATCCCACAACAAAATCTAAATGACATCATAAATAACGGCTGGATGTGTAAAAGCAGAACCTTAATTCCTCATACAAGAAACCAAAAACTAATGATTCCAAACTTCAGAGAAGCAAAACACATTGTCCTCTAAATTCAGAAATTAAGCATATACAGGACTGCCACATCAATTTGAAGTAATTAGAAAGGAAAATTTTGGCAGACAGGTATTAGAATAAAGTGATTCCAAACAAGCACAGTGATTCCTAAGGCAAGAGTCAGGGACATATACACATTCCACCATGTCAGTGTCTGATATGCTATGTTCGGAAAATGAGCAGGTTCAAAATTGAATATTTTTTTCAGAATGTTAGCATACTTCGTTGTTGAACGTCAAAACTAGAACTATTCTTCTATCTCAAGTTCTTGATTGACAGTTTTCATCAGAAGGCATATCAAATGTGAAGAGTTATGACCATTGACCAAAAACAATTCAATTTCAATTATTGAATAACATCTCGATAAAAAACAGACAAAATAAAAAATGAAAGGCAATCTTAAGCTAAAGGAGAAAAAGCATATCAATACCAGGGGAACGAGAAAACTCACATGCATTCCAACTTCCCTCTATTGACGAAAAAACCATCGTACTTTATATCTGCATTTTCTACTTCAAAATATTCATCCTGAAGAGATAAAAGTTATTTGCTCATGCTGTTAACAAGAAGATTTCAAGAAAGAGAAAGCAACATGCAAGGTAAACTATTCAAAACCAACCAATTCAGCATCATCAATAAAAGAATCCTCTGTGTCATATTGGTCCTCATCGGGAATATCATTTAAATCTTCATCATCACTGCTGTCTTTACCCTGAAATGAACCATTCTAGTATCAGCATGTACATCAATTTGGCAGGACAAAGTCCCCTTCAAGCAATTTGATTAACTGCAATGGAACGTGCCCATTCCAGTATTAGCATGGTTTGCCCAACTATTTACAAGAGAGGGCAAGAACACTACATACCATGTAAAGCCGCTCTATCTTTTCAATTACAGCACTGAAACTATTTAATGGGGCAGCTTCTTTTGTTTCACGTTCCACTGGCTGTCCCTGTAGACATTAAAAATGCAATTTGTTCCAGACAACATGCTAATAGTGCTATTTCATGTAAAGTGTATGCTAACAATAGATTCAAAAGCCAATCGATCAAGACAAAGTTGTGGAGCTACAAGTTGGAATCGGAACATAGAACTTAACTCAAATTACCTTACTTAGATTAAACATATATACCAGGTGAAGGCATTTCCTACTTAACCAAGCCAAAAATTCTAGGGTTACTTGTTGCAAAGCACTGTCAAAAAACTAGCTGTATAAATTTCGTCAAAATGTAATCATCCCACCAAAAAGTCATTCAGGTTAGCAGATCTCCCGATAAAGAAGCATGCAACAACTTGTGTTAACCACATATGCTCCATATGCAGTTGCTATAGCTATTCACAAAAACATAGCCATTGGAGCTCGGACAACTATCATCCATGAGAATTGTAGTCAATTCAGCCAATAAGTCACTGGAATGACTTAGTATTTATCTGTGTTCTCATTTGCCATGTCAGGCCATCGACCTCATAGATATAGAAAACTTCCGGTCTAAGTTAACATATCCATGAGGGTCAATCAATGCGACCCGTCGCAGAATGCAGACAATGCGACACTAGAAGACCTATAAAGCAGTGAGTAGGCAACAAGTCAGTGCTCCAGGTAGCAGGACTTTTCCCTTAAGCTCATGGGGACCAGCACAAGCCATGCATTCTGCCAGGGCTACTTGTCGAAGCCTATCCACGGCTATCCATCCACAAAATCCGCACCTAATTCTTACTCCGAATTCGGTACCAGTTTCTACCTGCTAAAAAACCAGTTAACTGTACACTGCGACCAAAAGACTTCTGCTTACCCATAGCATCTAAACCTCAAACTTCCAGTCTATGTACGCACTGCAAATACAGAAGTATGTCATTCCTGTTGGACGCTGCCAAATTGGAGCAAAAGCAGAATGAGCTCCATTCTACAACAAAACAACTCCAAGTCGAACGCAGGCTCAATCGAGACAATCCCACGCAACCCCTACTCAGAATACACTCGCAGCACCTAAAGACAGGAACCCCAAACACGTCCTCCCCCAAGCCACCCCAATCGAATTGCACCCGAAACGTGAGGGACACAAAAGGTAAGAAGGTTACCGGGGCGGCGCGAGGCTCGAGAGCCGCGTGGGGAGCCGTGGAGGAAGGAGCCGCGACGGTGGCAACGGCGGCCGAGGCCGACGCCGCCGCCGCCGCCGCCGAGGAGGATCCGCCGTCGGGCTTATTGGCGTCCTTGACGAGCTTCTTCCAGGAAACAATCGTGGTCTCGCCGGGCCGGAGCTCCACCGAGAACACCTGCCGGTCGCCGGACTTGACGAACGACGACAGAACCCTAGGATTGGAATCGCCGCCTCCGCCTCCGCCGCCGGCGCCGGCGCCGGCGAAGGCAGCATCGGTCTTTTGATGGACCTCCATGGAATTTCCGCGATGGAGGTCCGATACACGGAATTGAGGGGGAGGGGAGGGGGGCGAGGGTTCGGCCGAGAATCAAAGACGCATCGAGGGAGGGACGGAAGGGGGTTGCGCGGGATGCAACCGGTGACCGGTGATTTTGGGTTTATTCGGGCCCCCGAAGAATTTAGGGAAAAACCAAAAAACCTGCCAAAACTTCGCGGGGGCAGCTTGGAGCCGGTACGGCTCGGCTCGGCTCGCCCGACCCGATGGGGCTCCGACCCGGCTCGGAAAACCGAAGATCGCAAGAAACAAAAGGAACCGTGAAATGCGTAAAAGATGACTTCACCTGTCCCCCAATTGACCGTTTGTGTCTGAATTCTTTTATGGCTAATAATAATGCATGTAGCATTCATTTTGTGCATCTGTATGCGTGCGGGTGTCCTCGATTCCACTTCGACATTTACTAATTGAAAGAAACTGAACGGTCAAATTGCTCCTCCCTGTCCAACTCGAACTACGACTTTGTAGACATCGATCTATAAAAATGTTAAGCGGAGGCAATTGCGACACGGTATGGCAGCCCATTAAAATCAATCCAAGACTCGAAATTTCAAAAATGGGTGCTATTGAATCATCTCGCCTACAGGTGCCGTCTAAACCTAATCAATGGGTGAACCTAATGGACGGGCTTTAAGAGAAGCCCAAAGGTCTTCCCTTAGGTTTGACCAACATTATAGTCTATATCAAATGATTAGGGTCCTTGGAGCTTGATAAGCATGAGAGATGAACTCGACCATGGGAGGGAGTGTAATCACAAAGGCCCGCCAAAACTTTACTTTAAGCTTAAATGGGATTAAGGACTATCAAACTCATGATCAAGTCTAACACTTAAACCTAATCACAAGCCCCCATAATCGCAAGCATTGCCTAGACCTTGCTCTAGCCACAGCAACATCAAAGGCATTTTTTTTTTTCGCAGACTTGGATAAGCGCAAACAATGTGAAAGTCCAGCCTAATGTAGGTGGGCTTGAGACAGCCATATGAATCTTGCAAAAAGATTTACACATCATAATTTATTACGAGGGAGCTAGGATAAAAGTTTAGGTTCCACCCAAGTTTGTCTAATGATTGACTTTACTATTTCCACACAACTTATGACGGCCCATGAAAGATGAAATTGTATAGGACAAGCACATTAAAAGTCATAGGCTGCGTTTGGTTCAGCATTTGCAATGGGCTTTGAGTCCAATGCAAATACTGAAAGCCCAAAGCTACTTGGGAAAATGCAATTGTGTTTGGTAAAAATTTTTGCAAATGAACTATAAGTCGAATGTGCGTTTGGTAAAAAACTTTCGTAATGGGCTTTGATGGGTATAATATATATGTGTATATATATTATTAAAAAAAAAAAAACAAAAATTGAGCTAAACCCTTGTCAACCGGCGAAGGGTTACTACTGTTGGCTAGCTAGATTTGGCGTTGGCGGCCGTCGGCTAAGGTCACCTGATTCGACGAGGGTCGCGCGACCCAACCGAGGGTCGACGGAGGTCGCCCGACCCTGGACGACCCTCGACGAGGGTCACGTGACCTAGCCAAGGGCCGTCGGAGGTCGCCCGAGGTCGGGGGACCCTCGCCGAGGGTCGCTTGACCCGGGGGCCACGCAACCCGGGCGACCACCGCATGGGTCTCGCGACCGCAAGTGGCCCTCACCTAGGTCTTGCGAGGGCCGCACGACTTCGACCGCCGTCGAGCGGCCCTCGCCTAGGTCCGACTGCCGTCGCGCGACCTCCGCAAGATCCAGGCGAGGGCCGCTTACAACCATGAGACCCAGGCGGCGATCGCCTGGGTTACACGGCTCCTGGGTCGAGCGACCCTCGCCAATGGTCACCCGAGGTCAAGCAACCTCCGGCAACGTTCGGCTGGGTCGTGCGACCCTCCCCGAAGGTCACCCGACCTCGAGTGACCTTAGCTGACGGCTGCTGGTGCCAGATCTGGCTCGTCGGTGACCGTAGCCCTTCACCGGACTAATGACTGTAGCCCTTCGTCGATCCGACGAAGGGCTGCCTCCTTTTTCAATTAAAAAAAAAATCAGGGTCAAAATCGAAAATATGAAGAATTAATGAGGGTAATTTTGGAAGAGATAAAATATTTTCAGCATTTTGAAAGCAAAATGAAAACTGAAAAGCCAACTTGAAAACTGAACCAAACGGTCCAGCTTTGGGGTGAAAGGGTTTTGAGGGTTGAATGGGCTTTTAAGTGCCCATCCAAACGCACCCATAAAACTTATCGCGGAAGTGCAATCAAATATTAAAATTTTCAAAAATATAATTAAATCATTTTATTAACTCCATCTAATTTGGTTAATGGAAAAAATTGACATTGCCTTTTTAAAATTATTTTCTCTATTATACATTATGCTAATGTGGCTAAAATGATGTCATTTTTTTTAATCAAAATCTATTTTTTACGCAAATTTTGTTTAAGTTATATTAAAAAAAAAAACAAACTTAAAAACTACCGAAAAAAGCAAAAGCAGATCGCTAGAAAGGCCCAGCCACCATCGCAAGCCCACGTATGAGTTTTCCTTTTTTCTATTTTTTAAAGCTTGTTTATTTTTTATAATATTTAACTAAAATTTGTATTAAAAAATCATATATGAACCAAAGTAACGTCATTGGAGTCTTATATTTTATATTTTAACCATGTCATCATCACATAAGAGAGAGAGAGAAAAACAAGAATAGCCATGCTGACATTTTTCATTAGTCAAGTTGGTTAGAATTTATGGAATGACTTATTCTACCAATTCGATAAATTTTATGATTTAATTATACTTTTTGAAAGTTTTATGACTTAATTACATTTTTGTAACAAATTTTAAAACTTCTAATACACTTATCATGAGTAATAATGTACCAATCTTACTTCATCTTGTAATTATCCTTCATCGACACGATATAATAATCACCCAAAAAGCATTATATATGTTCCACATCCAGTACAATTTGCTTCTTTTGGAAAGTTTTGGGGCACTCCTAAAATTGTTTATGCATGGCACTATAAAAATCATATGTAATCTTTCATGTATCAACTTTTGTCGATTGCTATTGCATTAAATTAATTATATTATCCCTTACATATCCCACTCTTGATTTAAGCTAATTTCATACCTTTTTTTTTTATTCATTTCTCATTTGTTTCAATTTTATTAGAGAGGAAATTGCCCATGCTCATCTCAAATAATATTTATTATCATCTCAAACGATATTTAAAAATGTTAAATGTGGAGATTAATGTTGATTTAAATTGTTTCTCACATTTCTTCTTTTTCTTCTTTTTTTCCCCCTGACTTTCTCCATTTGGAACATAATTTGTGTCCCTCTTTTCTAAAAAATAATTTAGTTGGTAGATAGCTAAATAAATATTGTTTTTTTTTGTCAGGAACTAAATATTGTGATAATGAGTTTACTGAAAAACCATTATTTAAAAAATAACTTAAGCACAAGCAAAGTGAAAAGACTCGATTTATCAATTTCAATATACATTTTGTTTAATTATAACTCCGATATATGTCATTACATTATAGTCTGTACTTTTAATTGCCCAACTTTCATTTTATTCAGTGAATCTAATAATCCACTTTTTTATTATATTTCATGAATCCACTTTTATTATGTTTCATGCAATCATTATATGATGTTTTAAATATACTTTCGAAAATATGAGAAAGTTCAATACATAAAAAAATTCCAAACATCCATCATCATCATGCAAATGTGAAAAAAATGCTTTATAAAAGATTATTATATAGAATACTATTTTTATCTTTATCTATAATTACCCATTGACAAGAAACTATGGAAATGGCAATGGCATAATAAGACGGCTCATTCAAACCATTTGCAAATACATTTTTTTTTTTTGTCAATTCTAAATGCATCACAATTTAAAAAAATCACTAATGAAAACAAAATTATCCACCGCAATAATGAAAAGTTGCATATGCAACTTAACAAAATATATTGTTTGTTGAAGTGCTTGGCTCTCCTTAAAAGGTTGCTTTCTTGAAAAAAATATTTGGCTTGAAACAGACAATAAAAGTTTTAAATTACATCAAGAAAAGAGTCATTGTTCGCTTTAAATGCATGCATATATATGTATATATATATGTGTGTGTGTGTATATTGATATAGATATATATCAATGAATAAGCATCAATGTTTAGTGTGAGAGGCTCGAAATGAACTTGCTGACATGATTGATTAATGTTCCCCATTCACAATTGCATCTTCAATAGACACATTCAAGCAATTTGCATCCTATTTAATATTGTGTTCATAATGATTGCAATAAAAAAAAAATACAATGAAAGATTAGTAAATTGTGTATAATGCATCCATCAACTACAGTATTTAATCTTTTAGTACATTCTTATAAATTCGTTCTTAAAATCAAAGTCAACAAAGTCCTGATTACGAGGATAATCTAGAGAAATAAAGTTAATAATTGGCTAAATAAGTTTAGAAGAAGAGATATATGAAAGTAAATGTTGAACTGAAATGGGTGTGGAAAGAGTGAACAAAAATGGCTTGAAATGGATATAAAATTGAAATAAGAAAAAAAGAAAAACGTAAAAAATGTTATAAAATGTTGCGTTGCGAATATATAATAGAGAAGAAATTGAGAAAAGAAAGCCAGAGAATGGAGTTTTATTTCCATTATCTCACTATTGTATCACTATTGTTCTTTGTTGTTGTGTGTAATGTACATCAAAACTACACTCCTATTTATAGGAGAACAAGAATATACTTATCATTAATATCAATGTATTGAATGATACATGTACTAGATAAGGGAGATGAACGATCATTATATAGGGAGACGTACTTAGAACGTTTGATACAAATGTACCATAATAAGTACATTGAATAAGATGAATATAATGATTATTCATTCATGTATTTCATAATACTCCCCATTGAATTTTTATTGTATTCATTATGAATGTGCATCAAATGATGCTGCCTCATTGAAAATCTTAAGCCGGAAAAACTCGGTGGGACAAAAACCGGACAAAAGGGAAAAAGAGTGCAAAGCACAAATGTTATGATCTTTCCCTTTTATAGATGTATTAATTACCTCGTTAAAAACTTTAAGTCAGAAAAACCCTATGGGAATGAACCGAACAAAAAAAAAAAAAAGAGTGTAATGCATATATAGCCACTGTTGGGGCTAATCAATTTTGCATCTTGTGAACTTATCGCATATCAATGCATAATTCATAATATGGGTGCGTTTGGCACCAGCTTTGCAAGGGGCTTTGGGCTTCTAAAGATACTTGGGCTAAAGCTGGGGTGTTTGGGAACTGGCCATTAGGCCAAAGCTGGGCTCTCAAGGTTGAAAGCCCAAGGTAGGTGAATGGGTGCCTTGGGCTTTCAGCTTTCTCGGCATACAAGTGACACTGTTCACTTTTTTTTTTATATTCTTCCGAAACTATTCTCATCTACTCTCAATTTTTCCGGTTTCACCCTCGTCATTGTACTGTTCATCTTCTTCTTCGTTGAAGGCCGACAACGTGTTCCTCTTAGCCGTGAGTGGCCGCCGACGGCTTGGCATGGTCGCGGTGGCCGGGCGACCGTCGCGGAGGAGTGGTGCAACCACCGCCGGGGAGTGGTGACCGCCGCCTTGTCTGGGTCGCGGCGATCGCCGTGGGTCGCGGCGAGGTTTGGGTCGCCAACCTCGCCGCAACCCAGATCCGAGGGCGGCGAGGTCCTCCCGCGACCTCGCCGCCCCGGATCTTGGTTGTAGCGGTCGCCGGAGGTCGCGCGACCTCGCCACGACCCGGATCCGGGGTGCAGTGACCGCCGCGACCAAGATTTAGGTCGCGGCGGGTCGCCCGACGTCCGGCGACCCTCGCCACGCCAGATCTGGGTCGCGACAGGGTCGCCCGATGTTCGACGACCCTCGCCGATGGTCTTCAGTGGTCGCCCGACGTCCGGCGACCCTCGCCGGTGGTCTTCAGTGGACGTCCGGCGGCCACCTTTTTTTCCGCCATCCGCCCTTGCCGGTCTTTTTTTTTTTTTTTCTTTTGATAATCTTTTTTATCACCAAAGCCCTTTGTAAATTTAACTTCCCCAAACACCATTTTGCTAAAGATACTTCAAATGGGCTTTCAAATTACAATTTTACCAAACACATTTTGCATTTTGGAAAACACCTTTAACTCAAAGGTATTTGCATTTCCCTAAGGACTTTCCCAAAAGTGGTTCCCAAACGCACCCTATCTCCTCCTCAATTGAACCATATAACCACTTCTAGGGTTAATCAATCTTACATCTTAGTTATAGAGTCAAATAAATATTGTATAAGGTTCATAAGCATAACCATATGAAAGAACAACAAAAAAAATAATACATTTAAAGCGAAACAACTAAAAAGAAATTATTAGAATCATAAAATTCGAAATTCAAATCATCATCCACCGATCTGATGCCTAATCAAAGTAATCAGAGGTCCTCACATTTGCTACTTCAAGAGCAAGAGGAGTCCTACCAACGGAAATATTGTTGGTCTCAACAGTGGTTATGGCAGTATGATTGATTTCAATGGCATGAGATTCACCACGCTTGCCCGTATTTTTTAAAGATGCCTGGTATAGGTCAACAAAGTGCCTTGGTGTACGACAAGTACGTGACCAGTGCCCAGTCATGCCACATCGATGACAAATACTTTCATTAATCACATTCTTTGACTTATTTTCTTTAACATGATTCAGACCAAAATTAGATTTCCTAGAGCGGTTAAATTCCTGCTATCCCTTCTAGGATTATGTTATTACCTGCGCTTATAGCCCTTAAAATGGTCAGTATTTTTCTCAAAATTAACATGTGCTTCCGGCAATGTTTTTGAGCCAGCAAACCTAAGATCATGATTTTATTTGAAGCATGGAACGTGGAGAAAGTTTTCTCTAATAATTCCACATCAGCGAGTTTGATACCGCATAACTGAAGCTGAGAAATAATATCAAATAAAGCGGAATTATAGTCAAACACTGATTTAAAATCTTGCAATTTGAGATTTTAATCTTGCAATTTGAGATTTTGCCAATTATATTGTGCTTGAGGGAGGATAACAGTCTTGGTATGATCATACCTATCATTCAACCTCCTCCATAGGATCTGAGGATCTCGAATGGATAAATATTGAGTCTGCAGGCTCTCATGCAAATGACGGTGGATAAAAATTAGCGCATTTGCCTTATCATTTTCATTTGAGGTTCCATTTTCTGTAATTGCATTAGCGAGACCTTACCCTTGGAGGTGCATTTCCATATCAAGACACCATGATAGATAATTCTTTCCACTCACTTACAGGACGTGGAATTTGGACTTTTCAATATTTGCCATAATTCTTGCAAAAATAAATCCTTATTAATTAAAAGAATTTCCAAATATCCACCGCCACTTCAGGAGCAGAAGGATATTTTTAGATTTGAAATTTGGCTTTAGGCTAAGAAAAATAAAAATGAAGAATTGATAAAAGAAGATAAAGTATAAGTTGATTAATAAAAGAACACCCACCTTGCAAAAATTACTTACCTAGTCGGTAGATCCTCGTGCTTGTAGAAATTACTTACCTAGTCGGTAGATCCTCGTGCTGATAATGTGTTGTAAAATATTGTGTTGCAAATATACAATAGAGAAAAAATTGAGAAGAGAAAGCCAGAGGAGAGGGTTTTATTTCCAGTATCTCACTATGGTATCACTATTGTTCTTTGTTGTTATGTGTAATATACATCAAAACTAAACTCCTATTTATAAGAGAATAAGATTGTACTTATCATTAATATCAATGTATCGAATGATACGTGTACTGAATAAGGGAGATGAGCGTTCATTATATAGAGAGATATACTTAGAACGTTTGATACAAATGTACCATAATAAGTACATTAGATAAGATGAATATAATGAATATTCATTCATGCATTTTATGCATTCATGTATTTCATAACAAAAAATAATCTTAATTCAATTTGAGACCTGTAAGGAATAATGTAGTTAATTTAATATGATAAGAGGATGTTAGAGACTAATAAATGGGTGGAAAGCCAAAAAATATCCTCCTATTAATTCTTTTGTTGTTTATGACTGAACCATGAGCTTGCTTTTAATGCTTGCCAAATACCAATTTTATGATTTGGTGAATGGATGAATTCTCCAGGAAGTTATTTTGACATATACAATGTGTATCATTTTCAAATAAGATAGAATTAAGCGACAAAAGAGGTCTAATCGTTGCATGTTTCTAAGAGTCTCAACAAGGTATGCACATTGTTTGGAGGTAAAATGCAATTCTAGGCCTCTTAGTTTTAGCGAGTACGTGTTTTGGTCAACAAATTTTTATTTTGTTCATTCAAATTTTTTAACTTTATTGGTTTGTCCTATTCAATTCTTTATGCAATTATGCTAGTTTTGATAATTAGGATAAAATTTATCCTATCATATGTTTGATATGATGATGATATACCTTAGATAAAAAAATCCAATGAGGGGTAGGATAAAAAATGAATATGATTTGTTATATTCGTGATATAAAAATTATATTTTTGAATGGCAAAATTCTTAATTCAATAATATTTAAATTCTAATATGTAAAAGAAAATTTAAAACTAGCAATGTTACCAAAAAAAAAAAAATTAAAACTAGCAATAATTTTCATTTTTGTTTATATATTTGCATTTTTCTACAATATAAAAAATATAGTGTGTGCTTGTGTGCTTGTGCATATATATCGGTATCTATATTTATTACATATCTTAGGTATATTATTATAGTTTATTATTTTTTTAAATATTAAGGATTGATGGAAGCAAATAAAAAAGAAATAAATAATGAGATAAATAATAAATTTGAAGTGAGAAAACCAGATTTTAAATGAATAAATTCAAAATTGAAAAGGAATTTTCTAAAATTTGATGAACAAAGAGCAATGAAATTTCTAAAAAAATACCTACCATTTCCCTTTCCTTTTATTCCATATTATTCCGTATTTCTAGTTCATGTTAAATCTTCATGACTCCTCCATGGTTCTTTAGTCACATCAAAACTCCACCAAAATGGCAAGAGAGTTGAAGTTGAACTCGTTGCTCTCAATGCGTTAATGTGCTCTCGTGTTATTTAAAATTTAGACATTGCAATAGTCATAAATTGATCGATGGAGATGATCACCGTTTATACATTTGTAGATTTTTTGAAGATGAATCACGAGAGATATTTACAATATTTATTGCATATTTTCAAATTTATTTGTATTAATATGCCGTTACTAAATAATAAATAAGATATG
Source organism: Eucalyptus erythrocorys (assembly GCA_014182555.1). Lineage (NCBI taxonomy): Eukaryota > Viridiplantae > Streptophyta > Magnoliopsida > Myrtales > Myrtaceae > Eucalyptus > Eucalyptus erythrocorys. The sequence goes on from CM024602.1 coordinate 43,445,263, forward strand.
ATACGAAAATATCTGATTTTTACCACCCACCTGGATGGCGCAGTTGGCTTTGGGCCTCCTCCCCCTCACGAAAAGAAGGGGTTCAAAACCCCAGCGCGTCGCAGGGTGACTTACCTAGTGGCACGTATGTGGTGGCTAGCATGTGTTGCCCCCAGTGGTTTACTCCCGGCATCCGGCCGTGCGGGGTTCCTGGGGTCACCAAAAAAAAAAATATCTGATTTTATTATCACCACTTACTAAATAATGAATAAGATATAGTATTATTTAAAGATGCCTGGTATAGGTCAACAAAGCACCTTGGTGCATGACAAGTATGCGACCAGTGCCCAGTCATGCCACAGTGATGACAAATACTTTTATTAATCACATTCTTTGACTTCTTTTCTTTGTCATGATTCAGACCAAAATTAGATTTCCTAGGGTGGTTAAATTTCATGCTATCCTTTTTAGGATTACGTTATTACCTGCGCTTATAGCCCTTAAAATGGTCAGTATTTTTCTCAAAATTAACATGTGTTTCAGGCAATGTTTTTGAGCCAGCGGTTCTAAGATCATGATTTTATTTGAAGCATGGAAGGTGAATAAAGTTTTCTCTAATAATTCCGCATCAGCGAGTTTGATACCGCATAACTCAAGTTGATAAATAATATCAAATAAAGCGGAATTATAGTCAAACATTGATTTAAAATCTTGCAATTTGAGATTTTGCCAGTTATATTGTGCTTGAGGGAGGATAACAGTCTTGGTATGATCATACCTATCCTTCAACCTCCTCCATAGGATTTGAGGATCTCAAATGGATAAATATTGAGTCTGCAGGCTCTGTCACGCCCCGAACCCCGAGACACGTGAACAACCCGCCATGGTCGTGAAATTGCGACATTCCCAGGTAGTGTCGCCGACCCAAATTAATTTATTAAGTGCATGCGGAACGTATTAAGAATCCCCTGACAATTTAAAAGCGGGATAGGATAGCAGGGACAAAAATCAATTTAATACAAACCACATACAATCATAAAATCAAATAAGGTTTACATGCAGCCAAACTGGGTCGAGGTCTATACACTAGGGATCGATTCACCATCTAGAAAGAACAAGTCCTAAGGCCACTAAAAAGATTCGATCCTCCATCTTCTTGGCTCGCACTCCTTGCCCAATTTCACCGAGTCCACCCGACTCCTCGGAATCCTCATCCGCGGCCCCGAAATGTGTTTCCCACAACGGGGTGAGACATTGTCTCGGCAAGTTCACCCCTCTTAAGCCCCTATTAGAAAGAAAATACACCCCAAGCATTGACCTAGCCACACATCAAGAAGACTTACCTCACAAGTCCACGCCCGCAGTGTTAGTACAATTCATATCATTCAATCACGTGCAATTATGACGATTAAATAAAGCACGGCATAATCACATCATCAATCAATCAACCACTTGGATCGTCTCAGCGATCAATCGGCTCGGCCGATTACATGTCATTCTATCAAATCAATCAATCACTACTCCCAACCACGATCCTAAGAGTTGACTCAACAATCGGTGGTATCACGGCCCCACGTGGCACGACCTTCAAAAAGGTGGTTCGACACTAGTGGCATCACGGCCCCACTCGACACGGCTTCTCATAGGCGGTCAACAACTAGTGGCATCACGGCCCCACTCGGCACGGTCTCTCATAGGCGGTCAATTAACTAGTGGCATCACGGCCCCACTCGGCACGGCCTTTCTTAGGTAGTTCATCACGGCCTCAATAGGCACGGCCTCTATTAGGCGGTCAATCACGGCCAAATCCCCATCAATTTCTACAATTGGAATTTCTACACATAACCCCTAATTTACGCAATCACACTCAATTCGCCACCAATCAAGCATCAAATTTAAATTCGACATTACAGCGATCGGCACGAAATTCGAGCAATAGGGCTAAAAATAAATTTTTCCGTTTTTTTAATAAATAATAATATTTAATTAATTTCGGAATATTTTAATATTATTTTATTCAACCGAATTTCGAAATATTTAAATAAATCTAAATTAAATTCTAATTAAGTCACATCACAATTAACATTAAATAAACCATTCTTAACCTTAATTAAATCCAAATTAACTTAATCCAATTTCCTTAATCCAACTTATATTAAAATAATCTAATCTAACCGCCTAAACACACTTAATTCAAATTAAACACACTTAGGGCATAATTAACTGGCTAATCAAAGATTAGTGAGGTAACTCACCCGATTAACGCGCCGGACGGACCAAAACGACAAGCGCGACGAGAGGATCGATAAACTCCAAAGGCGGGCTCGCGTCCGGGCTGGGAAGCCGGCCAAAACGGGCCGGAAGGGGCCGCAAAACCCATTTTTGGGTCCGCCGAACCTACTGGAGGGGGGCACGACGGGGCTTCGGCGGCGGCTCGAGCGCGGGGACGGCGGGGAGAAGGCGGGAGGAGGGCTGGTGGTTCGCGGTGGCAAGGCGGCGGCGACGGGCGGAGGCGAAGGCGGGCCGGGCGCGCGGGTCGGGCTTGGCGAGCTGCGGGCTGGGGTACGACGGGGTGCGGGCGGCTAAGGCGGATGGAGTGCGAGGCGGGGTGAGGCGGACGCGCGGCGGCGGCGGGCGGCGCACGGCGGCTAGCACGGGCGACGGCGTGGGACAAGTGGTGGCATGGGGCGGATGGCGAGCGACCGGGGGGGAAGGCCTTTGGCCGACCCTCCTCTCTCTCCTCCTTTTCCTTTTCCTTTTTCTTTTTCTTTCTTTCTTTCTTTCTTTCTTTCTTTCTTTTAGTGGCCCACCATGACATCGTAGTGATGTCATGGTCCACTACCTCCTATCTTCAACAACTTTCTTCAATAGGTGCAATTGATTTTCCGTCGGGGTCCAAATCTTGCGCGCTTAAATTCTCCAATTCTTCTCTCCATTGAATCCAATTAAAGTCCACAAAAATTAATCCAATGTCACCATATTTTAATTCACACCTTGGCTCGTCCATAGAACCAATTTAAATCCTAAAAGTACAACCATAGGCGAACCTTATAATTTCTCTTGATTCAATTCAAATTGACTCCCATAAAATCAATTGATGTCTCACTTATCGAATTGATTATTTTCTTTATCCAAAAATCTTTCATATTCCTCAATTTCACAACCCCCGGCTTCAATTGAACGAACACGGCCCTAATTATCCAGTCGAAATTAGGACCCAAAAATCGGGATGTCACAAGCTCTCGTGCAAATGACGGCGTATAAAAATCAGCGCATTTGCCTTATCATTTTCATTTGAGGTTCCATTTTTTGTAATTGTATTAGCGAGACTTTGCCTTTGGAGGTGCATTTCTATATCAAGACACCATGATAGATAATTCTTTCCACTCACTTACGGGATGTGGAATTTGGACTTTTCAATATTTGCCATAATTCTTGCAAAAATAAATCCTTATTAATTAAAATGATTTCCAAATATCCACCGCCACTTCGGGAGTAGGAGGATATTTTTAGATTTGAAATTTGGCTTCGGGCGAAGAAAAATAAAAATGAAGAATTGATAAAAGAAGATGAAGTATAAGTTGATTAATAAAAGAACCCCAACCTTACAAAGATTACTTACCCAGTCGGTAGATTCCCGTGCTTGCAAAATTACTTACCCAGTCAATAGATCCTCATGCGATAATGTGTTGTAAAATGTTGCATTGCGAATATATAATAGAGAATAAATTGAGAAGAGAAGGCCAGAGGAAGGGGTTTTATTTCTGGTATCTTACTATTGTATCACTATTGTTCTTTGTTGTTGTGTGTAATGTACATCAAAACTAAACTCCTATTTATAAGAGAAGAAGGATGTACTTATCATTAATATCAATGTATCGAATGATACATGTACTGGATAAGGGAGATGAACGTTCATTATATAGAGAGATATATTTAGAACGTTTGATACAAATGCATCATAATAAGTAGATTGGATAAGATGAATATAATGAATATTTATTCATGCATTTCATTCATTTATGTATTTCATAACAAAATAATCTTAATTCAATTTGAGACCTGTAAGGAATAATATAGTTAATTCAATATGATAAGAGGATGTTAGAGACTAATAAATGGGTGGAAAGCCAAAAAATATCCTCCTATTAATTCTTTTGTTGTTTATGACTAAACCATGAGCTTGCTTTTAATGCTTGCCAAACACCAATTTTATGATTTGGTGAATGGATGAATTCTCCAGGAAGTTGTTTTGACATATACAATGCGTATCATTTTCAAATAAGATAGAATTAAGCGACAAAAGAGGTCTAATCACTGCATGTTTTTAAGAGTCTCAACAAGGTATGCACATTGTTTGGAGGTAAAATGCAATATGCACATTGTTTGGAGGTAAAATGCAATTCTAGGCCTCTTAGTTTTAGCGAGTACGTGTTTTGGTCAACAAATTTTTATTTTGTTCATTCAAATTTTTTAACTTTATTGGTTTGTCCTATTTAATTCTTTATGCAATTATGCTAGTTTTGATAATTAGGATAAAATTTATCCTATCATATGTTTGATATGATGATGATATACCTTAGATAAAAAAATCCAATGAGGGGTAGGATAAAAAATGAATATGATTTGTTATATTCGTGATATAAAAATTATATTTTTCGAATGACAAACTTCTTAATTTAATAAAATTAAAATAATATTTAAATTCTAATATGTAAAAGAAAATTTAAAACTAGCAATAATTTTCATTTTTGTTCATATATTTGCATTTTTCTACTCTATAAAAATATAGTGTGTGCTTGTGTGCTTGTGCATATATATCGGTATCTATATTTATTACATATCTTAGGTATATTATTATAGTTTATTATTATTTTAAATATTAAGGATTGATGGAAGCAAATAAAAAAGAAATAAATAATGAGATAAATAATAAATTTGAAGTGGGAAAACCAGATTTTAAATGAATAAATTCAAAATTGAAAAGGAATTTTCTAAAATTTGATGAACGAAGAGAAATGAAATTTCTAAAAAAATACCTACCATTTCCCTTTCCTTTTATTCCATATTATTCCGTATTTCTAGTTCATGTTAAATCTTCATGACTCCTCCATGGTTCTTTAGTCACATCAAAACTCCACCAAAATGGCAAAGAGAGTTGAAGTTGAACTCGTTGCTCTAAATGCGTTAATGTGCTCTCGGGTTATTTAAAATTTAGACATTGCAATAGTCATAAATTGATCGATGGAGATGATCACCGTTTATACGTTTGTAGATTTTTTGGAGGTGAATCACGAGAGATATTTGCAATATTTATTTGCATATTTTCAAATTTATTTGTATTAATATGCCGTTACTAAATAACAAATAAGATATGGTACGAAAATATCCGATTTTATTATCACCACTTTCTAAATAATGGATAAGATATAATATATTTTATTTAGATTTATCCCGATTAAAAATTCAGAAGGCCAAATGCAGCCACGAATACTCAAACTCTTTCGATTCCCTAAATACTCAAATTTACAAATGACGCGACGGACGCTCAATTCCATTCATCCGTCAGCGGCCGGCCGGCGGGTTAATCCTCCGGCTTTTATTATCGGCCCAATAAGCCCATGGGCTTTTACTGGGCCCGAGTTCAAAAGCCCAGGCCACACGAGACCGGCGGCATCGCGGCTTCCCACGTTACCTCCTTCCTCGTTCTATTGAATCGTATTCTCGTGCTCTACTCTGCCAAAGAGGAAGGAAAGAAAGGAAGGAAGCAAGGAGGGAAGGAAGGAAGCAAAGGAAAAAAATAAAAAAATAAAAAATTTCCCCCCCTCGCGGTCTAGGGTTTGCAGACGCGCACGCACGACTTTCTTCTCCCTCTCGTTTGATGGCCATTGAAGATTCCCGGCGCATTTCGGTGTTCGCCACCAGCATAGCCGTGCCGCGATTGACCGCCGGTTTCCCCCTTTCGCTCTCCGTTCTCGCCGGTCGGTCCGGACGCTTGAGCTCGCGTTCCAGATCGCCGGCGGCCCCGCCGATCTGGAACGTCCGGCCTCCGGCGGCGCGGCGTGGGGGCGGGGGCGGGGGCGGGGGCGGTGCGGCATCGGCGACGCGGCGAGGCCGAGACCTCCGCGCATGACGCTGGGCGAGGTACGCGTGGGCGCTCCCGGTGGCGGCATGGCGGATGAGGCGAGAGGCGATTGTACGGATTCGGTCAATTGCCTCGTTGCGGGGAAGGACGCGGGCGCAGGCTTTGCGGACGACGGTTTGACCGGCGCGGGTGCCGATTCGGGCGGCGGTTTGTCGGTCTCGCAGGGCGGCGGAAGCGGCGGCGGTTCGTTTCGTGAAGCTATGGCGACCGGTTGTTCTTACGTAGAGAACGGAGAGGTGGATGGTGATAATGTGGCCGGTCTTCGGGATGAAAGAGTCAACGGCTCGAGGGAAGTGAAGCGGAGTACGGACGACGGCGTGGATCCGTCGACGCTGGGAGGAGAAAATGGGAGTTGCGATGTAAACGTATCGTCGATGGGTTGTAAAACGGCGTTGGAAGGGGTCGCTGGAACCGTGGATAATTCCCCGATGCCGGACGAGAGCGGTGCCTTCCCTCTGTCAGAGAACTGGACGGTCTCCATGGTCGACGAAGATGGCAATTCGGTTATAGCGGAGGATTATACGCTTGCCGGAGTCTCGTTATGCTCGGAAGCTGGTGTGAGGCCTTCTGCCAACGAGGCCGGTTCATTGGATGATTTGGACCTGAGGGATGGCCAAGGCGTGAACGGTAATGCTGCTGTTCTCTCGAGTGAAATAAGGGATGCTACTGCCCCTACCTGCCCCCAGCTATTGCCTCCAAAAGGTTTCCATGAAACGTTGGAACCCTCGTGTTCTGATGATTTTCCGAGTAGTCTTCTTGCGGAGCATTACACTCCCTGGCCTTGTCAGGGAAGGAGTGAGGATAGGGATATGGACGTTTTTGGTGATCCTGAACCATTTTATTCTTCAAGCATGGAAATACCTGATCTAGGCATCGCTTTTGCGGCAGATGATGCAGAGCTCACAGAAGAGAAACTTGTGGTTTCACGTGAATGTGATGGACAATTGGACGAAAGTGCTGGCAGCAGTTCAGGGAAAGGGGCATCAGAATTTGCTTCTCAGCTCACTGTTGCGGATTCGTATCTTCTGCCGTCATATCTGCCATCGTCGACATTCACAAACTGCTCTTTGAAGCTGAAAAATGTGCCAGAGGTTTCAAATGGTGTCATCATTCCAAACTCTAAGGTTGACAATTTTAAGGATGGCACAGATGACGGAAAATGTTCTACTCAGTCTGATCACAGCTCTGAGACCACAGGCCCCAAAATTGTATCATCCTCCTCCCAGAAGAGTGGCCGGATAAGTAAATCAGGCAGGAAGACTCAGGTAAAAAGGGCAGCGAGGAACTCAAGGAATGCAGGCAAAGTAGTATGCCTTCTCGAAACTCGAGAATTTGTCAGTGAGGCTTCCAAAAAGAAGAGGACCTTACTCTCCAAAACAGCCCGTTCTTCCCCCTGGGGTGCACTTCAAAATGTTTCTCAACTGTTTGAGCAGGTGAATGGGCTGGGATTCACACAAGTGAAAAGCCAAAGACGAAGTAAAGCTAGGACTGGCAGAGGAAGTGATAAAAAGAAAAAAGATCAGCAAGTTAGTAACCCAAACTTGTCCAATGGAACAAGTTGTGGTTCATCCACACGTATCAGGTTGAAGGTAAAACTGGGCAAAGGACCCATTCTGGGTAGTTCAAATGTAATAGAGGTTGTTGAATCTGCCCGATCTGTAAGCATTGTTGCCAATACTGGTGCAACGACATCGTTCAAGGGAACCTGTGCCGAGGTTCCCCAAATGGACAACGGTGAATACAAATCACGGGTAGAGGGATGTCTAGACAATATCAGTTCAAAGGAAAAACTTGTATCTGCTGATCCTCGCTTAAGTTCAGGTTTGGAAACTGGAAACTCAGACACTGGTATCATTTTAGAAAAGTCCACTGGAAATGCTAGAGAAGATTGTCTTGGCATTCCTGACTGTGCAGAGATTGAAACAGCAGGAGGAACTGCTGATGGCAGTTATTTGGATCCTGAAACTTCTCCCGATTCAGAAGTAATTAATTTAGTTCCAGAAGCCCAAGATGTTGAAGGGTTTAGGGAAGACATTGATGAAGCTGTTTTACGCCGTGCCCAAGAATTAGCCACTTGCAAAAATGTTGATGGCTCCAAAAGAGGAAAAAAGAAAATTAAGGTGCCTCGTCGAGGTAATCATGCTATAAAAGATGGTTTGTCTGGTTCAACACGCCCACTCAAGGATAAATCTTCAAAGAAACGTGGTGGCAGACAAAATCCGAGTGATTGCCATTTATCTAAAGAGGACTTTACTGTATCAACCATGACTAATGCTTCCATTGATTGCTTGAGCCATAGTGAATTGTTAACTTCACCAGTGGAGGCTGGGTGTGCAGTGGTTAGAGCTTTTCAGGAAGTGGATAATGCTGATAGGACATTCCCTGAGGAAGATGGAAGGCTTGGACTATCTGAATCTGAAAATACCAGTATATTAAATTGCTCCACCAAGAGCGCGGGACGTAAACTTTCTCAAAATGCAAAATCTAGCAGAGTGTATAAGCGGGGCTCTAAAAGCTCCAATACTACAAAGAGCAGGAAGGAATATGGGCTAAGCCCCTTGGGAAAGAACAAGGTAAAGGCTGAAGACGTTGATAATCAGGCCCCGTCTCAAGTGAAAAGTCCCATGAAAGCAGGTATTTAGCTTTTAATAGTTGTAGCTTTCGTCCTACGATTTTTTTGATTAGAGGAAAATTTAGCATTTTTGTAATGTTGAATGTAAATCTTTTGGTAGCCTTGGTAGATGAAGTAGGCCACTCAAGAGATTTGAATTTCTGATTCTTTAAAATTGGCATTGTAGACTGTGATATAGCCGGTGACCAGGGTAACAAAATTGACTCTAATGCCGATGCTGGATTAGTCCCTATAAGTACCCCTGGATCAGGGACAACTTCGGGAGATTCAGGGGACCAAAATTTACTGTTGCGTAATGCTTGGGTTCGTTGTGACGATTGCTACAAATGGAGAAGGATACCGGCTGCACTTGCAGATTCTATTGAAGATACAAATAGCAATTGGTACACTACAGTTCTTTCTTTTGTTCATCATATTTACAATGGTCTGGCTTTAGAATTGTTATAGCTTCAGATTTTGCAAAATATTCTAGCATTGCATGATATAATTTTAGGGAGAAACAACCAGCCTATATGTATGCTTTGCCTCTAGAAATGCCTCCAGTGAAAAGGATCAAGTTTTATCCATATTGGCTCTGCTTTTGTTCTTGTCATATTTGCGGCAGCTGTACAGGCCTCACTAATATATATTTTACTTTTGAAGCTGAAGATAAACTCAATAGAAATATTGTTACAGCCCTTAGTTGCTTTTTGTAGGACATGAAGGTAACACCTCCATCGTTTTGGCGATAAATTGATGCCTTTGAAGAACTTTATGTTTGCTTTAATTTTTTTTTGAGGTCTAATTTCATAATGATTTGTGAGTTGAAACTACCATAGAATTACTTTTTTGCCTTCTGCATGGAACATATGTTTCTAAATGTCTACTTTGCCCAGATTTTTCTTAACTCAGGGAAGCAGCTGAATGTTTTGCCTGATTGGTCTCCATAGACTACTATGGTTTCTATGTCATTGCTTAGTAGCTCACTGATTCTTTTTGTAGGACCTGTAAAGACAACACGGATGTAGCTTTCGCTGACTGTTCAATCCCTCAAGAGAAGTCTAATGCAGATATAAACGCTGAGTTGGACATATCAGATGCTTCTTGTGAAGAAGACGAGGGCACTGCTCGTCCCAATTATAAAGAATTGGGTTTGAGCCGCTTAACAGGTTTTCTTAATGTTGTTACTAGATATATAAGATAGTTTTACTGGATGATAGGTCTGCATTTTCTCTTTTAGCTTCTTGCTGATCACCCCTTCATTTTTGTGGAATCCCAAGTCATTAAATCAGGCTTGCAAAGCCTCATCTTTTCCGCCTGATGGTAGTAATTTATAAAATTACAAAGGTGAGATTAGAAAGACCGCTTGTTGAAGAGTCGACATAAACACGGTACTGACAATCTGACAAATCAGAGTTTGTGAGAGAGAATAAACTTGCAAGCTAATCAATCTGCATGGTTTATTGCTTTCAAGTTATGTAAGTGGTCCATGGTACATCATCAACCAAAAAAAAAAAAAAAAAAAGTATTTGATGCATATGAAATTTGCTGAGGAGGTGAGGCTTTTCTTAGGGCGGGGGGCAGTCCAAGTTTGAGTTGATTATAGTTTTGTCTGTGTAGGGCATGTGGTTGCTTTTTCACTTTAAATTGAGGGTGGATTTTTGCTTTCTGATTCTCTGTACTTGACTCTACGTATCTACATTGCAGTCCCTCAGAAATCATCTTTTGTTCGGATAGAATCAAATAAGTTTCTCCACCGGAGCAGGAGAACTCAAACAATTGATGAGGTCGACATCTGATTCTTGGCATTTGAGTGTGAACTTTGGTTGCTTGAGTCGATATATTTGGCATTGAGCTAGCTGCACCTTCATGACAGCGCCTTCATGATTGATGTCTTGTATCCTGAACCTTTTTGAATTCCTTACATGTCAGGGCTGTGAAATTATTTACCAGTGGTTCTGACTTGCCAATGCTTGGCTACTGCTTCTGATCAATTCTGCCTTTTACCTTTATCATGTGTAGCATTTGTTTCTCTTCAAACTTGATTAAATACTCTGAATTCAGTCCTGGAGGGAATATGTGGCTGATTAAATCTCTCTTTTGGCCAGTTGCGTGGTTTTGATTGTTTCTTTTTTGATTTATAGTGCTCAGCCTTATATACTTTCTGCTTTGAGGCACATGAAGTTTGTGGTCGTTCATGTCATCTTGATTTGTCATTCTTATTGTGCTTTTTCCAGATTATGGTTTGCCATTGCAAACCACCTTCAAATGGCAAGTCGGGATGTGGAGATGAATGCCTGAATCGAATGCTGAACATTGAATGTGTTCAAGGTACCTGCCCTTGTGGGGACCTCTGTTCAAATCAACAGGTATTGTACTTTGCCAAGGAAGGGACACTGCATCTTGCTATTATTTTATTTTGAGAGTTATATCTGAAATTATGGATTTATCCACAGTTCCAGAAACGCAAGTATGCCAAAATGCAATGGCTTCGATGTGGAAAGAAGGGTTATGGGCTGCAGGTGCTAGAGGATGTATCCAAGGGGGGATTTATAATTGAATACGTAGGAGAGGTAATGTTGGAGTTTGTAATGCACATGAGTTTTATGTTTGTTCTGCTGCCTGATTTTATTAGGCTTGTGCTCGCAAGACTTTATTTTTGACTGTCTGCCAGTAAGATTTTTTTGGAATAAATTGAATTTGCCTACTTATGCATTCTATTGGGGGATATCATCTTTGGCAGTTTAACTCACGCTGGTAACTGAGGTGAGCCTGTTGACTTTATTTTGCAAAATCTGGTTGGAAGAATTTTTTCTGCCTTATGTAGTCATGTCCTCCTTGAGAAGGGCACGGTGTTTGGCCAATGTTGTTTCTTCTTTTGGCCAAATGAAGTTTTTACACAGTTTCCTCTACTTATTGATTTTCCCCCCGAAATTCAATGGACTCAAGTTTAAGATCAGGATTGGATTCTTGGATCTATTCTATGGAAAATTTTGCCTCTCATTTCCACCAACTGTTGTTGTTGATTGTTTGAGAAAAGTGTTTGTTGTTTGCCAGAGAGAGAATTTTCTTGAAATGGCACTTTTATTAATTAGTTTTATGTTTTTGAAGTGCCAATTTAGTTTGATGTTTTACGTGCCGTGATCTTTTCTATTTTGCTTTTTTGTTTTGGCATACTTGTAACGATGTTTCAGCTTTATACTCACAAGAATAAAAAGTTCTTGCTTAATGTTTTAGGTTCTTTTGTTAGATCTCTTGCACCTGCTATCCATCTGTTGCTGACTTTTCTATTTGTGATACATCCAGGTGCTTGATATGCCTGCATATAAGGCGCGGCAAAGGGAGTATGCTTCCCAGGGTCATAAGCATTTCTATTTTATGACACTGAACGGTAGTGAGGTATGCATCTATCCCATTTTGACTGTGTATTAGTAATACACTTGCACAATAGCACTGAGTCGTTCTTAGTAATACGAATTTTGAAGCCTGATTGATTTTATCTATAATTTGAGTAGATTGTGCATTGTGGGGTTGCTCTCCTTTCAGGTGGCATAAATTGATTGAATAGGATTATGGCTCTCAAGTTGGTTATTACTTTTGACAAGTGAAATCTAATATTTTTGCTATTTTGGTGGATGTTTCTCAAATCTTCAGTCTAGATAGGTTTTTCAAAGAAAACTACTTCAATGAAAATGCTGCAAATGTTTCTCCGAAAATGTGACAGAAGTATCTTCGATGATATTTAACTGTTTTGAGAACTGAGTATATGTGCTTGTTTGCTTTAATAGAAACAGAAACCCTTTGCTCACTGCTTAAGTTTCTCCCTGCACTGAGGAGGCTTCCCCTTGTGGCCTATTTATTAGACCTTTTTCTGTTGGCCCGCCCACCCAAAAAAAGTTCCGACTACATTCCCACTGGGATGAGATGGATCAATATAATGAAAAAAATTAATTTCCAAGATATTTTGTTGGATTTTTAGAGTTATGCATTGTTCTTGGAAGTATTTTATCCTCTGGATACATCAAGTTGATCTCTTCATCTTGTTATTCCTCACTTGTACTTCAAAATCACAAAGTTGAGCATGAGTTGTCTTCGGTTCCCACTGCTCTTTGAAACTTTAAAATGAGAATCTCATTTCAGAATTAAAAATGGTTCCTGCTTCATAGGTGTACTACCATGTTTCTGCATTTGGCTTCTCCATGATGGAACCCTTGCCATTTGTTTTTTTTTTTTTTTTTTTTTTTTTTTTTTTTTTTTTTGTTTTTTTTTAACTAGATGAATTTTTCATCGACTTTGAAGTTCTGTTTCTTTAAGCACTCGCGAAGATTGGTGTTTGTGTTTCTTTCTCCGTAATCATTCCTGTGACTTTTTACTTCAAAGCAAGATGTCTTCAGTAATGATTGGTCTATCTTTTGTTACAGTTACGTCTTTAAGGTCACTTAATGCTTTGCCTTTCTGTTTACCTTTCCTGACGTTCTCTTTTGATCCATGACTCCTTTCCACCCTTTAGGTTATTGATGCGTGTGCCAAAGGGAACTTGGGGCGGTTCATCAACCACAGCTGTGATCCCAATTGCCGAACAGAGAAGGTGACCTATCAATCCAACTCAAGTGCCTTTTCTGTACTTGTTAATCTGTAAACATTGTCTTGGCCCTGCATACTTTTTATCGGTGTCACAAATTATTTAAATGATCTGCCTTCTTTATCCCCTACTGGCCCCCCCTCCTAAACAAAAGCCCCCACGGGGGCCAGTTCATACAAATTACCTAGAAGTGCAAGTTCATCAGTTTCAGTTTCAGTGAGTGCATCTGTGAGTATTTGTCTCTTATATAAGTACCACGGAGTTGTTGTTAGAATATTGATCTGCACATTTATGTAGGCCTTTTTATTTACTGGGACTTCGGCCTCTTTTAGAGGTCTTCATGACCATAGTACTTTCTTATGTAGGCCATTAAGCAAAGGAAAAAGTTCTCTTCGATGTCTCACCTTTCTGAGATGAGATATTGATGAGATAGGTTTAGTTTCTTTGTCAGAAAAAAAAAATTTGTAATAACGATGACTACTCTGATATGTTGATCTCATTTAGATGACTTGAAATTTAATCAAAGTGTTGTTGTCATAGCTTATAGCTGTTTGACCTGTTCATACTGTGCATCTTCTATCTTTTGGGTAGCTAAATTTTTTTTTTCTTTCTGGATTCTCCCAAACAGCTTGTTGGCTTCTTTTTCTGGTTGTGATTCACTCGTTGAACTTTCTTTTCTTTCTGTTCTCAACATTGGGAGCTGATTTCTGAGTGATGGCTTGTGAGTCTGGAGGTGGTCCTGCCAATGGTGCTGCTAACATGAGTTCACAATAAAGTTACCCCAAAAGTGTACTTTTTGGGTGTTCACGCCTTGTGCATATATCTGTGGTAGATGCTTGGCTGAAAAGTTTAAGAAATTTTCAGAAAGATACTAGGCAGTAAGTAATTAATTATTGTTTGGGTGATGCTGAGCAATATCTGCTTTCTGTCCTGAAAAGGGCCGGAATCAATTCGCTGAGTTGGCCTCATGCTCCTGGATTGCTCTGTTTCTTTCTGTTAAAGGTTGCTTTTTGGCAACTTATCCATTATGTCTTGTTCTTTTCTGCTGAGAGTTACTTTGATAGTTGGTTTTTGCATATTTTATTTGCAGAATAGTCTCATATTCACTGGACAGCTTTGTCCATGAACTGTTCTTATGAATCTTGTGTTTGACTTGTAAATCTTTTGAAACAGTGGATGGTGAATGGAGAAATTTGCATTGGATTGTTTGCAATAAGGGAAATTAAGAAGGTAAGAAGTGCTGTTGATATTGTTGCTTGCACTACTAAAAATTTCATGAGAGCACAATTATTGTGTTTGACTTGCTAGTATTTATGGATGTCCACCTCTGTACTTTGCAATTGGTGGACATTTTGAATGCTGATGAGTTCCCACTGGGGATAATTTCTTATACGTTGATGTATTAATGCTTAATTCTTTAGAAATTTTTGAAAAAATCAGTTTAATCAAGACAGTTATTATATTCTCATTAACTGCTGAAGATTAAAATTTATGTGCTTAATGTACTAGTGCCTTTGACAACCACTCTGCACATAGAACTTTGTCAATCAACTTCAGCTGTTAAGTCACTTTAATTTCATCACTATCCCATTTTTCTAAACTTGGCTAGGAAGCAAAGAAATGAAAAGAAATGAGAGGCTATTGAAGAAAAACTCTCAAAGAAAGGTCAAAGAGGATAGAAAAGAGGATAGAAATGAAGTGTTGCTTTTTTTTTTTACCAAGGAGGAAGAAAAGGTGTTGCTTATCTATGTCACCTGTGTCTGCCGGCTGGATGTTGTCACTTCTGCAACTACAATTCCCTACCTATCAATACATTGTTTTCCCGTTTTGCAGGGTGAAGAGGTTACATTTGATTACAACTATGTAAGGGTGTTTGGTGCTGCAGCTAAAAAATGCGTTTGTGGTTCACCACAATGTCGAGGTTACATAGGTGGTGATCCACTTAATACTGATGTAATTGTTCAAGGTGATTCGGATGATGAATATCCAGAACCCATTATGCTTTTTGAGGATGGTAGCACAGTTCATCCATTGAATCAATTGGGCAGGCAAATCACCTCAGGGTATGAGAATTCGACGGATCAGTCTGCTGCTGATATTGGGAAGTCACAAACATCAGAAGATAATGGGGATCCAAATACTAAACTCCCTTCTTCCGATCTGCCTGTTGATATTATTCTACAAACAAATAATGATGCAAGTATATCTGTGTCTGCGACTCAGCAAGAAATTGTTGCCAAGGAGGTTCTGAATGCTAGTGAGAAATCTGAAATCTCTTCTCCCAGTAAGCCGCTTAGCAAATTACATCATGATGACACAAGCAGGACCAGGACAAAGAAGTCCAATACAATTGATAAACGGTTACATTCTTTTGTGAAACAATCCATATCATCAGGCTCTATCAAGAAAAGTAAAGACAGTGGTAGTTCAATTAACATGGACAAAGTTCAGGGGACTGCCCACAAGTCCCAGATGGTTTTCAGCAAACCCAGAAAAGCAGTTGAAGGATCTTCTGGTGGCCGGTTTGAGGCAGGTCAGAGGATTTCTAATTTGTCACTCATGTCAAAGCTTATTCTTGGGTGGAGGTATCTAACATTATCTGCTTCTGTTGCTCGCAGTTGAAGAGAAACTTAATGAGTTGTTGGATTCTGATGGTGGGATTAGCAAAAGGAAAGTAAGTACCAAGTAGCTTTAGAGCCTATTTGTCTGAACTTTTTGAAAGAATTCATTAATTTTCTGCCAAAGAAAAAATTTAAAAATTAGAAAAATTTCACGGGACTTCAAACGAATATATTAGCTTTAAGTTTTTGATCTTTTTTCTTTTTCTTTTTTAGCTTTAATAATTTTGATATGTATAAGTTTAAAATGATATATAATTGCTGCAAACGCCACACACCATAGCCTACTGAATTAGTACTTAATGCCATTTCTGAATGTTGTGATTAATGTCCATCCTAGAACCTTCCACCATTGTGGTCCTGATGGTCACCTGCTGGCACTTTATGCCTTGTAGATGTCTTATTGTCATTTCTGTTCATCCGGAGTTATGTATGTGATTTTTTGTGTCGGGATGCCGTTTTGATTTCAGCTGTTGATATTTTTCTTTTCTCATCATATATACTGCTGCTAAGAACAATTTCGGATTTGGCTTGTGTTTTCTTGTTATGACAGGATGCTCCTAAGGGTTACTTGAAGCTCCTATTTCTCACTGCAGCTTCAGGTGATAGAGGCAACGAAGCAATCCAGAGGTCTGCTTTTCTTGATGTGATTATTTTTATTGGTATTTTTTTATTCTTTTATCATTTTTTTGAGGAGTTATTGGCTATAATTTCCCCCTTTTTTTTTTCAGCAACCGAGATCTTTCAATGATCCTTGATGCACTTCTGAAAACAAGATCCCGAGTTGTACTAGTTGATATTATAAGCAAAAATGGTACTTGTTCCCTTTCTTTTTGTTGCATATTTTTAAGTATTTATAGATCTCATTGGGGAATGAGGACTGTGCGAATGGATGCTTACATGTCGGGCAGGTTTCTTTATAGTGAGTGCAGTTTGTCTGTATGTGCATGGTGCATCATGTCCTAATCAAGTCTTAGAATTAGCTTTAGACTGCATCAGCCTTACTCTAGTCTTTAAAAAAATCCTTATTTGTCATTTCAGGTTTGCAGATGCTACACAACATTATGAAACAATACAGGAGGGATTTTAAGAAGATCCCTATACTTCGAAAGCTTCTCAAGGTGCTCACATCACTGAGCTTTGTATTTTTGGGTTGTTATATTGTTTGGTTGATCTGATCGCTGCTGAATTCGCGGGAGCGTCCAATAGTCATTGTTTCACCTGTCTAAACCATTTTGTTGTTAATTTATCCTCAATTAGTCCCATATGAACTTTTCCTCAGGTATGTCCATTTCAAGTCCTATCTTTCCTGGTGTTCAAGACACCTAGAAAATTCGTTCTTAGAAGAACTTAAGTTGACGTGTAAATTTTGCAACTGCAAAGATGGAATCCCTGGTTTAGTGAAGAGTACGAAGTTTAAAATTTATTTTGACGAAAATCATTGGACAATATGTTTCTATTTGCATCTTATCTTCCCTTTTTCCGTTGAAAGAAGACAGATAAGGATGCTGAGCAAGCTTTGATCTTTGCAGGTTCTGGAGTATTTAGCAGTGAGGGAGGTCCTTACATTGGAGCACATTGCTAGTGGCCCTCCTTGTCCTGGAATGGAGAGGTTAGATGCTTCTAACGTTATTCTTGTGTTCCCATCTAGTTTTGCTTGATCAGGCGAGACAAGAATCTTGTCCCCGCTCTTCTTATTATATGATGTATCTTTTGCTGTCATGTGAACTTTAATGATATGAACATTTGTTAATTGATCTTTTGGCTGGAAATTGAAATCAATCTTTTGGTGATATGGAAGCTAAGTTTCTGCTGACTCATCTTTTTGATAAGTACTAAGATTCTGCTGCTAGCTATGGAGAAAAGGAACAAAGAGAAATTAATGAGGAGAAGGAGAGCTTTAGTTAGGCTGTTACCAATGTTATGACTATTAGTACGGTTATTTGTTGAACACATAGTCCATACCTCATCCAATCATAGACCACTTTTTTTACTTTATCCTAATTAAATGCTCTGCATATAAAGTTCTATGGACCTGTCAACTGATTGGCTTGCAATTCTAGTGTTTGAATCATCCATTTTAATTTATTTCTCTAATTTTTGCCATTTTGAGGCAGAAGTTTCCCTCTTGGTTAATGGTGAGTGTCATGATTTGGCTGCTCTAGCATGTTGGTTCTAGCCTCCAGATTTTACTTTTGTCTGCGCAGAAGCTGTTTGATGATTTTCCCCCAAGTAAAGTACCCTGCATTTTTTCTGTTTGTGGAGTTCCACTGGGGATTGAACCTAACACCTAGGACAAAACAACTCCACCCCCTTCACAGTAGAAAAGGGAATCCTTTGCCACCAGGCTGAGCACCAGATGGTGTAACAGTGCCCTTGCATTTAGTAATTTTGACTTTGGCAAATGAAAAATAGTAGTCGACTTGCTTGTAATCAGAAAAATGAGAGTTGGGAAAGTTAACCAAAATAACAAGAGGAGAATGCAATTATAAAGGGGGAGTGCTGCTGAATTTACTAGATCAAGATTTTGCTAGCAGCCATTGGGTAAATATCATATACTTTTTTTTATCAAGAATGGAGGAAAGGAATCATGAACATGATTTCATAAGGTGGTGGAATGGCATTTCAAGGTGGACCAACCAAATCCAGCATTAATGTACAAACAAATGTGTGGCGATGATGTTGAAGTGTCATTCATATTTCTGGTGCTTCAGCTTTTAACTTCTACCTGAACTTGTAAGTGAAGAATTTGAGGAAACATTCAGCTGCCTAAGTTAACAGCTGCATTGGTATTTCATAATTTGTTTTCGAGTTGTTTACCTTGACGATCCATAAAGTTTTCGGAGGTTTTAACAGTTTGGAACTACATTTTTAATACATGATATCGGCAGTTAGTTTTCAGTTTGATTGTGAAGAGATGAACGTATGGAGCCTTTCTATGAAAGCGGTGCATCTTTAATTGGTTTAACATAAATTGATATTACAAGTTCCTCTGTGTGGATTATGATGTGTTATTGAATGCCCTGAGGACACTGGTTTGCCTCCATTGTGTTTGGGATAAAAAGGCTTTCACGTTTCATTGTATTGTGATGCTTAGAATTTCTGCATTTTTCTCATCTTTTTTGTCTCGACGACATAAAAATCTAAAATAATAGAGCTCAACAAATGCCTTGAGACTCCTCAGTTTGCCAAGCCCCTCATGAGATTGTTTTGAATCTGGTTGTCTTCTTTCTGGCTGTTTTATATGCTCATACATTCCTGGAAAGACCAGGATGGTTGTTTGTTTATAATCTGTAAGGCATTTTTTTTCATTATATTTGTTCGCTGTTATTTTCCTTCTCTTGTATGATACTGAAAGTGTGTGTGCTTGTCTTTTGCTGCAGTTTTAGGGAGTCTATTTTATCACTGACGGAACATGATGACAAGCAGGTATACTTTATATGTTCCTTTCCATGAACTACAAATGAATAGAATTAGTTAACATGCGTAGTTCCTTATCCTTCTTCTCGTAAGGAGCTCTTATTAGATCTCTTACTGTTCGCTTCCTGCTATTTTAAAATGTTGCACTGAAGTTCTACATGGGAAAGTTGTTTTATTTTTTCTGCTCTTTATGTAGGTTCATCAGATTGCAAGGAATTTTAGGGATAAATGGATTCCCAAACCTATCAGGAAATTTGGCTTTGCTGACAGGGCTTCGGCATCACATAATGACTGGCGCGATCAGGGCGGGAGACCTACAGAAGCAACTGATTCCTTTAGGCAACCAATGCTTGCGACAGCTACGGTTGTCACTGTTACTCAGGATAGTGGCAGAGCATCATGTGCTGAAGACAGCTCGGTTAATGGTAAAAGGATCCGCAAGCGCAAGAGCCGCTGGGATCAGGATGCGGAGCCAATTACACATCCAAGGATCTCACAGCATGAGGAACAAGTCTCTGAAGAAAAAAGAGATTGTCCTGGGTCTGTCAGCCTCGAGTCTTCTCTCGGGGAAACTGTTGTGGCTGATGGAAGGCATCAGAACAGCTGTGAAGATGTACCTCCAGGATTTTCATCTCCTCCTGACACATCTGGATTTTCTTCTAATGCTTCATCAATGGCGATGGATGTCTCTCATGAGAATGTTTCCCACCCGCACTGCCCTTTCAATGTGGTCCCAGGGAATCCACGGGGGAAGTTTGTTTCCCGTTTGCCTGTCTCATATGGAATTCCCTTATATTTTCTGCAGCATTTGGGTAAACCCCAGACTGAAAGTATGGAGAGTTGGATTGTTGCTCCTGGCATTCCCTTCCATCCTTTTCCTCCATTGCCCCAACTTCCTCGGGAGCGGAAGCATCAGTCACCTGCACAAAATGTTGATTCTCAGAACGCTGGCCACTCGGCTGACACGGCACAGGTGGATGAGTGCAGTCAAGCTAGTTTCATTGATGAAAGCAGCACTGGGACAAGCAACTCTAACCTAGTAGATTCAGAGATTACATGTGCCAATAGCCAGCAAATGTTTAAGCGAGTGAAGATTTCCTCCCAGGATTTGGGTAGGAGGTACTTCAGGCAACAGAAATGGAACAATACAAAAGTTCCCCCTTGGCTTCGGAAAAGAAACTGCTGGGGATACTCTGTAAACAACTCAAAAGCTGGAATGTGCAGCATAGGTTTAGGAAATGGTGTGAATGGGCAGAAGAATTGGGACTTTTCAGATGATGTAAATTGTAAAGTGCGGAGGGACGACGGGAATTACCGCTAAGCATCTGCGGCACCAAAATCACTATCGATTTATTGGAAATATCTTAAGTTCTTATTTTTCTTATTTTTCCCTTTTTCTTTTTTTGTATACTTTGATGTATCTCAATTCTTTTACTTGTGGATTTCACTAAGTGAAAATCTGATTCAGTTTTTAGAGTTTACAGCCCCTTCATCAGTTGAGTCTCACGATTTCTTCTTGGATATGTGGCTTATTCTGCAGCAAAGAAGGTAAGCTTATTACAATTCTTTTACAGTGAAAATCAGGAGCCTCGTGAATGGCTTACAATTATTCACGTTGTGATTTTCGTGTGTTTGCTGTAAGCCTCTATGACCTATCAATGATTTTGGGAAAGTTATGATTTATATCACTTCTCTTGAGCATTTCACTTTCCTGATCGGTTTCTTAAGTTATGATTTCTAACTGGGGTATATTTTTATGGAAGGTGTAAGGAAACCCGCAGAATTGACATGTCATGGTAGGTTCTAGAATACTAGAGAGAGCAAGGTTCCAGGTCCAACTTTCAATTGGAATGATAGGGTAGGTCCTATAGTGTGAAATCATTCCTAGCTTGTTGTACCAACCCGTTACCCTTTAACTTGATGAATATGCATGGTCGCCTGTGGGAACAATTACTGATGCATAAAATAGAAAAAAAAAAAAAAAAAAAAAAACAATCTATGCACTCATGGGAAATCTGATAGTTAAATTAGATATTTTCTTTTGATCTTATGTCCCATGGAAGTTATCTTCTGGTGAATTGTGTTTGCTTTAATGACTGTATGCTTTTTACCGATTTTTTTTTTTTTTTAAATAATTTAGTTTGCCTTTTCTTTCTCTTGGACATCACATATGTTAGAAGCCGGTCTCTGCAGTACAACATTTTATCCCCTGATAGACGAAAAGAAATGGGGAAAAGGTTGTGGTGCCATCCCACTTGTAACCTACCCACTCCAGATTTTGCAATCCCCTGCATAACATATTGTACGGAAGCAATGTCTTGTTCTGAAGTTTCTGAAAGACTTATGATCCGAAAGATTCGTTATTATTTACTTAAAGAAGAATAACTTAGTTGAGTCCACTTTGCCAGCCGCATTTTCCTTTAATCTTGCAAGTGTATGGTTGCCTAATCATGCTGCGACTATGCAACCACCCTTTGTTGTGGAATACCCTTGTGACTAATTTCTGGCGGTGACAATAATGAAAGGTTGATCAATCTTAAGGGTTTTTCCTGAAGAGCAATGTTTGATCTATGCCTTAATTTGGAAGGTCTGGGGTCTTGAATTCGATCCATGCCTCATATCTCCGGATATCTCCAGAGCCACCTTTATAGGGTGAGACCCACCGCAAAATTGCAGTGTGGGGGACATTGGTGACATTGAGATTAGTTTGAATGCTCAAGAGTTTGAATTGCTCTTGTCATGAAGATGGATTAATCTAGTAATGCTGGAAAACGTAATGTTTTTTTTAAAGACAATCACATATTTTAGCTCTAATTGCTATCCAATTTGGAGGTATTAAATGCATTCCTTTGTGTATTTGCAGTTTCTTTTTTATTTAGAATGATTTGTAGGAGGTATTATGACACTGGAGGGCATTACAGTCACGGCAAACTGTCACTCTAGTCCTCTTTGCATAAGGCTATACTAGGATCATAGCCGTACTTGTGTTGCTGATATTATCTCCCAATTGGTTGGTCTTCTTCTTCTTCTTTTTTTAAAGTGACAATATGTTCGTCAGACATGCTCCTGCTTTTTGAATATATAATGAGCACGCCACCTCAGTTTATAAAACTGGAATTTGAAACATATTTTTGGTGCTCTTCGTATATTTTTTTTTTTTTTGGGGGGAGTGTGGGTTTGTAGGCTTGCCTTTGTTTTTTTTTTTGTTTTTTTTGGGTGGGAGTGTTAATGATTTGCTGAGGCTCTCTGCTTTTGATTATTCCTCGATTGTGCAATGCATGAGTGAGGATATTCTTTTGCATGGACTCAGTGTCTCGGACTGATTTCGCACAAGAGAAGCTTTCCCCTCGGTGCACATTTGCCGAATTTTTTCTCTTACACTCCTAGTACTTGTGTATTTGCATAGAGTTGGAGCTTAGTCTGAAAGTCATGCTTGCTGAGGAGGTCGTTTCTGGGACCAAACTAATGATTTGAAAGCTCGGTAGAATGAAATTTACGACGCCATGTCAAGGCTGGCAATAAGACAACATAAGCCCCCGTGAAATTACCTTATTTTATCGTTGAGTGGACTTGATCCGGCTTTGTAGCGGGTAAATGGGGATTGTTGATAGGAGTATAGCTGGAGTTTCTGGACGGCTAAAGGTTGTGCAGCGTTCCATCTGCACCATAAGGTAGTATCTCATGCTAATCCTACATTTGTTGTTATTCTGAGAGGAAGATGAAATTCCGGTTGCAGTCCCTAACTTCCTTCGGTTGAAGAGGAAATAGAGATTTTGCTTAGAAATGAAGGAACAAGATGCAACTGATCCAAAAGCTCTTTGCTCTCACAAGTGACTGAAAGTAGAGAACTTGATTTCCGTGTTCAGATGTCCTGTTGGAATGGGAATCGGTGCATTGTATCGTGTCTTAATTTAAGAGACCAAATGACATGCGGATTTGGATGTGTTGATCCGTTACGACTCTGTTCAAATGGGAAAAGAACAGAGCAATCTGCTTACTTTGATCATACCATATTTTAGTGGTGTTAATATGATACCGTGGCGAGTGGAAGGACGATCATCTTGGAGTATCCGATGATCACCATCTTCACCTGGAGTCAAGATAAAAGAGGCATTCTTTTTTGCGCCATGTACAAAAGAGGTTTTAATTTGTGCAATTCTTCGTGTTCGACTGTGCCTTCAGTTTTAAGAGTCTTGGAATCTGCAATTAAATTTTTGTTCGGTTGTTATTGCGTTTTTGTTGTTTAGTATGTTGGTCTTACGCTGAATCCATTAAAGTGATTATTATTAGCTGAAAGCCGCGATAATGAGGTTACGCAGCTAAGAAGCTTTGTAGGGGTGAGCTAGTGGATGGTATCTGCTGTTGGTAATTCGCTCATATCGATTTCTGTGGATCCAGTGATTTTTCCACTGCTTGTAAATTGAAGAGAACTACCACGAACGCCTTGGAGATTACCACGTTATTTACCGACCGCGGTCATCACTCGTTGTCTGAATCATGGAATTTCGTTCATGGCAAACGTTTGACTTGGAAATAGAACTTGTGACGATTTAAGGAAAGCTGCTTCTGAAGTATGTTTTTGATGCTAAATCAATGGTGCAGAGAATGAAAAGGAGTTCAAGTTCCCGGCGTATGCATTTCTACAACAGATGAATGGCATTAGTTCAATTTCATTTCGAACTATGTTCTCCGGTAGCAGACATCAAAAGGGCATTTCACTGCAAGACGGTCGTCTCCCAAGTGTTCCTTTTTTCTTTTATTTTCTCTAATAAGAAAATCGTTTTTTTTCTTTTTTCTGTTTTTCCCCTCTGAAATTGTCTTCACCACAAACCGGGCATGCACATCCCCGCCATTTGCGAGAAACCTTATCCACAAAATTAATGGATCACCAATTCTCATTAAGCCTTGCCAGTGCAACGCCTCCAGACACTCCCGCAATCCTATTTTTCTTGCAAAATACAGTAAAACTTGTTGCCAAAAGAAAGAAAAAAAAAACTCAAGTACCAAGAAATACTGTTCCTTGAAGAGCAACGATTCAAAGAATGGCAGCATCATCCTCTTACATGGCATCCACCAAGTTTTCCATGATAGGCTGGCTAGGAAAAGGCAATAAATTCAGCAAAAGCAACAGCAACAGCAGTCCGTTCACCATTTCAGCTCAGCAGCAAGCACAAGTCCAAGAACAGGAAGACATGAAGGCACAAGAAGCAGCCGCCCCGGGACAAGAGAAGGCAAAGCAGCCGGAAGGGACGAGACTGAGGCCGGTTGAGCCACAGGTGAACGTTAAGAGCAAGAACCTGAGCCGTGAGTACGGGGGGCAGTGGCTGAGCAGCGCGACACGGCATGTGAGGATTTACGCCGCGTACATCGACCCGGTCACCTGCGAGTTTGACCAGAGCCAGATGGACAAGCTCACCCTGATCCTAGACCCGACCAATGAGTTCGTGTGGACCTCGGAGACCTGCAACAAGGTCTACGCCTGCTTCCAGGAGCTCGTTGATCACTACGAGGTATTGTACCCCCTTTTCCATGAATGAAGCATTGCTTTTGCCTATGGGGGAGTGAGGAATCTTCAATTTTCAATGAGATGGTATCTTGAATTTTCTCATCGTTATGCAAAGTCACATGAAATGGTATCGAGAAAGCATATATGGGGTCTTTCCTTGCGTATGCATCGCTTTGCAGTTCGTAGTATCGCTTACGCAACCGCTATGACCGGTCGTTTATAATCTCATTTTCTATGATTTTACGGGAAGAGTAAAGGATGGTCCTGTTCATGTTGTATGGCGGCACCTAACAGACTACTGCTAGTACTCAATACATCATGCTACATTACAATCAGTAAGCACTTTTGACGAATTATAAGCTGATGAAATTGCCGGGATTCCCGATGCTAGGGTGCACCACTGACAGAGTATACTCTTCGGCTGATTGGGTCAGACGTAGAGCACTACATAAGGAAGCTGTTGTACGACGGAGAGATCAAGTACAACATGAATGCTAGAGTGCTCAATTTCAGTATGGGAAAGCCCAGGATTATGTTCAACAATAACGACCTCGACGGCCAAGTTCCTGATGCACAATGAGAAGTGCGCATGAGCATGCGCACACACTTACCTAAATTGCCTTTCCTTAATCTTCCATGAAATTAAGATCTTTGTATAATTAGGCATTTCATTGTAGCAAATGATAAGATTGTCTCTGGAGTTTTCACATTTTCTCTGCACCAAAACCTTTGTGGATGATCATTGGATAGAGGAGAATGGACATAAAATAATTTCCTCAGAAATTTTTCGAGCAATGAATCAACTATTAGAAGCTATGGAAGACGAGTAATGCGACTGTGAATCTCTAAACTATATATTGTTGGGATTTCAAATCGATCCCTGAATTGTAATCTCTTTGGGTCAACAAGCCCTTGGACTTTTCGAATAATATCGTCCTTCTGGTAAACTAATGTATCTCTCGGTCGGCTTTTGCTGATGAGGACAACCAGAATGCACAGTTGAACATCAGGGTTGTAATTGGTGTAGCTGAGTCGCATGGATGATATCATGAGAAAAAACGAAAGGACATTTGCTTGTTTCATGGAAGCGAAGAAAGGACGAGAGACAACAAGAGCATATGAAAAGCCTTTGATTGTATTCGCTGAGCATCTTCAGAAGGTACAAAACTTTCCTGGAACAAGACTACAAATTATATATTGGGCGATATGACAATCTATGATTAGATAATTTAGTAATCAGATCAAATCCAAACGTCCAAAAAGAATTGCTCTTAAATCGATTTAGAATATCAATCACTGTAATTTCAATGTTGTCCTTTCGCTAATTCGTTGTGCTTGAATCAATTTATGAAAATAAGAAAAGCAGATTATAGATAGCCTGTGTCTACGTGCATGGCATCTTCGAAGTTTCACAAGGTCGTCGTCGTGCTGTTTCTTCAGCCTCTCCCTGTTCTCAACTCCCAGCAATCTTGCGGAAACTCTCTCTCTCTCTCTCTCTCTCTCTCTCTCTCTCTCTCTCTCTCTCTCTGTGCACAGACATTCAGTTTGGCTCCGCTAACCCTTCACTATTCTGCCGTTTCACTCTCATTCCAACAATCTTGTGTTGTTTGCTTCTTCTGTATCGGGTTCTCTCTCTCTCTCTCTCTCTCTCCCTAGCACTGGGGCGCGCCACTTTTACGCTGACCCATGATAGGGTCCTCCATGTGTTTACTCTTTTATTCAGCCCTATTCTTTTTCCAGGAGCAGTTTCTTCGGACTTCGAATCGAAACTAGATAAACAATCGCTTCCATCACGTGTTTTCACTGCGGTGCAATGATCTTGCCGTATGGTTTATCTCTCTCCTTAATGTGATATCTTGTCAATGATGCAGAAGAAAATGTCTGTTTTGCTCTTGCAGTTGTCTGAAGTGAGTAAAGAACGGATAAGAGATATGTTTAACAAGGTCAAGCTCTCTATCTCTTCGTATGACACTGCTTGGGTGGCTATGGTCCCTTCCCCTGGTTCTCCAAAGAGCTACTGTTTTCCGAGCTCTTGGAGTTGGCTACTAAACAATCAATTATGTGACAGTTCTTGGGGTCTCCTGGACTGTCATCCGTAACCGTCATTTGTTGTTGATCAAGGACGCTTTGTTATTAACCATAGCATGTGTCCTTGCACTTAAGCAACGGGGTGTCGGTGAAAGAGGGATAAACTGCAGTAGGTTTATTAGATTTTTCTCGCCGGTTAATCTTTCTTTACACAAGCACCCTTTCATAAGGATGCGCATTGTGATCTCAGGCCTTGAGTACATTGCTTCAAGTTCTGCTTCTTGAGCCAATGAAAGTCCACACTGATCAGATTTAATATTTTGCTCTCTGGTATGATTGAGCAAGCTGGTCGCCTAAATTTGAACCTTCCTCTCAGATCTGCAGATTTGGATTCTGTGTCTTAGGAGAGAAATTTAGAATTGAAAAGGTAATTAGAAAGTGTCAAACTTCCCTGCTTCAGTTCTCTTTCGGTTGAGCAATGCGGCAAAAGCATAATGATATGTAGCTTTTGCTGGGATGGATTATTCTTGTCTTGCCTATTTACTATTTAATTGCACAAAACTGTAAGCTACGATGCGTTTTTGCTGTTCTTAGAGGCTTGTCAGGGGGAAGCAGAATCTATTTGTCTCATGTTTTGGTAGTATTGGGGAGTCTAGATGACTGGGAAATGATTATGAAGCATCAACGGAAAAACAGGTTGCTGTCCAATTTGCCCCGACCAGTGCTGCTGCTCTAACTCACCTTCAGAATGCTGGTTGCCTAAGTTACCTCAAATTGGTACTAGAGAAATTTGGTGATGCAAGTTACTCCTTTGCCGAAGTCTTCAAATGATTGTGCACTATGGATAATTTATTACATTAGTGTATCTACTTATGGTCAGCTCCAACGATCTATCCTTTGGGAATATATGCCTCTCTATGTATGACAGAGAATTTGGAAAGATTGGGCATCAATTGTCATTTGAGAAAGGAAATAATTGACACATTGGATGAAATGTACGGGTATTGTTCTTTCCAAGTGAAAACCCACTCGGTATGGTTTATTTGCAAATAGTTCCCAGGATCAATTTCAGTCTTTGTATTTGATCTTCTTATCTGCCAAATAAACAAAGCATTAGCTTGTGATCTTATGGCATCAAACAGATGCTGGCTGCTGGGTGAAGGAGATATTTCTGGACATTGCCACCTCTGCAATGGCATTTAGGATACCGTGATCCCATGGATATGGTGTCTCTTCAGGTATGATGCTATGCTGGCCTTTAGATAATTAGCTATGTTATGGATCTATGAAATGCTAATTTTTCTTGTACATTTGCTATAGATGCTATAAGTCAATTTGCTGAAGAGGATCAATTTTACAATACACTTGAAGGACATGTGAAGGATCCTGGCTGTGTCTGGAGCTGTACAGGGCTTCACAGCTGATCATCCATGATGATGAACTTATTCTGGATAAAATCAACTCTTGGACCAGTGATTTTCTTATAGAGGGTTTAGGCACTGGTGAAATGCATGCCAGTAGACTTGAGAGTTACATGCGTTGAGAGGCAGTTTCTCTCCCGAGGTTGCACGATTAACTTGCAAATGAAAATGTGATGTCACTTTCTTCCTGCTGCTATTTTCATGGTTAGTTCCCTTTGAGTAATTATTAGTAAACACTTTAGTGGATGATGCTCTTAGATTTCCTTCGCATGCAAACATGGAAAGGGTTGTGAAGAGGAGAAAAACAGAGAACTACAACATGGACAGCACGAGAGTTCTAAAATGTGGTCTTCGGTAAAGCCCTCTTTAATAGGTTTTTACCTGTTTTAGTTTGTCAACGTTCAACTATCTTCTATACTTGATTGATATGATACTTTTCTCCTATGCTAGGTCCTATAATTTTTGCAACAAAGATTTCCTGAATCTGGCAGTGATTGACTTCAACTGTTAAGCAATATGGCGAGAAGAACTCAAATATCTAGAAAGGTGTACATCTCTGAAACCATTATGGTAGATAGATGTAGTTACAGCCTTTTAATGGTTTTCTGGTGTGATTTTGTGTGGCAAAACTTGATCTGGATCTGAGTTTCAAATACAATGTGAAAGTTAGCTATCTGTTCATGTTTGATAAGGCTTTCAACATCACTGTAACTGCTAACCGTATGCTGTTTAAATCATGTATAATCTAACATTATGTTTGGTAGGGGTGGTTATAAGGAAAAGAAGAGATTTAAGTAATTATGCGGGAAAAGAAGAGAGGATTTGAAAGAATTGAGTTACTATATTAATCAGATGCTAGTTATGGAAAAGAAAGGACAAGAACGCATCATGACATAAACATAGATTTGCTTCTGTATTTTATATATAGATGCAAAGTAACAGTACAAGAAAGAAGAATGTTCACTGATATATGATAGTTCCTCCAGGTTTGAAGAGATTTGGAGGAATTTGAAATGTCCATAAAAGTGAACTGACCAATCCCCTAATTGTCCTAATCCTTTCCCTCTTAAATACCATTATGTTTTTTTGCATCCTTTCTCTTCCCTCCCAATCCCTCCTAACAAACATAGCGGAAATCTCTTAAGACATTTTTTCAGTATTTTGTAGTATTATAAGTTTTTTTGACTTTCTGATGGATGGGTTAAAGAGAAAAAGTTAGACTAACTGAAATTTGCCCGACAGAAGCTGGCATATTGTTACTTCTCTGCTGCTGAAACCTTTTTGGCCTGCCAACTATCAGATACCCGCATTTCTTGGGCCAAAAATGGTGTCATTGTAACAGTGGCTGATGCCCTCTTTGATGTTAGTGACTCTGCAGAAGTGTATGAAAATCTTATACGATTGCTTAGAAAGTAAGTTTGGTTCTATCCATCTCTTTCCATGTGCGCATATGCAACTATTTCACTAGCTGTATGGAAATGGTTTAATTCAGGCGGAATGTAAACTTGAGTGCTGACGGCTGTTCTGAGCAAGTTCAAATCATATTTTCAGCACTTTACTATTTCCGAGACAGGAGAAAAAGCAGTTACATGGCATGGAAGAAACTTGACGGTTCATGTGGCTCAAATTGTGAGTGGTCTTCCTGATCATCTCTACTTTTATCATGTTTATACCACGGTGTCTTGCATTTTTCCTGAAAATCTGCATGAAAAGAGTTGATTTCAATTTGACATCATGTGACATTATGAATGTCAACTTCATTATCCTTTTATGCTCTTTTTGTCTCCCAGTAAGCACCATTTTCTAGATATGTTCACCCTAGTTTTTCTCTGCAGTGGTTAGAGACGCTTGAGTCTATGTTGACCGAGGCTGAGAGGGTGAGAAAGAAGACAGTGCCAACAATGGATGAATACATTGCTAATGCATCTGTCTCATTTGGTTTGGGGCCTATAGTTCTCCCGGCTCTCTACCTTGTTGGTCCTAAACTTACAGAGAAGCAGGTTGACAACTTATTCAGGCTGATGAGCACTTGCGGGCGCCTTCTGAATGATATTCAGAGTTATGAGGTTGGAGCTCTATTTCTTAGATGGAACCTTTGATCGAATCGGTAGCTTTTGATATTCTTTTAAATGCTGGTCCTCATTGCTTTGCAGAGAGAATCCAAGCAAGAGAAGTTGCATGCGGTGACATTGCAGATGCTTGACAGGAGTGGCACCAGCGAAAGGGAGGCAATCGAGAGGATCAGCAGTATCATCATCAGTATGAGGAGGGAGCTCTTGAAGTTGGTTTTGCAAGAAAAGGATAGCATAATTCCAAGAGCTTACAAGGACTTATTTTGGAAAATGAGCGCCGTGATGCATCTCTTCTACATGGATGCTGATGGCTTCACTTCAGATGAAAAGACTAGTGCTGTTAAAGCTCTCCTTGATCAACCAATCACCCTCAATGAACTGTAATTAGCTTGAGAGAGAGAGAGAGAGAGAGAGAGAGAGAGAGAGAGAGAGAGAGAGAGAGAGAGAGCATTCTCCTTGGTCAACCAGTCGCTCTCATGAACTGTCACTGAAATTTTTAGACCGTACAATGTCAAATATCCTCCTATTATTATTATATTATCTAAACTGATGTGTGATAAGAGAGTATTCTAAACATGCATGTGCTTGTCCTAAATTTTTATTTTCTGAGATCGAAGTATGCTATCAGGCTTTTTTCTTATAAAATATTCTGGTCAATTAATAGCATAGATCAGGGAAAGTCATGGTTATGCCACGGGTGAATATCCAAAATTTCATATGGAAAAACCTTCTCACAAGTTGTGTTTCTATTATGAGGGTTTAAAAATTCAGCTACCGTACTTTAAAGCCCCTGGTATCTCTGTTTTTTTTTTTTTTTTTTTTTTTTGGGTCTGAAGGTATCTCTGGTTGAACTGCAGTTATTTTGGGCTGTAAAATGTACTAAGTTATGTGTTTGGTAACATATGGTTTGAAAGTGCAAAACGTCAAAGCTGGGTGAGAGACTAGAGTGACTGTGACTAATGTCAAGTGAATGTTTATGAAAGAGTATAGAACTCACTGCATAGAAAAGAAGTTTTTAAATAGTCTATCTGCCTGTTCTTCTTGAGCGCAGGCCCTCTCTGCTGCATTCAATATCTTCAAACATGCCAAATAAACAAAACATGAGCTTCTCATATGCCAATGGACAACACAGATGCTGGCTGCAGGGGGAAGAAGAGATATTTCAGCACATCGCCACCTCAGCAATGGCATTTTGGATACTATGCTCCCACGGATACAATGTCTTCAGATAACTTATTTAGCTGTGCTATTGATCAATGGAAAGTCATTATTATAAAAATTACCAACTTTTTTCCATTTGGATAGATGCATTAAGTCAATTGCTGACAAGGACATGTTCCTGCAATTCACTTGAAGGAGGTGTAAAGGATGCCGTCTCTGTCTTGGAGTTGTACAGGGCTTCGCTGCTGATCATGTGGTGAGATTATACTGGATAAGATCAATTCTTGGACTGGCGATTTTCCTAAAAAGGGATTACTTGCTGGTGAAATGCATGCTGATAGAGTCAAGGACGATATTTGTCCAGAGGTAGATTTTCCACTTGATATTCTTTTCCATATGTACCATGAACAGTTGCCGATGTCGCTATCTTGTTCATCCTGCCATTTTTTTGTTGTTGTCAGTCCCTAGGAGAAATTTTATTAGCAATCATTTCAGGTGGATGATGCTCTCAGATTTCCTCTGGAAGCAAGCTTGACAAGGGCAGCAAACAGGAGAAATATGGAGCTCTACAACACCGACAGTACGAGGATTCTAAAGCTCTTAAAGTTGGTTTTGCAAGAGAAGGAGAGCATAATTCCAAGCCCTTGCAAGGACTTGTTTTGGAACTTGATCCCGTGTTGCATTTTTTTTACCGGGAGGACGACGATTTCAGTTCACCTTAGGATGTCCAACAGAGCTTGTTTTGTGTATTCTAATTCCATTGCTGAGCTAAGAATACTTAAAATGCAAAATAACTTGCTTTGTTACACAAAAAAGCGGAGTTACCGGTTACGTTTTCTTAGTAACTTGACTAACTTCTGATAGGTTTCGAGCTTACTTTCTGGATATTGGACAAATTACCCAAGAACATGATGAATTACTGACCAACTAAACATTGATTCTAGAATCCTGCAAAAAAAAAAAAACATTGATTCTAGAAAACTTGCTCTGTTACTGAAGAAAATACTACTTTTCTCTTGGGTGTCGTCAGATTTTTTTGACAATTTCAGATGCAGAGAGGGTGCATATGCATTCATGGGGTGCAATTCCATCTTTTCCTACTCCCTCCCAAGTCTGTCAATATTGAAGGAAACCGGTGCAGTTAAACGGAAGCAGACAAGAAGAGCACAAAATGAAAGCATGTGATATCACTGGACGAGCATCCTTGTAATTTATTATGCACAAAATGCTCCAGGCATCTGAGAAACAGATTCTCGGACATTTTCCTTGGATACACTCCAAAAGTGTTTCAGCCAACCAACGTATACCTTGTCCTTCAGTGTGTTTGATGACCTTTAAGTACACATAGAATAATTAATCTGGACCGTGATCGATGATGGAGGTGACTGTAATGATGGTTTTTGAAATGTTGGTGTTGCAAATTAGGTGCTGATGAAAGTGAAATTGAGTGCAACATATAGTCTATCTTTCGAATAATTACCGTTTTGAACGCCTAAAAAGTACTTTCAACAATTGAATTGATATTTTTAGGATGGACAACATCAAAAGAAAATTTTTCCCTTCACAAGGTTGGGTTATGAAAATGATGTGTTTTCACGAGGGAAAATGACATAAATACTTCATGAACTTTAGTTGAACATATAATGTCATCTTTGAACTGTAATCTAATATGTAACATCATTCTTGAACTTTTAATTTATTCAATATGGATCTTGAATTTCGATTCAATATTTAATAGGTCTCTTAAACTTTTAAACATATGCATATAGATTAGAAAATACATCGAATATTTATCAATATCTCATGAATAACATGAATAATGAAAAATAATTTTGGGACGACATCATACATTTGGCTAAAGTTCAGGGATCACGCAATATTGCACATTGAATAATAGTACAAAAATCATTTGTGTGATTTTTCTCTTTTCCGCGAGCATAATAAGAATGATGGATGAGGAGGTTTTGGGCAGGAACTTTGACTATTCACAATACAAAATACATTTCTTTTGAGTGTCACCTAAAAATGCTGAAATTTAAAACTCTTAACATTTAAGTGGTATTTTAAATTTTAACGGAAAAACGACAAAAAGAAAGTATTCTTTTCGCATTCGCTCAAGGGTCCACATCTCTAGAACCTTTTTTTTTTTTTTTTTTTATCACTTTAATTTCCAACATTTTGAAAGACTATAAAATTCACCGCGCGTGATGATACTTATTCTATTTTTTTGGGTCAGAGTGATGATACTAATTAAAAATGCAAAAAAGATAGAACTTCGAAGTAAGCGTGATCGTCATATTGTTCCTCGCTCTGTTCTCACCTCGGCTCTCACAAATTCCAGCAGTCTCACAGGTTCTCTGTCTCTGTCTCTGTTTCTGTCTCTCTGTCTCTCCGTCTCGTGTGAACAACTTGTTCGTTGAAATGCTTCACCCACTTGTGATTCCCCCCCAGTGACTGGTTCCTCGTGCAAAAATGATGTATATACGTCGGACGGCCAAAAGGGTCTGCGAATTTTAACCGCCCCTGAAATATGGGATGCGTTTTCTGGGGATGTAAGAGCATATGGCAGCTTCACTAGATGGAACTCAGCTGCAAAGAATGAAGATTCACATTGAAGGTTTGTCATTAAGCTCTTTGTTGCTTATGCCCAGATAGTAAAATACATATTTCTTTTGACTCTCTATTGCCTACCGCTATATAACTGCTGGGCTGGCCTAATGAGTTGATATTGCAGCATTCGAGTGGCATGGTTAATTGTCCGTCTTCTTCTCAGTCATGTGCTTTGGTATGTCCATTTGTTCTTTTTGTATGGTGTTTAGTGGCCTGACATTGCTGTCCAAGTTATGAGTCACTGCTGTATGTGGTTCTAGTGCAAGGAGATTTAGGTCTTCTTCTTTTTGCTTCCTGATCGCAGATTGTCAGTGTAAACTACCTTTTTCCCTGATTCTAATTGTTAGCATTGTCCTTGTTGTCTCTGTCCCTAGCAGAGATTAACTTGCATTGGAGTTGGAGCTGAGGAGAAACTAGTGGATAAAGCTGGTGAGTTCTTCAATTGTTATGCCTACAGAGTTTTCTAGCTTCTTAAACCCAATTTTTTACGATGTGCATCTTGCAGTTGCTGCACTGTATCGTCTCATTGTCTTTAATATTTGTTTGATAATCTCTCTCTCTCTCTCTCTCTCTCTCTCTCTCTCTCTCTCTCTCTCTCTCTCTCTGTGCACGTGTGTAAAACACTTATATAAACAGATTGATGTAGTCTATGATGGATGACAAACTACATCTTCATACAGGTGCTGCTGATTATTCTCATACTGTTCTACCATGACACACTCACATTTCTCCAGTCGTGGGTTGTCTGCTCCTATATCAGGTGCTCTGTCTCTCTCTCTCTCTCAGTCACACACGCGCGCGCGCGATATTAAAGATTTCTGGCTGCTGCTAATCAGGCTTTTGAGTGTATTTGCTTTATCTGATCCTTACACATTCCACTGGATATGAGCAACATCAAACTTTCTGCCACCTCTTCATTATGACACACGCGATATTAAAGATTTCTGGCTGCTGCTAATCAGGCTTTTGAGTGTATCTGCTTTATCTGATCCTTACACATTCCACTGGATATGAGCAACATCAAAGTTTCTGCCACCTCTTCACACGCACACACACGCACACGCACATGCATGCGCACACGCACGCGCACGCACATGCGGCGATATTAAAGATTTCTGGCTGCTGCTAATCAGGCTTTTGAGTGTATCTGCTTTATCTGATCCTTACACATTCCACTGGATATGAGCAACATCAAAGTTTCTGCCACCTCTTCATTATGTGCTCATATGTGAGCATTTTTAATATTATGTTTTAGTTTTGACAAATACCATCATTCAGTGATCCTATAAATAGATCACCTAAAGTAAGCAAGCGTAAGGAAAATGGAAGTCATAAAGATTGACCTAGTCCTTATTGCTTTTGTGGGAGACTGGAGGATTGGAAGCACCAATATGCAGGTGAACTTGCAGAGGATATCTTTATCTTGGAATCTTCAAATTTAACTCTTTTCTTCTTCTTACAGAGATTATTCTAGGTGCATACACACATCACTGCCATCACATTCGAAGTGTCTACCCCACGAAGAGATGGGATACCCAGTGAAACCCTGACTCTTGTTTTCCAACGTATTTTAGAATAAACTATCTACCTGATGGAGCATATTCAGTAAGATGTTTTCATCAATGAGGACATAAGTTTTGGAAGTGTGTTGCTAGGCAGGACGCTACAAGTGAATATAGTTCTTCTCAGAACTAAATAGTGAAAATGCAACTTTGTTGTCTGTGTAGGCCTCATGTTGATGGGGTTAGGGTAGTGACACTTCATTTGGTTCTGTGCATAATTGTCGTTTCGAGCCAGTACTTCATGGAGCGGTGGAGGGCATGGCATTCTTGTTTAAGTATCTTGTCTCCATTACTCATTCCAGTACCTCTGGAATTATTTCAGTGCATCTTCCATGATCTCTGATGCTTTGGTCCCTTATCAATTATTGCCGACCGTAACTATAAATCATTCAAGCTGCCCTTTCTAGGTCCTTCACGTTTACTCTTTCGTTGATTCATTCAATCTTAATTCTTTTCCAGGAGCATATCCTTTGGACTTTGGATTAAAATCAGTTAAACAATCATCATCATGTGTTGCCACTGTGGTAGGATGATCTTACTGTATGTTGTTTATAACGTATATTCTTCCTAAGTTCATATCTAGTCAATGGTTTGCATGAAAATGTCTGTTTGTCCTTGCAGTTGGCCGAAGGAAGCAAAGAACGAATAAGTGATATGTTTAGCAAGGTTGAACTCTCTCTTTCTTCATATGACACTGCTTGGGTGGCTATGGTCCCTTCACCTTGTTCTCCACAAAGCCCCCTTTTCCCTAGGTCTGTGAGTTGGTTGATGAATAATCAATTATGCGATGGTTCTTGGGGTCTCCCTGATCATCATCCATTATTAATCAAGGATGCTTTGTTATCGACTTTAGCATGTGTCCTAGCACTTAAGCAATGGGGTGTTGGTGAAAGGCAGATAAACAAAGGTAAACTAGATTTTTCTTGCCCATTATCTTTTTCATATGTGTACCCATTAGTAAGGATGACACTACGATTGCAGGCCTTGAATATATTGCGTCGAACTCTGCTTCTGTAATCGATGACAGGCAACATACGCCAATTGGATTCAATATTTTGCTTTCTGGCATGATTGAGCAGGCTGATTGCCTAAATTTAAACCTGCCCTTGAGACCTGCAGATGTAGATTCTGTGTCTTACAAAAGAAATTTGGAAGTGAAGAGGTAAAAGATATTGTTGATCTTCCTGTTTTAGTTTTCTTTCAGTTAACCAATGTGCGAATCATGAACTAAGTTGTTCTTATAGTTGGTGATCGATGCTTGTTCTTGTATTGCCTGTGAAATATTTAATGCACAAAACTTATAAGCGATAGTGAAAGCAGTATATGAACTTCATTTATAGGCATCGATGAATTCTGTGGTGCTTTGTCTTTTTAGAGGCTTATCCAGGATCAGTGGAAGATACTTGTCTTATGTTGCGGAAGGAATGGGAAGTTCTGCAGACTGGGAAATGATTATGAAGTATCAACGGGAAAATGGGTCACTATTCAATTCACCATCAACTACAGCTGCTGCTCTAACTCACCTTCAAAATGCCAGTTGTCTACACTACCTTGAATCGGTACTAGAGAAGTTTGGTGATGCAGGTTACTCCTTTGCAGAAGTCTTCAAATGATTGTCTACTCTGGATAAACTATTGACATTTGTTTATCTACTTATGGTCAGTTCCGACAATCTATCCTTTGGAAATATATGCTCGTCTATGTATGATAGAGAATTTGGAGAGATTGGGCATTGATCATTATTTCAGAAAGGAAGTAATTCATGTATTGGATGACACGTACAGGTACTGTTCTTTTCAAGTGCAAACCCACTTGGTATGCTTTATTTGCAAGTAGTTCCCAGGATCAATTTTAGTATTAGTATTTGATCTTTTTGCTTGCCATATAAACAAAGCATTAGCTTTATTATCTTATGGCATTAGACAACAAACAGATGCTGGCTGCAGGGCGAAGAAGAGATTTTTCTGGACATTGCCACCACCGCGATGGCATTTAGGATGCTGCGATCCCATGGATATGATGTCTCTTCAGGTATGATACAATGCTGGACTTTAGATGAATGTGTATGTTATGGATCAATGAAATGTTAATTTTTCTTTTGCATGTGGTGTAGATGCATTAAATCAATATGCTGAAGAGGATCAATTTTGCAATACACTTGAAGGATATGTGAAGGATGCTGGCTCTGTCTTGGAATTGTATAGGGCTTCACAGCTGATCATCAACGATGATGAAATTATTCTGGATAAAATCAACTCTTGGACCTATGATTTTCTTAGAAAAGGTTTACACACTGGTAAAATGCATGCCAATAGATTGGAGAGTTATATATGTCGAGAGGTAGTTTTTCTCCTCAGGTTGTCGCTATTATCTTACAAAGGAATTGCGACATTACTTTTGTCCTGCTGCTATTTTTTATGGCTAGTACCGCAGGAGCAATTATTAGTAAACATTTCAGGTGGATGATGCACTTAAATTTCCTCTCCATGCAAACTTGGAAAGGGTAGCAAACAGGAGAAATATAGAGCTCTATAACATAGACAGTACAAGAGTTCTAAAATGTGGTCTCCGGTACAACCCTCTTAATTGATTTTCTCTGTTTTAGTTTGTCAACATTCCATTACTTTTTGTACTTGATTGATATGATACTGTCTCCTGTGCTAGGTCCTGTAACTTTTGCAACAAAGATTTCCTGAATCTGGCAGTGAATGACTTCAACAACTGTCAAGCAATATACCAAGAAGAACTCAAATATCTGGAAAGGTGTACATCTCTGAAGCCATCATAGTAGATGGACGTGGAAACAGCCATTTTATTGGATTTCTGGCATGATTCTGTGGTGACTGATTCTTGTGGCAAACTTGTCTGGATCTGAGTTTCAAATACAATGTGAAAATTAGCCAGGCATTTGTGTTTGATAAGGCTTTCGACATCACCATAACTGCTAATTGTGTGTTATTTAGAATTTGTATCCTCTTAACTTTTTGTTTGGTAGGTGTGATTAGAAAGGAAAGAAAGAGATTTAACTAATTAAGAGGAAAAGGAAGGGAAAGGATTTGAAAGGGTTAAGTTATAATATTATTTAGATGCTAGCAAGGGAAAAGAAAGGAAAAGAATGCAGTATAACATAAAAGTCCTTATGTATATAAGGGTACAAGGGAGGAAGAAAAATAAGTGTGTTATCTAAATATACGTACAAGTGAACAAACCGATTCCTCCTCATCCTTTGTCTCCATCTTTTCCCTTCATCCAAAAACGATTGTGTTCGTAGCATCCTTTCTCTTCCCTCCCCTAACAAACATAGTGGAAATCTCCTAAGAAAGTTTTCAGTATTTTGCTGAATTTTACTTTCTTTTCCTTTCTGACAGATGGGTCAAAGAGAAAAGGTTAGACAAACTGAAATTTGCCCGACAGAAGCTGGCATATTGTTACTTTTCTGCTGCAGCAAGCTTCTCGCCACCTCAACTATCAGAGGCCCGCATTTCTTGGGCCAAAAATGGTGTCCTC
This sequence comes from Eucalyptus erythrocorys, assembly GCA_014182555.1. NCBI lineage: Eukaryota > Viridiplantae > Streptophyta > Magnoliopsida > Myrtales > Myrtaceae > Eucalyptus > Eucalyptus erythrocorys. Next base: position 43,484,485 of record CM024602.1, read on the forward strand.
ACTACAGTAGTTGACGACTTCTTTGATGTTGGTGGCTCTGCGGAGGAGCTTGAAAATCTTATATGGTTGGTTAAAAGGTAAGTTTGGCTCTCTGCATCTCTTTCTGTGCACGCATGTGCAATGGCTTGACTAACTGCATGGAGTTGGTTTGATGCAGGTGGAATGTAAACTTGAGTGCTGACTGCTGTTCTGAGCAAGTTCAAATCATATTTTCCGCACTTCACTCTACTATTTCTGAGATTGGAGACGAAGCAGTGACTTGGCAAGGAAGAAATGTGACGGGTCATGTGGCTCAAATTGTGAGTGGACTTCCTGATCATCTCTGAAACATGTTTATTCTAAGATGTTTTATGTTTTTCCTGGAAATCTGCATAAGAAAGAGTTGCGTATGAAAAATGAAATTTCAATTTAATGTCATGTGATATTATGGATGGCAACTTCATTATCCTTTTATGTCCTTTCTGTTTCCCAGGAAGCACCCTTTTCTAGATATTTTCACCCTAGTTTTTTTTTTTTTTCTGCAGTGGTTGGAATTGCTTGAGTCTATGCTGACTGAGGCCAAGAGGACTAGAAAGAAGGCAGTGCTGACGATGGATGAATACATGGCAAATGCATACATCTCATTTGCGTTGGGACCTATTGTTCTCCCAGCTCTCTACCTTGTTGGTCCTAAACTTTCGGAGGAGCAAGTTGCAAGCCTCGAGTACCACAACTTATTCAAGCTGATGAGCACTTGTGGGCGTCTTCTGAATGACATGCAGGGTTTCAAGGTTGGAGCTCTATTTCTTAGACAAAACTAAAGAGAGGACTTACCAGCCTCTAAATTAAATCAGTAGTTTTCAATATTCTATTGAGTTTGGTCCCCATTGCTTTGCAGAGGGAATCCAGGGAAGGGAAGTTGAATGCGGTGACATTGCAGATGCTTGACAGGAGTGGCACCAGCGAAAGGGAGGCCATGGAGAGGATCGGTAGTATTGTCATCAGTAAGAGGAGGGAACTCTTGAAGTTGGTTTTGCAAGAAAGGGATAGCATAATTCCAAGAGCGTGCAAGGACTTATTCTGGAAAATGAGCACTGTGCTGCATTTCTTCTACATGGATGATGATGGCTTCACTTCAGATGAAAAGACTAGTGCTGTTAAAGCTCTCCTTGATCAGCCAATCACTCTCAATGAACTGGAATTGCCTTGAGAGCGCTCGAGCAAGTGAGCAGAACTCCTATAGCACTGCTGTCTGTGTCTGTGGGAACGTCGATTGCACCTGTATATTGCATGACAATATGTACTAACATTTCTGTGCCTAATGAAGGAGGCATGATCATATCCTACTTATGCTTCTTGCTTTTCAATTATTTGTTTGCGATGCTTTTTAGTCTTAATAGCCTACTTAGTTCTTACTCCATCAAGGTAAAGAAGAATTTTTCCTAAGAAACCAAATCAGAAGAATGTTACCTAAGTACAGGGACCTAAAATTCTAATCGCCTATTTCTCCCCGCCTTCTTTGTAGATGTTAAATTAAGTTGGTACTATTATAAATGCATTAGTACGTGTCAGTCAAAATAATATGTTTATTTTTTTCTTTCAGAAAAAGTATTGGTGAAGATAGACCAAAAAGAGTGATAATATCTTCGAATTGACGCCACTAGGTCTCCATCACCAAAGTCACATAGCTTTTGTCCCACCAAATTGGTGGTTGTTGTTTTTATCAATCAAGTTGACATTGATAAATTCGAGGATTATTTGAACTTATTAGCTGGTTATAGCCAAGTAATCAATCATTGAGCTGATCTTAAGAATGAAGGGGCCAATGCCATAAAAAAACTACAAATCAATACACATGTACGATATTTATCTCAAACTAATTTTTGTGTAACAAAAACTCATAATCCAGTATATTTATGTCACATTTATCACAAATTAATTTTTATGTCACAAAAATGGTGCCTCATTTGCCTCCAAACCGATATATTTGTATTCCAAATTTTGGTAAATCTAAAATTTTTGAAGGTAAATATAAAACGGACATACTAATTTGAGGTAAATGAGACACAAGTGTGTTAATTTGAGAGTTATGGTGAAACAAAAAATTAATTTGAGGATATATATGTTACGAATATATCAATTTTGGATTTTTGGTATTTGCAGATTGCGGGATTATAATAAGGTTGCGATGCTTAAGCACATTTGGATTATATTCACGGACAAGGAATTCTTATGGTGCAAATTGATCCATTTGACTTTCCATTGCCCGCTTTTTTTTTGGAGCCCTTTGTCATATTATTTGGAAAAACAGGAATGATATTCTATTTAGAGATGATACTTGGGTGGTGCCGGCCGTGAAAAATCACATTATCAAAGTTGTAAGGGATAAGGTCTTAACGTTAAGAAATGTTGAGGATAATCCGAGAAATAAGAGACTTCAATGAAGCTAGGGAATTGACCTGTGCATCTTCTTTGCTACTCCTTTGGAGCCGTAGCTAGTGTCATCGTTGGATGGCTGAAGGCTACTCGATTTGCTGGATGCCTCCCATGTTTTTGTTTAGGGGTTTGCAGGTGGGTTGCTGTTGTTTGGCTGCCCAGTTGCCTTCTTTGTGGGTTGATTGGTTTTAGTGTTGGTTTTAGCCGTTTGGCTTGTTGTGCCACTGTTTGGTTTTCCTTTTATATCGACACCCTTTCACTCATCATGCTTCTTTCATTTTAATAGTAAGTTTTAGTGTCTTGACCTCTCTGTATATCTTGGTTTAAGCTTAATGTATTTATTATTTCCAAAAAAAAAAAAAAAAGTAAAGCCACCAGCTTGTATAATTTTGCAGGCCCTACCTTGCGGAATGGACTGAGGAGAACTTGGCACAGGTCATTGATGTTAATTTCAAAACCAAAAGTTCAAAACCACCAATTTTGCGGCGCAATCTCCTACGCACTCTACGCTTTTTGACCCATAGGACCGTTGACATCGACCTTTTTACAGCAATCGGAGGCCGCAGGTGGTCAAATTGTTCGGTTAAGTTGGCTTTTCATGGCCTCAAAATTCAAAGTACGACCCGAATCGAGCAGCCCGCAAGGCTTTTTGCTCGAAACTCGAAAGCGACCTTGCTACACGAACACTCGAAAAGTGGATGATCTTTCCGGATTGCTTTAATTTATTATGTAATTAAATGGCTCAAACACCTTTCCAAACATTTGTAAATTATTGCACCGCTCAAAACATTTATGTTTATATACAATTTTTCATAATTATTTGGAATTTAATGGAGGAGCGAAAAAGGAAAAAAAAACATTTTTCGTGTTTGATTAAGCAAAAACAAAAGAGACATTTATTTAGTTTCTTAAAAACGATCATTTGTATCGTTTGAAATAATTAACTGATTATAAATATTTTTATCATTGACGATAATTTAGGTTTAGAAGTTTCCATGGACGAAGAAAATGTTTTTCGTTGATTCATTTTTATTAGTGACAGAAGTGACCATTTTTAAGAAAATGTTTTCCAAATCATTTATTTTCCTTGAAACAAATAATTAGCGCCAATGATATATTTGTTTAAATTAGTAATTATAAAAATGGTTAATATCACAAAAAACTCTAAACTATCTACGACAAATTTATCGCTAATTACAATAAAAATGTTAAATTGATATATTTATGATAAATTTATTTTCTATTAATTTCCTTTAAATTGGATTGATATTATAAAAAAACTCCAAAATAGTATTCTTGTTATATGTTTTTCAATTTAATAATTTGACGGTAAAATTTAACGAAAACTAATGAAGGGTAAGTTTGTCACAATTATAACGGTTTGAAGTTTTTATTATTTAAAAAATTAATTTGAAGTAAATTTATGATATATATATATATATATATATATTATTATTAGTTTATGATTTTTGTGATATTAATTATTTTTATAATTTTTCAAGTAGAAAAAGTAGGGGTGAGCATCGATTTAGGGTCAACTTGGACCGGTCTTGGACAGGCCCGACCCTATCGGTCTTGGTCCGGTTCCCAAGGAGATTGGATCGGTCCTTGGTCCTAGAATTCCTAGACCAGCACTGTGCGGGTCGGTTCTCGGTTCTGAGAGTTCTTGGTCAGTCCAACCTTGACCAATCCCGAATATTATTTATAATTTTTTTTATAAGGAGAAAACTTTAAAATAAACGGCGTCAACAACATTAAATAGTTCTTTAGTAAGGAGTTCAAGTAATTTTATATTATTTTTTAATAACTTAGGTTTTTAATGTCTTTTACAGCATTAATAGTTATAATTTACGAAGGAATAAAATGTTTTTGTGAGGAGTCCTCACAGCGTCCAAAAATGCACCTTATAACATCCTCTTTTAGTATTTGTTATCTGTTTTTTTTTTTTTTTTTTTTTGGTAAAGGTAATGAATAAATAAAGCTTAGGACAAATGTACAAAACGACGCCAAAAGCTTACACTCTAAGTGCAATAGCAAAAAGAGTGGAAGGAGCCGAAGTAAAGAAGCTACAAAGCAAAGGAGGAAACTACAACAACCGAAAGTAGAAAAGATGAAGATAGCCACAAAAGCTACAACCCGCAACAGCCCGCACGACCGTCAACCAACTCCAAAGGAAGAGACAAAGAACGGAGAGCTGAAGACAACTTGTAAGCAGGCCTACGAAAGAAACCACGAACAAGCTACAGAGTCAAAAGATGATCGGTGAAGATGGAGGGGTCAAGACCCCAGCTTCTTTGGAGACGCCTGATCCTCGGAACATTTAGAACATTGGTGAAGGTGATGGACTTGTCCTTGACAACCTTTAAAAGGTGATTTTTCAACCAGAGAGAACCAACGTTTCCCCTCAAAAGATGATATCATTTCTCTTCTTCCAGATCAAGTAGCATAAGGCACCAAAAGAGAAGCGGGCGATACGGTGGGGAAAATCATTACCGAATAGGAATTTAATGGCCCAAGGAAGGATCTCCACCCACGGCCTCGAACGCCAAGGTAAATTGCATCTTGTAGCCCAAAAGAAGGCAAGAGAAGCCGAAGCATGACAATAAAAAAATAGGTGATCGATGGAGTCCGAGACTTCATTACAAAAAGCACATGTTCCAGAATCAATTCTGCCATAAGCGAGGAGGAACTCTTGAGTAGGCAACCGGTTCTTGGTAATCAACCAAAGAATGAATTGGAATCTAGAAGCAAATATCATTATTCCAGATAAGTGAGGCCCAGAGAACCCAGTTCTTTTTAGATCTAATACGATCCCAAGCACTAGTCACCGAGAAGGAACCGGAAAGGTGCTGATGCCAAAGGAATCGATCTAGGTCAAAGGTAACCAACGGAATGGAGAATCCCCGGCTTTCTAAAAGATTTCTAAGTGAATAGCCCAAGGGGGAAAAGAGATCTGTGACCACAGCATAACTAGGAAGACCATAAGAATCAATGAAAGAATCTGGAATCAACTAGTGTTGGTTATCTTCTATCTTATTTGTCATTTTAATTTTCAATTTTCTAAAATCGCCACTTGACACTCACCTCACTTGCTTTGGCTTACTCGTGTCGCTCACTGCTCGATGCTCGCTTGGCTTATTGCTCCTCACTCGACATTTGATACTCATTCTATTCGATGCTCACCTTAGTTGACCTTCACCGCTTGTCTTTCTTAGCTAACTTTACTCATCATTAAACTCATTGGGTTGGTACGGTCCTTAATTGCTCTTTCAAGCAATACGAAATAAAAAAAAAAATTATTGATTAGTCTTGGGTTAACCTTGAAACTAGATGGAACCCATTGGGTTAGTCCGGTTCTCAATCGTTTTTTTAATGAGTACAAAAAATAAAATAAAAAATTATCAATTGATCTCGGATTGACCTTGGAATCGGACTGAACCCATTGTGTCAATATGATTCTCAATCGTTTTTTTAAGGAGCATAAAAAATGAAATGAAAAATTATCAGTTGGTCCCAAGTTGGTCCTAAAAGTTGAGAATTAATACTGTGTGATTAGTTTTAGGGTTAGGAGGTAGACTGTCCAATCCAGACCATGCTCACCTTTAAGCAAAAGGAATGGAGAAAAGGGAGAGAAAAAGAAAAGGAAACTCTAGATACAAAAAGGCGATCGCGATGGGGCCCGGAGTAACGGCAACGCACGACGCACGTGAGCGTGATGAGTGGGGGAGCTCAATCGCGTAAGCATGCAGCGAACCTTTTTCGAAAAAACGGCATCTTCTGCAGATGCGAATGATTGTCAGCGACAGCGAATCCAGCTCAGCATTCACTCCAGATCGCTTGCATACCCCCTCCATCTCCATCTCCTCCTCCTCGTTTCTCTTCTCCTTCATCTCCATCTCCATCACCTCCTCCTCTTCCCTCCCAACCGCAACCCGAGTCCTCCTCCTTCTCCTCCTCCTCCAGATCGCGGCGCCCCTCCGACGATGGCGTCCGTCGCCGAATCGCTCTCCAAGCTCGACATCGCCGGCGGCGGCGATTGGGCCGCCTCCGCGTCCCCGGGCCTCTGGAGCAACCTCCCCGCCCTGTCGCCCGACCAGGTACGTCGCTCTGTTTGGGAGGAGTGGTGAGGCGTGAGTGCACGGGGTGGTTCGGTTGGGATTTCCTCTCGTGACGGTTGGTTTCTCGGTTTGGCGGTGGTTGCGCTTTGCCGTGTGTGGTCAGGTGGAGCTGGCGAAGATGCTGGTGGAGACGGGGCAGAGCCGCGTGTTCGAGCACTGGGCGGATCCCGGCGTCGACGACGATCGCAAGAAGGCCTTCTTCGAGCAGGTACGTGAGCCGGCGGTGGTTCGGCGGGTGATTTTAATGTTTTCTGGATCGAGTTTCTTGGAGAATTTTAGACGAATTCTCCTCCCTTTGACTTGCGGTGTGTATCAGGGACTTGCGGTTCGTTTGTGTTTGTCTTCAGTGAGGGAGAAATGCGCGGCGTAATCAACCATTTGCTTAAATTCTGTGTTTTTAGTTATTTTCTTTTTCAATTCTGATGATCTTTAATCAAGCGGCACAAATTTATGTATGTGTTTTTTTTCTGTGATTTTGTTTTGTTTTTTTTTGCTAATGCGGGAACTCAATTGTTTAGATGGCGATCTTTTGCCGCAACATTTGTCCCATCAACTTTTGCGATTTGTATTTTATTTGATTTTACTATCTTTTCTAACAGTAGAGCGCTTGCATCAGTATCCTATTTGTCCATTTAAATGGAGCTGTTGATACCAGACGTGAACTGTGCTTGCTTCTGCTGATGCTTTCCTGCATTCCCGTTACTGATATATATCTGTCCAGCTTGTTACCTTTCAGACCTGGTTTATGGTTTTACTACTTGATTTTTGGAATTTGCAATTAGCGAAATCCTGTGTACATCGAATGTGGAAATCTGTAAGCTGAACTTGCTTGTCTTTACTAGAGATTGCTTTTTCTTACCCTTGAGTCTTTGTCGTGTGGTTGTATTCTCCAGGTAGCTAGGCTCAATACAAGTTATCCGGGAGGCTTGGCATCGTACATAAAAACAGCGAGGGAACTCTTAGCAGATTCAAAAGCAGGAAAGAACCCATTTGATGGCTTCACACCTTCAGTATGTATTGATAATTTGATATTTGGTACTGCTTAATTATATTTTCTGTAGCAAAGACCTGCGAAGAATGGATTTTGTCTGAATGAAGACTTTCCACTGGATAAATATATTATATATTTTTAATAAAATAAATATGAATTGTTTGCTTACTGAACGGTTACTGTTTATGTGTTATTTACTGAAATGAAGACTGCTCCTGCATTTTCATTAGCTTCTTCTTTAAGAGCTACAATGCATGATGCGCACATGTAACTGAATTCCTTGATGATGAAGCTTCCATCTCTACAATTTTGATTACATGAAGAGCTTCTGTGTTCTTGGTTTGGATTTAATGTAGCTACTGTGATCATAAGTGGCCGAGAGTTCTCTGGTCAAATGGTAGTAAACTTGTATGACTCAAATTTCCCCATGTTCAAATGCACAGACACCTTTTCAAAAATAAGACAGAGTAATATACTGGTGGTGTAATGTAGTAGAGGATTATAACCACATAGTATATCCATTTATGAGTTGTAATTGTGATAGATACGTGTATGTGACGGGCTTGTGAGATGTCAAACTTCGGGGAAATATGATAAATGTAGTTGTTGTTAGGTTCCAATCTTAATAGGTGAAACTGAGCATTAACAAGTGAGGACATTTTCGTTTGCAATTGTACTGGGCTCTTCTCACCTGATCCCCTGATAGACCAAGACTGTGGACTTGGTCTAGAATTTAGACTGGTTTTGTGTCACATTTTGCTTTCCACATAATCAGGTTGGAACTTACTTACACCTTGTGATACTGTCTATGACTCTTGAGAGAAATTGCTTTGTAATCTATTTGTGATCTTTTGCAATATTTGTTTTGCCACACACAAGCTTCTTGGTTCTTACCACACGTTTTGAGTTGTCAAATTCAAAGTGATATGTAAGCTTAAGACAGAGTAGTGGGTATATTTTGTTGCAGCGCTTTCTTTATGTTTTTTCAAAATCATGCTTTTCCAGTCTACAAATGGACGTTTTCCTCAATTCATGGATAATCTTTCGCATGACTTTTCTCTTTCCTGCCTGCCAAGTGCTCAAACTGTTTGAAATGATCAACTGAACATGATAGCTGAACTTTATTGTCCTCTTCTAGGTTCCAAGTGGAGAGGTTTTAACTTTTGGTGATGACAACTTCATCAATTTCGAGGAGACAGGGGTGAAGGAAGCGCGAAAAGCTGCGTTCGTCCTTGTTGCTGGTGGACTTGGGGAACGCCTTGGATACAATGGAATCAAGGTCTTCACAAAGCTAGGATCTTGCTAGATCAGCTGATTCTGTATTCCTTCTTGTTGGTTATACATAATTGTCTATTTTATTCTTACTTATTGTCTACATCTTGCAGGTGGCTCTTCCAGCAGAGACTACTTCAGGGACATGTTACCTACAGCATTACATTGAATCCATTCTTGCTTTACAAAAGGCTAGCTGTAGATTGGCTGAAGGTTTGATTTGTTATACTTCTCCTCCATGCATAAAGGATTTTATTTATAGAGAAAACTTAGAGTCCATCGCCAAATATACAATAACAAAGATGAAGAAAAACAAACAAGCAAAAGGAAGACATTATATAAGGAATTAACGAAGGACATCAGAGCTGAATAAAAAAGGATGGCACAGAAAAGCTACTGAAGATTCTAAACATTCAAACTTTTGTTTGTTGTGTACTCTCCAAATCCACCCCTGAGACAAAGTGGTGCAATGCTTTGGGAGTTCTTCAGAAATTGGGTGTCCTATGTAGGTATTCCAATAGCTAAAAGGCTGGATGGCATGTCTTGGCTAGAAACTGAGTGTCCTGCTAACTTTATTTAGTGTTCTCTGCAAAGTATGGACTGTAATGCCACTTTTAATTAGGCTAATCAGAAGATTAGCAACTGAACTACTACCTCATATGGAATTTTTTTGGGCATTTATTTTAAGCTACTCATCTTTAATAAGGGAGAAAAAAATTCAATTTCATTTTTTTCCTTTGAGAAGTTAAGAGAGATTTTATTGCACAAACCAAGCATGTGGACTAATTCTTTTTTAAAAAAAAAAAGTTTCGTCAAAAGCAACCAAATAGCCTCTTGTGGGTTCAGTCAATCTATCCATAAACATGTTCTTCTTGTCATCTTCTATCCTAGAAGAAAACAAATGGCCTCTTCTGGGTTCATTGAATCTAACAAGAAACATGTTCTTCTTGTTATCTTCTATCCTAGAAGGAAACTGAAGGTCTGTTGGATATGGTCTTTTAAAAGCGAGGTTCTAGAACTGGATAAATCCAAAAGTGTTGCATGACAACTTTTCTTTCTGGTTTTTTAAAGTTCACTATAGACACAGCCTGGCTAAGAGCATCTCTATCTAAAGAACTAACGATAGCTGTTCTACTTTTCCCATCCTGATTGTGCAGAAGCCCTCAAATTATTCTCCTTGTTAACTTATGTATCGTCATGAACCAAAATTGTTTTGATATCAACCTTTCCTTGCAAAGCTCCTCCAAATTTCTTTGTGAAGTTGATGTGTCTTTGAAAAGGATTTGCTCCTATTAGTAACATCATTATGCATGCGTATCTGTAGATGGTAGTGGCACCCAGATTCCCTTCGTTATCATGACATCTGACGATACTCATGCACGGACCTTACATCTGTTGGAATCAAATGGTTATTTTGGAATGCAACCTTCTCAAGTTAAACTTTTGAAACAGGTAATTTTTTGCTCTTTCACGACATCTGTCAGGATTTTTTAATATGCTTTATGCATTCTAAAGGTTCTCAGTCCGATTGCACCTAATAATGCAGGAAAAAGTTGCATGCTTAGAGGATAATGATGCCAGGCTTGCACTGGATCCCAGCGATAAGTACAAAATCCAGGTAAGGCTGGGTCCTGATTTTGTTCGTGAAGATTTGTCATAATTTGAGCTTGAAGAATCACTCTGTGGCTGATTCCTTTTACTTATTCCCTTTTTAGACAAAACCTCACGGGCATGGTGATGTTCATGCACTTCTTTACTCCAGTGGCCTTCTGAATTTGTGGTATGTCATCAAACTATACCAGTTTACCCGGTTTTCTTTTCAGAACATTTGTTATCAATCAAACTATGCCAGTATACCTGCCTGCTGTTCTTCCACGAGCCTATCTTTGTACTAAGCTTTTAAAATGTCATTCCATACTTTTGTTATATGAAACCAGCAGAGGACGGTTTTTTTTGCTGGGAAAAGAGAGAACTTGGCAGGAAAGAATGACGTGATCTTGCTTCTTACTTAAGTTGCTGCATTGACATCCTCAGTCATTGATACAAGCAAAAATATCTCACCTTGTATTTTACCTAGCTTAAATATGCTTAGAAGATACAGAATGATGGGGCAAGATGTCTTTAGAGAAGTTATTTGAGTTCACTCTTCCAAGACTTGTAACTGTTTTTGGCATTTTTCCCAGGCATGATGCTGGTAAGAAATGGGTTCTCTTTTTCCAAGATACAAATGGACTTCTGTTTAAGGTAGAGTTTCTTTTAAGTGGATTAGTTTCAGGTATGTTTCTTCGAGTCAGGTTCAGGGTCAGAGATGTAATAGATGGCTGACGGACTGGTTTTTTTACACTCATGTGGCTGTGAATACGACTAATTAATGCCACCATCATGTGTAATGCAGGCAATTCCAGCAGCTTTGGGTGTCAGTGCTATCCGACAATTTCATGTCAACTCTCTTGCCGTTCCCCGGAAAGCTAAAGAAGCTATTGGAGGAATTGCCAAACTTACTCATGCAGATGGTACTTACTGTTGGAAGTAGTTATCTAACTGTTTATAAGAACCACCTAACTAAGAAGGTACAGTTTATAAGAATAATATGTGGAATTTAGTTAAAAGCAACCCAGGCGCAGTTGTTTTGCTCTGATGTCAACAGATGAAATCATTCATTGCATATTTTAGGAATGGGATATCATGAGATTTTGTCATAAAGAACTGTTCTGAAGGATTTTCACTCTTGTTGATTTTTCTTGCTGTCTAATCATCATTTATTTCTGTGTGTTGGCTAAGATTTTGGTTTGAGTGGTTGAATTTTATAGGTGCCATGGTGTTAGCTGAGGCGTATCTGGAAATTTAGTTATCAGCAACCTAGGCTTGAGCAGTTGTTTTGCTCGATGTCAAATGACAAAGTTATTTATTGCAAATTTTAGTAAAGTGATGCTATGAGATACTGGCATATATCGATGTTTTACAATCGTCAGTGAACATTGAAAACAATTTGCTGGACTAATTATTATATTATTAGCCCATTCTCCATGACACGGTTGATTCATGTCTAATTTCCTTTCCTCAAAAATCTATTTTAGGGAGAACAATGGTGATAAATGTGGAATACAATCAGCTGGATCCCCTGCTTAGAGCGACTGGTTATCCAAATGGAGATGTGAATGATGAGACTGGTTTTTCTCCTTTCCCAGGGAACATAAATCAAGTAATTTTCTTTCAAAAAGTTTGTAGTGTTATAATGCGCTTGTTAAATTAAACTATTTAGTTGATAAAAACAAAAGAGATCTTTATGCAGTTTCCATTATGAATAGGCTTTCTACACTTGGCCAGGGAAGTAATCCTGTGCGAGCTATTACGATTCATTTTGCCGTTTCATCATCAGTCCACTGTAAATCACAGTGTACATGCAGAATGGCGTTAGTCCAACATGGCTATCAGACACTAACCATAGTTCTCCAAAATCAGACTAATTGACCAGAGTATGATAGAAGATACCTGATTCATCATCTTTCTGTTTGTTTAATATGTTTCAAGCTTGAGAGATGAAAAAGGAATTAGATTCTCTAGAATTCATAGCAGAGTTTCTGTGTTTGTCTCACTATGTTAATAGGTCTATCAGCTATCCGTTTGATATTTTTTCACAACCCTAGTCGAAAGAATGCTGTTTTGTTGTTCTGTAGAACTTTGTGGCTTGTTTTATTGACTGAGTCTAGGGTTGTATATTGTCAAGTGATTCTTAAGACTGCATTTTTCTCCTTTTGGCAGCTAATATTGGAACTTGGTCCATACATTGAAGAACTGACAAAAACAGGAGGTGCCATAAAGGAGTTTGTTAATCCAAAGTAATCTCCTTTTTACCTTATGTTGTTAGTCAATTTTTTTATCGTGACTGTTGACATCTGGGATAGCTTTTCAGTTGATTGTTTGAAAGATGATACTATCTGGGGCAAGCAAAAGCAAAATTGAGTTCTCTGTCTCTTAGAGTTGGATGTAGCAGCATCTCATTCCAATTGTATAGAGGGAAAGAAGTGTGTATCCGAAAGGTTGATATGCGAGTCCGAAAGGTTGATATGCCTCAAGTATACGAATAGGGGTCTTGTTGTTTATACTGTGTTTGCAGTGAGGCTGACAAAGCCCTTATATTTGCAGTATGAGGATACCAATAATTGGTATGGGCTGCCATTTCTTTGAATGCAAGTGCAAAAGGTTGATATGCCTCAAGTATATGAATAGGGGTCTTGTTGTGTGTACTGTGTTTGCAGTGAGGCTGACAAAGCCCTTATATTTGCAGTATGACGATACCGATAATTGGTATGGCCTGCCATTTCTTTTTGCTTTTCATTTAATTTGCATTCTTATTGTTTTACGCAGGTACAAAGATGCCAGCAAAACTTCATTTAAGTCCTCTACCCGACTAGAATGTATGATGCAGGATTACCCGAAAACGTTACCTCCAACTGCACCAGTTGGATTCTCGGTAATTTTAGGATGCGGAAAGCTTATTATACGAAATTATTGGCATTGTCTAAATCAGATATGTTGACACCCACTTACTGTTTAGGTGATGGATACATGGCTTGCCTACGCACCAGTCAAAAACAATCCTGAAGATGCTGCAAAGGTACAAACTGTTGTTTTAGTTCCCAATGTGTATTTTACACTGATTCTGGACCAGTTGATTGCCTCCCTCTCTATCTCGCTCCTCCTAAACTAGATTTCTTTAATCATCGTTTTGAGTTTGATAAAATCCATGATTACTCATAATGATTAGGTTCCAAAAGGAAATCCATATCATAGCGCGACTTCTGGAGAAATGGCTATTTATCGGGCAAACAGCCTTATTCTTAGAAAGGTAACTACTTATCTTCCATTGTTTTTTTTTTCTTTGGTGGTTGAATACTTATCTTCCATTGAAATGTATGAAGATACTAGCATTAAGTGTTCTCTTCCATGTAATTTGATTTTCAAACTTTAGCGTCATCTTCAGTCTCCAGTTTCCACCCAAGTTGATTTCTGCTCCAGTAACCAAATGATTTTGTTGGTCATTAAATCGTGACATGCTTCAAGAAAGCAAAATTACACTCGTCAATACATATAGAAGTTTGAGACTTTGATGTGAAAGTAGAGCTCTCTTGAGAAGATGCATGCATGCTCGTCAATTCTTTGACACAAACACAAGAAAATCTTGTCCAAATGCACATTCATCATGGTCCTTTTTCCCATTGTCTTGCATCTCTGTTGGTGCTAATTTTGGTTATAATTTAGGCTGGTGCTCAAGTGGGTGATCCTTTGACGCAAGTTTTTAATGGGCAAGAGGTGGAGGTATGGCCTCGAATTGTATGGAAGCCAAAATGGGGGCTGACTTTCTCGGAGGTGAGAAGAAAAGTCGGTTCGAGTTGCTCTGTTTCTCAAAAGTCCACACTGCTCCTTAATGGGAGTGATATTTTCATTGAGGATCTCTCCTTGGACGGAGCTCTCGTCATCAATGCTGGAGAAGATGCAGAGGTATGTTGTGACAAACTATCTCAGGAAGAAAGTTCTAAATGTACAGGCGTGTATAGAGCACCATACTTGTCCTTTCCTCTGTTTTCTTCTTTTCACGCAAGACATTCAACTTTATGTGCATTTATCTAAAATTCTCTCTTTGGCCCCGGTAGGACTTCTCTCTCTTTGTTGCATTGAATATTGGGATGAGTATTTTCAAGTCTTATAACAGTCTGTCTCCTGTCCATTTAACATTTTCCTTTCTGTAAAATGATTGACATTATTAGAAGTTCAAATTCTTATTATGGCGTCTCTCTGTTACGCATGAACCCTGATTACTCCATGTATGTCAAAAATCTTTGAAACTCTCCCTTTGTCTCATCATCCAAAGGTCCATTTCTCCTCCTCACAGGTTACAGTGAAAGGTAGGGTCGAGAACAAAGGGTGGATCCTTGAAAGTGTTGATTACAAAGATGCTTCGGTGCCGGAAGAAATCAGGACCAGGGGCTTCAGCATTAACAAAGTCGAGCAACTGGAGAAGACCTATGACGGGCCTGGCAAATTTCGCTTAGATGCTTGAGAGGGCGTTTATAATCGTCCGGACAACTTTTTTCTTTCTCCAGACTTTTCCAACTGTAAACTTGATTAATTGTAAAAGTCTTCTTCTGCCCATCCGCCAGGGTCCTCGTTGCAGTAGTTAGAGATAGATTTTGTTTCCTGTAAGTGCGCTCTGCTTAATAAAAATGAAGATGACTCCGCCTAGATTTTTGCAATGTTTCTTACCATTTTCTCTCGGGATGATGGGGAGTTAGTCCATTTACATTAGTAAGAGCTCGAGGTAGAGTTTTTTGATTGAGTTGCAACGCTTTCACCATCCCCGTGAAAAAATGCAGTTGAGAGTGTTTGTTGAAACTATATCTCCTCCACCCTTGTTATTTAGAATAAGAAGCCAATGTTAACGCTTCTTGTAAGAGATTTTCTTTAGTTCAGATATAATTCTAGATAAGGCAAATGATGTCTTAAGTTATTTCTTGTTTGTCGAGAAAGAAACATATATATGTGGTGCTACTCTTTTCCCATTTAATCTAACAAGCGTATAAGTATTTTTATTTTCTATCTTAATTTTCATGACATTTTCATTTCATATTATAATATTGGAAATGGTTTTAGTGTTAAAGAAAATCCAGAAATTGAGAAGTCAAACCAAATTGTTCTAAATTCATACGTTAAGGGCTTGTTTGTTTATTTTTGTTTATGTTTCCGGGAACAAAAATTTATGTTCTTTTGTTTCGGGAAATAAAAAAATAACAGGAACGCGTTTGGTAAAAACGAGAATAGATTTGGAGCAGTCAAAGGAGTAGAAAAAAATTTTTATTCATTAAACAATTTCAAGAAACACTTTTTTTTTTTCTTCTAAAAAAAAAGAAAAAAAGGAAAAAATATAATAAAAGTATTGAAAAATTAAAAGAAACAACAAAATTATACAAGTCTACCAAATGCATTTCTATTCCTGGAATAGAAATTTTTTGCAGTTACCAAGTGCGTATTTATGCTCATAAATTGTTTTCCGGAACAAAAATAAAAAAATTATTTCTATTCAAAAATTGTTCTCGGAAATAGAAACGTTACCAAACACATTCTAAGTATATTGGTTTATCAGAATTATTGTTTCTTATCATCAATTTGTCTATACATTTTCAAATTTAATTGTTGAAAATTAAATCGAATCAAATTGATGATTACATTGCGTATTATTTTGTCCTATTGGATGCTCAAAAGTCGATTGAAGCGGATACTTCTTTGAGGATCATGTATCTAGGACGAGGCTTTATGTTTGATCTCTCTCTCTCTTTTTAAATTTATATAAAGAGTGGAAAAATTATAAAATAAACACATATAGTAATTCAGTCTTTGAACTTTGGGTTAATATCACGAATTGATCTTAAATTAATTTTTTGATCATAAAAAATTCTAAATTGATAGACCTGTGACAAATCTATTCAAATAATCATAAAAAACCTAAAATTGATAAAGTTATGACAAATTTACTCTAAATAAATTTTTTTTTACCGCTAAAAACTCTAAGTTGATACATTTATGACAAATGTACTTTCCATTACAAATGTAACAAATTGAGGATAAAATCTCAAATTAATATACTAGTCGGGACATGTTATCTAACTTGGTAATTAAATAATAAAATTAAATAGAAATTAATAAAGATGACATAAGTATTTCTTCTTTGAAAAAATTTATCGTAAATGTACCGATTTAGGATTTTTACTAAAAAAAGATTAATTTAAGATAAATTTATCGCAGATACATCGATTTGAAATTTTTCATGATATTAGCCATTTACCAATATAATTTTAAATTTTTTAACTAATTTTTATATGATTTTTCGATCAGTTCGACTAGTACCATCCTAAATGAAATTTTTCTTTTTTTTTTTTTTAAAGAAATTCTCTTTTTTTTTGGTAAAAGATAAGTAAATAAATAGAAGAGCAAAGGTCAAATGTACAGAAAAACGGCACCAAAACTTACACTCTATCTACAAAATAGACAGAGTGAAAGGGAGCCGCACAAAAAGTCAAAAGGCTAAGAGCAATACAAAGCAACAAGAAGGAAACAACCACCGGTCTCGGCAGCCAACCCTCAGAAGAGCTCCGAAAAGAGGAGGGATAATGCGCAATCCAGGAGACCACCAGCAGCAAGGCTATAAGAAAATGGACGGGTCGAACCCCCATCCTCTTTGAAGGCGCAAGTTTCTTGGCGTCAACGGCACATTGCTAAAAGTGATCGCTCTATCCTTGACGATCTTGATCAAATGAGTTTTGAGGGCTGGAATAGAGAGAGACTTACCACGGAAGATCATTGCATTTCTCTTCTTCCAGATTAGATAACAAAGAGCCCCAAAAAACCGATATAGTGTGGAAGAAGTCCTTATGCAATATTTTTTAAGGTTTTTTAACCAGTCAATTCTTTATGGAAGGTTGCATCTAGAAACCCAGAAGTACACCAACGTAGAAGAAGTTTGACAGCTGAAAAAAGATGATTTTAGAATCAGGTTGCACATTGCCTAAATGAATAATCAATTTAGGAGTGAAGAAGCATTTGGGTCGGCAGCCTATTCTTTGTGATAAGAAATTCTCTTTTTTTATTCTCCTTTTTTTTTTATCAACTTTCTCCATCATCTTCAACCTCCGGTCTTCAACGTCGAACGCCGCTCTTCGACCTCTGAGAACAGCGCTGGGAGCCTCCGCGTTCGGCTCGAATCCGAGAAGCAAGTGGGACGGACGCCGGCTCGGCCCTCCGCGGTGAGCAGGCGACGCAACATCTGGCCGTGCTCGCGTCGACCAGCTTAGAAGCTGGGTCTCCTCGGATGAACTTACAAGAAAAGAGCTTAACAACTTCTCTCGAGTCCTGGAAAACGCTTTGCGAAACCATCCCTCGAATTTCATATTTTCGACCGAGATCTCACGTTTTTCGTCCTGTCCGGTGGAAGGAACGCAACCACGCGGCAAATGCAGGCTCGTCGCGACCCTTCTCCTCCGTCTCCAACCCCCGTAGCCTGCCTCGACGTCGAACAGCTCCAGGTTAAGAAAAAGAAAAAAGGAAGAAGAAAAGAAGTTCGATATTTCTGTCCGACCTTGTGATTCTTCATCTGCTTCCGGAAGAGCAACGATATGAAATTTCGAGGACTTATCGATTTGAGAGCGTTCCGGGTCTCGAGGATCGTCGTGCAATATACAATCATCTAGCTCAAAATTCCTAGCAATCGTTTCTACATGCCGCGGGCGGAGATTGAGCCGCCGGACGCCGCGACGGAGCTCGAGCCCTCCGGATCTGGGTTCTCGAGCTCGACGCCGCCAGCAGGGCCGAGATCTCGAAAGGCCTCCGGCATCGTCGTCGTTAGAAGAATCGTCTTCTGGGTTTTTAAGTCTCCAAGGTATCGAAGACTCCGCCTGGGTAAAAGTTCGGTTGCTTTCCTTCCTCCTTTTTTCTCACGGGTGTTTCGGTTGCTGGGAAAATGTGGGTTTTCGGGGAGACGCAGGGCTTGATGGCCGGTGGAGACTGCGGCGACGGCGACGACGTGGAACCGAGGGATGACCAGTAACGTGGCTAATAGAAGGAAAAAAATTGAAAGAGCAGGTGATTTTGCCTTTGCACTTTCAATTTCTTTTTGGGCAGAAGTTAAGGAATCTTGTTATGGATAAATCTTTCTTTTTAATGGTTATGAGCGAACGTTGCGTTTTGAGTTACAGATGATTAAACCAAGTTGTTGAAGAGAAGTAATATTTCACTTGTGTGTCGAGTTGATTTTCAATGGTTTGAAACTAAATCATGGGAAGTTGTTAAATTGATTTGAATTTCGGTTTAGTTAGTTTGGTTTGGAGTTGAATGTAGACTTTCCTAAATTGATAAATTTGGCTCAGGTAGCAGAACTGAACCGAACAATGAGCACCCTTACAAGATACACCCATCTTGTAAAGAAACATCACAGAAGCCCCTGTTTTGTTTGCATGAACTAATTGAACACTGATGCAAAAGCATATCAACATCACATCATTATAATAAGAATCAGCAGTGGTGCTTTGACCACCTTAACACATCAACAGGCTCGACATATTTAAGCACGGACACAAATTACATGGTATTTACATTTTTGAAATAACAGCATTACCTAATTATTTTATTGACACAAACATTGGATTTACATCGTCACAAAAGAAAAATGACCATTGAGTCGAGCCTGAGCAGCCTCGCTACTATTAGGATCTGCCACCGCTGCAAAGGATAATCTTCAATATTCCACGCAGCACACCTCCCCTACGACCGTTGGCCATCTTGGAAGAGAGAGAGAGAGAGAGAGAGAGAGAGAGAGAGAGAGAGAGAGAAGGATTAACTTCTCTAAGAGAGGGTAAAAGTTTTGAAGATGATGAATTCTGATGGAAGACACAAATGTGATTTGGGTTGATGAGACGTTAACAGACAGTGCCTTATATATAGGAGAATCGAATACATAGAGCACATTTCCATTGCAATTCTCTATCAATTTCCTACAGACTTACAATGAAATTATAGGTGATGGTGGACACCTTCACCTCTGTATCTTGCTTGTTAAGTTAATGTGCGATTACATTTACTCTCTTCCCTCTCGCAGAATATGCCACATGGTGAGCGTATCAGCTTTTTTGGGGCTGCAGTTCCTCTGCATTTGCTACGATCCCGAGTGAAAATACTTGCAGACCAAGTTTCCAATCTGCATTTCCTCTACATTTCTGAATCTTCTTCTCTGAACTTACCGCCAGACGAGCACGTCCTTTCTCGCCTGGTTTGTCTCGGATTCAGCTTTCTCTTCGCGTCCCAAGGTGTTGACGTGTCCCATACACCAGTAGGGTCATTCCCTAAACGGACACGGGCAACTCCCAATTTCGAACAATTTCTTCAACGGGTAAAGTCATCCACGTAATGTTTGAATCCCACTAGGAGCGAAGTTGCTGGACGCGATTCTCCCAATCAACTTTAGAATGTGAAAATTCTGAAGGAAGATTTTAATCGTTAACCCATTGCGGCAATATCAAGAAAGATGGCATTTACACGAATTGCAGAGACCAAGCAGGTGACAAAGAAAGTTCGTCCAGAAAATAAGCCTTTCACTTGCTTGGCAGATGGATTTGGCCAGTTTTCAGCTCCTCTTGGGTCACCGTCACTTCAGATTACGTGTGCCACCTCATGTGGGATTCGCATTATGTAAAATGCGATGCATTGGGCCTGCATGAATCCGATGCATCCAATAACAGGTGACAAGAAAATTAGAGGAAATGTTTGTCCAGAAATCTAATGTATTGCAATTTTTCATCACGTTCACACGGGGGAAAACAGTAGATTCCCATCATAATTGGCATAATGCAATGTAGAAAGATGGATTGAAGGTCAAAAGAAAAAGAGGAACCATCTCTGTTTTTTCAAGTTAAATCTCACGCAAGGTTGAGGAAAATCTAGAGAACTGCAATGGAAATTTTGACAGAAGCTCATAGCATTTTCTTTTTGCTTGGCTCAGCCAGCAACTGTCCTTATAAATATAGCCATTGCCTTCCACAAGATTTCATCGATCAGGAGCTCTTGCATCACTGCTCTGGGTTTCCATTCGAATCTGTCTTATCATCTTCTTTCTTGGTTCGTTACTTCTCAACCAAAATGCCTAAGAGCAACGGAGCATGCCGCGTGGAGGCGTCTTGCTGGGGATACTGAGTTGCATCTGCTGCGGTAAACCCAACACGACCGAGATCATCCAGCTGCTGATCTTCAACTCGTGCAATGTAGGCACAACATTTCTGTCGATTCAATGGGTGTGAAATGCGTGGTACCACAAAACTTGTCCTGAGTCCTTATTCTCTTTTTCCTTTGTCAGAGTCTAGTACTGAAGTGATGAATCAAAAAGAAAAAAATCAGCGTGGTTATAGTGCAGAAACTACTATAAATCAGCTTGGACATAACAAATCAGCTTCGAAGATCTCTGCACTATAACCGTACTGATTTTTTTCTTTTTGATTCGTTACTTCAATATCTACCACTGTGTAATATGATTAGTGAATTATGTATTGTCGGCCGACTTGCTCATCATCTAATTTCATTCAGGTATTGTCGATCCTCATTCATGTATCGTCAGCCGACCTCTTCATCATGTAATTTCGTTCACGTGTTGTCAATCCTCGTTCATGTATTGTCGATCCTTGTCCACTATCCTATATCGCAGTTGTAATTTTTATTCTGAGCAATCATCCTTTTATTTTTATTTGCTTGAGTTCAGGATGTATGATGTAGTTGATACAGACCTGAGCAGTACAGCCACGGGATTGTGGTACATCTAATATTTGAATTCGTGTCTATGATACATGAAACACAAAATCAAACTCAAATGTTTGTGAATCCTCAATCGTACAATGTAGAGTTTACAGAAGAATATCTATCCAGTAGGGTATTTTCCTTACAAGTAGACAAGTGAATAAACTCAATAGCAGAAAAGTCTGTTGCATGATCAATACAGCAGAAAAGGGAGTTTTTACTGAACTGATCAGAAGTTAAAAAGGAGGGCAGAAAGATTTAAGAATCTTTAGCAGCCGACCATCTTTTTCTTTTCATTTGACAAGAAACAATAGGCTTGATGCAAAGACAGTTCCAACATATTAAGCTTAAAAAGAGGACCTGCTTCGAGTCATTGTCTTCCCGTCTTCCTCAGAAGACCCAAAAGTGATTTGGACCGTTGAACCGAAAGTTCAGAGAGGCTTTCGAGAGGTTTTGGAAAAACAGTTTGAAGATGGTAGTTGAATATCTTAAACAAATAGCGACAGGCAAAGTGCTTTCCTCACAATATTAGTTCATTGTTTCTCCAGTTAAAATGAAACTGATGCTACAGCTCGTCAGTTCTCTTGATAGAACTCATTTAAGTTTCCCTCTTCTACTTCAGCCAGCTCACCCCCGCTCTAATACTCCACTTCTCTGGTCTGTCTCGGCTCATCACTCCACACAAATTTTCTTCAGCCAAAGGAAAACAAATCTATTTTTGTTGTCCATTATTTTCAGGTCTTAATTAAATAGCTTTGATATGCGGTTGAAGTTTTCAGATAGATGATATTTTACTCATTCGAATGAGTCTTGTGAAGCATATTAACTCCAATTCAATGAGTGCATTAATGCAGCGAAGCATGTGGGACTGTGATTCCGTGAACATGGAAATGAAATTGAGAAATGGAAAAGAGCACAAAATCCTTGAAAAGGCACAATATATGAAAAGATGCGAGCTCAATAACATTAGTAACAGGTTTAGTTTAAACAGAGAGAGATATGAGTTTCGGATCTGATGATAAGTCCAAAGGAAGTGCCAAACATAGCCTGTGGAAAAGAGAATGATGACATTAACTACAGTATATTGCAATAGCCTCTGGAAAAGAGAATGATGACATAACTATAGTATATTGCAACGCGATATTGTTTGTACACTCTGTGCTTGTTCATAGGACGTCGACTGACTATATGCCAATGAAGTATATCAAACAAAGCTTAAAGCTTCATAGAAACATATCAAAAGAGAAACAAGAAAAAGAAAGATCTATACATGATCAGCAGCATTGTCATCATAGAATGACAGGTGGAGGCTCTACACAGGTGTTACGTTGGAGAAAGAGAAATCTTTATACCCCTTGTATGCGTAATAAGCAATGCGAGTACAGTAGAATCTGGGAAAGAACAAGATTGGCCATAAGATTGTGAGGATCAAAAGCAGAGAAAAGAGGAACAATCTCTGTTTTTTCAAGTTAAATCTCACGTAAGGTTGAGGAAAATCTAGAGAACTGCAATGGAAATGTTGACAGAAGCTCATGGCATTTTCTTATTGCCTGGCTCAGAAACTGTCCTTCCTATAAATATAGCCATTGCCTTAAATTTCATCGATAAATAACTCTTGCATCACTATTCCAGGTTTCCATTCGAATCCGTCTTATAATCTTCTTTCTCGGTTCATCACTTCTCCACCAAAATGCCTAATAGCAACAGCGCTGCCCGCCGTGGAAGCGTCTTGGTGGGGATACTGAGTTGCATCTGCTACGGTAACCCAAGACTACCAAGATCATCCAGCTGCTCATCTTCGACTCGTGCAATGTAGGCACAACATTTCTGTCGATTCAATGGGTGTGAAATGCGTGGAAACTTGTCCTGAGTCCTTATTCTTTTTTTCCTTTGTCAGAGTCTAGTATTGAAGTGATGAATCAAAAAGAAAAAAAATCAGCGTGGTTATAGTGCAGAAGCTACTATAAATCAGCTTGGACATAACAAATCCGCTTCGAAGATCTCTACACTATAACTGTACTGCTTTTGTTCTTTTTGATTCGTTACTTCAATATCTACCATTGTGTAATATGATTAGTGAATTATGTATTGTCAGCCAACCCGTTCATCATCTAATTTCATTCATGTATTGTCGATCCTCGTTTTACTGAAATGTCTTTTTACTTTTGAGTTAAAGATTTTCTCGGCTAATATCTTGGCACTAGGTCTCGTGGAAGGACAAAGTAACACTAGGCCACCATTTTTGATGGAAAAGAATATAATGTGAGGAAAAACAAGATGAAGAAGCTTTTCTTTGTACCAGGTCAAAGTAGAGAATTGTTAAAAAAAATAGTTAATGTACATTAAAAGATTTACTAGTCCCTCCCATTAAAAAAAAATTATGATTGGATAATGAGACAAACTCCAATGAGTTTAATTGTTTTTATCAAAGAAATTTCTCTAATCCTAGTTTCTCTATTTGCGTAGGAGTATTTTACTTGGATTTCTAATCAACTAACCACAAACCGATTATTAGTAACTCATAAATGAAAATGACTTACAGATTAAAATTCAAAACATAAGTCACGAATTTGTGGGCTTGGGAGAGCCTGGTTAGATTTAAACTTAGCAATTCATTAGTTTTCCACGGCAAGAGTAAGGTCACGACCACATACATTCTAGGCATCCATAGTCTTTTGTGCCTGGAGAGGATTCTCGTTTGCTTTGGTTTGAATATGCCACTCTCTCGTCTTGATTGACTATCCTTGCTTGACTTGTAAGCTTCTAATTTCAAGTATTTCTCCACGATAAAGTGATCACAACGATCACAACATAGCGTAACAATAACTATCTAAGCATTACTGGGAGCAGTAAGATCAAGGAAATCTCAATTCTTTTTTTTTCTTTTTCTTTTTTCAAATTAATATAACGATTTAGAGATGTAATACAAAGAATGCCTCAATAACTATTGTTGACTCTGAATTCTTGTTCGTAATAAAAGGCAGTTGTTTTTAACAAACTATTTAACCTAATAGAGTTCTAAACAGACTTAGCAAGTTTCTCCCTGTTGCCTTAGATCAAGAGATCCTCTAGAGTGTGATGTTGTGGAAAAATGGATCAACCTAGGCTAGTCCCGTTACAGAAAAAGGCAAATGAGTCATAGACAAGGATGCTGAAAAATCTGAACAAGCGGTGATAATGCAAAAGCTATTCATTCCTTATATTATGCTTTTTCTTTTACTAAGTATAAAAGAATTTATTCACTATATTGTGCTTTTTCTCTTACCGAGTATAATAGAATTTTTCATGAAAAACAACTAATACCATACTCCATATTACCTATAAAGGGACTGATCATGTAAAAGAGACCAAGGTGAACATTCTACTTGGCCAATATGAGTCTTTCAAGATAAAGTCTGGAGAGATAATTGGAGAAATATTCAGTTGCTTTGCAGAGATAATGAATGGTCTGGCATATTAAGGACAACCAATTTCGGGTCTAATAAAGGTCAACAAATTTCTGCGAGGATTATCAAAGAATTAGAATCATATCAAGACCTCAATTCAAGAGATGCATAGATTTATGCCTCTCTCAGTTGATAAATTCATTGGCACCTATGAAGTGGAACAAATTAATGATGAAGACAACTCAAAATATAAGAAGTCTATTGCACTTAAATCTAATTTCAATTCTGATGGTACAGACACAGAAAATGATTTGGATGATGAAGAACTTGCTCTCTTGATCAAGAAATTCAGAAAGCTAAATAAGAAAGGAAAGAAGTTTAACTGGAAGAAACAAGACAAACAAAATTCGCAAAAAAGGCCAATGGAAGAAGATGAATCCAATAAGGATGTGATAGGCTTTGAGTGTAAGGAAAATGGGCATATCAAGCCAAACTGTCCATTGCTAAAAAAAAGACAAGAAAGGGAATATACGAGAATTACAAAAAGGCATTAAAACAGAACTCTACAACAACATAGAAAGTGGGGAAAGTGACGAGGAGTATGCAAACATTTGTTTGATGACTAAATTCTCTTCAGACTCAAAATTAGAATTTGACTCAGATTCAGACTCAGAATCGGATAATGAGATCAAAGTAAGTCAATATGATATTCCAATTAAAGTTTCTAAGTACATTGATGAGCTTTGTTTAAACCTTAAATCTTCTCTTAAAAGGATCTCCGAACAAAAGAGGGAGAATTATAAACTTAGACAATAGGAATTTTCTTGGAAAAAGAAGTTTGGGGATTTGAAAAACAACTTTGATGATTTGAAGGAAAATCGTGATTCACTTGCTAAAGAAAATGAATCTTTAAAAAGGGAATGTTCAGATTTTTTCATAAATTTTCAAAAGGTTCAAAAATTTTGGAACACATTCTTTCCATTCAAATTCCTTGTTACAATAAATCTAATTGGATTTTAATAAAGAAAGTAATGTTTTGATTGATTTCCCAAAAGTCAAGGAGAGACTAAGATAGAGACCTTCCAAGCTTGTTTTCAAAAAATCATTTCCAAAAGGTTTTCACAAAATCTATTGGTTGAAGTGCTCCTAATTATTCTAAGTGTGAAGACTCGGAATACTTTGAGAATGAATGTCCTAAAGTCTGGAGTTCTATTAAAAAGGATTAGGCAAATACCATTTTTATCGCTAACTCCTTAGGACCCAAGGAAAGCTTGAGATCTTCTTTTGATTGCAAGTTACCATTACGAGGAATTGTTGTTGGAAGTGTTTCCTTTGGTGGACATAGCAAGGGAAAATTTGTTGGACAAGGAATTGTGAAAAATTGATAGCTTGATTATCAACAACGGTTCCTTAGTGAGAGGTCTCAATTACGACTTTCTGAGTATCAGCCAATTGTATGATATAGGGTTTGAAATAAACTTTCAAGAGAATGTTTGTTTTAGAGTGAGTCAAGACTTCTCTTAGACTTTCACCGGACGAAGGCATGGCAGCATATACTTTCTATACATAAATTCAGAAAATTCTCAATGCCTTATTTTAATTCGAGAAGAAGCAAATTTGTGGCATCGTAAGCTTGGGCATGTGAGCATGAAGCAAATTGCCAAATTATCTACTAAGAAGTTGGTCTGAGGAACCCAAGAATGATTTACCAAAAGTTTGAACTTTGCACCGCATGTACTTTAGGAAAATAGGTAAGAAGTTTATTTAAATCTATAAATCATGTCTCTACTAACTGTACATTGCAGCTTCATTACATGAATCTTTTTGGACCAATAAGAACCTTAAGCATTGGAGAAAAGAAATACTATTTAGTAATCATAAATGATTACTCAAGGTTCACTTAGGTTTTCTTTTAATTTAACATCCTAAAAAATCTCAAACTAATACATATGTGATAAATTTACCCTAAATTATTTTTTTAATCATGAAAAAATCCAAACTGATATACCTATGACAGATTTACCTCAATTGACCATAAAAAACCCCAAACTTATATACTTGTGACAAATTTACCAAAAGTAATTTATTCAACAGTAAAAAACCTCAAACTGGTATATTTGTGACAAATATACCATCCATTAAATTGGATTAATACCACAAATAATCACAAAAATTATATAAACATGACAAACGGAGAGTAAAATTCCAAATTGGTATATCAGCCAATTGTCACATATCATTCAACCTAATAATTGATAGTAAAATTTAATGGAAATTAACAGAGGGTAAATGTGTCACAATTGTACCAATTTTGGGAAACTTTGTCAAAAGTGTTTGGTGGTCAAAAAATTAGTTTTGGTTAAATTTGCCACAGATGTACCAGTTTAGGGTTTTTAAGGATATTAACTCTATTCTTTTTGACAAATAAAGTAGAAGCCTTATCTTATTTTACAAAGTTTGCTAAAAGGTTCAAAATGAGAAAGATTATGCTATTTTTAGCATCAAAATAGACCTCGACAATCAAGATTTTACAAGTTTTTGTGATGAAAATGGTTTTCAACATATTTTCGCCTCTCCTTACACTCCATAACAAAATGGAGTTTTAGAAAGGAAAAATTGGTCTTTACTAAAAATGGTCAGAACTCTATTAATTGAAAACATAGTCTTTTCTCGCTTCTAGACAAAAGCAGTCTCCACTGCTTGCTTTATAATTAACTGAGTGTTTCTGAGACCCATCCTAGAGAAAATCCCATATAAAATTTACAAATGTAGAAAACCAACTATTTCCTATTTTCATGTGCTTAGTTGCAAGTATTTTATTTTGAAAAATGAAAATGATCGTCCTGATAAGTTCGATGACAAGTTAGATTTTGGTTTGACTGGTTGAATTTTATTAGTGCCATAGTGTTAGCTGAGGCATATTTGGAAATTTGGTTATCAGTAACCTAGGCTCAAGTAGTTGTTTCGCTCCATGTCAACTGACAAAGTTATTTATTGCAAATTTTAGTAAAGTGATATTATGAGATACTGGCATATATTGATATTTTACAATCGTCAGCGAACGATGAAAACAATTTGCTGAACTAATTATTATATTCTTAGCCCATTCTCATTCTCCATGACACGGTTGATTCAGGTCTAATTTACTTTCCTCAAAAATCTGTTTTAGGGAGGACGATGGTGATAAATGTGTAGTACGATCGGATGGATCCCCTGCTTAGAGCAACCGGTTATCCGGATGGAGATGTGAGGATGAGACTGGTCTTTCTCTTTTCCCAGGGAACATAAATCAAGTAATTTTCTTTCTAAAATTTTATAGTATTATAACAAGCTTGTAAAATGAAACTTTTTAGTTGACAAAATGAAAGAGATCTTTATGCAGTTTCCATTATGAATAGGCTTTATACACTTGGCCAGGGAAGTAATCCTGCGCGAGCTATTAGGATTCATTTTGCCATTTCATCGTCAGTCCACTGTAAATCACAGTGTACATGCAGAATGACATCAGTCCAACACGGCTATCAGACACTAACCAGAGTTCTCCAAAATCAGACTAATTGACCACGATTTATCCTCTTTCTGTTTGTTTAATATTTTTTTTTTTTTTTTTATGACCAAAATGCAATTCAAAGCGCGCCAGGAAGGGGAATTTGTTTAATATGTTTTTTTTTTTTTTTTTTTGGTAAAGGAATTTGTTTAATATGTTTCAAGCTTGAGAGATGAAAAAGGAGTTAGATTCTTTAGAATTCAGAGCGGAGTTTCTGTGTTTCCCCGGCTATGTTAATACGTCTATCAACTATCCGTTTGATATATTTTCACGACCCTAGTCGAAAGAATGCTGTTCTATTCTCTGTAGAACTTAGTGGCCTGGTTTATATACTGAGTCTAGGGTTGTATATTGTAAAGTGATTCTTAAGACTGCATTTTTCTCCTTTTGGCAGTTGATATTGGAACTTGGTCCATACATTGAAGAACTGAAAAAAACAGGAGGTGCCATAAAGGAGTTTGTTAATCCAAAGTAATCTCCTTTTTACCTTATGTTGTTACAGGTCAAAACTTTTTAACGTGACTGTTGACATCTGGGATAGCTTTTCAGTTGATCGTTTGAAAGATGATATTATTTGGGGCAAGCAAAGACAAAGTTGAGATCTCTGTCTATTAGAGTTGGATGTGGCAGCATCCCATTCCATTCCAATTGTATAGAGTGAAAGAAGTGTGTATCTTTTCTTTTTTACGTTGAATGTGAATGCAGAAGGTCGATATGCCTCAAGTATGCGAATGGGGGTCTGGTTGTGTGTTTGCCGTGAGAATGATGGAGCCCTTATACATGCAGTATGATAAAACCGGAAATTGATATGGCCTGCCATTTCTTTTCGCTTTTCATTTATTTTACATTATTATTGTTTCATGCAGGTACAAGGATGCCAGCAAAACATTTCACCAAAAAAAAAAAAAAAAAGATGCCAGCAAAGCTTCATTTTAGTCCATGTACATTAGTAAGAGATTGAGGTAGAGTTTTTTGATGGAGTTGCAACCCTTTCACGGTCCCCGTGAAAATGCAATTGAGAGTGTTTGTGGAAACTATCTCCTCCATCCTTGGTATTTAGAATAAGAAGCTTATGTTAATGCTTCTTATAAGAGATTTTTCTTTAATTGAGATGTAATCCTGGATAAGGCAAATAATGTTTTGAGTTAACTTCTAGTCAATTGAGAAAGAAATGTATATACTTGGTGCTACTTTTTTCCCATTTAATCTACCAAGCGTATAAATATTTTTATTTTCTATCATAATATTTATGACAATTTCATTTCATATTATATCATTGGAAATGATTTTAATGTTAAAGAAAATTCAGAATCGATAAGTTGAACCAAACTGTTATAACTCAATAAATTAAATTTATTGTGACTTGAGCAGGTCCTTAAACCGTTCAATGGAAGTACTCCAGGGAAAACCTGGTAGGGGTGAGAGACCCCAAAGTACCTCTCCTGTTTCTCCGTCGGCAGGTAAAGTAATGACGGGGAATTAAGGGACGCTCCTTCGTCGGATCCTCGTGGAGTGGTGGGTGAAATGCCCACAGCTGTTGGACATGCTTCGGCACTGTAGTCAACCATAGGTCCAACAGTTCCCCTGGTTGTGGTTTATTGGAAATATTATTTCTTATTAGTTTGTCTATACATTTTCAATTTTGATAACATCGAACTAAATCGATGATTTACATTGCATATTACTTTGTCTTATCATATATCTTTTTTTGGTCGAAATTATCAGATGTTTAAAAGCCTACCAAACTGGGTACTTCTTGGAGGATCACAAATCTAGGACAAGGCTTTTTGTTTGACATTTTTTTGTATATATGCAAAGAGAGGAAAAAATTACCAAATCCACATATAGTGATTCGGTCTTTAAAACTTTTAATTTACCAATATAATTTTTTATATGATATTTTTCTATCAATTTTGACTAGTCGGTATGTGATGTTACCATCCTAAATGAAATTTTGCTTTTTTTTTTTTTCCTTCTCTATCTTTTCTGATCAACTTTTTGGATGGTGCTAGTGTAACGGTTGCCATTACTTGGAATTCTAACGGTGGGATTTTGATTGGAATTTTGACCACAAGTTTTGGTAAAAGATGGACGATAGAAAGTGGTATCTTTCTAATTTATCTAAAGGAACAAATAAAAAATTATAAGAATCAATTAATAAATAATTTATAAGAAATTGAAGTGCAACGTTTTAATCTACCATGAATGTTATTCAATCAAATAATAACAACCTCTAGTATACTAAAGGTTTTGGTAATTTTAAGATTTTGACGTCTATCAAACATACAGATGAGAAATATTTTTTTCAGTTTACAAATCGAAATACAAGTGAGCTTCTAGTGTCGAAGTAAGAAGGATTCATCGATCAATTTCTTGATCTGGTTGAGACAAAGTGATATGCTCAACATCAATTTCAGCCGATCACATGAAAATATTATTTTATTAATACAATACTCTATCCTTTCCATTCAAATTGTTTTAATAGATGCCATTTGTAGAGGAGGTGAGATAATTGATGACGATAATGCCAAAGACGAAAATGAGACCAACAATATGCTAGCAAAGAAGGAATCATAACATCAAAAAAAAAAAAAAATGGTGAAAAAAGATGATAGTTAAGTCAACGCAGTTATTCAATAATTATGAGAATTTCTCTAATTGAGTCTCGAGAGTTCAAAATAATAAAAGCTACTTTCAAACCAACTTAAATTCGAGCACAAAGATTAAGGTGTCATGTAAATTGTAAAGTACAATAATATTGCCATTAGTCTAGAAACAACATTTCTACTCTTTTTTTTTTTGTAATTTTTAAATTTAATAAATATTTTTAATGACGATAATAATCACTTTTTTTTATTGATATTATTTTCATAATTCTTGTTGCTTTATTTTAGTAGTTAGCTTTTTCAGATTAATTTGGCCTTCCTTTTATTTCTTTTTCTTATATATAAAACCCCACTTATGCAAATCCCAATTAAGATTTTTTATTGGCGATTTTCTAAAGAAATTGAGTGAAAATTTTGAGGTGGAGAAGGCACCGTCACTCGTTAATTCATCATTTCCCCAACCTTTCCATCATCTTCAACCTCCGGTCTTCAACTTCGAACGCCGCGACCTCTGAGAACAGCGCTGGGAGCCTCCGCGTTCCGCTCTAATCCGAGAAGCAACCGGGACGGACGCCGGCTCGGCCCTCCGCGGTGAGCAGGCGAAGCAACATCTGACCGTGGTCGCGTCGACCAGCTTAGAAGTTGGGTCTCCTCGGATGAACTTACGAGAAAGGAGCTTTAACAGCTTCTCTCGAGTCCTGGAGAAACGCTTTGGGAAACCATCCCTCAGATTTCATATTTTCGACCGAGATCTCACGTTTTTCGTCTTGTCCGGTGGAAGGAACCCAACCACGCGGCAAATGCAGGCTCGTCGCGACCCTCCTCCTCCGTCTCCAACCGCCCCAGCCTGTCTCGACGTCGAACAGCTCCACCAGGCCGAACCTCTCCTTCCAGGTTAAAAGAAGAAGAAGAAGAAGAGAAGTTCGATATTTCTGTCCGACCTTGTGACTCTTCATCTTCTTCCGGAAGAGCAAAGATATGAAATTTCGAGGACTTACGGATTTGAGAGCGTTCCAGGTCTCGAGGGATCGTCGTGCAAGATACAAATATCTAGCTCAAAATTCCTAGCAATCGTCTCTACATGCCGCGGGCGGAGATCGAGCCGCCGGACGCCGCGACGGAGCTCGAGGCCCTCCGGATCTGGGGCCTCGAGCTCGAACCGCGGTCGTCCAGCATGGCCCAGATCTCGAAGGCCTCCCAGCATCGTCGTCGGGTGAAGAATCGTCTTCTGGGTTTTGAAGTCTCGAAGGGGTCGAGGACTTCATCTGGGTAAAGTTCGGTTGCTTTCCTTCCGCGTTTTTATCGCGGGTGTTTCGATTGCTGGGAAAATGTGGGTTTTTGGGGAGACGCAGGGCTTGACGGCGCCGGCGGGTGAAGACGGCGGCAACGAGGGATGACCAGTAACATGGAACCGAGAAAGAAGATGAAGAGCTCCAAGAAACAAAATAAAAGGAAAAAGGAGTGGAGAGATTCAGGTGATTTTGCCTACATTGAGCTATGCCTTCGTACTTTCTTCTTTTGGCAGAAGTTAAGGAATGTTGTTATGGACAATTTTTCCTTTTCTTTTTAATGGTTACGATCGAACGTTGGTTTTGAGTTACTGATGATTAAACCAAGTTATTGATCACGAGTTATATTTCACTTGTGTGTCGAGTTGATTTTTAATGGTTTGAAACTAAGTCATGGGAAGTTGTTAAATCGATTTGAATTTCGATTTAGTTAGTTTGGTTTGGAGTTGGGTTGAGATTTTCCCAAATTGATAAATTCGGCTCGGGTTGGAGATGTCTCCGAGCGGAACTGAACCCAGCAATGAGCACCCTTACAAGGTACACCCATCTTGTAAAAGAAACATCGCGGAACCAGTTTTGTTTGCATGAACTAATTGAACACTGGAGCAAAAGAATATCAACTTCAAATCATTATTTATCAACATCACATCATCACCACAAGAATCGACACTAGTGCTTCGACCATCTTAACATATCAACAGGCTCGACATATTTAAGCACGAATGCAATTTACATGGTGCTTACATTTGTGAAATAACAACACTACCTAATTATTTCATCGACACAAACATTGGACTTATATCGTGACAAAAGAAAAATGACTACTGAGTCGAGCCCGAGCAGCCTCACGCTATTAGGATCTGCCACCGCCGCAAAGGATAATCTTCAATATTCGACGCAGCACACCTCCCCTACGACCGTTGGCCATCTTGAAAGAGAGAGAGAGAGAGAGAGAAGGATTAACTTCTCTAGGAGAAGGGTAAAAGTTTTGAAGATGATGAAAATTCTGATGGAAGATACAAATGTGACTTGGGTTGATGAAATGTCTTGAGATAGACCTTATATAGGAGTTAAAAGTTGTATAGGCCTACATTTCCATTGCAATTCTCATTAACTTCTTACAAATTTATGGTGAAATTATAGGTAATGGCGGATCTGTATCTGGGTGCTAAGTTACTCCCTTCCCTCCGGCGGAATACCATGTTATCAACTTTTTTGTGGGCAGCATTTCCTCTACATTTCTGAATCGTCTTCTCTGAACTTACCGCAAGACGAGAACGTCGCGTCTCTCCTAAGTTGTCTCGGTTTCAGCTTTCTCTTCGCGTCCTCACATGGAGGTGTTGACGGACACGGGCAACTTGCAATTCCGAACAATTTCACCAACATCACCTCAGATTACGTGAGCCATCTTGCGTAGGATTCACATAATCTAAAATGCGATGCATTGGGCATGCGTGAATCCAATGTGTCTAATGGCAGGTGACAAGAAAAGTAGAGGAAATGTGTGTCCAGATATTTAATGTCTCTTAGTTTTTTCATCACATTCACATGGGGAAAAATAGTAGATTTCCCATCGTAATTGGCATTATGCAATATCAGAAAGATGGATTGAGGATTTAAAGCAGAGAAAAGAGGAACAATCTCCGCTTTTTCAAGTTTAATCTCTCACGTAAGGTTACGGAAGATGTAGTGAACTGCAACGGAAATGTTGACAGAAGCTCATAGCATTTTCTTTTTGCCTGGCTCAGCCAGCAACTGTCCTTATAAATATAGCGAAGCCTTCTGCAAGATTGCATCGATCAGGAGCTCTTGCATCACTACTCCGGGTTTCCATTCGAATCCATCTTATCATCTTCATTCTCAGTTCGTTACTTCTCCACCAAAATGCCTAAAAGCAACGGAGCATGCCACCGTGGAGGCGTCTTGCGGGGAATACTGAGTTGCATCTGCTGCGGTAAACCCAAGACGACCTGAGATCATCCAGCTGTTGATCTTCGCTCGTGCAATGTAGGCACAACATTTCTGTCGATTCAATGGGTGTGAAATGCGTGGTACAACAAAACTTGTCCCGAGTCCTTATTCTTTTTTTCCTTTGTCAGGGTCTAGGATTGAAGTGATGAATCAAAAAGAAAAAAAATCAGCGTGGTTATAGTGCAGAAACTAATATGAATCAGCTTGGAAATAACAAATCAGCTTTGCGAATCTCTGCACTATAACCGTACTGATTTTTTTCTTTTTGATTCGTTACTTCAATATCTACCACTGTGTAATATGATTAGTGAATTATGTATTGTCGGCCAACCAGTTCATCATCTAATTTCATTCGGGTATTGTGTCAATCCCTGTTCATGTATCGTCGGCAGACCTGTTCATCATGTAATTTCGTTCATGCGTTGTCGATCCTCGTTCATGTATTGTCGATCCTTGTCCACTATCCCACATCGCAGTTGTAATTTTCATTCTGAGTAATCGTCCTTTTATTTTTATTTGCTTGGGTTCAGGATGTATGATGTAGTTGATACAGACCTAAGCAGTACAGCCACGGGATTGTGGTACATCTAATATTTGAATTCGCGGCTATGATACATAAAACACAGAATCAAACTCAAACGTTTGTGAATCCTCCATCGTACAATGTAGAGTTTACAGAAGAATATCGATCCGGTAGGGTATTTTCCTTACAAGTAGACAAGTGAATAAACTCGATAGCAGAAAAGTCTGTTGCATGATCAATACAGCAGAAAAGGGAGTTTTTACTGATCTGATCAGAAGTTATAAAGGAGGGCAGAAAGATATAAGAATCTTTAGCAGCCGACCATCTTTTTCTTTTCATTTGACAAGAAACATTAGGCTTGATGCAAAGACAGTTCCAAAATATTAAGCTTAAAAAGAGGACCGGCTCATTGTCTTCCTGTCTTCCTCAGAAGACCCAAAAGTGATTTGGACCGTCAAACCGAAAGTTCAGAGAGGCTTTCGAGAGGTTTCGGAAAAACAGTTTGAAGATGGTAGTTGAATATCTTAAACGAATAGTGACGGGCAAAGTGCTTTCCTCACAATATAAGTTCATTGTTTCCCCAGTTAAAATGAAACTGATGCTGCAGCTCGTCAGTTCTCTTAATAGAACTCATTTAAGTTTCCCTCTTCTACTTCACGCAGCTCGCCCCCGCTCTACTACTCCGCTTCTCTGCTCTGTCTTGGCTCATCACTCCACACAAATTTTCTTTAGCCAAAGGAAAACAAATTTATTTTTGTTGTCCATGATGTTCAAGTCTTAATTAAATAGCTTTGATATGCGGTTGAAGTTTTCAGATAGATGATATTTTACTCATTCAAATGAGTCTTGTGAAGCATATTAACTCCAATACAATGAGTGCATTAACGCAGCGAAGCATGTGGGACTGTGAACATGGAACTGGAGTTATAAAATGGACAAGAGCACAAAATCCTTGAAAAGGCACAATATATGAAAAGATGGGAGCTCAATAACATTAGTAACAGGTTTAGTTTAAAAAGAGAGAGAAATGAGTTTCACATCTGATGATGAGTCCAGAGGAAGTGCCGAACATAGCCTCTGGAACAGAATGATGACATAACTACAGTATATTGCAGTAGCCTCTGGAAAAGAGAATGATGACATAACTATAGTATATTGCAACGCGATATTGTTTGTACACTCTGCTTGTTCATAGGACATCGACTGTCTATATGCCAATGAAGTATCCCAAACAAAGCTTAAAGCTTCATAGAAACATATCAAAAGAGAAACAAGAAAAAGAAAGATCTATACATGATCAGCAGCATTGTCATCATAGAATAACAGGTGGAGGCTCTACACAGGTGTTACGTTGGAGAAAGAGAAATCTTTATACCCCTTGTATGCGTAATAAGCAATACGAGTACAGTAGAATCCGGGAATGAACAAGATTGGCCATAAGATTGTGAGGATCAAAAGCAGAGAAAAGAGGAACAATCTCTGTTTTTTCAAGTTAAATCTCACGTAAGGTTGAGGAAAATCTAGAGAACTGCAATGGAAATGTTGACAGAAGCTCATGGCATTTTCTTATTGCCTGGCTCAGAAACTGTCCTTCCTATAAATATATCCATTGCCTTAAATTTCATCGATAAAGAACTCTTGCATCACTACTCCGGGTTTCCATTCGAATCCGTCTTATAATCTTCTTTCTCGGTTCATCACTTCTCCACCAAAATGCCTAATAGCAACAGCGCATCCCGCCGTGGAGGCGTCTTGGTGGGGATACTGAGTTGCATCTGCTACGGTAACCCAAGACTACCAAGATCATCCAGCTGCTCATCTTTGACTCGTGCAATGTAGGCACAACATTTCTGTCGATTCAATGGGTGTGAAATGCGTGGAAACTTGTCCTGAGTCCTTATTCTTTTTTTCCTTTGTCAGAGTCTAGTATTGAAGTGATGAATCAAAAAGAAAAAAATCAGCGTGGTTATAGTGCAGAAGCTACTATAAATCAGCTTGGACATAACAAATCAGCTTCGAAGATCTCTACACTATAACTGTACTGCTTTTGTTCTTTTTGATTCGTTACTTCAGTATCTACCATTGTGTAATATGATTAGTGAATTATGTATTGTCAGCTGACCCGTTCATCATCTAATTTCATTCATGTATTGTCGATCCTCGTTTTATTGAAATGTCTTTTTACTTTTGAGTTAAAGATTTTCTACGGCTAATATCTTGGCACTAGGTCTCGTGGAAGGACAAAGTAACACGAGGCCACCATATTTTAATGGAAAAGAATACAATATGTGGAAAAACAAGATGAAACCTTTTCTTTGTACCAGGTCAAAGTAGAGAATTGTTAAAAAAAAAAAAAAAAAAAAAAAAAAAAGTTAATGTACATTAAAAGATTTACTAGTTCCCCCTCCCAATAAAAAAAAATAATTATGATCGGATAATGAGACAAACTCCAATGAGTTTTATTGTTTTTATCAAAGAAAATTTCTCTAATTCTAGGTTCTCTATTTGCGTAGGAGTAAAATATTTCGCATAATATTTTACTTGGATTTCTAATCAACTAACCACAAACCGATTATTAGTGACTCCTAAAGGAAAATGACTTATAGATTAAAATTTAAATCATAAGTCATGAATTTGTGGGCTTGGGAGAGCCTGGTTAGATTTAAACTTAGCAATCCATTAGTTTTCCACAGCAAGAGTAAGGTCACGACCACATACATTGTAGGCATCCATAGTCTTTTGTGACTGGAGAGGATTCTTGTTTGCTTTGGTTTGAATTTGCCACTCTCTTGTCTTGATTGACTATCCTTGCTTGACTTGTAAGCTTCTAATTTCAAGTATTTCTCCACGATAAAGTGATCACAACGATCACAACATAGCGTATATATAACTATCTAAGCATTATTGGGAGCAGTGAGATGAAGGAAATCTCAATTTTTTTTTTCTTTTTTTTTTTCAAGTTAATATAATGATTTAGAGATGTAACATAAAGAAGGCTTCAATAACTATTGTTGACTCTAAAAACCTGTTTGTAATTAAAAGGCAGTTGTTTTTAACAAACTATCTAACCTAATAGAGTTCTAAACAGACTTTGCAAGTTCCTCCCTGTTGCCTGGAGTGGGATGTCGTGGAAAAACGGATCAATCTAGGCTAGTCCCGTTACAAAAAAAGGCAAATGAGTCATAGACAAGGATGCTGAAAAATCTGAACAAGCGGAAATTATCAAAAGGCAATCTCTTGATGCAAAAGCTATTTATTTCTTATATTATGCCTTTTCTTTTACTGAGTATAATAGAATTTATTCCCTATATTTTGTTTTTTCTCTTACTGAGTATAATAGAATTTTTTTATGTAAAACCACTAATACAGTCTGGGATAGACTCCATATTACCTATAAAGGGACTGATCATGTAAAAGAGACCAAGGTATTCTACTTGGCCAATATGAATCTTTCAAGATGAAGTCTGGAGAGATAATTGGAGAAATATTCAGTTGCTTTGCAGAGATAGTGAATGGTCTGGCATATTAAGGACAACCAATTTTGGGTCTAATAAAGGTCAACAAACTTCTGCGAGGATTATCAAAGAATTAGAATCATATTAAGACCTCAATTCAAGGGATGCATAGAATTATGCCTCTCTCGGTTGATAAATTCATTGGCACCCTTCAATCCTATGAAGTGGAACAAATTAATGATGAAGACGACTCAAAATGTAAGAAGTCTATTGCACTTAAATCTAATTCCGATTCTGATGATACAAACATAGAAAATGATTGGATGACGAAGAACTTGCTCTCCTGATCAAGAAATTCAGAAAGCTAAAAAAGAAAGGAAAGAAGTTTAACTGGAAGAAACAAGACAAACAAAATTCTCAAAAAAGGCCCATGGAAGAAGATGAATCCAGTAAGGATGTGATAGGCTTTGAGTGTAAGAAAAATGAGCATATCAAGCTAAAATGTCCATTGCTAAAAAAAATGACAAGAAAGGGAAAATACAAGATTTACAAAAAGGCATTAAAACAGAACTCTACGACAACATAAAATGTGGGGAAAGTGATGAGGAGTACGCAGACATCTGTTTGATGACTAAATTCTCTTCAGACTCAAAATTAGAATTTGACTCAGACTCAGACTCAGAATCGGATAATGAGATCAAGGTAAGTCAATATGATGTTCCAATTAAAGTTTCTAAGTACATTGATGAGCTTTGTTTCTTCTCTTAAAAGGATCTTCGAAAAAAAGAGGGAGAATTATAAACTTAAACAATAGGAATTTTCTTGGAAAAAGAAGTTTGGGGATTTGAAAAACAATTTTAATGATTTGAAGGAAAATCGTGATTCACTTGCTAAAGAAAATGAATATTTAAAAAGGGAATGTTTAGATTTTTCCATAAATTTCAAAAGCTTCCAAAATTTTGGAACACATTCTTTCCATTCAAATTCCTTGTTACAATAAATTTGATTTGGATTTTAATAAAGAAAGTAATGTTTTGATTGATTTCCCAAAAGTCAAGGAGAGACTAAGATACAGACCTTCCAAGCTTGTTTACAAAAAATCATTTCCAAAAGGTTTTTATAAAATCTATTGGTTGAAGTGCTCTTAATTATTCTAAGTGTGGAGACTCGGAATATTTTGAGAATGAATGTCCTAAAGTCTGGAGGCCTATTAAGGACTAGGCAAATACTATTTTTATTGATAACTCCTCAGGACCCAAAGAAAGCTTGAGATCTTCTTTTGATTGCAAGTTACCATTACGAGGAATTGTTGTTGGAAGTGTTTCCTTTGGTGGACATAGCAAGGGAAAAATTGTTGGACAAGGAATCGTGAAAAAATTGACAACTTGATTATCAACAACGTTTCCTTAGTGAGAGGTCTCAATTACGACTTTCTAAGTATTGGCCAATTGTATGATACAGGTTTTGGAATAAACTTTCAAGAGAATGTCTGTTTTAGAGTGAGTCAAGACTTCTCTTAGACTTTCACCGGACAAAGGCATGGCAACATATACTTTATAGACATAAATTCAAAAAATTCTCAATGCCTTATTTAATTCAAGAAGAAGCAAATTTGTGGCATCGTAAGCTTCGGCATGTGAGCATGAAGCAAATCGTCAAATTATCTATCAAGAAGTTGGTCTGTGGCCTTCCAAGAACGATTTACCAAAAGTTTGAACTTTGCACCGCATGCACTTTAGGAAAATAGATAAGAAGTTTATTTAAATCTATAAATCATGTCTCTACTAACTGTACATTGCAGCTTCCTTACATGAATCTTTTTGGACCAATAAGAACCTTAAGCATTAGAGAAAAGAAATACTGTCTAATAATTATAAATGATTACTCAAGGGTCACTTAGTTTTTCTTTTGATTTAACATCCTTAAAAATCTCAAACCGATACTTATGTGATATATTTATCCTAAACTATTTTTTTAATCATGAAAAAACCCAAATTGGTAAACCCGTAACAAATTTACCCCAATTGATTATAAAAAAACCCAAACTTGTACATTTATGACAAAATTACCAAAACTAATTTATTCAATAGTAAAAAACCTCAAACTGGTATATTTGTTTCAGATATACCATCCGTTAAATTGGATTAATACCACAAAAAATCACAAAAATTATATAACCATGACAAACGAAGAGTAAAATTCCAAATTGATATATTAGCCAACTGTCACATATCATTCAACCTAATAATTTGATAGTAAAATTTAATGGAAACTAACATATGGTAAATGTGTTACAATTGTACCAGTTTTGGGAAAATTTGTCAAAAGTGTTTGGTGGTCAAAATATTAGTTTTGGTTAAATTTGCCACAGATGTACCAGTTTAGGATTTTAAGGATATTAACTCTATTCTTTTTAGCAAATAAAGCATAAGCCTTCTCCTATTTTACAAAATTTGCTAAAATGTTCAAAATGAGAAAGATTATGCTATTTTTAGCATCAAAATAGACCGCGGGGGAGAATATGACAATCAAGATTTTACAAGTTTTTGTGATGAAAATGATTTTCAACATATTTTCGCCTCTCCTTACACTTCATAACAAAATGGAGTTATAGAAAGGAAAAATTGGTCTTTACTGAAAGTGGTCAGAACTCTATTAATTGAAAGCATAGTCTTTTCTCGCTTCTGGACAAAAGTAGTCTCCACTGCTTGCTATATAATTAATTGAGTGTTTCCGAGACCCATCCTAGAGAAAATCCCATATAAAATTTACAAATGTAGAAAACCAACTATGTCCTATTTTCATGTGTTTAGTTGCAAGTATTTTATTTTGAAAAATGAAAATAATCGTCCCGATAAGTTTGATGACAAGTTAGATTTTGGTTTGACCGGTTGAATTTTATAAGTGCCATAGTGTTAGCTGAGGCATATTTGGAAATTTAGTTATCAGTAACCTAGGCTCAAGTAGTTGTTTCGCTCCATGTCAACTGACAAAGTTATTTATTGCAAATTTTAGTAAAGTGATATTATGAGATACTGGCATATATTGATATTTTACAATCGTCAGCGAACGATGAAAACAATTTGCAGAACTAATTATTATATTCTTAGCCCATTCTCCATGACACGGTTGATTCATGTCTAATTTACTTTCCTCAAAAATCTGTTTTAGGGAGGACGATGGCGATAAATGTGTAGTACGATCGGATGGATCCCCTGCTTAGAGCAACCGGTTATCCGGATGGAGATGTGAGGATGAGACTGGTCTTTCTCCTTTCCCGGGGAACATAAATCAAGTAATTTTCTTTCTAAAATTTTATAGTATTATAACAAGCTTGTAAAATGAAACTTTTTAGTTGATAAAAATGAAAGAGATCTTTGTGCAGTTTCCATTATGAATAGGCTTTCTACACTTGGCCAGGGAAGTAATCCTGTGCGAGCTATTAGGATTTATTTTGCCATTTCATCATCAGTCCACTGTAAATCACAGTGTACATGCAGAATGACTTCAGTCCAACATGGCTATCAGACACTAACCGGAGTTCTCCAAAATCAGACTAATTGACCAGAGTATGATAGATACCCAATTTATCCTCTTTCTGTTTGTTTAATATGTTTCAAGCTTTTTTTTTTTTTTTGGTCAGTAATATGTTTCAAGCTTGAGAGATGAAAAGGGAATTAGATTCTTTAGAATTCAGAGCGGAGTTTGTGTGTTTCCCCGGCTATGTTAATAGGTCTATCAACTTTCCGTTTGATATATTTTCACGACCCTAGTCGAAAGAATGCTGTTCTATTTTCTGTAGAACTTAGTGGCCTGGTTTATATACTGAGTCTAGGGTTGTATATTGTCAAGTGATTCTTAAGACTGCATTTTTCTCCTTTTGGCAGTTGATATTGGAACTTTGTCCATACATTGAAGAACTGAAAAAAACCGGAGGTGCCGTAAAGGAGTTTGTTAATCCAAAGTAATCTCCTTTTTACCTTATGTTGTTACAGGTCAAAACTTTTTAACGTGACTGTCGACATCTGGGATAGCTTTTCAGTTGATCGTTTGAAAGATGATATTATTTGGGGCAAGCAAAGACAAAGTTGAGATCTCTGTCTACTAGAGTTGGATGTGGCAGCATCTCATTCCATTCCAATTGTATAGAGTGAGAGTGTGTATCTTTTCTTTTTTTACGTTGAATGTGAATGCAGAAGGTCGATATGCCTCAAGTATACGAATCGGGGTCTTTTTGTGTGTTTGCCGTGAGACTGATGGAGCCCTTATACATGCAGTATGATAAAACCGATAATTGATATGGCCTGCCCTTTCTTTTCGCTTTTCATTTATTTTTACATTATTATTGTTTTATGCTGGTACAAAGATGCCAGCAAAACCTCATGTTAGTCCACGTATATTAGTAAGAGATCGAGGTAGAGTTTTTTGATTGAGTTGCAACCCTTTCACCGTCCCCCATGAAAATGCATTTGAGAGTGTTTATGGAAACTATCTCCTCCATCCTCGGTATTTAGAACAAGAAGCTTATGTTAATGCTTCTTGTAAGAGATTTTTCTTTAATTGAGATGTAATCCTAGATAAGGCAAATAATGTTTTGAGTTAACTTCTAGTCAGTTGAGAAAGAAATGTATATATTCGGTGCTACTTTTTTCCCATTTAATCTACCGAGCGTATAAATATTTTTATTTTCTATCCTAATATTTGTGACATTTCATTTCATATTATATTATTGGAAATGGTTTTGATGTTAAAGAAAATTCAGAATCTGATAAGTCGAACCAAATTGTTCTAACTCAAAAGGTTAAATTTATTGGTTTATTGAAATTATTTTTTCTTATCGGTTTGTCTGTACATTTTCAAATTTGATAACATCGAACCAAATCGATGATTTACATTGCGTATTACTTTGTCTTATCAGATGTTTAAAAGCCTACCGAAGTGGGTACTTCTTCGAGGATCACAAATCTAGGACAAGGCTTTTTGTTTGATTTATTTATTTATTTATACAAAGAGAGGGAAAAAAATTACCAAATCAATATATATAGTAATTCGGTATTTAAAACTTTTAATTTATCAATATAAATTTTAATTTTTAATTAATTTATTATATGACATTTTTCTATCAATTTTGACTAGTCGGTATGTGATGTTACCATCCTAAATGAAATTTTGCTTTTTTTTTTTTTTTTTTTTTTTTTTTTTTTTTTTCCTTCTCTATTTTTTCTGATCGGCTTTTTGGATGGTGCTAGTGTAACGGTTGCCATTACTTGGAATTTCTAACGGTGCGATTTTGATCGGAATTTTGACCACAAGTTTCAATGAAGGATCAACAATAGAAAGTGGTATCTTTCTAATTTATCTAGAGGAACAAATCAAAAGTGATGAGAATCAATTAATAAATAGTTTATAAGAAATTGAAGTGCAACGTTTTAATCTACAATGAATGTTATTCCATCAAATAATAACAACCTCTAGTATACTATAGGTTTCAGTAATTTTAAGATTTTGAAGTCCATTAAACATACAAATGAGAATTATTCTTTTCGTTTACAAATTGAAATACAAGTGAGCTCCTTGTGTTGAAGTAAGAAAGATTCATCGACCAATCTCTTGATTTGATTAGGACAAAGTGATATACTCAACATTAATTTTAGCCGATCACCATGAAAATATTGTTTATATTAATACAATACTCTATCATTTTCATTCAAATCATTTTAATAGATGTCATTTGTATAAGAGGTGAGATACTTGATGACGATAATGCTAGACGAAAATGAGACCGACGATATGCTAGTGAAGAAGGAATCATAACACAAAAGAAATGGCGAAAAAGATGATAGTTAAGTCAACGCGATTATTCAATAATTGTGAAAATTCCTCTAACTGAGTCTCAAGAATCCAAAATAATAGAAGCCACTTTCAAACCAACTTTAAGTTGAGCACAAAGACTAAGGTGTCATGTAAATTGTAAAGTACAATAATATTGCCATTAGTTTAGAAACAACATTTCTACATTTTTTTTTTTGGTAATTTGTAATTTAATAAATATTTTTAATGACAATAATACTCTCTTTTTTTAGGGAAAATCTTAAAAAAGACCTGAAATGGAGCCATTTTTTGAAAAAAGGACCCAAAGTGAACACTGTCTCAAATAAGGATTTGGAGTGACTTATTTACTCTCAATTAAGGACCTGAACTTCTAATTTTATTCACAGCGAGGGGTATTTCTGTCCAAGAACATTGTTGTTTATTTTTTGTCTTTCTCTTTATTCTTTTTTTTTTTCCTTCATCTTTCTCACTCTCTACATCACCTCCATTATCAACCCTTCCATCGCTCTTTGTGTTATTTCGTTGTATGACCAAGATTTGGTTTTCTTTATCGTGAGCCATTACAACGTAGTCTAACTCATTAAAAATTTTAAATTTCTCTCCTCAAAATGGTTTGTAGACAATTCCATGAGGCCGAAATGAGCTTTCAAAAATAAGTTCTTTTTATTCCAAAATTCATTGCAAATTCTAATCCCAAAGCCATAATATGAATTTGCTTTTGCTAAGACTCAACTTTTTGACCAACTCCCAAGCCATGCAACTAATCCTTTTGGTGACGTATTTCTCTCACCTCGAGAGTACATCAAACTCCACTTATTCCGGGCCTTTCACTAACCCGGCAACTGCAATTTTTTGTGTTGTTTTCAATCTTGCTTGCCAACAATAAAGTAGCAATATTCAAGCATCGCTTGATCGTCTTGTTTGATTAACTTATGCCTTTATTCAATTAACACTTGGTGATCAACAATTCCACGCCAAAGAACAATTTTGTTG
The DNA here is from genome assembly GCA_014182555.1 of Eucalyptus erythrocorys. NCBI lineage: Eukaryota > Viridiplantae > Streptophyta > Magnoliopsida > Myrtales > Myrtaceae > Eucalyptus > Eucalyptus erythrocorys. Next base: position 43,529,213 of record CM024602.1, read on the forward strand.
CGGCTGGCGACTATTTCAACCTTGGCAAGAGTTTGCCTCGTCAATTTCAAATTTGGGTTTGCCTCTCTTGCATAAATTCAATCTTTCAAAGATCCCCCCTTCTTCTTTGCAATGCCAATGGCTCCTTTCAATAATCCCTAGTCAGAAGACATCGACTCACACTCTTACCATTCTCATTGACATAGCTCTTATCCTCAATCGATACCCTATCTTGAGATTAATCATTAGTCGTACATGACATCATTAACTGTAGAAACTGTTGTACTTCGTTGCCCCATCACTACCATTGACAAATCCTATTCGCATTCTCGACCTCATCGACCACTACCCCCGATAGAAAATCCAATATCGTCGTTGTCGAATGGAGGTCAATTTGAGCTTTAGGCTAAGCACAAGCGAGCTGAGATTTGATGCATCTTGAGGAACTTAGGATTTTAGCATCCGAGAATGTGACCAGTAGCAAATAACTCCAATCCGACTTCTTGTCACTAGGACCAACTATGTGATGACATGAAGGTTACGAGGTCGCTGGTAGGAGCCCTAATTATGGTGTTGAAGAAGGAGACAATGTAGAGCGAAGGAGAAGGTGTGAGGAAGATGAAGAAAGAAAAAAAAATTAAAGAAAAAATGTTCTTGGACAAAACTATCCCAAGCTGTAAATAAGATTGAAAGTTTGGGTCCTTATTTGACACGAAATTAGCCACTTTGGGTCCTTATTTGATACAATGTCCACTTTGGGTCATTTTTTGAGAAAATGAACCTATTTTAGATCCTTATTTGAGATTTTTTTCCTTTTTTTTATTGATATTATTATCATAATTCTTCTTGTTTTATTTTAGTAGTTAATTTTTCAGATTAATTTGGCCTTCCTTTATTTCTTTTTCTTATATAAAAAACCCCACTTATGCAAATCCCAATTAAGATTTTTTATTGGCGATTTTCTAAAGAAATTGAGTGAAAAGTTGGAGGTGGAGAAGGCACCGCCACTCGTTAATTCATCATTTCCCCAACCTTTCCATCATCTTCAACCTCCGGTCTTCAACTTCGAACGCCGCTCTTCGACCTCTGAGATCAGCGCTCGGAGCCTCCGAGTTCGGCTCGAATCCGAGAAGCAAGTGGGACGGACGCCGGCTCGGCCCTCCGCGGTGAGCAGGCGAAGCAACATCTGGCCGTGCTCGCGTCGACCAGCTTAGAAGTTGGGTCTCCTCGGAGGATGAACTTACAAGAAAGGAGCTTAACAGCTTCTCTCGAGTCCTGGAGAAACGCTTTGGGAAACCATCCCTCAGATTTCATATTTTCGACCGAGATCTCATGTTTTTCGTCTTGTCCGGTGGAAGGAACCCAACCACGCGGCAAATGCAGGCTCGTCGCGACCCTCCTCCTCCGTCTCCAATCCCCCCTAGCCTGCCTCTACGTCGAAGAGCTCCACCAGGCCGAACCTCTTCTTCCAGGTTTAAAAAAAAAAAAAAAGGAAAGAAAATCGATATTTCTGTTCGACCTTGTGACTCTTCATCTTTTTCCGGATGAGCAAAGATAAGAAATTTCGAGGACTTACAGATTTGAGAGCGTTCCGGGTCTCGAGGGATCGTCGTGCAAGATACAATTTTCTGGCTTAAAATTTCTAGCAATCGTCTCTACATGCTACGGGCGGAGATCGAGCGGCCGGACGCCGCGACGGAGCTCGAGGACCTCCTGATCTGGGGCCTCGAGCTCGACGCCGCGGCGGAGCTGGAAGTTCGTCCAGCATGGCCCAGATCTCGAAGGCCTCCCAGCATCGTCGTCGGGTCAAGAATCGTCTTCTGGTTTTTGAAGTCTCGAAGGGGTCGAAGACTCCATCTGGGTAATAGTTCGGTTGCTTTCCTTCCTCCTTTTTTCTCACGGGTGTTTCGGTTGCTGGGAAAATGTGGGTTTTTGGGGAGACGCAGGGCTTGATGGCGCTGGCGGGTGAAGACGGCGGCAACGAGGGATGACCAGTAACATGGAACCGAGAAAGAAGATGAACAGCTCCAAGAAAGAAAATAAAAAGGAAAAAGGAGTGGAGAGATTCAGGTGATTTTGCCTACATTGAGCTATGCCTTCGTACTTTCTTTTTTTGGCAGAAGTTAAGGAATGTTGTTATGGACAATTTTTCTTTTTCTTTTTAATGGTTACGATCGAATGTTGGTTTTGAGTTACTGATGATTAAAGCAGGTTATTGACCAAGAATTATATTTCACTTGTGTGTCGAGTTGATTTTTAATGGTTTGAAATTAAATCACGGGAAGTTATTAAATCGATTTGAATTTCAATTTAATTAGTTTGGTTTGGAGTTGGGTTGAGATTTTCCCAAATTGATAAATTCGGCTTGGGTTGGAGATGTCTCCGAGCGGAACTGAACCCAGCAGTGAGGACCCTTACAAGGTGTCACCCATCTTGTAAAAGAAACACCACGGAACCCAGTTTTGTTTGCATGAACTAATTGAACACTGGAGCAAAAGAATATCAACATCAAATCATTATTTATCAACAGCACATCATCACCACAAGAATCGGCACTAGTGCTCCGACCACCTTAACATATCAACAGGCTCGACATATTTAAGCATGGACGCAATTTACATGGTACTTACATTTGTGAAATAACAACACTACCTAATTATTTCATTGACACAAACATTGGACTTATATCGGGACAAAAGAAAAATGACTATTGAGTCGAGCCTGAGCAGCCTCACTGCTATTAGGATCTGCCACCGCCGCAAAGGATAATCTTCAATATTCCACGCAGCACACCTCCCCTACGACCGTTGGCCATCTTGAAAGAGAGAGAGAGAGAAGGATTAACTTCTCTAGGAGAAGGGTAAAAGTTTTGAAGATGATGAATTCTGATGGAAGATACAAATGTGATTTGGGTTGATGAAATGTCTTGAGATACTCCTTATATAGGAGTTAAAAGTCGTATAGGCCTACATTTCCATTGCAATTCTCATTAACTTCTTACAAATTTTTGGTGAAATTATAGGTAATGGCGGATCTGTATCTTGGGTGCTAAGTTACTCCCTTCCCTCCGGCGGAATACCATGTTATCAACTTTTTTGTGGGCAGCATTTCCCCTACATTTCTGAATCGTCTTCTCTGAACTTACCGCAAGACGAGAACGTCCCTTCTCTCCTAAGTTGTCTCGGGTTCAGCTTTCTCTTCGCGTCCTCACATGGAGGTGTTGACGTGTCCCATACACCAGCCGGGTCATTCCCTAAACGGACACGGGCAACTCGCAATTCCGAACAATTTCACCAACATCACCTCAGATTACGTGAGCCATCTTGCGTAGGATTCACATAATCTAAAATGTGATGCATTGGGCATGCGTGAATCCAATGTGTCCAATGGCAGGTGACAAGAAAAGTAGAGGAAATGTGTGTCCAGATATTTAATGTATCGCAGTTTTTCATCACATTCACATGGGAAAAAAGGGTAGATTCCCATCGTGATTGGCATCATGCAATATCAGAAAGATGGATTGAGGAACAAAAGCAGAGAAAAGAGGAACAAGCTCCGCTTTTTCAAGTTTAATCTCTCACGTAAGTTACGGAAGATGTAGTGAACTGCAATGGAAATGTTGACAGAAGCTCATAGCATTTTCTTTTTGCCTGGTGGCCAGCAATATAAATTAGCGAAGCCTTCTGCAAGATTTCATCGATCAGGAGTTCTTGCATCACTACAGGTTTCCATGGGAATCCATCTTATCATCTTCTTTCTCAATTCGTTATCTCCACCAAAATGCCTGATTGGCATCATGCAATATCAGAAAGATGCATCTTGAGGAACAAAAAGATCATCCAGAGAAAAGAGGAACAAGCTCCGCAATGGGTGTGAAATTTTCAAAAGTTTAATCCTTATTCTTTTTTTCCTTTGTAAGTTACGGAAGATGAGTGAAAAAAAACTGCAATGGAAATGTTGAAATAACAAATCAGCTTTGAAGCTCATAGCATTTTTTCTTTTTTTTTGCCTGGCTCGGCCAGCAAATATGATTATAAATATTAGCGAATCATCTAATTTCATTCGGGTATTTTTCTGTTCAAGATTTCATCGTAATTTTCAGGAGTTGTAGATCCTCGTTCATGTATTGTTGATCCTTGTGCACTATCCTACATTGCAGTTGTAATTTTCATTCTGAGTAATCGTCCTTTTATTTTTATTTGCTTGAGTTCAGGATGTATAATGTAGTTGATACAGACCTAAGCAGTACAGCCACGGGATTGTGGCACATCTAATATTTGAATTCGCATCTATGATACATGAAACAAAGAATCAAACCCAAACGTTTGTGAATCCTCAATCGTACAATGTAGAGTTTACAGAAGAATATCGATCCGGTAGGGTATTTTCCTTACAAGTAGACAAGTGAATAAACTCGATAGCAGAAAAGTCTGTTGCATGATCAATACAGCAGAAAAGGGAGTTTTTACTAAACTGATCAGAAGTTAAAAATGAGGGCAGAAAGATATAAGAATCTTTAGCAGCCGACCATCCTTCTCTTTTCATTTGACAAGAAACATTAGGCTTGATACAAAGACAGTTCCAACACATTAAGCTTAAAAAGAGGACCTGCTTTGAGTCATTGCGTTCCCGTCTTCCTCAGAAGACCCAAAAGTGATTTGGACCATTGAACCGAAAGTTCAGAGAGGCTTTCGAGAGGTTTTGGAAAAACAGTTTGAAGATGGTAGTTGAATATCTTAAACGAATAGCGTATCTTAAACGAATAGCGACGGGCAAAGTGCTTTCCTCACAATATTAGTTCATTGTTTCCCCAGTTAAAATGAAACTGATGCTGCAGCTCGTCAGTTCTCTTAAGAGAACTCATTTAAGTTTCCCTCTTCTACTTCAGCCAGCTCGCCCCCGCTCTACTACTCCGCTTCTCTGCTCTGTCTTGGCTCATCACTCCACACAAATTTTCTTCAGCCAAAGGAAAACAAATCTATTTTTGTTGTCCACGATTTTCAGGTCTTAATTAAATAGCTTTGATATGCGGTTGAAGTTTTCAGATAGATGATATTTTACTCATTCAAATGAGTCTTGTGAAGCATATTAACTCCAATACAATGAGTGCATTAACGCAGCGAAGCATGTGGGACTGTGAACATGGAACTGGAGTTAAAAAATGGAAAAGAGCACAAAATCCTTGAAAAGGCACAATATATGAAAAGATGGGAGCTCCATAACATTAGTAACAGCTTTAGTTTAAACATAGAGAGAATCAGATCTGATGATGAGTCCAAAGGAAGTGCCAAATATAGCCCGCATTGGGCAATTCTTTAGTTGTTTGCACAGCTCTTCCAATTTAAGGGGCGCCATGCGATAGGGTGCCACGGCGGGTGGTTGAGCGTCAAGCACTAGCTCAATCCAATGATCAACCTCCCTTCAAGTCGGAAGCTTCTTAGGCAACTTGGAAGGCATCGCATGCTTGAATGAGTTGAGAACTTGGACCACCTCCATTGGGATGTCACTCCATTTGCCTATGTGTCCCTCGACCTTCAAGGTTACCAAGAATGTCTCCTCACCCTTCTTTGCTCCCTTGGTGAGTTGCAAGGCCGATGGCATCTTTTGATCACAACCCGACTCACAATAAATTAGGATCACACATTGACAACGTGCAACCAAGATGCATATGTAATCAGCGAATGGCATAACACCAGAATTTATCCTATTAAGGAACCCAAGACCTATAACAAGGTCATAATCATTAAGAGGAATTACCTCGATAATCTCCTTGCTAGTCCATGGATCAATGTGAAACTCCATATCCCTAGCTACGCTATTGGTCGAGACTTCCTTGGAGTTTACAGTCTTGAGCCACTTGGCTCTATTCTTGACCCGAAGACTCAACTTCTCCGTGGCCTCCTTGTATATAAAGAGATTGGATGCCCATGTATTCACAAGTGCACTCACCGTGGTACTCCTGATCTTTACATCCACGAACATAAGTCTCTTAGGCTCTTTCACCTTTTTGGACTTGATAGAGCCAAGGATTCACAATGAACCTAGTCACAATTCCTCTTGTGGCTCACCCTTCTTGCATAGGGCTGCCAACTTATCCTTTTTTGAATAGTCCTGAGCCATATGTGGACCATTGCAAAAGTAAGATTTATAAGTGTATACCTTCATATGTCCCCAACCACTCAACTTTGGTTGGGCCTTAGGAGTGGCCATTGATTGTTTGCCTCCATTTGGGCAATTGTACTTATTTTGATCTCCCCCACCAATGGCTTTTTCCTTCAAACAAGAGTTTGATTTTGTTGTGGAAGGCGAATTGTAATCTACAAGGGACTTGGCCACAAATGTGGCCGTTGTTGGATTTAAGGCCAGTCATGAATTAGTGATACGCCTGCATGTCAGGATGTAGAGTAGCTACTTAAAAAATCGCTTCACATACTCATGAACTCTTTCGTTTTGCTTAAGGAATTTAAGTTCATTACAAGCATTCTCCTCTGCATAATAAGCGGGATAAAAGTTTCTCGATAAACCTAGAGCATGTCATGATATGTTCCTTACTCCTATCGTCTGACCTATGACATCACCACAACAATACAATGCATTATCAACTAAGTACATTATTACAGTGTTTACCTTAAATGTGTCGTCAATGGTTCTTGTGGCTTAGAAGTACTGCTCCATGTACCATAGGAAGTTATTCACATCCTTAACCACTTGCAAGCCTTTGAACTCTCTTAGCTCGAGTGTGTCTGTTCGTGGGTTGGTTTGCACGGTGACCACCCTATTCAGCCGTGCCGCTTCAACTTCCACGAGCTTGCCCTTAAGTTCAGCTATTTCCGTGTGCATGGTCACCATCATGGCCTGTTGTTGGAGTTCCTGGGTCAAGATCCCTGGTACCTCCCCATAGAACTCTCCCATGCCGGTTTTGAGCTCTTGCACCTCGTTATGAGCTCCTCCCTTCTGGCCTCCACTCTTTTGATGGTTTAGGTCAAGCCTCTACCAATTTTTAGACTTCCTAGACGATCTCTTCCATGTTCATCATTCGAGGTTCCAAATCACCCTTCGAATTCCTTGAACTAGAAAATTGAACTAGAAACAAAATTTTTCTTAGACCTAGTGTTACCCTTCTCAATAGCCTTTCCACGATCCTCATCTTAAGCAATCGCGACATGAGAACATGGATCAGTCATTGCTCCTTGGAAATGCAGCCTTAGGATTTCTCCTAACTTAGCCTTACTCACACTCGACTCACAAGAAATGTATAGAAAGTGAAGGTCAACAGTGTCTATTCAATTATGAATGAGATGATACAACTTAGGGGAGGGTGCCTCTATTTATACAAGTATAGGGCTAATAATGGCCGTTGATCTCCCATTTGATCTAACGGTGGAGTTTAAATCTCCGTAATCATTATATTGCTGTACAAGAACACCCAATAAGCCCTGAAGCTTCGAGGAGCTCAAGGGTCGCTTGCCTTGAGAAGGTTGAGGGTCACCCGCCCATGGATGGGCTTAAGCTTGGACATTCAGCTTTTTGTGCATTTGTCTGAAACTCTCTCTTTGGCCTCAATAGAACTCTCTCTTTGTTGCGTTGAACATTGGGATTGGGATGACTATTTTCAAGTCTTATAACAGATTGTCTACTGTCCATTTAACATTTTCCTTTCTGTTCTATGATTGATATTATTAGAAGTTCAAATTCTTATTATGGCATCTCTCTGTTACGCATGAACCCCGATTACTCGGTGTATGTCAAAAATCTTGGGAATTCTCCTTTTGACTCATCATCAAAGGTCCATTTCTCCTCCTCACAGGTTACAGTGAAAGATAGGGTCGAGAACAAAGGGCGGAGCCTTGAGAGTGTAGATTACAAAGATACTTCCGTGCCAGAAGAAATCAGGATCAGGGACTTCAGGATTAAAAAAGTCGAGCATCTGGAGAAGACCTACAATGGGCCTGGCAAATTTCGCTTAGAGGTTTGAGAGGGTGGTTATAGTTGTCAGGACAAATTTTTTCTTTCTCCAGACTTTTCCAATTGTAAATTTGATTGACTGTAAGGCCTCTTCTGTCCGTCAGCCACAGTCCTCGTTTCAACCATCTAATTGTTTTCTGGTTTTGAGCCTGAAGTGCAATCTGGTTAATTAAAAAGAAGATGACTCTACCTAGACCTCGCATTGTTCTCACCAATTTCTCTAGGGAGAATGGGGAGTTAGTCCATGTACATTAGTAAGAGCTCGAGGTAGAGCTTTTTGATTGAGTTACAACCATTTCACCGTCCCCGTGAAAATGCAATTTAGAGTGTTTGGGGAAACTATCTCCTCCATCCTTGGTATTTAGAATAAGAAGCCTATGTTAATGCTTCATGTAAGAGATTTTTCTTTAATTAACATGTAATCCTGAATAAAGTAGATTATGTTTTGAGTTAACTCATATAAATATTTTTATTTTCTATCCTAATATTCGTGGCTATTTCATTTCATATTATAGTACTGGAAATGGTTTTAGTATTAAAAAAAAATCTAGAATACGATAAGTTGAACTAAATTGTTCTAAATCAATAAGTTAAGTTTATTGGTTTATTGGAATTATTCTTTCTTATCAGTTGGTTTGTACATTTTCAAATTTCTTTGCTGAAAATTTAATAACAACAAATCAAATTGATGATTACATTGCATATTATTTTGTCTTATCGGATGCTCAAAAGCCTACCGAAGTGGGTATATCTTCGAGGATCATGAATCTAGGACAAGGCTTCTTGTTTGATTTTTTTTATTTATATAAAGAGCAGAAAAATTACCAAATCTATACATACAACAATTCAATCTTTAGACCTTTTAATTTATCAATATAATTTAAGATTTTTGCTTGTACTTTGCATTAGTAAGAGCTCTAGGTAGAGTTTTTGCTTGAGTTACAAGCAACCCTTTCACCATCTCCTAGAAAAATGCAATTGAAAGCACTTGTGGAAATTGAAAGCACTCGTGGAAACAATCTCCTCCATCCTTGGTATTTAGAATAAGAAGCCTACGTTAATTAAATAACCGGTATGCTCCTCATAAGAGATTTTCTTTAGTTGAGATGTAATCTTAAGTAGGGCAAATGATGTTTTGAATTAACTTCTTGTCTGAAAGAAACCTATACACGTGGTGCTACTTTTTTCCTATTTAATCTAACAAGCATATAAATATTTTTATTTTCTATCCTAATATTCATGATGGTTTCATTTCATATTATAATGTTGGAAAGGGTTTTAGAGGTGCTAAAGAAAATCCGTATATTGATAAGTCGAAGCAAATTGTTCTAAATCAATAAGTTTAGTTCAATGATTTATCAGAATTATTTTTTTTAACAGCTTGTTTGTACATTTTCAAGTTTAATTGTTAAAAATTTACTAACATCCAACCAAATTGATAATCTACATTGCGTATTATTTTGTCCTATTGGATGCTCAAAAGCCTACTAAAGTGGATACTTCTTTAAGGACCATGAATCTAGGACAAGGCATCTTGTTTGATTTTCTTTTTTATTATATATTAAACAAAAATCACCAAATCAATAGATATATCGATTCATCTTTAAACCTTTTAATTTATCAATATAACTTTAAAAATTTTAATTAATTTTTAATGTGTTATTTTCAATCAATTTTGACTGGCCGTTATGTGACGTTACTATCCTGAATGAAATTTTGCTTTTTTTATTAAAAAAAAAAATCTCTTTTTTCACTTTCCTTTTTCTGATAAACTTTTCCCTCATCTTCACCTCCGTTCTTGAACTTCGAACGCCGCTCTTCACCCTCTGAGATCGCTCGGAGCCACCGCGTTCGACTCAAATCCGAGAAGCAACTGGACGGGACGGCCGGCTTGGCCCTCCGCCATGACCAGGCGGAGCAATATCTGGCCGTGCTCGTCGACCAGCTTCCAAGCTGGGTCTCTTCGGATGAACTCGGAGAAAGAACTTACAGTTCCTCGAGTCTTGGAGATACGCTTGGGGAAACCATCCCTCAAATTTCATATCTTGGACCGAGATTTCATGTTTTTCGTCTTGTCCCCCACCGCGCCGCAAATGCAGGCTCACAGCGACCTTCCTCCTCCGTCTCCAACCCCGCTAGCCTGCCTCGACGTCGAACAACTCCCCATGCCGAACCTCTTCTTCCAGGTTAAAAAGAAAAAAGAAACGAAGTTTGATATTTCTGTCCCACCTTGTGACTCTTCATCTTCTTCCGGATGAGGAAAGATATGAAATTTCGAGGACGTACAGATTTGAGAGCGTTCCGGGTCTCGAGGGATCGTCGTGCAAGATACAACTATCTAGCTTAAAAATTTCTAGCAATCGTCTCTACATGCCGCGGGCGGAGATCGAGCCGCCGGACGCCGCGACGGAGCTCGAGCCATCCGGATCTGGGTTCTCGAGCTCGACGCCGCGGCGGAGCTGGAGGGTCGTCCAGCATGTCCCAGATCTCGAAAGACCTCCAGCATCGTCGTCGGTCGAAGAATCGTCTTCTGGGTTTTGAAGTCTCCAAGGGATCGAAGACTTCGCCTGGGTAAAAGTTCGGTTGCTTTCCTTCCTCCTTTTTCTCACGAGTTTTTCGGTTGCTGGGAAAATGAGGGTTTTCGGGGAGACGCAGGGCTTGATGGCGGGTGGAGACGGCGGCAACGAGGGATGACCAGTAACATGGAACCGAGGAAGAAGGTGAAGAGCTACATAAAAGAAAATAGAAGGGAAAAGGAGTGGAAAGATTCAGGTGATTTTGCGTACATTGAGCTATGCCTTTGCACTTCCTTTTTCTTTGGCAGAAGTTAAGGAATGTTGTTATGGACAAATCTTTTTTTTTAATGGTTATGATCGAATGTTGCGTTTTAAGTTACTGATGATTAAACCAAGTTGTTGAGCAAGAATTATATTTCTGTGTGTCGAGTTGATTTTTAGTGGTTTGAAACTGAACCATAGGAAGTTGTTAATTCAATTTGAATTTCGATTTAGTTAATTCGATTTGGAGTTGGGTTGAGACTTTTTCATATCGATAAGTTCGGCTCGGGTTGGAGATGTCTCCAAGCGGAGCCGAACTGAACGATGAGCACCCTTGCAGGTACACCCATCTTGTAAAAGAAATATCACGAAAACCCCTGTTTTGTTCGCATGAACTAATTGAATACTATTTTATTTGCATGAACTAATTGAACACCGGAGCATATCAACATCACATAATTATTTATCAACATCACATCATTACAACAAGAATCGGCACTAGTGCTTTGACCACCTTAACATATCAACAGGCTCGACATATTTAAGCATGGACACAAATTACATAGTATTTACATTTTTCAAATAACAACATCACCTAATTATTTCATTAACACAAATATTGGACCTATATCATGACTACAGAAAAATGACTATTGAGTCGAGCCTGAGCAGCTTTGCTGTTACTAGGATCTGCCGCCGCCACAAAGGATAATCTTCAATATTCCACGGAGCACGCCTCCCCTACGACTGTTGGCCATCTTGGAAGAGAGAGAGAGAGAGAGCGAGTGAGGGAGGGAGGGATAACTTCTTTGAGAAAAGAGTAAAAGTTTTGAGGAGGATGATTTCTAATGGAAGACACAATTGTGATTTTGGTTGATGAAATGTTGCAAGATAACCTTATTATATAGAAGAATGAAAGTGTACACAGGCTAGCATTTCCATTACAATTCTCATGAAGTTCCTACAAACTTATAGTGAAATTACAGGTTATGGTGGATACCTTCTCTTTCTTGGGTTCTAAGTTACTCTCTTCCCTCTCGCAGAATATGCCTCATGGTGAGCGTATCAGCTTTTTTGGGGCAGCGTTTCCTCTGCATTTGCTACGATCCCGAGTGATAATACTTGCAGACCAAGTTTCCATTCTGCATTTCCTCTATATTTCTGAATCGTCTTCTCTGAACTTACCGCCAGACGAGCACGTCCCTTCTCTCCTGGTTTGTCTCGGATTCAGCTTTCTCTTCGCGTCCTCACATGGAGGTGTTGACGTGTCCCATACACCAGCCGGGTCATTCCCTAAAGGGACACGGGCAACTCCCAATTCCAAACAATTTCACCAATGTCACTTCAGATTATGTGAGCCACCTCGCATGGGATCCACATAATCTAAAATGCGATGCATTGGGCCTGCGTGATTCCAATGTGTCCAGTGGCAGGTGACAAGAAAAGTAGAGGAAATGTGCAGAAATTTAATGTGTCGCAGTTTCATCACATTCACATGGGGGAAAAATGGTAGATTCCCATCGTAATTGGCATCATGCAATCACAGAAAGATGGATTGAGGAGCAAAAGCAGGGAAGAAGAATAATCTCTGCTTTTTCAAGTTTAATCTCCCGTAAGGTTGTGGAAGATGTAGAGAACCGTAATGGAAATGTTGACGGGCTCATAGCATTTTCTTTTTCCTGCAACATCAGAAAGATGGATTGAAGAACAAAAGTAGAGAAAAGTAGAACAAGCTCTGCTTTTCCCTGCTTTTTCAAGTTAAATCTCCCGTAAGGTTGTGGAAGATGTAGAGAACCGCGGTGGAAATGTTGAGGAGCTCATAGCATTTTCTTCTTCCTGCAATATCAGAGAGATGGATTGAGGAACAAAAGCAGAGAAAGGAAGAACAATCTCTGCCTTTTCAAGTTAAATCTCCCGTAAGGTGGCGGAAGATGTAGAGAACCGCAATGGAAATGTTGACAGGAGCTCATAGCATTTTGTTTTTCCTGGCTCAGCAACTTGTATAAATAGAGCCAATGCCTTCCACAATTTTCATCGACCAAGATCTCTTGCATCGCTACACTAGCTTTCCATTCAAATCCGTCTTATAATCTTCTCTATCGGTTCATTACTTCTCCACCAAAATGCCTAATAGCAACAGGACATCCGGCCGCGGAAATGTCTTGCTGGGGATACTGAGTTGCATCTGCTGCGGTAAACCCAACACGACTGAGATCATCCAGCTGCTGATCTTCGACTCTTGCAATGTCGGCACAACATTTCTGTCGATTCAGTGGGTGTGAAATGCGTGGTGCAACAAAACTTGTCCTGAGTCCTTAATTTTTTTTCCTTTGTCTAGTATGGAAACGAATCAAAAAAAAACTATGGTTTATAGTGTAGAATCTTCTACAACTTTTTGATTTGTTACTTCAATATCTACCACTATGTAATATGATTAGCAAATTATGTATCGGCCGACCTGTTCAGTGTGTAATTTCATTCATGTATCGTCAATACTCATTCATGTATTGTTGATTCTTGTGCACTATCCTACGTCGCACGGCTGACCTGTTCAGTGTGTAATTTCGTTCATGTATTGTCAATACTCGTTCATGTATTGTTGATTCTTGTGCACTATCCTACGTTGCAGTTGTAATTTTTCGTTCTGCATAATCATCCTTTTATTTTTGTTTGCTTGAGTTCAGGGATGTATCATGTAGTTGATACAGACCTAAGCGGTGCAGCCACGGGATTCCGGGACATCTAATATTTGAATTTGCGTCTATGATAAATGAAACAAAGAATCAAACTCAAACTTTTTTAAGGGCTCAATCGTACAATGCGGAGTTTACAGAAGAATATCAATTTGGTAGGGCATTTTCTTTACAAGTACACAAATGAAGAAACTCAAGAGCAGATAAGACCGTTGCATGATTAATACAGCAGAAAAGGGAGTTTTTACTGGAATGATCAGGAGTGAATAAGGAGGGCAGAAAGATATAAGAATCTTTGGCAGCCGACCATCTTTATCTTTTCATTTGACAAGAAACATTAGTCTTGATGCAAAGACAGTTTCAACATATTAAGCTTAAAAAGATGATCCGCTTCGAGTCATTTTCTTCCGGAGGAAGAGACCCAAAAGTGATTTGAACCGTTGAACCAAAGGTTCAGAGAGGCTTCGAGAGGATTCAGAAAAACAGTTCAAAGCTGGTAGTTGAATATCTAAACGGACTTGTAACAGGTACTTCTCTGACAATATTAGATCATAGTTTCTCCAGCTAAAATGAAACTGATGCTACAGCTCCTCAGTTCTCTCAACAGAACTCATTAAGTTTCCCTCTTCTACTTCGGTTGTCCACCTTAAGCCAACTGGCCTCAACTCTGCTATTGCTTCTCTGCTCTGTCTCGGCTCATCACTCCACACAAATTTTCTTCAGCCAAAGGAAAACAAATCTAATTTTCTTGTCCATGATTTTCAGATCTTAATTAAATAGCTTTGATATGGGGTTGAAGTTTTCAGACAGAAGATATTTTACTCATTTAAATCAGTTGTGTGAAGCAGATTAACTCCAATTCAATGAGTACATTAATGCTGCGAAGCACGTGGGACTGTCAAACATGGAAATGGAGTTAAATAATGTAAAAGATCACAAAATCCTTGAATAGGCACAATATATGAAAAGATGGAAGCTCAATAGCGTAGATAACAGCTTTAGTTTAAACAAAGAGAGAACTGAAATTTCAGATCTGATGATTAGTCCAAAGAAAGTGCCAAACATAGCCTCAGGAAAAGAGAATGATGTCATAAGTCTAGTATATTGGAAAGCAATGTTGTGTGTACATTCCATGCTTGTTCATAGGACATCAACAGTCTATATACTTATGAAGTAACTCAGACAAAGCTTAAAGCTTCATAGAAACATATCAAAAGAGAAACAAGAAAAGGAGGGAAGAAAGATCTATACATGATCAGCAGCATTGTCATCATAGAATGACAGGTAGAGGCTCTACACAGGTGGTATGTTGGAGAACGAAAAACCTTTATACCCCTTGTACGCGTAATAAGCAATGCGTGTATAGTAGAATCCAGGTATGAACAAGATTGACCCTAAGATTGTGAAGAACACCCCTGAGAAAAACCATTTTAGTTAACAAGAATAAATCATGTGATTCTGATAAAGAAAAATGAAAAAGAAATGTAATTGCCAGATAAATAGTATCTGTGCATATGTGTACCATGGGCTTGATCACCACCAACTTTGTAGGAAGCCATGATAATGCCCACGACTATGCCAATGCTTCCAAAAACAAGAAGAGATACAGCAAGGGCAATCTCTTTAATTGGTGGCCTGTTATTCACAGTATAAGTCGTCTCCATCATCATGTCCTCATCTGAAATTGAGAATGCATGATCTACATAAGCCATTTCTTGATTTGGTCCGAAGGCGTTCCAAGGTGAAGATGCTACTGCTGCTGCTGCTGTTGTTTCTGGATATCCAGACAGATTATTAGAAAGCCCAATTTCCAATTCCAATATTACTGTCCAGCTAGCGTCACTGTGCATAATTCAATACCACATTCTGATAGAACTCAATATAAATACTTCATTTGTGA
This sequence comes from Eucalyptus erythrocorys, assembly GCA_014182555.1. Lineage (NCBI taxonomy): Eukaryota > Viridiplantae > Streptophyta > Magnoliopsida > Myrtales > Myrtaceae > Eucalyptus > Eucalyptus erythrocorys. The sequence goes on from CM024602.1 coordinate 43,544,527, forward strand.
TATTCTCTGGTAGACTATGACCAAATTTTGCAGGCTCCAATCAGCAACAATAGGAAAAAAAAAATAAAAAATAACTAGCTTTCCTTGAACATATTGATGCCTTCACGCTGCACACCTTGAGTATACCAAGAGAGAAATCTTCAATGGTCAAACAAATTCGAGTGAAGAATAAAGTAGAAAAAACAAAGTACACCAACTACAAAACACCCATTGGTGTTTAGGAAGAGAAACCCAACGTCCTATAATATAGTGAAGCCCCTAAATGTTCAAAGCTTAAGCATAGAGACCTTTGCTCCTTGTTAGCTACATCAGAAAAGCATGTTGAAGACACGTGATAATTAAAAGAGGAAAGCTGCTCCTGAATTTGTTGAGGAGTTCTACAGTTGGCATGCCATGCTCCCCAATCTCCACATTACAGGACACAAAGTATTTGAAGAATTTTACCAAAAAAAAAAAAAAAAAAAGTACTTGAAGAAGAACAGATTGGAATTGCTTCCAAGCGTTCGCATCTACACACCCTAGACAACTCTAACAACTATCTCGTATTTCCCTCCTTTCAAGCAGTTTAGGATGCTCAAATTGTTCCTTTCAGTTTCAAATGCACATTATATTCAAGACAGTCAAGCGGTCTTTCAAGATTTTATTTGATAGCAATTCCTCCGACTACGATTCAAGTGCCCCCACAGAGGAAGGTTTTCTTGTGTATCGCAGCTTTCCATCAAAGACAGCAGCAGCACTTTCTCGTCCTGGATACATCAATATCACTGCCGTCCCCGATCCTCCCGAAATTTGACATCTTTCTAACTCTAACATTCCACATCTTCGAGAACAATTCATCAATGTTATTATGCTGGAATACCCACAAGGTTTCCAGCTCAACCATATAACCCGTCCCCCTTAAAAACACAATTGGTTCATTCTCATGATCCCGACGTGGGTACCCGTGAGCATTGCGCTCCTATATCCATCCACCGACACAATCCGCCCACAGACGCACGACGGGGAAACAATCCACCGCCAACTATAGAACACACGCAAGAGAGCAAGCGAAAGAAACACAGATTAGCATTCGAATTGTCATCTGCACAATGAAAGCGGTCAGCCCAACGCACGCAGCCCTCGTTCGCTGCGACTGATCGCGGAAGAGAGCAAGCACGCAGAGAGAGAGAGAGAGAGAGAGTACCGCGAGCTCCTTGCGTTGCTGGTTGCTGCAGATCGGCGCAGGCGAAGGTTGGAAAGGTTTGATTTTTATTCTTCTCTAACCTTTCGGTAGAGCTCGGGAGAGAGAGAGAGAGAGGTGGGGTTGAATTTCGAGATTTAGGGTTTCTTTGGGTCCAAGAAAGAAATGCCTCGAAAGCGAAGGGGGCAGCGATGGGCAACCGATCTTATCTCTTAAGAAGTTGCTATCAAGAGTGCTAAATTGTATTTTTTAGGATGGTCTTAGATAATCATCTGGTTCTCCTATGAAATGGAATTGTCTATTATCTAAGTCGACGTGGATCGACACATAAAATATACATTGATATTAACGTCACAAGTTAACATCTATGTATAATTTCTCTTTTTTAATCAATAAGATGAAATATTAAAAACATTTATTGAGAAACAATGAAAGAGAACAAAAAAAAGGAATGAAAGACCGTATCAACTCTGTTCTTGCGCTTCGATATTGAGCCCTTATTGATTGTCGCTGAGGTGAAGCAACATGTAATAGGGGTTGTACAACCCAAATAGGCCACAACTATCTTTGCATGATCCTAATTACCAATAACAGAGATTGGTTGAGAGCTTTTATTGATCATCAAGTTCGTGTCATCAGCTTGTTTGGGTGACTTCGAACGGGTTTCGTCCAAATACAGTAGATTTGGCCCGAGCCATGTGATCAGGCCTTCGTCATCGAGAGACCCCTTGAGGGCTAGCAGTCGGAGGTTGGATGATGCCAATTGCATCTTTCCTCCTCTTTGTTTCCATATATATAGAAATTTCCTTTTCCTTGATTCTTAATGTTTATTCTATTTTCTTAATGTTCTTTATTATTCAATCATTTTCTAAGTACCAAGTAGAATTTTATTTTATTTTATTGGAATGCTAGATGACTTATCGCATTTAACGTCGGCTTAACGACCATGTCATTATTTTTGTCCATAATTTCAACGGAAGGACTTCTTTGAATAAAAAACGTAGAATTTATTGATGAACTTATACAAAGAAAAAGTTTAGGGCACAATTGAATAATTTGAAGAAGTTGGAGGACTTGGCAGCAATGTGAACTAAAATCGGAAAACAAGAACATAGAAAGATTGCTCGATCATTATCGGTTTCTTCCGTCTCCGGTCGCCTCCCCCTTCTTCTTCCGCTTTCTTCTTATTCTCCTCTTTCTTTAACGGACAGAACGCCACGCCCGGCGAACCAGATCGCCGGCCATCCTCCAGTTGGAGCGTGCGATCGAGATTGCGAATCGGTAGGCCGATGAGCGAGCTCAGTAACCCTGCAAAATCTATACGTATTTCGAGCTTCATTTCGATTCGTCCGCATGGATTCATTGTTGGCTGTTGCGACGCGCAGGGTCTTTGTAATGGGGATCGGCAGGACGGAAGTGAACCTGAGGAGGTTACTCGCGGCCGTGCCTAAGCAAGAGAATCAAGCGAAACTCGCCCACGTATGTCTTCCTCCCTCCAAAAACAGCCTGGTCGTTGTTCTTTGTTCGTTGTTCTGTGTCTTTTTTTTTTGGTCGGAGTTCTGTCTCTTTTATGCTTTGTCGATTGAGCGCGCTGCGTTTTTCGGTGCTTTTTCCTCACGGATGGATTTTGTCAATGAGTAATTTTCCTCCGACGAGTCTGCATTACGAGGGGGCATGCAAATTAAATCCGACGAGGAGAGAAAAACCGAGATGAAATGAGCAATGAATGATGGAAAAAAGATTAGTTGATTGGATTTCGGTTGGAGGTAATGTAGTTCCTCTTGAGAAAGCGTACTTCGTTTTGGAAAGGAAAAAGTTTGTGACTTTTGAGGATAGGAGCTAGCCTAAATTGAAAAAATTATTGTTTGATGATTCCATATATTTAATATATGGCAATTTTTCATCACGTTCACGTGAGGAAAAGAAAATGGTAGATGATGGCATAATGCAATCACAAAAAGATGGATTGAGGAACAAAAGCAGAGAAGAAGAACAATCTCTGCTTTTTCAAGTTAAATCTCGTGAAAGATGTAGAGAACCGCAATGGAAATGTTGAGGAGCCAGAAAGAAGATGACTCCGCCCATATTTTTGCAATGTTTCTTACCATTTTCTCCAGGTATAATGGGGAGTTAGTCCATGTGTATTAGTAAGAGAGAGAGGTAGAGTTTTTCAATTGAGTTGCAACCCTTTCCTTGTCTCCCATGAAAATGCAATTGAGGGTGTTTGTAGAAACTATGTCATGCCTCGAATCCTGGGCATGTGCACATCCCTTGGCGGTAGACTCGTCGACGAAATGCTCATTTCATTGATTGAGACAGCGTCGAAAATTCAGGATGTCACAAACTATCTCCTCCATCCTCGGTATTTAGAATAAGAAGCTTATGTTAATGCTTCTTGTAAGAGATTTTTCTTCAATTGAGATGTAATCCTAAATGAGGTAGGTGATGTTTTGAATTAAGTTCTAGTATGTTAAGAAAGAAATGTATATAGGTGGCGCTACTTTTTTCCCATTAAATCTAACTAGCATATAAATATTTTTATTTTCTATCCTAATATTCGTGATAGTTTCATTTCATATTAAAATATTCGAAATGGTTTTGATGTTGGAAAAAATCTAGAGTCTGATAAATCGAACCAAACTATTCTAAATCAATAAGTTAAGTTTATTGGTTTATTGAAATTATTCTTTCTTATCGGTGTCTTTATACATTTTCAAATTTAATAACATCAAACCAAATCGATGATTTACCTTGCGTACTACTTTGTCTTATCAGGTGCCCAAAAGCCTACTAAAGTGGGTACTTCTTCTAGGACCACGAATTTAGGACAAGGCTTTTTGTTTGATTTTTTTATTAATTTATACAAAGAGAGGAAAAATTACCAAATCATTACATATAGCAATTCAATCTTTAAAACTCTTAATTTACCAATATAATTTTTAATTTTTATAGGATATTTTTCAATCAATTTTGACTAGTCGGGATGTGATGTTACCATCCTAAATGAAATTTTGCTTTTTTTTTTCTTTTAAAAAAGTTCTTTTTTTTCCTTCTCCTTTTTTTGATCAACTTTTTGGATGGTGCTAGTGTAACAGTTGCCATTACTAGGAATTTCTAACATGGGGATTTTGATCGAAATTTTGACCACAAGTTTCGGGAAAAGATCGACAATAGAAAGTGGTATCTTTCTAATTTATCTGAAGGAACAAATCAAAAGCAATAAGAATCAATTAATAAATAATTTATAAGAAATTGAAGTGCAACGTTTTAATCTACCATGAGTGTTATTCAATCAAATAATAACAACCTCTAGTATACTATAGGTTTTGGTAAATTTAAGAATTTGAAGTCGATCAAACATACAAATGAGAAATATCTTTTCAGTTTACAAATCGAAACACAAGTGAGCTCCTAGTGTTGAAGTAAGAATTCATCGACCAATTTCTTGATTTGATTGAGACGAAGTGATATACTCAACATCAATTTTAGTTGATCACCATAAAAATATTATTTTTATTAATAAAATACTCTATCCTTTTCATTCAAATCTTTTTAATAGATGCTGTTTGTATAAGAGGTGAAGTAATTGATGACGATAATGCTAAAGACAAAAATGAGATCGACAATATGCCAACACAAGAAATGGTGAAAAAGATGATAGTTAAGCCAAAGCAGTTATTCAATTATTGTGAGAATTCCTTTAATTGAGTCTCGAGAGCCCAAAATAATAGAAGCCAATTTCAAACCAACTTAAAGTGGAGCACAAAGATTAAGGTGTCATGTAATTTGTAAAGTACAATAATATTGCCATTAGTCTAGAAACAACATTTCTACTCTCTCTCTCTCTTTTTTTTTTTTTTTTTTTGTAATTTGTAAATTTAATAAATATTTTTAATAACAATAATAATCTCTTTTATTTTTTTTTTTTGGGTACGGTGAATAATAATCTCTTTTTTTTTATTGATATTATTTTCATAATTATTTTTGCTTTATTTCAGTAGTTAATTTTTCAGATTAATTTGGCCTTCCTTTATTTCTTTTTCTTATATGAAAAACCCCACTTATGCAAATCCCAATTAAGATTTTTTATTGGCGATTTTCTAAAGAAATTGAGTGAAAGATTGGAGGTGGAGAGGGCACCGTCACTCTTGAAGACCAACGGCGCCGTTAATTCATCATTTCCCCAACCTTTCCATCGTCTTCAACCTCGGTCTTCAACTTCGAACGCCGCTCTTCAACCTCTGAGATCAGGGCTCGGAGCCTCCGAGTTGGGCTCGAATCCGAGAAGCAACCGGGACGGACGCCGGCTCGGCCCTCCGCGGTGAGCAGGCGAAGTAACATCTGACCGTGCTCGCGTCGACCAGCTTAGAAGCTGGGTCTTCTTGGATCAACTTACAAGAAAAGAGCTTAAAAGCTTCTCTTGAGTCTTGGGGAAACGCTTTGCGAAACTGTCCCTCGAATTTCATATTTTCGACCGAGATCTCATGTTTTTCGTCCTGTCCGGTGGAAGGAACCCAATCACGCGGCAAATGCAGGCTCGTCGCGACCCTCCTCCTCCGTCTCCAACCCCCGTAGCCTGCCTCGACGTCGAACAGCTCCACCAGGCCGAACCTCTTCTTCCAGGTTAAAAAAAGAAAAGAAAAAGAAAAGAAGTTCGATATTTCTGTCCGAACTTGTGACTCTTCATCTGCTTCCGGAAGAGCAAAGATATGAAATTTCGAGGACTTACGGATTTGAGAGCGTTCCGGGTCTCGAGGGATCGTCGTGCAAGATACAATTATCTAGCTTAAAATTTCTAGCAATCGTCTCTACATGCCGCGGGCGGAGATCGAGCCGCCGGACGCCACGACGGAGCTCGAGGACCTCCGGATCTGGGGCCTCGAGCTCGACGCCGCGGCGGAGATGGAGGGTCGTCCAGCATGGCCCAGATCTCGAAGGCCTCCCAGCATCGTCGTCGGGTGAAGAATCGTCTTCTGGATTTTGAAGTCTCGAAGGGGTCGAGGACTCCATCTGGGTAAACTTCGGCTGCTTTCCTTGCGCGTTTTTCTCACGGGTGTTTCCGTTGCTGGGAAAATGTGGGTTTTTGGGGAGACGCAGGGCTTGATGGCGCCGGCGGGTGAAGACGGCGGCAACGAGGGATGACCAGTAACATGGAACCGAGAAAGAAGATGAACAGCTACAAGAAAGAACATAAAAAAGAAAAAGGAGTGGAGAGATTCAGGTGATTTTGCCTTCATTGAGCTATGCTTTCATACTTTCTTTTTTTGGCAGAAGTTAAGGAATGTTGTTATGGACAATTTTTGTTTTTTTTAATGGTTACGATGATGATTACATCAAGTTATTGATAGAGTTATATTTCACTTGTGTGTGGAGTTGATTTTTAATGATTTGAAATAAAATCACGGGAAGTTGTTAAATCAATTTGAATTTCGATTTAGTTGGTTTGGTTTGGAGTCGGGTTGAGATTTTCCCAAATTGATAAGTTCGGCTTGGGTTGGACATGTCTCTGAGTGGAACCGAATTGAGCAATGAGCACCCTTACATGGTACATTCATCTTGTAAAAGAAACATCACATAACCCCTTATTTTGTTTGCATGAACTAATTGAACACCGGAGCAAAAGCATATCAACATCAAATCATTATTTATCAACATCACATCATTACGACAAGAATTGACAATAGTGCTTCGACCACCTTAACATACCAACAGACTCGACTTATTTAAGCATGGATGCAAATTACATGGTACTTACAATTGTGAAATAACAACACTACCTAATTATTTGAATAAAAAACGTAGAATTTATTGATGAACTTATACAAAGAAAAAGTTTAGGGCTCAACGGAATAATTTGACGAAGTTGGAGGACTTGGCAGCAATGTGAACTAAAATCATAAAACAAGAACATAGAAAGATTGCTCGATTATTAATAGGAGAAATGGACCTTTGATGACGAGTCAAAAAGGGAGAGTTCCAAAGATTTTTGACACCCAAGGAGTAATCGGGGTTCATGCGTAACGGAGAGATGCCACAGTAAGAATTTGAACTTCTAATAATGTCAATCATAGAACAGAAAGGAAAATGTTACATGGACAAGAGACAGTCTGTTATAAGAAATGAAAATAGTCATCCCAATATTCAACGCAACAAAGAGAGTTCTGTTGAGGCCAAAGAGAGAGTTTCAGATAAATGCACACAAAGTTGAATGTTTAAGCGACCCTTGAGCTCCCCGAAGCCCTAGGGCTTCTTGAGTGTTCTTATACAGCTATGTAATGTTTGCGAAGATTTAAACTCTATTGTGGAAGATCAATGGTTATGATTAACCCGTAATTTTATAAATAAGGACCCCCTCCCCTAAATTATAATATCTCATTCACAATTGAATAAACACTTATAACTTTACTCTTTATTGATCCTTGTGAGTTGAGTGTGAGTAACACTGACTTGGGAGAAATCTTAAAGCCATGCGGGTTAGGGAACATGTGAGATCAATATGTGGCACATGAATAATGAGGTTACTAAATAGGAGCAAATCCTTTCCAATGACACATCAATTTCACAGAGAAATTCTTAGGAGCTTCCGAAGGAAAAGTTGATTCCAAAAACAATTTTAGTTCATGATGACACATAAGTTAACAAGGAGAATAATTTGAGCGCTTATGCACAATCAGGATGGGAAAACTAGAACAGCCACTGTTAGTTTTTTAGATAGAGATGCTCTTAGCCGGGCAGTGTCTATAGTGAACTTTAATAAACCAGAAAGAAAAGTTGTCACGCAACACTTTGGATTTATCCAGTTCTAGAACCTCGCTTTTAAAAGACCATATCCCACAGACCTTCAGTTTCCTTCTGGGACAGAAGATAACAAGAATAACGTGTTTATTGATCGATTCAATGGACCTAGAAGAGGCTATTTGGTTGCTTTGATGAAACTTGTTTTTTTTTTTTTAAAGGATTAGTCCACATGCTTGGGTTGTGCAATAAAATCTCCGTAACTCCTCAAAGAAGAAGAAGAAGAAGAAGAAATTGAATTCTTTTCTCCCTTATCAAAGATAAGTAGCTCGAAACAAATGTCCAAAAAATTCCAAATGAAGTAGTAGTTCAGTTGCCAATCTTCTGATTAGCCTAATTAAAAGTGGCATTACATTCCGTTCTTTGCAGAGAACACTAAATGAAGTTAGCGGGACACCCAGTTTCCAGTCAAGACATGCCATCTGGCTTTTTAGCTATTGGAATACCTACGTAGGAGACTCAACTTCTGAAGAACTACTGAAGCGTTGCACCACTCTGTCTCAAGGGGTGGATATGGAGAGAACACAACAAACAATAGTTTGAATGTTTAGAATCTTCAGTAGCTTTTCTGTGCCGTCCTCTTTTATTCAGCTCTGATGTCCTTGTTAATTTTTTATAGTCATGTAATGTCTTCCTTTTGCTCGTTTGTCTTTCTTCATCTTTGTCATTGTATATTTGGTGACATACCAGAAGTTTTCTCCACAAATAAAATCCTTTTTATGTATAGAGGAGAAGTATAACAAATCAAACCTTCAGCCAATCTACAGCTAGCCTCTTGTAAAGCAAGAATGTATTCAATGTAATGCTGTAGGACACAAGTCCCTGAAGTAGTCTCTGCTGGAAGAGCCACCTGCAATATGTAGACAATATCTAAGAATAAAATAGGCAATTATGTATAACCAACAAGAAGGAATACAGAAGCAGCTGATCTAGCAGGATCATAGCTTTGTGAAGACCTTGATTCCATCGTATCCCAGGCGTTCCCCAAGTCCACCTGCAACAAGGAAGAATGCAGCTTTTCGCGCTTCCTTCACCCCTCCCCTCGAAATTGATGAAGTTGTCATTGGCAAAAGTTAAAACCTCTCCATTTGGAACCTAGAAGAGGACAATAAAGTTCAGCTTTTTTTTTTTTTCAGTTGATCATTTCAAACAGTATGAGCACTTGGCAGGCAGGAAAGAGAAAAGTCATGCTAAAGATCATCCATGAATTTCAAAGAGAAAACGTTCTTTTATAGATGGAAAGGCATGATTTTGAAAAATCATAAAGAAAGCGCTGCAACAAAATATGCCCACTGCTTTGTTTTAAGCTTGTTCTTTGTACTTTCATTCTACACTCGAATTTGTTTGACCATTGAACATTTCTCTCTTGGTATACTCAAGGCGTGCAACATGAAGGCATCAATTTGAAAAGCTAGTTTTTTTATTTTTTATTTTTCCTTTTGTTGCTGATTGGAGCCTGCAAAATTTGGGCATAGTCTACCAGAGACTATCACAAATGAAGTATTTATATCGAGTTCTATCAGAATGTGGTATTGAATTATGCACAGTGATGCTAGCTGGACAGTGGTATTGGGATTGGAAATTGGTCTGTCCAACTCTTCGTCCGGATATCCATGAACAACAGCAGCAGCATCTTTCACCGTTGACTGCCTTCGGACCAAATCATGAAATGGCTTATGTAGATCATGCATTCTCAATTTCAGATGAGGACATGATGATGGAGACGACTTATACTGTGAATAACAGGCTGCCAATCAAAGAGATTGCCCTCGCTGTATTTCTTCTTGTTTTTGGAAGCATTGGGATAGTCTTGGGCATTATCATGGCTTCCTACAAAGTTGGTGGTGATCGAACCCATGGTACACATGCACAGATTCTATTTTTCTAGCAATTATATTTCTCTTTCATTTTCTTTATCAGAATCAAATGATTTATTCTTGTTAACTAAAATGGTTTTTCCAAGGGTGTTCTTCACAATCTTATGGCCAATCTTGTTCATTCCCGGATTCTACTATACTCGCATTGCTTATTGCGCATACAAGGGGTATAAAGATTTCTCGTTCTCCAACGTAACACCTGTGTAGAGCCTCCACCTGTCATTCTCTGATGACAATGCTGCTGATCATGTCTAGATCTTTCTTTTTCTTGTTTCTCTTTTGATGTGTTTCTATGAAGCTTTAAGCTTTGTTTGGGGTACTTCATTGGCATATAGACCGTCGATGTCCTATGAACAAGCACAGAGTGAACAAACAATGTCGCGTTGCAATATACTATACTTATGACTTCATTCTCTTTTCAGAGGCTATGTTCGGCACTTCCTTTGGACTCATCATCAGATCTGAAACTTATTTCTCTCTCTGTTTAAACTAAAGCTGTTACTAACGTTATTGAGCTCCCATCTTTTCAAATATTGTGCCTTTTCAAGGATTTTGTGCTCTTTTCCATTTTTTAACTCCATTTCCATGTTCACACTCCCACATGCTTCGCTATGTTAATGCACTCATTGAATTGGAGTTAATATGCTTCACAAGACTCCTATGAATGAGCAAAATATCATCTATCTGAAAACTTCAACCGCATATCAAAGCTATCTAATTAAGATCTCAAAATCATGGACAACAAAAATAGATTTGTTTTACTTTGGCTGAAGAAAATTTGTGTGGAGTGATGAGCCGAGACAGAGCAGTGAAGCAGAGTACTGACGAGCTGCAGCATCAGTTTCATTTTAACTGGAGAAACAATGAACTAATATTGTGAGGAAAGCACTTTGCCTGTTACAATTTGTTTAAGATATTCAACTACCAGCTTCAAACTGTTTCTCCGAAACCTCTTGAAAGCCTCTCTGAACTTTCGGTTCAACAGTCCAAATCACTTTTGGGTCTTCTGAGGAAGATGGGAAGACAATGACTCGAAACGGGTCCTCTTTTTCAGCTTAATCTGTTGGAACTGTCTTTGCATCAAGCCTAATGCTCCTTGTCAATGAAAAGATAAAGATGGGCGGCTGCCAAAGATTCGTATATCTTTCTGCCCTCCTTTTTCACTTCTGATTAGTTCAGTAAAAACTCCCTTTTCTGCTGTATTGATCATGCAACAGCCTTCTCTGCTATCTAGTTTATTCACTTGTCTACTTGTAAGGAAAATACCCTACGGGATCGATATTCTTCTGTAAACACTGCATTGTACGATTGAGCACTCACAAACGTTTGAGTTTGATTCTGTGTTTCATGTATCATAAACGCGAATTCAAATATTAGATGTACTGCAATCCTGTGGCTGCACTGCTTAGGTCTGTATCAACTACATCATAGATCCCTGAACTCAAGCAAATGAAAATAAAAGGATGATTACTCAGAATGAAAATTACAACTGCGATGTAGGATAGTCCACAAGGATTGACAATACATGAATGAGGATCGACAACACATGAACGAAATTACATGATGAACAGGTCGGCCGACAATACATGAACGAGGACTCACAATACATGAACGAAATTAGATGATGAACAGGTTGGCCGACAATACATAATTCACTAATCACATTACACAGCGGTAGATATTGAAGCAACGAATCAAAAAGAAAAAAATCAGTACGGTTATAGTGCAGAGATCTTCAAAGCTGATTTGTTATGTCCAAGCTGATTTATAGTAGTTTCTGCACTATAACCACGCTGATTTTTTTTTTTCTTTTTGATTCATCACTACAATCCTAGACCCCGACAAAGGAAAAAAAGAACCAAGGACTCGGGACAAATTTTGTTGTACCACGCATTTCACACCCATTGAATCGACAGAAATGTTGTGCCTACATTGCACGAGTCGAAGATCAGCAGCTGGATAATTTTGGTCGTCTTGGGTTTACTGCAGCAGACGCAACTCAGTATCCCCTGCAAGACGCCTCCACGGCGGCATGCTCTGTTGCTATTAGGCATTTTGGTGGGGAGGTAACGAACCGAGAAAGAAGATGATAAGACGGATTTGAGTGGAAACCCGAAGTAGGATGCAAGAGCTCCTGATCGATGAAATCTTGAGGAAGGCTTGGCTATATTTATAGGGACAGTTGCTGGCTGAGCCAGGCAAAAAGAAAATGCTGAGCTTCTGTCAACATTTCCATTGCAGTTCTCTAGATTTTCCTCAACCTTACCTGAGATTTAACTTGAAAAAACAGAGATTGTTCCTCTTTTTCTCTGCTTTTGATCCTTAATCCATCTTTCTGATATTGCATTATGCCAATTATGATGGGAATCTACTATTTTTCCCCGTGTGAAGGTGATAAAATCCTGCAATACATTAGATTTCTGGACAAAATTTCCTCTACTTTTCTTGTCACCTGCTATTGGACACATTGGATTCACGCGGGCCCAATGCATCGCATTTCAAATTATGTGGATCCCACACGAGTTGGCTCACGTAATCTGAAGTGATGTTGGTGAAATTGTTTATAATTGGGAGTGTCCCTGTCCATTTAGGGAATGACCCTGTTGTTGCATTGGACAGTCAACAACTCCATATGAGGACGCGAAGAGAAAGCTGAACCAAGACAAACCAGGAGAGAGGAGACATGCTCATCGTGCGATAAGTTCAGAGAAGACGATTGAGAAATGCTGAAGAAATGCCGCCCGGAAAATTGGTCCGCAAGATTTATCACTCCGGATCGTAGCAAATGCAGAGGAAATGCTGCCCAAAAAAAAGTTGACGACGCTCACCATGTGGCATATTCTGCCAGAGGGAAGGGAGTAACTTAGCACCCAAGATACAGATCCGCCATTACCTATAATTTCACCATAAGTTTGTAGGAAGTTAATGAGAATTGCAATGGAAATGTAGGCTTATGTAACTCCTATATATAGGTGTATCTCATGACATTTCATCAATCCAATCACATTTGTGTCTTCCATCGAATTCATCATCTTCAAAACTTTCTCAGAGAAGTTAATTGCTCCCCTCCCCCCCCTCTCCTCTCTTCCAAGATGGCCAACGGTCGTAGGGGAGGTGTGCTGCGTGGAATATTGAAGATTATCCTCTGCGGCGGTGGCAGATCTTAGTAGCAGCGAGGCTACTCAGGCTCGACTCAATAGTCATTTTTCTTTTGTCATGATATAGGTCCAATGTTTGTGTCAATGAAATAATTAGGTAGTGTTGTTATTTCATAAATGTAAGTACCATGTAAATTGCGTCCGTGCTTAAATATGTCGAGCTTGTTGATATGTTAAGGTGGTTGAAGCACTAGTGCCGATTCTTGTGGTAATGATGTGATGTTGATAAATAACGATTTGATGTTGATATTCTTTTGCTTCAGTGTTCAATTAGTTCATGCAAACAAAATAGGGGTTCCGTGATGTTTTTTTTTACAAGGTGGGTGTATCTTGTAAGGGTGCTCATTGCTAGGTTCGGTTCTGCTCGGAGACATCTCCAACCCAAGCCGAACTTAACAATTTGGGAAAATCTCAACCCAAATCCAAACCAAACTAACTAAATCGAATTTCAAATCGATTTAACAACATTCCTTAACATCTGCCAAAAAAAGAAAGTATGAAAGCATAGTTCAATGTAGGCAAAATCATCTGAATCTCTTCTTTCCTTTTTCCTTTTATTTTCTTTCTTATAGCTAGAGGTGTTAAAATGGGTACACAACCCATTTATGAACCCATATTTATTTAAATGGGTTGTTAATGGGTCAAGCCAAGCATTTATAATGGGTTCTAAAAATAAAGACACTAAACTATATGGATTTTAAATGGATGTAATCTGCACCGTTTAAGTCCATTTATCAATCCACTGACCCAAAAAAAAAAAAAAAAAAAAAAAGTCCATTTATCAATCCATTAAAACTAAACCTGTTGGACGCGTGCGATTACTCTCCCTCGAAAACCTCCATCTTCTTCTCCTCCTTCTCCTTCCGCCGTCAGCCGCCGCCGTCAGCCGCCGCCGCGCAAGGTCTTTGTAATGGGGATCAGCAGGACGGAGGTGAACCTGAGGAGGTTGCTCGCTTCCGCGCCTAAGCAAGAGAATCAAGCGAAACTCGCCCACGTATGTCGCCAGAAACTAGGGATTTTACCAATAAGCAATCGAGTTCATTTAATGCCTTTTGATCTGAAAATGACCGATGTTCATTAGTTTTCATAAGCATATCCTCTAAGTCTGTCATTCTTATCTTATTTGATTGTCGATGATTCCTGTTGCTTGAGACCTCCAGTCAAAGCTCTCGAAAACCCTTACCGTTTTCGAAAATTCTCGGTCCTCCAACATGGAAGACACAAATTGTTAGGAATTGGGAGTTGCCCGTGTCCGTTTAGGGAATGACCCGGCTGGTGTATGGGACACGTCAACGCCTCCATGTGAGGACGCGAAGAGAAAGCTGAACCCGAGACAAACCAGGAGAGAAGGGACGTGCTCGTCTGGCGGTAAGTTCAGAGAAGACGATTCAGAAATGTAGAGGAAATGCAGATTGGAAACTTGGTCTGCAAGTATTATCACTCGGGATCGTAGCAAATGCAGAGGAAATGCCGCCCCCAAAAAGCTGATACTCTTACCATTTGGCATATTCTGCGAGAGGGAAGAGAGTAAATGTAATCGCACATTAACTTAACAAGCAAGATACAGAGGTGAAGGTGTCCACCATCACCTATAATTTCATTGTAAGTCTGTAGGAAATTGATAAAGAATTGCGATGGAAATGTGCTCCTATGTAACTTCTATTCTCCTGTAAATAAGGCACTGTCTGTTAACGTCTCATCAACCCAAATCACCTTTGTGTCTCCCATCAGAAATCATCCTCAAAACTTTTACCCTTCTCTCAAAGAAGTTAATCCCTCCCTCTCTCTCTCTCTCTCTCTCTCTCTCTTCCAAGATGGCCAACGGTCGTAGGGGAAGTGTGCTGCGCAGAATATTGAAGATTATCCTTTGCGGCGGTGGCAGATCCTAGTAGAAGCAAAGCTGCTCAGGCTCGACTCAATAGTCATTTTTCTCTTGTCATGATATAGGTCCAATGTTTGTGTTAATGAAATAATTAAGTGGTGTTGTTATTTCACAAATGTAATTTATCATGTAATTTGCGTCCGTGCTTAAACATGTCGAGCCTGTTCGTATGTTAACATTGTTTATCTAGTTAGCAACTTTCTCAGTTCTAGTCCTTATTGTTCTTTGAAGCATCTCTTTACTTTTACAATGCTGTTGTCATGTTGGCTTTGTAGTATGTTGCCACTTTAAGAGAACAACTGGAGCAGCTGGCTGAGGAGAGAACCCCAGATGGGTTACCAAGGTCCTTCACATGTCCTTTGGAATGCTTTGTCATTTACCATTGTTGTTGAATGAGATGAGCATTTCATCTTGGATTTTTCATCTTTAATGTTGGACTGTTTGATACGAGTTTTCTGGTTATGGACCAAACGGCATGGTTTTGTTGAATGGATCACAGACTGCTTGTTGTTGCCTCTTATATTAACTCAGTAGGACTAGAAGGAAAAACACTTTTGCTGTCGACTTTTTAACCAGTCAAATATTGCAAGCTATTCTGAATTTTTTGTTTATTCCTCGGTTTTGTAGAGGGAGAGAGGGATATGTTTAATTTCTTATTCATAAAGCACAGATTTAGAGAATATTTGCTCTTTGGGTAGTAGGCATTGTGTATGTTGATATTTCAATTCGTGTTGGAAATCTTTTTGGCTTTTAGTCCAAATTCAGTGATGCAATTAATGTTATTAAGAATAACTTTCTTGGGTGTTATACGCAAGCACGAGCTTGCGTGTGTGTACAAGGAAGCATGCCTTCACGGCTATGTGCTTCAGAATTTTATGATGGTCGTCATTTGTTGCTTAGCCGTAGATGTGAGTATACAAAGGTTAGCGACTCTGTTGGAAGACATTAAAATGAAATTTAACCTTGTCTTTATTATGTATTTGAAGTGAACATGCTTGTAGTTGAATCAGCACACATCAGATTTGCTGCCTTGATAATTGCATGGATTTGTTGGTGCAGAGTTCCTAAGGCAATGGTGATCGATTATTCTGAAAAGATTGAAGCAATTGCTGCGAAGTTATCAGCTCCTTTGGTGAGTGTACATGACCTTTAAATCTTTGTGCTGGTTTTCTATATGACAGCTGAGATTCAATTACTGCTGATTCTCTACGTGTCTCTTGGACATTTTCGGTTCGGTCCATAGAATTATATCACCTTTCTTCTTCCTTCCATTACAGAATATTGTAAGAGTTGGCTATCCTTACTTTCATTTTCTTGATTGCCTTAAGTGCAAGTCTATAAGCTGGAAATAAATGGATGGATTAGATCTCCTCATCCCCTTACAAATACGGACCTGGGTTTAGTAGTTCTTGATCATTTCATGGTTCTAACAGAGTATGTTTGTGCTATTGTTGATGGAGCAGATTCTTTAATGGCATAGCAAACCCCTCTTAAACTTTTGTTCAGAATGACTTATACTTTCAAGTATTTGGCATGCAGAATTAGAACAGTTCGGTGTGTTAGTCAAAGCTTAGACGGTCCTCTATCTTGTTATGGATATAGGTGAAGCCCTTAGTACCTTATTGGCTAGTTTGTTTTGTTAATTTAGGAAGACAAAATTGTGACAGGTTTGATGGAGATGCATGAATAGCCCTCTAGTCACAATGTTTTAAGGTTTTTATTTGGAAAGAAAGAGGGGGAGGGGGGGGGATTATAGTAGATGGTTGCTGATTGCTGGTGCTCGCTGCAAATCTTTCAGCTTGTCTTCTTGCAGGCGTCTATTATGTGCCTATGGAAGTTGTCAACTCACTTGTCTAATCCTTTTCAAGTGCACTTTTAACTGAAAAAGTTTGAGTTGCTTTTTGTTGGGTAGGAGGTTTCATGATATGTACTCTGCTTGCATTTCTCAGCATGATGTGGATGTGGAAGAGTCGCAGGAGCCCTTTCCAGGAAGTTCTTCTGGAGAAAGCCCTCATACAGAATTGGAAGATCCGGTTACCCCAAGATCAGGTTAAGAAGGAGATTTGCGTAAGTGAATCTACTACCGTGACGATGTATCTGTTTTGTTGCCTTTTATCACAATAGTAAGTTATCTACATGAGCCATTACCGATTCGTGATTGTAATTCATCACTTAGATTTTAACAGGCCGACCTCAAGTACTGCAGATACAACTCAATCCCATAATGAAGTTGATACATCAGGACCTGTCAAACTTGATGCTGCAGCACAAGCACACATTGAAAAGCATAGGTAGTTTTTATCGTTCTTGTTTGGCAGTAATGACAAATTGTCATGATTGTGTTATTACAGGACGACTTTATAGTTTGGGGTTTTTCTCATACCCAAAGCTATTGAATAGTTCATGTATTGCTTCTTGTCCTGTTTAGAAAATGTTATTACGGGGGCACTTCATTGTTATATGTCATGGTCATGAGAACATAGAAAAACTAAGATTATATATAGGCTGGAATGTGAAGGATCTAAGAATCTGGTCAGGTATGAAGATTTTTATTTTTTTTTTGGTCAAAAGGTGTGAAGATATGTTGAAATGATACATACTGAACAATATGAAGACAGAATAGAGTAAAATCTCTAGACTCTGGTGTTGAGTAAAGTTGAAGAAGATATGCTGTAAGACTAGCATATGGCTCTAAGGTTGAATCAGTTTAAACTTTCTCAGGCTTAAAAGTAGAGTGTGATTTAGTTCGTGAGTTAAGATGCTCTCCTTGAGTGTGTTTAAGCTTCTTTTTTCTTCAAGCTAGTTTTCCCATCTTCCATATTTGAACCTTCAGCTTACTTTGTGGCTACTGCTTGAAAAATTTGACCAATGCTGTGGTGTTATGATTGTTCTTCTCTAAGTATTATAAGCAGATACTGTGATTGCACCTTTTCCTTTTCAACAGGAAGCT
Source organism: Eucalyptus erythrocorys (assembly GCA_014182555.1). Classification (NCBI taxonomy): domain Eukaryota; kingdom Viridiplantae; phylum Streptophyta; class Magnoliopsida; order Myrtales; family Myrtaceae; genus Eucalyptus; species Eucalyptus erythrocorys. The sequence goes on from CM024602.1 coordinate 43,562,369, forward strand.
TCAAGACGATCTGACAGATGAAATGGTGGGTTTGGCACGGCAACTGAAAGAGAGTAGCCTCGTAATGAGTCAGTCCCTGCAAAATACAGAAAAAGTAAATCTTGATACTATGTTAGGTGTCTTTTAATTTTTCTTTATCTTAATTCCTTTTGTAATGGCAATTCCGGGATGTAACTTTAGTGATCTGCTTCAATCTTGCAAGTCTGTTGCAAACCAGCTGCTTTAATCCCTGGGCAGTGGCTTTTCCATTTAACTCAACAATTTACTTAGTCTGAGGATCCTTATGGGTTTCATTGCAGATACTTGATTCAACAGAGAAAGCTGTTGAGGACAGCTTGGCAAGCACAAATCGGGTTAATGTACGAGCAACACAGATATACTCAGAAAGCTCTAAGACTACATGCTTTACTTGGCTTCTGATCTTCGGGATGACATGTATCTTTATTATGGTTGTGCTTTTGATTCGTGTCACTTAAGACAATCCTATTTCAAGTTTTGTCAGTTGAGTTATAGTACTCCCATCCTGTTATGTTGTTGAAAACGTGACAGTGTAAATGCGTAGCTAAAACTCTTTGCCAATTGAATTGTGATTGAGCTTTTATAAGGTTCTCTAGACTGAGTTAACAGTGCTCTGATGCCTGCATGTCTGATGCACTCAGGAGGTAATGATGGACAGACCACTCTGATATATTCAAAAGAGTGTCTTCGTCGCCGCAGTTCTAGTGGGAGAACTGTTTCTTCAGTTTTTGGATCTTTACTGCAATGATTTGTGGCAATCATGTCTTCGGTTTTTGGATCTTGACTTCAATAATTTTTCACTTGGCATCAGAACTAGCTAGCTCTGCAGAGGGGAAGTAACTTCCAAACTGAAAAACCGTATACCAAACCTAACGACTTGCAAGAAGCACTAAGAGAGCTGTGCAGGGTGGGAATGTCCTAGCAGAAGTAGATGCTGTATGGACATAGAGGAATCGGTGCTCATGCAAAAGGACACCGACAGAATTGTTAGGTACCGATTGAGTTCCAGGTATCGATCCACTTTCGACAAGTAGTGTTCTCTTGGATTGTAACCATTCGTGATGAATGACCCTGAAAAATGGTCCTGGTGCTTATCTCCCAAAACCAAAAAGAGAGACTTAACAAAATTATTATTACGGGCACCATGATGAGGGTTCCGCCAAGAGCATTATAACTGAGACAAAATTCATATGCTCATTCATTTCTAGGTAAGACAATAAAGTAGAAAGACCGAAGATCCAAGAGAGTATAAACGACTCTCGACACGTTGCATAACTGAAGTATCACATCATAGCCACAACGACAACTGAGGACGCTTTGTGAACCTACATTCGTCGTTCAAGCATCAGTCATTTATCCTTTTTCAGCAGATGATGGCGTTATGCTGAAAGAAATTAGTACAATAACATACAAAGAGGATTCAGAAGAAAGTAAGCAAGAAGAAACAAAACTCCTAGTCTCAAGGGTGAAAAGGCAAGATATCTAAAGAGACTAGCTTTCAATCGGATGAGAGGTGACATCCTCTCAACTTCCGCCCTCCTAGTTTCAAATAAGGAAAGTCGGACTGCATAAATTTTTCTTCAACTCCCTTGCATCTTCTTAAGAGCTTAACGAGGTATTATAGCTCCTCATTACTCGTGAAAGCTTTATATAGGTAAACGCCATGGGCTCCTTCTCTAAAGCCAGAACATGTAAGTAACTGGATCAAAGAGTCATTCTTTATCTCCGACCAGAAAACGGTTTTCTGTTGTGCTCATGCCTGACAAATGCAGCTGCTTTCGCTTCTTTACAAGATGCAGTGCAGTTCTCCGATCATCTTGAGCTCCTTCACAATCTGGCTGCAATGTGGGGGCTAATTCATTAATATCTTTGCATGCTAAAGCTAGAAGAATTACAATGATCAGCAGCATACCTTAAGAGATAATGCTCTATCAAAACTAGCAATGGCACTATCAGGCTCTCCAAAGTTTAACTGTGCTCTACCCAGTGTGATCCAAGCCTGCATAAATTCAACGCCCCACAAGGAAAAAAATAATTCAATTGTTAGTACGACAAACTATTTTCCGCAAGAAAGTTAACAATGATGAACATAGAACAGAATCAAGTGAACACAATAACTAAACACACGATAAATGATAATAAGTTTGTTCTGTACAACAATTAACATATTAGATAGAATATAATCGCCTACAAATGTGGCGAATTGACATGCCTCCATGAATTAAGGGAGTAATCTCCTTGAGGTCATGTAAAGGACATGAGAAGACAATTCTGACCAACAAAAAAAGATGCCTATTCCAGCTAATATCACAAAGAGTTCCTTCATGTCATTTAGCTAGTACTCACGCGTCCTTCTCTACTTGCATAATCATGTTTTTGCAACCTTCTCAGTTATATGCTTCTATGTTAGATCCTTCAATTGGATCTCTTCTCCCTCCACAACTTAGTATATTCAATTCAACCCACTTGTTGTTCAAAGCAGAACATAATAGAAACTAAGAAGGTTGTACAGCTACTCTTGGTGATACTCCTTATAGCCAAGGTACATTTTCAAGAGGTAGCTGAAAAGTTGTCAGGAATTACTCTCCTAAAAGTTAATGAAGTTAATTGGCTATGACATCGATATTGACAAATATTTATCAATACCTCTCATATGAAGAGATCTGCTGCCTGAAGAAAAGCCATGAAGAAAAGAGAGACCACATGACAGATTTGCATCCTTAACATAGAAAACGAAAACCAACATAAAGGGGTGGACAACAGGCTTCGCCATAGGTGAAGATGTCGAAGAGGGGACTTAATGCAAACAATACATATGCTCACAATGGCAAAGTAGTGTTATAACTTCATGCACTTGGCAACACAGATTAATAGATACTAGAAGACTTTCACCAAGATCTACGAGCTATGATATAGTCAACACACATTTGTGCAAATAACTAATAAAATTGCACCTGAGTTCGTCCAGAACTCCAGACATACCTCAGCCCAAGATGGATCCAATTCAGTGGCTCCTGGGAAAAAGGACATCCGTAAGTATGCTGAGATATCTATCAGCAGAGGTTGAAGAACCTCTAAGCTTGTTAAAGCTTTTAAGCATGCAATACTAATGTTGCCACACCAATGGTCAAGGAAAAAGGATATACATGTGGACAAAATTTGCAACTATTAGAATGTTTTACCAAAACATGGGAGAACATAATCAAGAATAGAAAAATACTGGAGAAGAAAATCGTTGTATCTCTAATTAGTTTGACACTGCTGCTGAGATTAAAATAAAGAACCCCATAAATCATCTAATGGAAGACATGAAGAAAGAGTAAAAGGAACGGGATGTGGGACGCACTATTTGCTGCCTTCAGAGCACCCCATGCATCTCCTATCTCAAGCAAGACTTGTGCCTTTTGCTCGTGCAAAACTGCATTCTCAGGCATCAAGGTAAGAGCAGTCTCCCACTTCCCTAGTGCTTCCCGGTATTTTCCCTCCTTCAAAAGTGAGTGAGCCATAAGAATGAAGCCCGATAATCATACACGAGCAAACTACATCAAAACCTTTCATTACAGCTACAAATTAGGGAGCAATCGCAATCTCAACAATGAAGAGAAAACATCCAGAAGCGGTCAAGCCATTCAACATTTTCAGTTGTAAAAATCGACAGGATGTTGCAAGAGTTCCTCTTGCCAATGAGCCAACTCTTTCATGAAGCAGCAAAGGGCATAAGCCAATAAAATTACTTGCCACCAAGAGATATAGATAGTCCTATTAACCTCATAATCTGATTACGAGATGCTGACGCAAGTTCCCCAAACAATATGACAGGATGATAGCCAGGAGCAATCAACATTAAAGTTGGAAACTCTTAAAGCCAATTTAAAGGCTGTCAACATTAATGTAATTCCATATCCCAGGCTGTACAAATTGACCAAGATCTTCAGGCTCAGATTTTGCCAAAATGGACTATGGGCTTTTACTATTATGTCTACCCAGTTGGAAAAAGAACTTAATATACAGCAAATCAACATTAATAAAGTAACAGCTGACCATATCGTTTTATGTAATTCCATATCCCAATCATTTCATTCCATTCCCTCTTCAGCAAATCAACCCCAACCCACTCAATATCACTGGACATTTCATTCCACTTCCACCGCCACCAATAATATGGTGGACCTTAAAGAAAAGAGGAACCAAAAATATATTTGAGAGATTACTAAGAAAATTTACTTTCTTTGGACAGCAAAATTCCAAAGCTGTTCTTTACCAAAAAAAAAAAAAAAAAAAAATTCCAAAGCTGTTCAATTATCAAAAAAATGGAGGTTAGCTCTTCAATAATCTTTTCTCAAGCTCCCACAGCTGTAAAACGGTTACAATCCCAGTAAGCAACTCCTCAAATCAGACAGGCTGGACAGGCCAAAACATTCACGGGGCAAGCAGCGAGCTATTCTACACGTCAATCAAATTCGACTCCCAACAGAGCAACATCGGAATTTCCAAAAAACCGCAAAGGGGCAAAAAGAAATCGAAAGCAGATGCGAAGAACCGCGATTCACCTCAGCGAGCTTGTCGCCTTGAGACTGAAACGACCGAGCCAGCTCCCGGTGATCGGGCGACGACGACGACGACGACGACGGCGACGGCGACGGGCCGTCCTCATCCAAAGCTAGGGCTTTTAACGCGGGTCGTTCTTGGTCCCCCGAAACGCCGGCGTCTCCGGGGGCTTTGCCCGGTGGTGGTGGTGGTGGGTCGTCGTCATCTTTGTCGAAAGGGAGATTTGGGAACTTGGAAACGGCGCTGAGGGGGCGTTTGGCGCCGGCGTTCTTCTTGTTCCACGACAACTTCATCTTCTTCGTCTTCTTCGAGATTTCGCCGCCAAGGTTTTACTGTCGATCGAACCGAGCGTGAGCGAAAGCAAGGTCGGTGTCCGATTTCCCTATTGGCGGTTCCTGGAATGAGATCCTGCCATAAGACGACACCTATAATGACTAAGCCCAAAAATGAAATATACATTTATTCTTTTTAGAGTCAATGTTCGCGTATGATTTAATTTTTAATCACTTAAAGAAAATAATAAATTGAAACCTTAATATTGCATAAATATTTCTAATACATCATATTAGTATCACTTTTTAAGTAAGATTAATAAATAATTGATATTTGAGGATGCAATGAACGGTTATAGAATTAGTGTTGACATTATGAAAAATCCTAAGCTCGCATATTTATAATAAATTTACTTTAAATTAATTTTTTTGACTATCAAAATCCTAAATCAGTACATTTGTGACAAATTTATTATAAATTAATTTATTAACCTCTAAAAATTTTAAATTTGTACATTTATGATAATTTATGTTAGTTTATGTTAAACCGCGAAAAATCACAAATTGACAAATAGAGGATAAAATCTTAAACTAGTAAACCAGTCAATTTTCATGCTTAATCAAACTCAAAAATTTGACTATAAAATTTAACGGATACTAACAGATAGTAAATTTGTCTCAAGTATATCAATTTAGATTTTTTATAATTAAAAAATTAATTTGAAATAAATTTATCACATATATATTAGTTTGGGATTAAATTTATTATAGATATATCATATTAGGTTTTTTCGTGATATTAACCATATAATTGATCATTTGACTTCACACGTAAGTCAATTTGTCCGAAATTTTAGGGATGAGAAACTCGGAAAAAGTACTTTTCTTGCGTATCTCCATAGATATCGTTAGTAGTACTTATGAAATTAACGAATAGATTTTACATTGTTTAAATCCACTACTTGGAAAAGCTGCAGATTAGGGAAGGTTGCTTGATTTTACCCAGGAGACATAAGTTAGAACCCAAGTAAATGAATATTTCATTATTTGTCGAAGTATAGTGACAATGACATTATTATACAGGCAGCAGCACGCCAAATTATTTTCTTTTTAACAATGAACTTTAAGGCTTAAAAGTACTATAAAATTGCTTTTGAAATTCACAAACCAATTAAAGAGTGAGAATTGGCTTTTTAATATAGTCTAAATATCTAAAATTAATATACAAGTGGAGTTTTTGAGTACCCAACAACTCTATCCAAATTTAAAAAATAAAGAAGAAAATCAAACTCAGACCAAAAATAATAATAATAATAATAATAATAATAATAATAATAATAATAATAATAATAACATTCCAAACATATCACATCATCATCATTTCACTATCAGTCTCCAATTACTTAAATGTATGTAGAATTTATAAAAATGTTCTTAAGTTTCATTACTAGTGGAGACCGTTTCTTAAACTCAACTCAAGAAGCTCATTTGAGGAAAGAAAAAGGGTAGTTTCTTTTCGCAATCTAATTTGGACATTCAGGTTTAAATCCAATTTAGCCTTTAAATGTCAAAGTTTAGAAGACTAATACTGGAACCACTAGTCCACAAAGATTAATGAAGAAAAAGGTTGACAGCATGAATCAATAAAACGAGAGAATTTGATTAAACTAATTAGAACTAGTGAATGAAATCGCAAAAATTTCAAAGTTCTCAACGCCAAAGAGCAAAGAGGAGTTAATCTAAGAATTTATGGCATCTCGTAAGTGACATCCATAATTTGATTTCTACACATTTCACCACTAGCTTGTGCTCCAATTGGCATATGATTTGTATTTCCTTATTCGAAGAAGAGAAACATCAAAATCTTTTTTTATTTTTTTATTCCACCTTAACAAATACATATAAATTGATTATTGGACATGAGTAAAAAAGGTGCATCATATCAACGATTGATATGACGCTTTGTAATTGCTGAATATTTTATCATTATCTTATATAATTATCTGATTTGTTCGGAGTTACTCGCTTAGTTAGTTATAGCCAAGCCCCTCCCGCTTGAGAATAGAGATTAAATATATGAACCAGCATCTACTGCTGACCAAAAGCAAAACCTCCTAATCATGACTGCTTTCTTAAATCTCGATAAGTGAAGACAAATATGGTCACATCTCAAGCATTGATGGGTCTTGTTGCTACAAGACAAATTAGCAGGGCATTGCTGCATGCCACGATGCTTCCTTGAAGCTTCTTCCAATACGTCATGACCGTGTAATTGCAATGTGAACAGCTAAAAAGAAATCCTTCTCGTGCTATAAATTAAGCTGAAGTTTCTCTTTTAGTTCCATCAAGTATCTCCCAGGTTCGCGTGACGGCGAAGGAATTTGGACGAGTAATTTGGCCCATTCTTATACCCACATCAAGAAATTTCTCAAGTCACAAGCTTTGGTGTAGCTGTTGAGGCGAAGCCGAGCAAGGATACCACGAGAATGAGCGCCGATTCGATGTCCGCCAAAATGGAAATATGGAAAGGAACGAGCTTCGGGATCAAGAAGTGGAATGTGGTCGGACAGAAGAGAAGGTTAGTGAAGAGAATGGCGGTTGATGACTTGGCAAACCCGTGTTGCTTCTTCTTGGCTACGGCTCACGAAGTGCAATGATCGGCGTTCCTGTCCGTCGACCCGAATTTGAAGAAGACAATGATGGAATCAAGGAAGACGGAGAAAAAGATGGATGCTGCCTCACTTCCAATATCTGACTTGAGCAAAGAAGATCATGAATTCTGGTCATGGAATATAGAAGTTGGTCTTATGAATTTAGTGGACAACCCTTCTTTTACAAAGTTGTAACTAAGTTTACTAAATGGAATAAGCCAACATTTGGAGTCCGATAACGGTACTGTTATTCTTTCAAAATAATGGTGCATTCTCAGCCACAAATTGCTAGCTGACTATATTACAGGAGATTTTAAAGCTAGTCTCATCATTTTTATCATTTCTTATAGTATTTTCTTTTGAGAAGAAGGATGAAAGATGTGGCCTTCTAGTGAATGACGACTTTCCACATTGCCCCTTGATACATTTGATCATTCGAAGAGTAAAAATAGAAGACTACAGAAGACTACTCAGTCGTCTAACTAAAGTAACTCCATTGAACCCTTTCTACGAAGCTTCTCTATGAGATACAACTCGGACATATGCCCAAAAAAAAAAAAAGAAAAAAACATATTCGTTATCTTAATGTTGCCGATTGTAGACATATGTATAAAATATTTAAGAAGGAATGAAAAGAATGATTAAACTAACACTAAAGGTCTCCTCATAAGTTTGTCCGCAATTTGTGGTTGAGAATGTACCGTTTGCTTTAAAGAAATAACAATACGATTAGATATCTTTTCTTATCCTTGTTGAAAAAGGAAAGTATTCATGCCATCTTTGAAAACATGTCATGATGTGTTTTTGTTCCTTTTCGATAAGGAAATAGAGAATATCGCACGCGGCCGACAGCTGAGTCCAGCCAAGAAGGTAGCAAAGTCGCGAGCGTACCATTTGATTATTGCCATTGTCATCTCAGTCTGACGAAGACAAAGATCTGGTGCGCCGTGTAGGAAAATGCGATGCGACTTTCATCATTCCTCGTCACAGATTATTGAATGAAATCTGTGCAGAGAGAAGTCGTTGTCAGTGCACAAGGAGGTCTCGGTCCTGGGAAGTAGGTAAAAAGCCGCATGTATGTCGAGAGACCGACGTGGAACCGCGTCGCATATCATCATGTGCAGATAAAATCCTGATTGTGCTTCCCAATCTAAAATTCAGCTCGCAACTTATTCGAAATAGAAAAGAAAAAAAGAAAAAATTCATAAAATTTTAAAAAAAAAAAATTATTTATGTTAACATCAACTATGTTACATAAGATAGTCGGTGCTGACTAGGTTGGCACATTAATGATTTTTAATCAAAATTGGTCAGAACGACTAAATTGACAAATAATTTAAAGATTTAAGACTAAATCGATAAATTATCAAAAAATTTAGCACTAAATTAACACAACTGAAAGGTTTAAAACTATATTAGTACAACTCAAAATTTTAAAATTAAACTGACTGCCATGCAATAAGTTAAGGATTTTTTAGATAATTTTCCCTCCAGTGATAAAATGGTATCCTATCTTTCACGATATCATAAGTTTGAGCTATATAGCTAGTGAGTATTAGGTCAACTTGTACCTTAAGCATTTGCTAATACAATTGAAGAGATCTCATGGCATCAACTACACCAATAAGGCTACAATATTGGGCTTGTCAGCCTCAGATGACATTTAATTTCAAGGAGGCTGAGCGGTCATGACTCAACCAAAACATTTCAAAGCAAGTGTTAAAGTTCTAATAATGCTTGATAGTTATGTTAATTATTCCTCCCTGCCTTTTGCTCTTTAAAATTTTAAAACAAGCAAAAATATCTTTCATTCATTTGGTGCGGATATCTAATATTGCTCCAACTGAGTTAACTAGATTGAATCTCTACCCAATGACTATGTAAATGAAAATTAAGGACAACAACTTGCTTAAACAAAGTAAAAAGGCCCATTGCTGAAAGAGGAAGCTCCTGGGATGTGCTCGAGTGTATCATAGGTTGATGTTAATTGTATGTCTCGCATTGAATAAGGGTGAATGAGTTGAGTTTCTTATAACTCAATTATGCAATTCCTAAGGTTGACCATTATACTAAACTGCATTTGTTGACTATTGAAAACATGGATTCATATGTAGGTCCCATTAGATTTCGTGATCCAAATTTTACTCGATACGTATATCAAATTCTGTTAATAAGTTAATGCAATCACATCACTAGCTGATAAATTCACCATTGGAGATCAGAAGTTGTGCTGAAGCTTAGTCCAATAAAGAAATGGTTTTGTGACTACAAGTCTCTTCACCTCCTTTCATTAAGGAATATTTTCGTTGTATGATTAACCCACTTTTAATTAACTTAAGGGATAAGTTCATTGGAAGTCCTAAAATTTGTTATGAAAATGCAATTAAGTCTTAAAACTTTCAAAAAGTACAATTAAGTCCTAAAACTTGTCACAAAGTGCAATTAAGTCCTAAAACTTTCAAAAGTGCAATCAAGTCCTAAAACTTATCAAAATGGTTCAATTTAAGTCCTTCCATTGATTGCACTTTTAGAAAGTTTTAGGACTTGGTTGCACTTTCGACACAAGTTTTATGATTTTATTGAACTTTTTGAAAGTTTTAGGACTTTATTGAACTTTCGTAATAAATTTTAGGACTTAATTGCACTTTTTGAAAGTTTTAGGATTTAATTGCATTTTCATGATAAGTTTTAAGACTTCTAATGCACTTATCCCTTAACTTAAAATCCGAAAGCATTATGAAAAAGATCATGCACAAATTTACATATTAGTAGTTTCTGTTTTAAAAGCTTTACAGTGGTCTTCTGTTAAAGTTAATTTACATAAGCCGTTAAAGTTGAGGAAAAAGAACAGAAGTTAAAAAGATTAGAATATTCACGCGCCGTAAAATTCTGGTTCTCAGGAACTTGACATGATTCAAGCAGAGGTCAAAGATTCCCATCCTGAACGTACGCCGTTTTACTAGGAATCTGACTTTTTCAGGGATTTTTTTCCGAGGAAAATGCTGTACGTACAGAAAACTTTGTACGTAAGCCTCCTCGCTGTCGATCCGTTATTATTCAACTCCAGCTAACGCATCAAAGGTGACGAAGGTCGTTCATTGAGAAAGTTTTCTCCCGACGGTGTATACAAAGTCCCTTTTTTAATTTTTTAATCAAAGAAACTTTTCAAATTGAAGATGGTTATTCGGTATTCATACACGCCAAATTCTGTGGCGTACACTTGTTAGATGCCGTGAACATTGAACTAGACAGCTAGGATAAAGAAAACATCTTATTATTTGGTGCATCAATTATGTATTTATCTTAAAGATTAATATAGACAAAAACCTCAAATTATACATATTACGGCATAATTACCCGAAAACTTTTTTATAAGAAACCATGAACTCATACCAATATGACAAATATGCTTTGGATGGAACTCTAACAGAAAGTATATATGCTACATATAGCATAAGTTTGGGTTTTTACATTAAAAATAAATAAATAATTGTGTTTGTTTCGCAGTGACCAAGTTTAAGGTTTTTGATAACCAAAAAACAAAAAGTTAGGATATTTATATTCACAGTGAGTATAGTTTAGGGTTTTTTGTGGTATTTTCCATTTATCTTTAAGTGTGTTTGCCTATATTAAGTTAAATTCTCCAACGTGTACCAATGTCTTCCACGAAATAAATGAATGTTCTTAATGGCTACATAAATTTTAACTAGGTCTATGATGAACTATATGACAAAAAATGTTGCTTGATATGCTTTGTGCAAAAGGTTTCAATAATTAATGTTCGTTGTATCCGAAAGTACGAATCCTTGAAATCTCGTGAGGAAAAGGATTGTTGGCTAATTCTTCAATTTATCTAGTGACACTTAATGGGATATACATTCATATGTTGTTCACGGTTCTATTTATTTATAGTCTCGACTCAAATTAGAGAATTCCCTCTGCTAATGGTCAATTCTCAACTTGGTAGGTTTAATATGGTCTTGTCATGTTAAGGCCCTACTCAAGTGAGACACATATCTTAACAATGTGAACTTTGTCGACAATAAATTACAAAGCTATCACCTAACGGTCTCATAGTTTTAATCAAAAATGGGAAAAACTGGGGCCTCACAAAACAACGGAGAGGGCAGTTGGAAATAAAGTGCAGAAAAGATATTCTCCATTCTCAGACGGAATACATATCTTTCTTATCTTCATGACAAGACACGACGAAGGATGGTTTTATTATAATTCCAGTCCTGATGACATCCCAAAAGCATAGAAAAAGTCAGTCAAACGATTGGGGTTCATCCCCCCGAGTCCACCTCTTTCCTAGAGTAGGGAACTAACCTGGAAGTTTCCTAATCTCAATTTTTGCAAGAAAAAGGAGAGTTATGTTGAATCCGGGTAGTGTAGTGGCTTCGACATTGGTGTGGAGAAAATTGAAAAACCATAACCCCCCCTTCTCCATCGTCAGCAGCCCACCTCCGGCCCTTCTTTGCCGTCATCATCAGTGTCATTGTCACTCACGTTCCGCCAACACCGTTCTCGCTGTCATGCGGGAGGACCCCGATCCCCAACCTTTCTCGATAGAGCAGATGGAGCCAAATTTAGCAAATCCATGAAGCAGTGCCTTGAATCTAGTGGGTGATTTCGAGTGGAATGGCACTTGGGGATGCAGCAACGGCGCAAGCTCAAATATGGCGGCAATGAGAGCTCAACTATGACAAAAGGTTAACTTTATCATAATTGGTTGGCACCACTGAAATCCAGCACATTAGAAGAAGCATATATAATAATGAAGTTGTAATAGGGCAATTAACTGATTCTATAGTTAAAATTGTAGCCTAATTTGAGGAACAAGGACGTATTATGTGTCAAAGATATAAATGAATTTGGTATTTGTGTAAAAGATAGATTCAGAAACTTTGAAGTTGGCATAATTAGTGGGGGTGTTTAAAGTAACTTTCTTTTTTTTTTTTTGGGGGGTCTAAATTGGAGGCAACTTAAAAGGAGGTTCCGTTCAAATCTTATCAATTGCGTGTGAAATACTCAATCAAATCTACCCGCACATGCCAAATGCGGTGAACTTAACTGTTCATACTAGGGATTCCATAAGTTTACATGTAGCCGCATTTTCTACACCCGTTTTCTTTGATTATTAAAAGAAAGAAAAATTGAGAGATAGACTAAGATCGTGTAAGCAAAAAGTACATAAACATGTAAGCAATATCATAACTCACGAAGAGCTTAATTGTGTGCTTAACTTGTCCATGCTTGATCCGTGAATCAGATGTTGAGTATGAATAATGAGTACAGAATAGCACTCATGCTCCCATCAATTTGTTTCATGGGATACGCACTAACAAAAGTCATAAAGAGTGATGAGTCGGCTTGGTCGACGGAAATTTCTTGGGAATGGATATATGATGTGGCATAGCATCTTCGATCCCCGGATTTTGGAGTGAGGATTCGGTTAGGTGTCGCATCTTGGAAACAACAGCGCTGCTATACAGCTTGCTCATCGCTCTCGTTCCTTTTTATATGTTTCCTCCAATCCCCTTATCACATTTGCTTGGAATTTTCACTAAATGCTGAGACCATGTGAAAGTCCAACCAAATCATTTCGGCTACTCTAGGCCCCTATATAGCTACTTCAAATAAAGTTTCTTGCTTTTCTTTTACATACGTTGCTTACGTAAAGTCCAAACAAAAAGAGTGCCACGAATCTACAAGAATAATTGTTGCATCGCGATATTATCGATAACATAGAAAACAAACTTTTGACTGTTAGGAGGTATAGTAATCTTTTTTTTATATCTGTCGTAGACTGTTTGTACCGAAGCTATTTGTCAAACAGAGAGCACATAATTTTCTTTTCTGCACCGGTAATAATTATGCAAGGGGTCAGTGTAACTCAATTACGATCCTGGCAAATATGCATTTCAAAAACACAAGTTCTAAATTCTACTTGTATCCATACTAAAATCTATTTTACCGTGAAAGATTAAAGTCCATATGAGTTTAAGGTTATGAAAGTTTTAAAAAAAAAAACATTACTTAGTTAGAGCTCAAAAGCGAAGCTCATCAAACGAGTAATCTATCAAAACTCTAGATAATTAAATCAATTAGTTAAGTCAGACTTTCTTCGATCTCATGAAGACTCAATAATGCTTGGGTATTCTTATCACTTTCCGCATTACTTCCAGATGCACATTACTTGATCTTTGTAACTCGTGGGCAAATTATGAAATCCCCCGCACTATAGCTTGTAGCTTGTAATAACTTTATATTCTAATTGAATCTTTTGAAGAATTCGATAAGGGGCACGGAGGCAATCGTAATCTTTGAATTGACCGACAAATGTGGTATTTTAAAAAAGAAATGAGATATTCATACTCCCTATAAGACCTTTTTTCTTTTAAATCGCTCTATATCCCCTCTTTAAAAGCTAATATATTTCTTGCCCGTGACCCCCTCGATACGCTGAATTTTGTCCACGTAGGACTCACGTAGCATCAAACTATCTATAAAAGACCAATACGAATCCAGGTGGTCCCCACCAACCTCCGCTTTCCGACGTGGCCCGTCGCCGAAGTGCGGCACAGAAGCGTCGGGCGGGCCCGGCTTTGCCCTTTCTCTTTCGGGCGGTGTCTGAAAGCTGAAAGCTGTAGCCCGGCATCGACTCTCCTCGACTCCGTGGCGGCCACGTGTAGGCAATCTGCGAGCTGCTCTGTCTGATGGATCGCTCCCTCCATCGGAATCGGGAGAAACCCATTTGGTCCAAAGCAGCTTCGTCCCCTTTTCTTTATAAAACCAGGAAGATGAGCTGAGCGGGAGGGAGAGAGGGTTAAAGGCGGTCACATTTCCTCAAGAAAAGAAACGATCGAGAGCGAGAGCGAGAGCGATGGAGAAGAGCGAAAGTCGTGGCTTGAAGGTGTCGTGCATCGTGGAGGAGGCGAAGATGAAGCTGGCGGCGGCAGACGGAACGGAGGCGCGTAACGGAGCCAAGAGGGGAGGGGTGATTCCGGCGAAGAGGAGGCTGGTGAAGAGGATGATGTGGGACCGCGTTGTGAATTGGGTATGTTCTGCCTCCGGTTCTTGCTTCTGCTCTTCTGCTGCTTGGCCGGAGCCGGTTCGAGCCAAGAAGACGAAGGTGGGTGCTGCAGAAGTCCTTCCTATGCCCAGAAAGCATTAGTGTTACTGATGAAAGACCGTGAAGACTGTTTCTGTTAATTCTCTCTCCCCCCCAACACCTCCCTCCGACCCTTGCTCTCCCCGTGTCCGAGTCCCGGAGAAGAAGTTCTGATGAATTGATCGTGGAAATGAATGATTTTTATTTTCAATGTCTTGGTCCGAGGATGTTTAATATATGAGAAATTCTACTTCTACTCCGGGAGTTAATTTCTTGCGATATTGTCATAAGCAGGGCAAAGCAGAGCAGGGCAGAGCATTCACTTTTGTTTTTCTTCTTTTACGCATCAGATTGGCGCTTCAAAATGGGTATTCTCGGTCAGCTGAAGAAGATCATGTCCATATTGTATGCACCATTATGACATCCGTATTCCTTGGGGTTTGGTCTCGTTAAGTGATTTTTTGTTCAACTGTAGCCTGGCTTCACAGAGAGAGAGAGAGAGAGAGAGTTTCGTCGGAATTCTTTTTGTAATTTTTTAAAGTTTTAAATATTCCTCCCCATTTGAAAGAACGAAAGCGAAAACGACAAGTACGCATTTTCTTGTGGAAACAAGCAAAATATCATTTATTCTGAAACCCGAGAGCAGTTCCAATCGAATCGTACCACCTCTTTCTTCCTTTCTTTCTCCTTTCTAAGGCAGAAAAGGGGAAGAAAGCGGTGAGGAGAGAAGTAGAGAGAAGCAACCCTTTCCCACCCCAATTAAACAAACCTTGAGGAACGCAATCATGGACGTTTTCTTATTCCGAAACGATGAAGCCCATCATGAACTCGAAAGGGTTGCTTTTTGTTCCCTTTCCTTACCCAAAAAAGAGACAAACCGGTGTAGTCCAAATGACTGAGGACTCGAGGCTGACGAACCCACATCATTTACTAAATCTAAGGAATTTCCTCTACGGATTTTCATTATTTAATATCGATGATATCAAATATTCTTTATATGAACGGTCCTAAAAATGAAAATATTGGAGTTGTGAATCTATTTTTTTTTTTAGTTGGAATATTTCATATGCTATTATGGAAAATAAATTAGTATGTTCATCTTACGATGGGTCTTTATGCTTTTTAAGAATTAGGTGTGATGTATTCGAATAATTTTGAAGAATTTAGCTCGATACGGACTCCAACAAGACCACAATTTCAAGAGTAACCCCAAAGAGATGACAAAATATCATTAACTCACCTAAGGTCTAGGGAGCTCTAATTTGGCCTTCATTAAGTGAATGATCTAAATAGATTCTGCATATCATACACACTCTTAGTTGTTAGCCACTTGCTAAACTTACTTTCTTTGACAATTTTCTATAATCTCTTTGCTCTAGTCCATTACAAAGCATTTTTTCCTAAGAAAATTCCTAAAAATGGCACAGGGGTTCTATCTCCATGATGACGAGGAGTAAAGCCAAATCTAGATGTTGAATTTAGATGGCACCAAGGTAGAACCCCTCTAGGATTGCTTTCATCTTGTCACACACTCCACCTAACATCAATGGCAGCTACTTCATTGATAGTTAGACATCGTGGATTGACATGTCATATTGTCAATTATGGTTTTCTCAACATACCAGTGACCGTTGGATTAGATTGTGTTTGTCATTTTAGGCAAATTGACAATACATCCGATTCGCACGGGCCCTCAAGTCGATCATGACCACCCAACAAAGGAGGGTAGTCCTATCCCAAGTGATACTTGAAGGTCGAACCATTGAAGTCCAACTACGAAGCCACTGCCTCATTGATGAAGTGGAAAAAACTCTAGGGGGAAAGTACAAAAAATTCTAAACCCGTTGTGTTGATACAAATTCAATCATAAATCTTTTAATTAAATTAATTTAGTTTTAAATATTTTGCAATTATACTTATTGAATCCATCTAGTCAATTTTGGCCAAACATTATTTACATAGATGGCGACCATTCTACTTGACATGACTAATCATAAAGTGCACAAACTTTACAATTTTTTATAGGGTTAATATCCTAAAAATACCCCAAATTGGTACACTTGTGACAAATTTATCCAAAACTATTTTTTTTACCGCCAAAAACCCTAAATTGGTATATCTTTGACAAATTTACCATAAACCGGTACACTTGTGATAAATTTGACATATATTAGTTTTCGTTAAATTTTACCGTCAAATTATTAAGTTAAATGACATATGACAGTTAACTAATATACCAATTTGGAATTTTACGCTCCGTTTGTTAGAGTTTATAATTTTTGTAATTTTTTTGTGATATTAATTTAATTTAGCGGGGGGTATATTTGTCATAAATTTACTAATTTGAGGTTTTTTATAGTCGGATAAATTAGTTTGGGATAAATTTATCACAAGTGTACAAATTTTAGGATTTTTCAGAATATTAATCGTTTTTTGTATTTTTTATATTTTTTTTTATTATTGATCATTTTTTTCATTGTAGCCAACAGGGGTTGTCACCCTCACTTAGGCCATCGCCAGAGCTAAATTTTCAGGGTATTAACCACAAGAGTAGTCCCCTCGTCGGATTTGGAAATGGCCCCAAAAAAGGAGGGAAAGGCTAGTTTTCTTAGGAAACCCCTATTGCTTTGGACAAATTCAATCAGGTGGGGGAGCCCTTTGCTAGCATTAAAAAATTGGGGTAGCATCGTCAGCACTCGAAAACAATACGGTTCATTACGAACCCTTCTTTTTGGCGAGAAAGTTCCGATGTTGGAGATCGGGATTTCAATTTCTCGGAATGCGTCCCCAACCTTCAAATTTGGACTCCAAACTGACGTGTCCCTCTTGCTTTCCCCTCTAGGCTCCATATGACCCAACTGTTTCCGTTGATGGTTTTTTATGTTTGATGGGCCAAGTCAAGCCCGTCTCCCTATGTCGGACCCAATTCAGCCTATAAGATGATGGAGCAGTTATTATAAATATGAAAAAAGATGAACATTAAGATGATAGAATGAAACAATAAGTTCCTTTCCTTTCCTTAAGAAAATCAGTGTACTCCTTTTTTAAGAACGGAATTCCAAGACTTCAATCGATTCCTCTAAAACTACAATGAGTATTTAATATATGGTAAATAAGGTATATCCGTCTCCGTGATATATCTTTCGATCAGTAATACATATTTCCCTAGCACGTTTTCGTGTTCATTTTGGGTATTCGATTACTCGAGTATCGGTTTATTTTTCAAGCATTTGTTTCCAACATTGGTATTAGAGTAATGTTGTTCATGTTTCCCAATCATTATTGACGTTTATAATTTTTTTTGGCCAAAATTTTGAGAAATGTCGCCATCGGACGTTTAGGGACTGAAATCTTGACACTCGCGTACTGTTCACCCCTCCTTTTTTTTTTTTTTTTTTTTGTAAGTCAAAACTCATTTTGGAAAGTGCAGGGACGTAATTCTCATTGAGATGAGAAAAACGATGGGTGGCTTGCTGCCGGAGGCCACCTAACGCGGCCCCACGTGCGATCGGAAGGAGTAGGCCTCAACGACGCGTGCACCGCACACGTGCGGAAACTGCTAACGCGTGTGCGCCACTTGCGCGATAACTACCCCGCACGTGCAACACACGCTCTTGCTGACGTCATCATGACATTAGAAGTAGTTGCTCGCGCACGTGTGAGACACGTGTTGATGACATCACGATGATGTCATCTAGTTGGGTTGGTCAATTTTGACCCAACCCGATCATCCGTTGATTGGCGTTTGACCATTAACTTGCGTTGACCATTGACAAAAAGAAAAAATAGAGAATGTATTACTTTTTCAATTATGTCATTATGGATTATAAGCAATTGTTTTTTCCCCTGCATTTGTTGCAAGAATAATGCCTCCCCTTCGTATGCATACACTTATTCGTGCGCAGTTAGAAAGACAAAAGGTGAGACTTGTAGGGATAATAGCTGAGTTGGCTAATTATCAATAAGGAAGTGGTGACATAATTGACGAAGTGCAATGATCGGCGTCCCTCTTCGTCGACTCCAAATTTGAAAAAGACAATGATGGAATCAAAGGAAGACGGAGAAAAAGATGGAAGCTGACCCACTTCCATTACCTGACTGAGCAAAGAAGATCATGGATTCTGGTCATGGAACATAGAAGTTGGTCTCATCTTTTTTTGGCTTTTTCCAGTGATGATACGGGAATTTATTGGAGGAACCTTCTTTTACGAAGTTGTAACTAAGTTTACTAGATGGAATAAGCCGACTTTTGGAGTCCGATCCTCGATTTCTTTCTTATCCTCGTTGAAACGGCAAGTATTCACGCCATCTTTGAAAACATGTCATGATGTGTTTGTTCCTTTTCGATAAGGAAATAGAGAATATCGCTTGAGGCCGACAGCAGAGTCCAACCAAGGCAGCAAAGTCTCGAGCGGACCATTTGATTATTGCCATTATCATCTGTCCGATCAAGACAAAGATCTAGTGCGCCGTCTAGGTAAATGCGCTGCGACTTTCGTCATTTCATGTCACATATTATTGAATGAAATCTGTGCAGAGCGAAGTCGTTATCAGTACACAAGAAGGTCTACTCGGACTAATTTAAAGGGACGTATGTAAGTTGAAAGACCGACGTAGATTCGCCTCGCAAATCATATTTAAAGTAAAATCTTGATTGTGCTACCCAAAATGAGATTTAGCTCGCATCTTAATTGATGTAAGAAATCATACAGTATTTCATGAAAGAAAAAAGGAAGGAAGAAAAATATTCATAAAAAAAAAATGTCTATGTTAGTAGCGGTAGTGCCACATAAATTATTAAAAGATTTAGCGCTAGATTAACACAATTGAAAAGTTTAAGGTTAAATTAACAAAATTAAAAATTTTAAGATTGAATTAACCGTCGTAAAATAGGTTGAAGATGTTTTGAATAATTTTCCCTCCAATGATAAAATGGTATACTATCTTTCACAAACTATATAGCTAGTGAATGTTTGTCGGCTTGTACATTAATTTGAAGAGATCTAATATCATCGACTGCACAGCTAAGCTACAATATTAGGCTCGTCAGCCTAAAACAACCTTTAATTTCGCGGAGGTGGAGTGGTCATGACTGAAACGAAACAAACGAAACATTTCAAAGCAAGTGTTAAAGTTCTAACGATGCCCCGTAGTTATGTTAATTATTCCTCCCCGTCCTTTGCTCTTTAAAATTTTTAAACAAGCAGCAAGTTCTTTCATTCATTTGGTGCGGATACCTGATAGGCCTCCAACTAAATTAATTAGATTGAATGTCTACCCCATGACTATGTAAATGGAAAGGCCCACTGCTGAAAGGGGAAGCTCCTGAAAGAGGAAGCTCCTTGGATGTGCACAAGTGTTGATGTTGATTGTATGTCTCACATCGAATACAGAGGTTTGAATAGGGTATCTTATAACTCGATTCTACGATTCCTAAGGTTGGCCATTATACAAAATTGAATTTTTTTACTCCTGAAATCATGGATTTGTATGTAGGTCCCATTGGATTCGGTGGTCCAAATTTTACTCAGTAAAAATATCAAATTCTGTTGATAAGTTTATACAATCACATCGCTAGCCGATAAATTCACCATCAGAAACCGGAAGCTATGCTGAAGCTTGGTCCAATTAAGAAATAATTTTGCCACTACATGTCTCCTTGCCTCCTGTCATTTGCTTAAGGCACGTGTTTGTTATATGATGAACCCACTTTTGATTAACTTAAAGTCGAGAAGCATTATGAAAAAGACCATACACATATTTACATATTAGTAGGCGTTACAGTGCGTCCGGTGTTAAAGTTAATTTACACGATTTGTTAAAGTTGAGGAAAAAGAACGAAAAGTTAAAAAGATCAGAATATTCATGAACCGTAAAATTCAGATTCTCAGGAACTTGACATGTATCAACCAGAAGTCAAAGATTCCCCATCCTAACGTACGCCGTTTTTCTAGGAATCTGACTTTTAAGGAGTTTCTTCCATCCGACCAAGAAAAGAAAATAAGAATAAAGGAGTTTCTTCTAAGGAAAATGCTGTACGTAGAGAAAACTTCGTGCGCAAGCCTCCTCGTTGTCGATCTGTTATTATATAACTCCTTGCTAACGCATCAAAGGGGACGCAGGTCGTTCATGGAAAAAGTTTTCCCCCGACAGTGTGTATAAAGTTATCTTTTTAATCAAATAAACTACTCAAATTGAGGATGGTCGTACGGTATAAATATACGCCAAATTTTGTGGCACACGCCTTGTTAGATGCCATGAACATTGAACTAGACAGCTAGGATAAAAGAAAACAGCATCTAATTTATTCAATGCACCAATTATCTATTTATATTTAGGGTTAATATCACCAAAAATTCCAAACTATACTCATCGTGACATAAATACCTCAAACATTTTTTGTGTCATACTAATATGACAAATATTTCCTTGGATGGAACTGTAATAGAGGGTATAAATGTTACAAGTTGGGGCTATTTATATCACAATGACTAACCAAGTTTAGGATTTTTAGTAGTACAAAAAAATTATGAGTTTTTATGTCATGATGGATATAGTTTAGAGTCTTTGGTGGTATTTATCCTTATCTTTAAGTGTGTTCTTGTATATAAAGTTAATTCTTCGACATGAATCAAGGTCTTCTGCAAAGGGAATAGATGCTCTTAATGGCCACATAAAATTTTCATGAGACCGACTAATGAACTATATGACGAAAAATGTTGCTCCATATGCTTCGTGCAAAAGGCTTCAATATTTAATATTCATTGTATCTGAAAGCGAAAATTCTTGAAATCTCATTATCGAATAGATTGTTGGCCAACTTTCAATTTTCTAGTGAACCTTAATGAGATATGTATTAATATATTTTCGCGGTTCTATTTGATTATAGGCTCGACTCAAATTAGAGAATTCCCTCTCCTTATTGTCAATTCTCGATTTGGTAGGTTCAATATGGTTTTGTCGTGTCATGGCCCTACTTGAAAGAGAGACATATCTTAACAAACAATGCATCACATGGCTATTTCCTAACGGCCTCAAGGTTTTAACCTAATGGGAAAAAGGCGGGCCTCCGGGGCCTCCAAACCAACTTGGTGGTAGTTGGAAATCAAGTGCAGAAAGATGGTCTCGATTCTTGGACCGAATATTTATCTTTCTTGTCTTCATGACAGGAAAAGACGAAGGATGGAATAGTTCCAGTCCTTTCGACACGCCGAACGCATAGAAAAGTCAGTCAAATGATTGGAGTCCCTCCCCCAATGAAGCTCGCTTTTTCCTAGAGTAGGAAACTAACCTGGAAGCTTCCCAATTTGTATTTTTCGCTCAATATTTCAAGGAAAAGGAGAGTTATGTTGCATCCGGGTGGTATTAGCTTCGCCATTGGTGTGGAGACCAGTGGCCGACATCCGCACGCTCTCCACACGCCCATAGAAAATTTAGAAAAACCACGATCCCCCCTCCCCACCCTCAGCCGCCCACCTCCGGCCCCTCTTCGCCAGTGAGACATCGGTAATCGCGGCCCTCCAATTACCATTTCTCTGCGTCTCGTGCTGACCCCCGATTTGTCATCACTCTCTCTTGCGTTCCCCCACCACTGCTCTCTTCATCACGTGGGAGGACTCCGATCCCTGACCTTTCTTGGTTTGCCAGCGGCTCCTCCCGATAGAGCAGAAGGAGCCAAATTTAGCAAACCCACAAAAGAGCAGTGCCTTGAATCTAGTGGTGAGGACAGTGATTTCGGGTGGAGTGGCGCTTCAGGATGTGGGGACGACGAGAGCTCGAATATGACGGCAATGAGAGCTCAAATATGATAAAGGTTAACAATTTCATAATTGGCTCACACAACTGAAATCAAGCACGTTAGAATTAGCATATATAATGAAGTTGTAACAAGGCGATTTACTGATTCTACAGCTAGAATTGTAGCCTAATTTAAGGAACAAGGACATACTATGTGTAGAAGATAAACATATAAATGAGTCTATTATTTATATAAGAGATAGATTTGGAACCCTTTCGATTTGCTGTAATCGGCGGGGGTGTTCAAAGCAACTTCTTTTTTTCTTTTGTCTAAATTGGAAGCAACTTAAGAGGGGATCACGATCGAATCTCATCAACTGCATGCGAATTACTTTTAATCAAGTCTATCTACACATGCAAAAAGGTACAGACTTAACTGATCATACTAAGAGTTCCATAAGTCTATAGGTAGACAGAGTTTCTACACTCGTGTTCCTAGATTATTAAAAAAAAAGGAAAATTGAGAGATGGATTAAGATCATGGAAGCCAATACCATAAAAACACGTAAGGGAGATCATTATTCATGATGAAATTAACCAGTGCTTAATTTATCCATACGCAATATGTGAACCAGATGTTGAATTTAAATAATAAGTATCGAATGGCACTTATGTTCCCATCAATTTCTTTCATGGGATATATACTGTTGAAAGTCCTAAAGAGCGTCTAGTCAGCTTGATCGATGGAAATTTCTTGAAAATGAATATGATGTGATGCATAGCATCTTTGATTTTTGGATTTTAGGGTGAGTATTTAGTTAGGTGTCACATCTTTGAGACGAGCAATCATGTTCGTTCATTTTAATATGTTTCCTCTTTTCCCATTGTCACATGTGCTTGGAATTTTTCCCAATGTTAAGGCCATGCCCAAAGTTCAACCAAATCATTTAGGCCACCACATAGTTGCTTAAAATAGAGTTTTCTTGCCTTTTCTTTTACATATATATGCTTACATGAAGTTCAAACAAAAAGAGTGATACGTTGATTTCTCAATTCTGAAATCTATGAGGATAATTGTTGCATCAAAATATTTTCAATAACATATAAATCAACTCTGATGACGTCAAGAGGCGTAGTAATTTTTTTTTAATTATCTTTTATAGAATGTTTGTAGAAATAACCCAAGTACAAAGTTCTACTTGTATCCATGCTGAAATCTCATTTGTTGTGAAAGACTAAAGATCGGATGAGTTTAAGGTTACAAAATAAATGATAAAATAAATTTTTTTATTCGAGTAGAGCTTAATAGTTAATCTCATCAAATAAATACTGTGTCAAAATTCCGGATGATTGAGTGAATCGATTGAAATTGAGTCAAAACTTCTGTCGATACCACAAAGACTCGGCAGCATTCTCATATTCTTTTCACTATGCACATAATTCCAGGATGCACATTGATTAATCTTCGTGACTCGTGGGAAAATTATAAACCCCTTATCTTCTGATGAGACATTTTCAAGACTTTGATAAGGGACATGAGGGCAATCGTAACCTTTGAATTCCCCGACGAAGGTATTATTTTAAGGGGAAAAAAAAGGGAGAGAGATATTTTATACTCCCTACAAAAAGTTTTAAAATCTTTTTATATCGCCTGTTTTAAAACTAATGCATTTCTCGCGGGTGACCCCCTCCACACGCTGAATTTCGTCCACGGAGAACTCAAATAGCATCCAACTAACTAACGCCAGGTGGTCCCAACCAAACCTCCTTTCCTACGTGGCCCCGTCCACGCCGAAGTGCGGCACAGAAAAGGAAGAGGAGAGGAGAGGAGATCGGAGAGGAGGAGAAAATATGCGGGCCCCACGTTTCCCTTTCGGACGATGTCTGAAAGCTATAGCTATAGCCCGGCATCGACACCTCGGGCGCCGTGTGTCAGAGACCCGCCTGCCGCTATCTGATGGATGGCTCTTTCCATCAGAAGAGTCCAAAGCAGCCTCTTGCTTTTTTTCTTCATATAACCACAGCCCTTTGAGCAGAGAGGGACGCCAGAGTTGAGGGCACTCGCATTTCCTCAAGAAAAGCAAAGATCGATCGCCGAGGACTGCGACCTAGAGCAATGGAGAAGAGCGGGAGTCACGGATTGAAGGTTCTGTGCATCGTGGAGGAGGCAAAGAGGAAGGCGGCCGCGGAAGGAACGGAGGTGCGTGTCGGAGACAAGAAGGGCGGGGTGATTCCGGCGAAGAGGAGGCTGGTGAAGAGTATGATGTGGGACCGCGTTGTGAATTGGGTTTGCTCTGCCTTCGTTTCTTGCTTCGGCTCTTCTGCTGCTTGCTCGGAGCCGGTTCGAGCCAAGAAGACGAAGGTGGGTGCCGCAGAAGTCCTTCCTAGGCCCAGAAAGCATTAGTGTTACTGATGAAAGACCCTGATGACTATTTCTAATAATTCTCTCCCTCCCCCCCCACAACACCCTTTTCCCACCTCTCTCTCTCTCTCTCTCTCTCTCCCCTCCCTCCCTCCCTCCCTTCCCCTACCCCTGTCTCCGTGTCCCGGACAAGAAGTTCTGATGAATTGATCGTGGAAATGAATAATTTTGAATTTCAATGTCTAGGCCCGAGGATGTTTAATATATGAGAAATTCTGCTCCGGGAGTTAATTTCTTGCGATATTGTCATAAGCAGGGCAAAGCAGGGCAGGGCAGAGCATTCACTTTTGTTTTCCTTCTTTTACGCATCAGGTTGGCGCTTCAAAATGGGTATTCTCGGTCAGCTGAAGAGGATTATGTCCATATTGTACGCGTCATTATGACATCCGTATTCCGTGGGGTTTGGGATCGTTAAGTGATTTTTTAACTGTAGCCTGGCTTCAATGAGAGTGAGAGAGAGAAAGAGACCGTTTTGTCGGAATTCTTTTTGTAGTTTTTTGAAGTTTTAAATATTCCTCCCCATTTGAAAGAACGAAAGCGGATGTGACAAGTACATATTTTCTTGTGGAAACAAGCAGAATATCATTTGAGAGCGGTTCCAATCGTATTTTACCACGTCTTTCGTCTTTCTTTCTTCTTTTCGAGGCAGAAAAAGGGGAAGAAAGCGGTGAGGAAAGTAGAGAGAAGCAACCCCTTCCAACCCCAATCAAAAGAGACCTTAAAGAAGGCAACCATGGACGTTTTCTAATCCCAAAACGATGAAAGCCCATCATGAACTCGCAAGGGTTTCTTTTTGTTCCCCTTCTTACCCCCCAAAAAAGACAAACCGGTGTAGTCAAAATGATTGAGGATTCGAGGCTGACCAACCCATATCATTTAGTGAATTTAGGAGATTAAGGATTTTACCCTATGGATTTTTGTTACTTAAGATTGATGATATCGGAGATTCTTCATATAAACGGTCCTTAAAATGAAGATATTGGAGTCATAAATCTTCATTTTCAATTGGAATATTTCATATGTGATTGCAGAAAATAAATTAGTATGTTCATCTTATAATGGGCCTTCATGATTTTTAAGAATTAGGTGTGTTGTATTCGAGTAATTTTGAAGAATTTAGCCCAATCCGGACTCCAACGGGACCATCATTTCAAGAGTAGCCCCAAAGAGATGACACAATATCATTAACTCGCCTAAAGGCTAAGGAGGGGTTAAGGAGCTCTAATTTGGCTTTCATTAAGTAAATGATCTAATAAATTCTGCTTATAATACACACTCTTAGCTGTTAACCACTTGTCATTTTCCACTTGCTAAACTTGCTTTCTTTGACAATTTTCTATGATAATCTCTTCACTCCAGTCCATTACAAAGCTTTTTTTCCTAAGAAAATTCCTGGAAATGGCACAAGGGTGCTGTCTCCATGATGATGAGGAGCAAAGCCAAATCTAGATGTTTGAATTTAGACGGCACCAAAAGATAGGACCCCTCCAGAATAGTTTTCATCTCAGCACAAACTCCACATAAACGGCAACTACCTCCTTGATAGTGACCGTTTGGATTAGATTGTATTTGTCATTTTAGGCAAATTAATAGTACATCCAATTTACACGGGTTCTCGAGTCAATGATTGTTGTGCGGAAGAACACCCTAACTAAATGAGAAAAGTAAACAAGAATAATCAAGAACACGGAGATTTAAGTGGTTCGGCGAAAGAATCCGCCTACGTCCACGAGGGAGAGAGAGACGATTTCTTATCTGAGCATATTTATCTTCATATTTTCACTTTCCTAAACTAACTAATAAATCTTCAGTGATTATCCCCCATATATTAGAGATATCATGCTATATCCTAATTACATTGAATCAAGACTATTTCTTATGAAAGTCTCTTATTAATAGGTCCAAATCTAGGAAATATATTTGGAAACAAATAGCCTGCAATCCTCAAGCCTTCATAGAATTTCCGATTGAATTTTGTGGAATTCAAGACAACATCAGCAAATCTCCACCTTTGGCTTGAATAAACCACAAGCCTCCACTTGAACCAAGAAAATGGACATATCTCTCCCTCCACCATACCTTCGCAAAGGTACACCCGCCTGGATCGATGTGGCCTCCATCAACTTCAATGATGAGTGAGAGAAATGAAGTCCTTGCAGGACTTGAACTTCTCTGTAGTAATCGTCTTTGTGAGCATATCTGCGGGATTATCTTTAGTATGGATTTTCTTCAAAGCAATGCTACCATTCTCCACAAATTCTCGAATTTTGTGGTACCGAACTTCAATGTGTTTCATTCTGGAATGGAACACTTGATTATTCACGAGACATATTGCGCTCTGACTATCGCAATATAATGTAACACTTTCTTGCTTTATACCCATTTCCGTGACCAAACCAATCAGCCATATTCCCTCCTTCGTAGACTCAGTTATTGCCATATACTCAGCTTCGGTTGTAGATAATACTACAGTAGGTTGAAGCATTGCCTTCTATGAAATAGCTCCACCGCCAAGAGTAAAGACATATCCTGTGATGGACCTTCGCTTGTCCAAATCACCAGCAAAGTCTGAATCAACATAACCTGCTAAATCAATCGATCCTCCTTTGAACCGAACATTAAGCCCATTCCGGCAGTTCTAGCCAAATAACGAAAGATCCACTTAACAGCTTCCCAATGCTCCTTACCCGGATTGCTCATGTATCGCCGACGAGACTCACCGCATGAGCCAAATCCGGTCTGCTACAAACCATAGCATACATGAGGCTCCCTACTGCGCTAGCATAGGGTACTCGAGACATCTTTACAACTTCCTCATGTGAGACAGGGCATTGTTTCTCAGATAATTTGAAGTGATTTGCTAAGGTGTACTAACCGGTTTAGCTTTACCCATGTTGAATCGCTCCAAGACCTTCTCAACATATTTCTTTTGATTTACCTAAAGCTTACTTGCATGTCTATCTTGAAAGATTTCCATGCCAAGGATCCTCTTTACAGCACCAAGATCCTTCATATCAAACTCACTACTTAACTGAGACTTTAGGGAATTAATGTCTCTTATTTTTCTTGCAGCAATTAACATATCATCAACATAGAGCATCAACAGAATAAGTGACTTATCATCCAAAACTTTGTAATAGACACAAGAATCATGCACACTCCTCATGTAGCCAATACGAAGCATAAAAGAATCAAACCTTTTATTCCATTGCCTCGGAGATTGCTTCAAACCGTAAAGTGATCTCTTGAGCAAACAAACATGATCCTCTTTCCCTTCCATCTTGAAGCCTTCGGGCTGCTCCATATAAATTTTCTCCTCCAAGTCACCATGAAGGAATGCCGTCTTCACATCTAGCTGCTCAAGCTCCAAGTCATACATGGCTACCATAGCTAGTAAAACACGAATTGATGTGTGTTTTACAACCAGGGAAAATATCTCGTCATAATCAATCCCCTCCTTCTGTGCATAGCCCTTAGCAACAAGTCGGGCCTTGTATCTCTTTTGCTCTTTCTCCGTTGTCGCTTCCTTTCTTCAAAGAACCCATTTGCAACCAATGACATTCCGATCCTTGGGCTTCTTCACAAGTTCCCATGTCTCATTCTTTTGTAACGACTCCATCTCCTCCATCATTGCAGTCATCCACTTTTCTTTGTGATCACTTTTCAAAGCTTCATGGTAGGAGCTTGGATCACCAGAGCCTACGGTAAGAGCATAAGCAACCATATTCTCAAAACCGTACCTCTCCGGTGCTTTGGGAGTGCGCCTTCCTCGCCCCGTCGCAATGGTTTGAGGAACTTCTATCATTTCTTTGACTTCCGGAGCCTCATTGAATGACTCGCCATTCTCTGCAGATTCTTTGGTTTCAAGCTCCACCTTAACGGTAGATCTATCACTCTCCTCTTTAGCAGCCGCGCGTGGCTCGCAACTTGACTTCAACATTGCAGATTTATCAAATATAACATCCCTGCTCGTCAGAACTTTCTTCTCACTTGGATCCCATAATTTGTAGCCTTTCACTCCTTTCTCGTAACCGAGAAATATGCATTGTTTTGATTTTGGATCCAATTTCGAGTGCTTCGAGCTCTGCACATGTACAAAAGCAGGACAACTGAATATTCTTAAATTAGAATAATCAACAATTTTACCAGTCCATACCTCTTTGGGAATTTTGCATTTAATTGCAGTTGATAGAGATAGATTCATAAGATAACATGCCATGCAGACAGCTTCTGCCCAAAACTCCTTGCTCAGTCCCGCATATAGCCTCATGCTTCAAGCTCTCTCTAATAAGGTTTGATTCATCCTTTCCACTACGCCATTCTGTTGGGGCGTATCCGGAACTGTGAAGTGACATTTAATCCCTTCATTCTTGCAAAGCTCCATGAATAGTGTCAATTTGTACTCTCCTCCATTGTTCGATCTCAAGCACTTAACTTCTTCCCCGTTGAAGTCTCAACTTCAGCTTTCCATTCTTTGAACCTTTCAAAGACTTTACTTTTGTGTCGCATGAAGTAGACCCACACTTTGCGAGAGAAATCGTCAATGAATGTCACGAAGTATTCCTTCCCTCCTTTCGACTTTACCGGTGAATGACCCCATACATCCGTGTGTACATACTCAAGCACGCCCTTGCTTGTATAAGTTGTAGCATTGAACCGAACTCTACATTGTTTTCCAAACACACAAAATTTGCAAAAATCTAATTTGCATGATTTTATACCTTGGAGTGCATTCCTCTTGTGAAGCTCCATCAATCCTCTTTCTCCCATATGCCCGAGACGCATATGCCATAGATAGGTGTTATCTATCTCCGTGCTAGCATCAGTGGACACAGATGCTCCACCTTGCACTATGGTTCCTATAAGTCGATATAGGTTCCCGTGCCTCTGTCCCTTAAGAACAACCAGAGCTCCCTTAATCACCTTCAAGACTCCACCTTGAGCCGTGTACTTGCATCCATTGGATTCAAGTGCTCCCAATGAGATCAAATTCTTCCTTAGACCCGGAACATGATGCACATCTGCCAAGGTTCTAATCATGCCATCAAACATCTTGACTTTCATAGTTCCAACACCCACAGTCTTACATGAAATATCATTCCCCATGAGAACTGAACCACCATCATATGCCTTGTACTCATCGAAGGCTTCTCGATGAGGACACATGTGAAAAGTGCATCTGGAGTCCATGATCCACGAATCTTCAAAGATGTCATTCCCCGATGGTATGGACAAGATGTCCCCATCATTGGTCTCAATGCTGTTAGCTATACTTGTCTCATCCGAGCTCTTCTTCTTTTTCTTTTTCTTATTTGGACAGAATCTCTTGGTATGCCCTTCCTGATTGCACTCGTAGCATCTTCCTTTGAACTTTCCCTTGGATTTTGATCGACTCCTACTGCTTGATCCTCGATCCGTTGGTCTTCCTCTTCCTTGATTGCTTTTCTCCTTCGCAAAGAGTCCCTGTCCCGAAGATTTTGAACTACTTGCCCTTTTTCGGGTGTCATTTGAAATTAGGGCAGCAGTCACCTCTCCAATCTCCAGGGTTTCCTTGCCATAAGGGAGCATAGTCACCAAGTGATAAAACGAATCCGGCAACGATGCCAGTAGTAGAAGCGCTATGTCTTCATCCTCAAACCTCACTTCCAAGCTTGTAAGTTCACTTATCATCTGATTGAACACGTTGAGGTGTTCCAACAGATCTCCTCCTTCACTCATCTGAAGTGAATACAATCTCTTCTTCAAGAACAACTTGTTCGTAAGAGATTTCGTCATGTAAATGCTTTCGAGTTTGAGCCATACCTCTGGAGCAGATTCGATTTCCGCTACATATTGAAGGGCCTCATCCGGTAGGTTCAACCAGATTGCGCTGCACGCCCTCTCCTCCATGTCGGACCAATCATCATCAGTGATGGTGTCCGGCTTGTTCGATCTTCCCAAAAGAACCTTTGATAAACCTTGTTGAATCAACAAATCCTTCATCCTTCTCCGCCATAGTGTAAAATTATTCTTCCCAGTGAATCGTTCCATATCATGTCGAACAGTTGAACCTTTTCCAGCCATCTAGTTAGAAGTCGCAATACAGGAACGGAGAACCTGGATTGCTTTGATACCAATTGTTGTGCGGAAGAACACCCTAACTAAATGAGAAAAGTAAACAAGAATAATCAAGAACACGGAGATTTACGTGGTTCGGTGAAAGAATCCGCCTACGTCCACGGGAGAGAGAGAGGCGATTTCTTATTTGACCGTATCGCACAAGTACAAGGTACAATGCTGAAATAAATATATTTTCAGATTCCCACTTTCCTAAACTAACTGATAAATCTTCAGTGATTATCCCCTATATATTAGAGATATCATGATATATCCCAGTTACATTGAATCAGGACTATTTCCCATGAAAGTTTCTTATAAATAGGTCCAAATCTAGGAAATATATTTGGAAACAAATAGCCTACAATCTTCAAGCCTTCCTAGATTTCCCGATTGAATTTTGTGGAATTCAAGACAACATCAGCAAATGATGACCACTCAAGAAAGGAGGGTAGTCCTATCCCAAGAGATACTTGAAGGTCGAATTATTGAAACCCAACTACGAAGCCACTGCCTTGTTGATGGAGCAAAACGAACTTTGTGTGGAAGGTATAAAAAGTCTTAAATTTATTGTATTTGTATCAACTCAATCTAGAAGTGGCAAAATGGGTCTTAGACACATATATGACCATTTCAATCATAAATGGGTCATATATGGGTTACTTGTTTTTAGACAAAAAGTAGTTAAATGGGTTTGACAATTAAAATTTAAGATAGGTGGGGTGGGTCTTAAATGGGTTGAATTTAGAACCTATTTTCAACCAAAACCTTACAATTTCTCTCTTCCCTCTTTAACCTTACAAAAATATTTTTTTATAAAAATAAAATTATAATTTTTTTCTTTTTCCTTTTTCTTTCCTTTTTTACTTTCTTCTTTCTTTTTCCTTTCTCCTTCCTCCTTCCGATCGCCAACACGGTGATGGCCGGTGACCGGCTAGGTGAGCCTCGAGCTCGCCGGCATGGGCAAGCTCGAGTTCGTCGGATCTAGTAAGGCAGAGGCCTCGCCAACGCCCGATGAGGCTCGAGTCTCGTCGATCTGGTGAGACTCGAACTCGTCGGTGTTAGACAAGGCTCAAGCCTCGCCAAATCCGATGAGAGGCGAGTTTGCTAGTGTCACGAGCCGGGCGAGCTCAAGGCTCGCCTATGGTTGGTCGTTGGCCATCGTCGTGGGCGGCGGCCAGCCAAAAAGAAGAAGAAGAAGAAGAAAAAAAGAAAATTGACTATTATATTTAAATATAAAAATAATTAAAATTTTATTTTAAAAAATAATAAAATAATAAAATTCATTTTTTAAAATAATTATTTTAAAAATTATAAAAATTGTCCATTAAATTTGTGTTATATAAAACTATTTTAGCAATACCATTTGAAATATAATATATATATATATATATATATATATAATAAACTTTCTTAAATTTAGTTAAATGAATTGGGTATGGATCGAGTATAAGTTGGGTTGAGAATAGATCAAAAATTTTGCACTGCAATAAATGGGTCATAATCGGGTTAAATAGGTTGATTTGGGTTGAACTATTTATGACTCGACCAGATCCAACCCGACCCATCCGTTTAACGGGTCTAATTCAATCATAAACCTTTTACTTAGACTAATTTAATTTTGAACCTTTTTTGCATTTGTACAAATTGAATCCATCAAATCAATTTTGATAAGATACCACTTGTATAGATGTCGGTCATCTTACTTGGCACGATTAGCAATAAAGTGCACAAACTTTACATATTTTAATATTTTTTCTGAAATTTTTTATTTATCATTTTTTTATCACAACCAGCAACAATTATGACCCTCACTCAAGCTATCGCCAAAGTTAGATTTGGCGAGAGCAGACCTCACTTAGCCGCAAGGGTCATGCTCTCGGCAATGGCCCCAAAAAAAGTAGGGAAAGGCCCGTTTTCTCAGGGAACCCCTTTTGCTACGGACAAATTTCATCAGGTGGGGGAAGTCCTTCGCAAGCATTAAAAAATTGGGGTAGCATCGTCGGCACATACGGTCCATTACAAACCCTTCCTTTTGGCGAGAAAGTTCCGATGTTGGAGATCGGGATTCAATTTCTTGGAATGCGCCCCCCTTCCTTCCAATTTGGACCCCAAACTGACGTGTCCCTCTTGCTTTCCCCTCTGGGCTCCATCCGGTGGAGTGACGACATGACCCGAACTTTTCCATTATAAAGAAGACGAAAGAGAAAAGCGAGAGGGCAAAGTAGCGGGAGTCCTATTCCTATGTGACACCACGCGTATTTTGATATCGCTATATCATTCATTGGGAAAAAAGAAATATCTACTGGCTTTCATGAGATTTATATCATATTGCACAAAATCAACTCCCATATGAATCTTTGATAGACGACAGAGGTGAGTGGTCGCATGAATCGTATTAAAGATTATTCTCGGAGCACTCGTTAATACAACCCAAATCACACTTACATGAACAAGGTTAGATATCTATATCAAAATTAGTCGAAGTGAGCCAAAAGGTTAGTATGGATATCTAACTTAAAATGAGTAATGTTCTACTTTCGTGTCAAAATTTAGAGTATCATTAAAGTTTCAAAATTTGTGAAAAAAATATTATATCGATCTAGGTATTAATATTCATATCAGGAAAATTTCAGGTGTTTCAAGTTGCGAAAGCTAACGTATGCCAATAGAGTACCCTTAAAAAACCTTAGCCCTAAAAAGTTCAAGGTATATCGATCTTTTTGTCTACCTCCTTAGCCTATTGCACCCTCAAAACCTCCGGTCGGTGACAAGTGGTGATAGGATCATTAACTTCCGGCTATTGAATTGCAGGTGCTGCTTAGTAGTCAAGGCACAAGCTAAACATTAATAGTGGGTGTGAAACTCTTGTGATAACGACGGGACATCCGACTCCGAAGGAGATCCGGGTAGCTCCTCACATTTTTTATTAATCTGAAAAAGAATGTAGTGGAAGCAGACGAATCTGACGAGGGGGTTGAAATAATTCACCGTGCATATCATGGGAAAAGCAAAAGCAGATAAAAGGAAAAGCAAATGAGTAACAGCGACCAGATTGCAAGGCAACATTTCAAGGAGGTCACCACCCCACTCGGTGGCTGCGTTGGTATGCGCTCAAACCCTCTCCACAGTAGGGTGACAGTTCGAACCTCCAGGTTCGCATAGCCACTCCAGATTTACGTCGTCAGCTGCTGTCCGTATGACGATTCCTGGGTATCAAAAAATAAAAAAAATAAAAACGCCCATCCCTCCGCATATAAAAAGTGGAGGAAGGCTTGGCTGAGTTCCTACCATTCCCATTTTGGGGCGCGGAGAGTGATCGGGAATCGGAGAGACCAGCTTCGCCCTCCTCGGCATTCGAAGAGGGCAGCGGAGAAGTGAAGCAGAGGAGGAGATGGAAGGAATGGCGAAGGAATTTGCAGAGCTCGAGTTCGAGAGGCTCAGGAAATCCGGAGGAGTGATCCCCCCGAAGAAGAGATCGGTGAAGAGAATGATGTGGGATTGCGCCGTGAGCTGTCTTGTTGCTTCTTGCTTTTCGTCTCCTCCTGAAGCACTTCGGACCCAGAAAAAGAAGAAGAAGAAGCAGAAGAAGAAGATGGTGGTTCCGACGCCTGCCGAGGGGATCGTTCCCCTGCCAAATTAGTAATCGTCTGCTCGCGATTCTAGGCTTTTTAATTTCTTGTTTTTTAAATTTCTTGTTGTTGTTGCTGATGCTGCTGTTGTGTTGGGTAGAATTCGCTTTCAGGGAATCCCAGTATTACTAAAATGGATTCCTTGCTTTTACATTTTCCTTTTTCCTTTTCCCTCTCTTGTGATCACCTCAGCGTTTTTCCTTTTCCAGGGGTTCAGATTTTCATCTCCCACAATTCTAGCTTTGATCAACTTTCAGCCCTTTCTGGGTCAAGATGGGACTTTCAATTTACCTTTTCCTATTGAATTTCCCCCTCCCCTTTTCCCACCAGTCATGGGTCAAGTTAACATGCGGAAACGGAGCATGCAGAAACAGGGAAAAACGAACGGTGGTCCTGGGAGGGGAAAAAGCAGAGAATTGGGTCCCTCTGAACCTGAATTTATGCTGTAGCAAAAAAAAGAAAGAAAAAGAAAAAATCCTGGGTTCATGGCATGCATCTGTGAATGCAGAAAGGAAAGAACTTGGTGCATTCTCACGGAACTGGCACACAGAGAGAGAGAGAGAGTGGGTGTCGTTTTGAGTAGTTGTTGAGGTTCTTTAATTCTGGAGATGGTGGCAGTACAGAAACCTTCAACTAAAACGTGCAATTTCCGTAAATTTTTTCCTTTCCTGAAGGTTGGGGTCAGTTTTTAGAGCTAACATTGCTCGAAAATTTGCTCATTAGCTCTCTCGCGTGAAATTCAAATGGATAATGCTGAAATCCGAGTAATCAGTACAATAGATTTCTACCCTTTTCTTTTTTTAGGCGAACGCCTTCTTTTTTTGAAGGAGAAATAAAATTTAAGATCTGAAAAGAAATTAGGGGGAAAAAAAAATCAACTTTCGGACAGAGCCGGAAACGACCTGCTCGGGGGCGCTCCCGCCGGCGCCAGATTGGCAAAACTTGTGGACGACGTTTCAACCCACCACAAAAAAAAAATGAAAATGAAAATGAAAACATTAAATGAAAAAGAAATATCGAATTATTTTTTTCAGTGCGCAGCAGATCTGGAACCTGCGAAGTGCGGGCGTGACATCAAGGAGCCGACACCAGCTTGGAGACAAATTTGTGACGTAAGGGTGATGACGTCGCGAGAAAGGGATAAGGTTTGGGAGATGGGCTACTTTGCTTTTAAAAGAAAGTAAATTGGCCCATTGCTGAAAGAGGAAGCTCCTCAGATGTGCACAAGTCACAAGCGCATGATAGGCTGATGTTAATTGTATGTCTCACATCGAATATGTGGGAATGAATAGAGTATCTTATAATTTAATTCTACGATTCCTAAGGTTGGCCATATGCTAAATTGAATTTTTTTAAATCCGAAATCGTGGATTCGTATGTAGGTGTCATTAGTTTTTGTGGTTCAAATTTTACTCGATACAGATATCAAATTCTATTAATAAGTTTATGCAATCACATCACTAGCCAATAAAGGTGTTTCTAGTAATCGTTTTGTTCCTAAAAATAATTTTTATTTATAAATGATTCATTTGTTATTCCGCTCCCCAGAACAAATTCTAAACATTTAAAGGCGTTTAATAAGTATACAAAATTTTTATTCTCAAAATACACATACATTTAGCATGATTCTTAATTTTTTATTTTAAATTTTAAATATTTTTGTTATTTTTCTTTTCCTTTTCTCTTTTTCTTCCTCCTTTATGGTGAGTCACTGGTGACAACGATGGCCAACGATCGACCGGAGTGAGGTTCGACGAGTTTGCTAGAGGCTTGCTTAGCCACCGCAAGCCTCGATCTCGCAGATATAGGCAAGCCTCACTTGGCAACTAGTGAGGCTCAGCCTTGCTGAGCCCCATCGACGGCCTGGTGAGCTTTGCCTAGCCATGGTGAGGCTCGGCCTCACCCAGATCTATGCGATTGAGGCTCATGATGGCTAGACGAGCTTGTTAGACCTTGCCCAACTAGGTGCCGGCCATCGTCGACAATGGCAGCAGCTAGTAGTGTTCAGTGACCCAAGAAGAAGAGAAAAGGAAAAGAGAAAAAAAAGAAAAATAGGTTTGGACTTGATTTTGAAATTATTCCTGAGAACGAACAAGTAACTTTTTTCTACTTCTTGATTCTGTTCCAAATCTATTCTCGGAAACAAAAAATTTACCAAATAAATTTTTGTTCTAAATCTATTCACGGGGATAAAAGAATACAATTAGTTACTTTTGACGAGTTTCCAAACGCACCTTAAATTCACCATCGGAAAATGATAAGCTATGCTTAAGCCTGGTCCAATTAAGAAATAGTTTTGTGACTATAAGTCTCTTTGCCTCCCGTGATTTGCTTAAGGAATATGTTTATTAAATGATGAACCCACTTTTAATTAACTTAAAGTCGAAAAGCATCATGAAAAGGACCATGCACAAACATACATATTAGTATTTTCTGTTTTAAAAGCGTTACAGTCCGGTGTTAAAGTTAATTTACATGAGCCGTTAAAGTTGAGGAAAAATAAGGAAAAGTTAAAAAGATCAAAATATTCACGAACCATAAAATTCATATTCTCAGGAACCTGACATGATTCAAGCAGAAGTCAAAGATTCCCATCCCGAACGTACGCCGTTTTACCGGGAATCTGACTTTTTCAAGGATTTTTTTCCAAGGAAAATGCTGTACGTAGAGAAAACTTTGTACGCAAGCCTCCTCGTCCTCGATCTGTTATTATTCAACTCCAGCTAACGCATCAAAGGTGACGAAGGTCATTCATTAGAAAGTTCCGAAGGTTCATTGAGGACGTTTTCTCCCAATGGTGTGTATAAAGTCCCTTTTTTCATTATCAAATAAACTATTCAAATTGAGGATGGTTATCCGGTTATCATACACGCCAAATTCTGTGGCGTATGCTTGTTAGATGCCATGAGCATTGAACTAGACAGCTAGGATAAGGAAAACATCTTATTATTTGGTGCACCAATTATCTATTTATCTTAAGGATTAATACTACCAAAAATCTCAAACTATACTACTACAATATAAATATCCCAAACTTTTTTTTCATAAAAAACCATTACCTCATACTGATATAATAAATATGCTTTGGAGGGAACTGTAATAGAGGGTATATAAGCCACATACGTTGAGTTTGGAATTTTTCATCACAAAAAAATATAATAATAAGGGTATTTGTTTCATAGTGATCAATTTTAAGGTTTTTGGTAACAAAAAAAAAAAAGTTTGGAATATTTATGTTACAATGGGTATAGTTTGAAGTCTTTTGCTGTATTTGTCATTTATCTTTAAGTGTGTTCGCCTATAGTAAGTTAGATTCCCCAACATGTACCAATGTCTTCTACAAAAGGAATGGATGTTCTTAATGGCTACATAAATTTTAATCAGGTCAACTAATGAACCATGCGAGGAAAAATATTGCTCGATATGCTTTGTGATATTTAATGTTCATTGTATCCGAAAGCACAAATCCTTGAAATCTTGTTACGGAACGGATCACCAACTAAGTCTACAATTTTCTTGTGACACTTAATGGGATATGCATTCATATGTTGTTCGCGGTTCTATTCAATAACATTCTTGACTTGAATAAGAGAAGTCCCTCTCCTAGTGGTCAATTCTTGACTTGGTAGATTTAATATGGTTTTGTCATGTCAAGAAACTACTAAAACGGGAAACATATCTTAACAATACGAACTTAGTCGACAATAAATCACAAGGTATTACCTAACGGTCTCATAGTTTTGATCAGAAAGGGGCAAAGGCGGGGGGAGCCTCGCAAACCGACGGAACGGGTGGTCCGAAATAAAAGTGCAGAAAGACGGTCTCCATTCTCGGACCGAAGATATACCTTTTCTCGTCTTCGTGACAAGATTCGACGAAGGAAGGTTTGAATATAATACCAGTAGTCCCTTCGATACGCCAAGGCCAAAAGAAGCATGGAAAAGTCAGTCAAGTGATTGGAGGCCATCCCCCATGAATCTTCGCTTTTCCCATGAGAAGGGGACTGACCTCGAAGTTTCTTAATTTGTATTTCTGCTCAATTTTTTTTTTTCAGGAAAAGGAGAGTTATGTTGCATCCGGTTAGGGGCCTGGACCTTGGCGTCGAGACAAGTGGCGCGCGTTTACACGTCCATAGAAAAATCGAAAAACCATGATCCCCCCTCCCCACCCTCGGCCGCCCACCTCTGGCCTTCCGTCGCCATCGTCGGTGTCATCGTCACTGCTGTCGACACCAATGACCCACTAGTGATGGCCCTCCAAGCCACCTTTTCTCTGTCTTGTGCGGACCCCCAACTCTTTATCTCTCTCTCTCTCTCTCTCTCTCTCACCGTCATGGCCCCGAGCCCCAAGATTTCTCGGTTTGCAATCGGATCCTCACGGTAGAGGACGGAGCCAAACTTGGCAAACCCACGAAGGAGCAGTGCCTTGAATTTAGTGGTGAAGACGGTGATTTCGGATGAAGTGGTGCTTTGGGACGTGGTGACGACAAAAGCTCAAATATGACGGCAAAGAGAGCTCAAAAATGACAAAGGTTTACATTATCATAATTGGTTTGTACCAGTGGAATCAAGCACATTAGAACAATATATCAATGGAGTTGTAACAAGGCGATTCACCGATTTTACCATTAGAATTGTAACCTAATAAGAGGAAGATAAACATTATGAAATTGTTATTTACTTTTGGGATAGATTCGGAACCCTTTAAAGTTAGCATAATTGGTGAGGGTGTTGGAAAAAAGCTTCTTTTTTCCTGTTCTTTTTTTGAATTGAAAGCAACTTAAGAGATGATCCCATTCAAATCTCATCAATTACATGCAAACTACTCTTAATCAGGTTTACTTACACATGCCAAAAGGTGCGGTAGACTTTAACTGATTCATACTAGGGATTCCATGAGATTACAAGTAGCCGGATTTTCTATACACGTGTTCTTTGATTATTTAAAAAAGAAAAATTGAGAGATAGATAAAGATCATGTAAACCAAAATTATATAAAACCCATAAGGAAGATTATAACTCGGGAAGAATTTAATCGGGTGCTTAACTTATCCATGCTCGATCCGTGAATCAGATGTTAAATTTGAATAATAAATACTGAGTAGCCCTCATGCTCCCTTCAATTTGTTTAATGAGATACACATATTTTGGAAATTTCGTTGGCACTCTCAAAAGCCCCAAGGAGTGATTGAATGGATATGATGTGACGCATAGCATATTCAATTCTGGAATTTTTTGGAGTGAGGATTCGGCCAGGTGTCGAATCCTCGAGACAACGGC
Organism: Eucalyptus erythrocorys; assembly: GCA_014182555.1. NCBI lineage: Eukaryota > Viridiplantae > Streptophyta > Magnoliopsida > Myrtales > Myrtaceae > Eucalyptus > Eucalyptus erythrocorys. The sequence goes on from CM024602.1 coordinate 43,602,138, forward strand.
GGAGCGATCATGCTTGTTTATCGTGCTTGTTCCCTTTATATGTTTCCTCTTTTTCCCCTCATCACATTTCTTGGAATTTTCCCTAGCGTGTGGACCATGCAATGGTTCAACCGAATCGTTTCAACTATCCCAGGCCCCCCAAAATTACTTTTTTTTTTTTTTTTTTTTTGATCGAAAGGAGGTACTGATATTATATTAAAGCCGTGAAAGATGCAGCAGCGAGGTACAGTCCAAACATAAAAGATCAAGAAAAGAAATAGGAGGAGAAGACCGCCAGTTCGGGGGAAGGATTTTTGCTCGATGTTGTCGCGCCAACCAGTTGGCTGGCTGATTTGCCTCTCGTGAGCAGGCTTGGACAATCAGCTGAGGGAGCTGAATTAATTCTTCTTTGCATCGAGAGATAATGGCTTGGACAGTCCAAGTGGGGGAGGCCCGGCCCATCACAAAATCAGCAACTGAGGAGCTGTCGCACTCAAGGGACCCCATAAGCTTCTGACATCCACTTTCCCCATTCAGTTTCGAAGTTAAGCCCTTCAGAAAGAGAAGTCCTCGAAAAACTGCTTCGGCTTCAGCTTGTAACGCTGTAGAAACCCTAATTGTCTCCACAAAGCCATCCACAACCGATCCGGAGTCGTCTCTCAAAATCCCCGCAACCGAACCTGTGAATTCACCCGGCATCCAGGAGGCGTCGACATTGAGCTTCAGTTCATGAGGGTTCGGGGGTCTCCAAGGCGCGGGTAAGAGCTGGCCTCTCTTGCATATTTTCTGGGTTGTTACCTGAGATCGCGTCTGAATCTTCTGAGTTTGTGCGAAATCGAGGACCGTGGATGAGCGAGGCTGGACTCCCATGAAAATCCACGAGTTTCTCTCCTTCCAGATTTGCCATAGAAGTGCTCCGACGAAAACCCGATCCGGTACGTCCGTGATCTGATTAAACGATTCCGCCAACCATTTGTCGGTTCTGGTGATTTGGGATGGTAGATTTAGGGCTAGCACCGTCTGATTTTGCCAAATTTCAGCTGTCCATCTGCAAAAAAAGAAAAGATGTTCGATTGTCTCCACTTTAGTATTACATAAAGGACAAAGTGGATCTGAGGCGATCTTTCGACGATGCAGGTTCTCCTTCGTAGAAATCGCATTCTGGCAGAAACTCCAAAGAAAAGACCGGAGCTTTGGCAGGGTTGGAAGGCGCCATATCCTCGTCCATAAATTACGAGGAGGCAGGTAAGAACTTGATGTCTGGTTGGGTGTGATGAGACTAGCTGAATCGCGTGCTCTGTTATATCCACTTTTAACTGAGAAAGTGCCTGTACCGTTGCCTGTCCAGATTATGCGATCTGGGTGCTCGTTCGGGCTTAAGGGGATGGCTAATATTTCATTGGCCACATTCTCCTCAAAGAGTTGCTGAACTAGGGGTTGATTCCAGACTCTAGCTTGAGCTATAATTAAACCGGCGACTGTAGCAGGTTCATGTGGCCCAGGTAAACCATTAAGGCTGTTCTGCAACCATCTATCTTGTCTGATATTTATAGATTTTCCATTACCAACTGCCCACCTGACATGCTTTTGTATAACATCTCTCCCTTTGATTATGCTTCTCCAACCCCAGGATGCTCGCGGTCTGGTTTGGGCCTTCCAGACATCTGTTAAAGGGAAATAGATGCTCTTGAGAAGTTGAGCCCATAAGGCATTTGGAGAGTGATGAAGCCGCCACGCCTGTCTCCCAAGCATTGCGTCATTGTAAGCTGTCAAATCCTTGAATCCCAAACCTCCATCGTCTTTCCTTCGTTTAAGGTAGTCCCAGTTTTTCCAGTGTATACCTCTCCTGTGATCTCCTTTTTGCCACCAGAAATTTGATATCCTGGTCTCAATTGCTTTGCAGATAGACACAGGTAGCTTAAAAATAGCCATTGCATAAGAAGGTATGGCCTGGACAACACTTTTCAGCAGCACTTCCTTCCCTGCTTTGTTAAGTAACAGTTCTTTCCATCCCTCAAGCTTAGAATTAACTCGAGCTAGAATCCATGCAAAAACCTCTTTTTTGGATTTACCCCATTCCGTAGGCAACCTTAAATATTTGCCTGTTTTTTCAATCACAGGAACCCTCAGTTGCTGAGCTAGATTACGCCGAAGTGGAGCGGGACAGAATTTACTAAAGGAGACTCCAGACTTGTTGAGGTTGATGGCTTGGCCTGTGGCATGACAATACTGGCTCAAGGTAAGAGAAAGGTTTTGACACTCCTGTATAGTGCCTTTTAGGAAGAAAATAGCGTCATCAGCAAATAGGAGGTGGGAGAGTCTAGGACTTGTTATGTTTAACTGGAGTCCTTGTATGCTACCATCATTTACAGCTTTATGCATCATCCAGGATAGGACATTTGATACCAAAATAAAAAGGTAGGGAGACAGGGGATCACCTTGCCTAATTCCTCTTGACGGGGTGAAGAACGGGGTAGATTCTCCATTAAATTTTATACTAAAAGTAACTGTCGAGACGCATTGCATGATAAGCCGCACCCATTTCTGTGAAAAGCCCATTTTGAGCATGACATCCCGCAGAAAATCCCACTCGATTCTGTCATACGCCTTCTGCATGTCCAATTTGAGCACTGCATGATGAGTACGCTTCCTGT